>JAHTLZ010000275.1:19043276-19173378 GCA_023846285.1 Phrynocephalus versicolor
TTTGTTTGTTTGTTTGTTTGTTTGTTTGTTTGTTTGTTTGTTTGTTTGTTTGTTTGTTTGTTTGTTTGTTTGTTTGTTTGTTTGTTTGTTTGTTTGTTTATAGCCCACTTTATGTATCTCAGGATATCAGGGCCTGTCACAAAGCTATATAAGGCCCTGAGCACACAAAGGAAATGTTCTCTAGTTCTTGCAATATTTTCCATACTCTGTTATACTTATTCATGACCATATATATACCCAGCAATGTAGGAAGGTTTTGGGGTGCATGGGGCCAAAGGTTGTTTTTTTTTGCACCCCTCCGTCCCTCCCCAACTCCATCGCATTCACCCAGCAATCCTGCTGGCATGGGACAGGTGTGGGGCACGCGCTTTACCTTTCCCACGTGTGGCAACGAAGACGCAGCCACAGCTCTTGCACGCCTGCTTGCCTGCAGCCGGACTTAAAGATGGTGGGCGGGGGCAGGGGGTGGTAGGTGATTTGGCGCCCCCTAATTGCTGCACCCAAGGCCACCCCGTCCTCTTGCCCTCCCCACACCACACCCCTGTATATACCAGGGCATATAATCCAGGAACTTTTAGTGGTAACAATTTATTTCCTCCTATTTGAATCATTATGGCCAACTACACCATGGTACTGAACTGGTTTATTTTATCTTTTGCTTCAAGGGGCAAATCAGCTCCATTGGCAGTGCTGTATGGATGTTTCATTGAGAGAGAGAGAGAGACTTTATTGTCATTGTACATAGTACAACAAAATTGAATGCTATCCCAGGTGTAAAAAAACTAACATTAAAAAGCAAAGAAATACATTTAAAAGGTAAAAAGAATTAAAAGCACTCATACACATCAATGGGAGGAAAGTTAAAAAGTTCAGTGCAATGAAGTATGTATTTTTGATTGTGGACCCCAGATTTTATAATAAAATGTCATTGAAGATATGCCAGGCTCCCTATATTTAGAAAGATGGCAAAGACTAGATTTTTAAAGCTGCCTTTAATAAATGAATTGTTGGGATGCTCTCAATAACACCTTTATAAAAATCCAAGTCTAGATTTTTATAAGGCTACATATATTTATGTTTATAATTACCATCTGTTGTGTTGCCGTATTGTTTTTTATTTCTTTTCTTATTGTGGAGTATTGAGGGTTTGTAAATTTTAGTCTTGTGTAATCTGCCCAGTGCAATGCTTGCACTAAGGGGACAGTATTGAAATCAAATAAATGAAATTAATTAATAAATATCACATGGTACGTGATTCAGTAATAGAATTTACAAGGCATGATGACTGATAACTAAGATGATAAAAATAATTAATTTATAGAAGACAGATCTATTAATCTTGAAGATAGATCTATTAATCCTGCTATTTGATTGCTATGATATGGTTGACTATGGTTGATTATTTAGTAATTTCCAAAACATCCATTCTGCTTAAAAAATATTAATCAAGGTATTGTTTGACCATGAAAAATATATGTCTGTTTTCTCAGGAAATAGAGGAACTTGTAGAAAAGCTTCATAAAGATGCTTTAGTAGTGGAGCAAGTTCGAACTATTGTTAAGGAGGATGAAGAAATCATGGCTGCAGAAACACGGATTGTGGAAGAATATGCCAAGGTACCGTCTATTTCCCTTGTTCTTCTACTTTTTGTTCTTAAGCAGAACACTTTGCTTCCCACACACACACACACACACACACACACACACACACAAAACATACTGCATGTGGCCTCCGCTTCTTGGAAAATATCACAAACACAGAGAGAATACCAAACAAATACCAAATGTTCTGCTAGATAAGGAGATTGATGAAAAGATTATTCTGTAAATTAACTGGTGTGAATGTTGGAACAAATACAATTCCTCATTTCATGCTGAATTATCATCTCTCTCTGGAGCTTTGGTTCAGTTTGAGATGTGTACACAGAGGGTATGTGATAAATATTCTAAAAATTCTACTATATTCTTCTCAGCACTATTGCAACCCATAATGTTTTTTAAACATTAAAGAGAACAATATTCAACTTCCAGCTTTTCTTAATTTTTTTTAAAAAATTATGTAGCAAGCAACAGATGAGCTCAATGCTGTATTGCCATCTTTGGAAAAAGCCCTTAATGCTCTCGATGCACTTGACAAAAGCCACATTGCAGAGATTAGGTAAGTTTAATCTTGCTGATTAAAGTTTGTTCATGGTTTTAATTCAAATCAGTCAACAGTATTCAGATAATACCAAATCAAATAATGCAATCAATAAGTACGTCCTCTTCATACCCGTAGGTATGCTCTATTCCAAATCTCATTTTCTGTTCATTTTTAACAATGATGTTTTAGCAATAGAACTATTATACTAATTAAAAGTATATAGTGTTGATATTTAACTTTTAAGATATTTTAAGTAACCAGCCTTAAGGAAATTCAGTTCTGTAAACAAATGTTCATCTGTGATGTAATGAAGTGGGCACAATTGCAATAACAACATGTCTGATATACAGTTTGATACATATTGAACACAATCCAAAATCTTCTGAGCTCTTTGTTTTGTCTGCATTGAAGTAATATTTCAGGCTTGACAATAGTTTCTAGTAAATAGAAGGAAGAATTTAGAAAGCCTGAGTTTAGCACAAGATTAGCACAACATTTATGTTTTTTTAAAATAATATTACTGTAATTATATAGCAATATACAGAGAAGTTCTTTTAAATTTGGAGACAGCTTTCATCTCTACTTCATTCAGAATATAAGCAAACAACTTTAATATCTGCTGAGCTCTTCTTCCCAAGGATATCTAAACAAGAAAGTGTTTTTGGAAGAAAGAAGTGCTAGATATAGGTTAGGTACTTGTGTTCTTTCAAGCCTAGATGAAAAGCTACTAGAAATCTCTCAAGAACTAATAATCAAATGCCTGTGAGAATGACTCACAGTAGGTCCCTTTCAAGGTTCCCTCTAATTTTCAGTGCTGGGCAGGGCTCTCTTCCTAATATGTGCAACGTTACCCCTGCACCACATTTGTGACACTCCCCCCACCATACCAGTTCCTTTGTAACTGGAACAAAAACTATTGCTGCCTTTGTATGAGTCCTGTACTTTAGTCATTTATGCACTTCCAGGTCAATATTTTCTTCTGCGACAACCACATTAATGCAGCACACATCGCATTAATGGGTAAAATCCACACACTGCTAGCTCCTTCCTCATTCTTCATTGTCCAAAAAGCAAATCTGGCATAGTTAAGTGAGGCATAGTCCAAGCAATTGATTCCGTTAGGAATCTCATTAATTCTTCTATTTAAGCAGAAACATACTTATATTTTAGGTGTTTTTTGCATTCACATTTATTGCAAAATTTTTGCCTTTTAGTGCAAAATTCCCCTGAATTTTGTACTAAAATGCAGAATCCAGCATGTAATCTTTAGAGGCAGATTAATTGCCTATCCATTATACTGCATAACATAAGCTTTAAAAATCAAGCCCAATTCTCCTGGGGAAACTGTTGTCAGAGGTTTTTCTAGAAAAGAGGATTTTGAATTTTACAAATGTTACACTATTCATTTTTCTTCTGTTTCACACAGAGTTTATACCCGCCCTCCTCCGCTTGTTCTAACTGTTATGAATGCTGTTTGTATTCTTCTCCAAAAGAAGCCTAGCTGGGCAACAGCAAAATTATTGCTTGCAGACCCTGGATTCCTCAAAAAGTTGGTTACCCTTGACAAAGATAATCTATCAGAAAAGGTAAAAGAGGGGTACAGGTGTCAGGCCTGTGGCCTGTATGCTTTTGTAGGCTTGTATCTCAGTTCCACCTAGCACCCCACCCCTCAAAAAACAACAATTAGGAAAAAGAATTTCAGTTCATTTCTAAGTGGTGTGTTTGTGTGCATGAAATTTTACTAATTCAGACTTTGATATTGCTTTGATTAAAAATGTCTGGACTCCTAATGACATTCACATATAGTTTGCACTATTTCGTGTGGCTGTTTGCAGCTACATGTCTTTTTCCATCCATAAGACACCCTCATGTATAAGATGACCCCCACTTTTCCAACCAAAGTTATTGTTTTGCAACTGCACAGTTCTCTCTTTTGCTTACTTCCATGTGTAAGATTACCCTCAATTTAAGTCTAACAATTTTAAACAAAAATATAGTCTTATACTGTACACAGAAACGTACTATAATTGACAAAGTGCAAAGTATTTATGCAATCAGGCGCATGGTCATCTATGTCACTGAGATACACCCCAGCACCGCATCAATTAGCCACAATTAGCTGCATCAAATTATGTAACATTACACAAACACTAATAGGATTCTGGTCAATATTTTTAAGCATGTTATTTATTTCATGCAATAACTATTTGGAGAGCTACTCAAGCTCTCTCCAAGGATTCATTCATGCCCAGACATGCAGAAGAATTTCAGCATTCTTGACACAATCTAATATAAATCACCATTACATGTTTTTCACTTACTGTGGAAAGGAACAGGTATCTTCATATTTCTACTCTGAGAAGTCTGTTCAGACAATCTTAGGATGTTCTCATTATTTTGCTTCCCAGAAAATAGCAGGGGGAGGGGTTGTAGCAAACCTTATCTTAATTACAAGCACTGGCATCAGTCAAATCCAAAGTTGTTTGTTATATGTTTTCCAGGCATTGTAAGAACATAAGAAGAGCCATGCTGGATCAGGCCAAAGGCCCATCTAGTCTAGCTTCCTGTATCTCACAGTGGGCCCACCAGATGTGTCTGGGAGCACATGAAACTAGCTATCTGTCTCCTGATACCACTCCTCTGCATCTGGCCCTTGAAGTACCCCAGTTTTAAGCCTGGAGATTACACATCTCCATCATGGTTTGTAACCTGCGAGGGACTTTTTCTCCATCTGTCCAATCCCCTTTTGAAGGCATCCAGGCCAGATGCCATCACCACATCTTGTGGCAGGGAGTTCCACAGACTCACAACGCGCTGGGTGAACAAAAATTTATTTTGTCTGTTCTTATTCTCCCAGCCCTCAATTTGAGTGGATGTCCCCTAGTTCTGGTATTTTGTGAGAGGGAGAAGATTGTCCCTCTGTCCACTTTACTCATGCCCTGCATTATTTTGTACGTCTCAATCATATCCCCCCTCAGGCACCTTTTTTCCAGACTAAAGAGCCCCAAATGTTTTAGCCTTTCCTCATAAGGGAGGTGCCCCAGCCCAGTAATCATTTTAGTCGCTCTCTTCTGCACCTTTTCCAGTTCCACTATGTCTTTTTTGAGATGTGGTGACCAGAATTGTACACAATACTCCGGGTGCGGCCTTACTAACGTTTAGTATAATGGCATTATAATATTGGCTGTTTTATTTTCCATCCCCTTTTTGATAATCCCTAGCATGGAATTGGCCTTCTTCATCACTGCCACGCATTGGGTAGACACCTTCATTGAGCTGTCCACCAACACACCAAGATCTCTTTCCTGATCCGTCACAGATAGCTCAGAGCCCATGAGTTGATAGATAAAGTTTTGATTTTTTGCCCCAATATGCATTACTTTACATTTGGATTCATTAAAACACATTTGCCATTTCGCAGCCCATTCCCCTAGTTTGGAGAGATCCTTCTGGCGCTCTTCACAATCTTCTCTGGTTTTTACCACATAGAAAAGTTTTGTGTTATCTGCAAACTTGGCCACCTCACTGCTTATCCCTGTCTCCAAGTGATTTATGACAGATTGAAAAGCACCGGTCCCAGGACAGATCCCTGGGGCACACCACTTTTCACCTCTCTCCATTGTGAAAATAGCCCATTGACACCTACTCTTTGTTTCCTGGATCTCAACCAGTTCTCAATCCATAAGAGGACCTGCCCTCTTATCACACGACTATGCAATTTTCTCAGCAGCCTTTGGTGAGGGACTGGTTCAAAAGCCTTCTGAAAATCCAGATAGACAATATCCACCAGTTCGCCAAAATCCACATGCCTGTTGACCTTTTCAAAAAATTCTAAAAGATTTGTCAGGCAATACTTACCCTTACAGAAGCCATGCTGATTTTCTATGTGTTCTAAGATTTTCTCTTGGATGAGGCTTTCCACCATCTTCCCTGGGACAGACGTAAGTCTAACCGGCCTGTAGTTTCCTGGGTCCCCCTCCTTCCTTTTTAAAAAAATTGGTGTGACATCTGCTATCCTCCAGTCCTCTGACACTGTGGCCGTTTTAAGAGACAAGTAGCATATTACCATTAAGAGATCCGCAATTTCATTTCTCAGTTCCCTAATAACCCTTGGGTGGATGCCATCTGGGCCCGGTGACTTGTTGATCTTCAATTTACCAATTGATCTTCAATTGATCAATAAAACATTCTCTCTTTTAACCTGTATTTGATTTAATTCTTTAGTCAACAGGGGCCATTCTGGCAACGGAATCTCCCCAAGATCTTCTGTCGTGAAGACAGATGCAAAGAACTCATTTAATTTCTCTACAATTTCCAAGTCCTCCTTTACTTCCCCTTTTCCCCCCTCACCATCCAGAGGGCCAACTGGTTCTCTGGCAGGTTTTCTACTTCTAACATATTTAAAGAATCTTTTATTATTACCCTTTATATTTCTAGCCATATATTCCTCAAAGTCTTTCTTTGCCTCTCTTATCATCTTACTACATTTATTTTGCCAGAGTTTGTGTTCCTTTTTACTTTCCTCATTTGGGGAGGATTTCCATTTACAGAAAGACCTCTCCTTGCGCTTTAGAACCTCTCTAACTCCACTCGTTAACCATGCCGGTGCCCTCTTGGACTTAGATGAGCTCTTCTTTCTTTGTGGTATGCACTTGTGCTGGGCCTCTATTACCATTGTTTTAAACAGGCTCCATGCACTCTGGAGAGATTGGATTCTTTTAACCTTCCCTTTCAATTTCTTTCTAACTAGTTTCCTCATCTGAGGGAAGTTTGCCCTTCAGAAATCAAGTGTTTTTGTGTCTGATTTGCTTGACACTCTTCCTCCAACATGCATGGCAAAGAAAATTGCAGCATGGTCACTGTTCCCCAGAGGCTCAGTGACATTCACATCCCTGACCAGGTCCTGAGTATCACGCAGTATTATATCCAGAGTTGTCTGTTCTCAGGTGGGCTCCATGACAAATTGCTCTAAGGCACAGTCATTCAGCATGTTAAGAAACCTGGTTTCTCTTTCTTGCCCCGAGCTCACATTGGCCCAGTCATTGTGGGGATAATTCAAGTCCCCCATGATTACTATCCTATCCTTCTTAGACACCTCCATGATTTGTCTCCTCATTTCAAGGTCCCCTTCAAGTTTTTGATCTGGTGGGCAATAGCATACCCCAACTATCACATCACTCCTTGGACTTGGTAGTTTAACCCACAGTGATTCTATGGTGGAGTTGGACCCACCGTCAATCTCCATTCTGCTGGATTTTACCCCTTCTTTGACATAGATGTTAATACATAAGAAATCTTTATTGTATTTTAAAAACACACACATATATATGTGAGCCACATTTATATCGTCCTAAAAGTGGTCTTGTATCTAAGAGATTGAACAGGTTAACTAATTCCTGGCTTCTAATTGTTGTTGTTCATTCGTTCAGTCATTTCCGACCCTTCGTGATCCCATAGAACAGAGCTCGCCAGGCCCTCCTGTCTTCCACTACCTCCCAGAGTTTGGTCAAATCCATGTTAGTCACATCAATAACACTGTCCAACCATCTCATTCTCTGCCGTTCCCTTTTCCTTTTGCCTTCAATCTTTTCCAACATCAGGGACTTTTCCAAGGAGTCCTCTCTCCTCATGAGGTAGCCATAGTACTGGAGCCTCAGCTTCAAAATCTGTCCTTCCAGTGAACATTCAGGGTTGATTTCTTTCAGGATGGATAGGTTTGATCTCCTTGCAGTCCAGGGGACTCTCAAGACTCTGCTCCAACACCACAGCTCATTAGCTCTGGAGGTACTTGTACTTCTCCTCCACTTTTTCTCAGTAGCATGTTGGACGCCTTCCAACCTGAGGGGCTCATCTTTCAGTGTCATATCTTTTAGCCTTTTGTTTCTGTCCATGGAGTTTTCTTGGCAGGGATACTGGAGTGGCTTGCCAGTTCCTACGCCAGGAGCTTATTACAGCCTAAATTTTATTTTACTTAGAAGAATTGACCATACTTATCATTGAAAATGAAAGGCATAATTTTCAAAGCACAGCCTCAAAACACCAAAATTACCAATGGAATATCATTGTCCTTTGAAAAACTAGCAAAACTTCTTTACTGACCCATAAGATTTATGATTGTTTTAGTAACAGGTCAATATTTATTTTTAGGTATTTGTGCAGTTGAAAAAATACATGAAATCCCCTGACTTCAGCCCTGTGAAAGTTGGACTGGTGTCCGTTGCCTGTTGCTCCATCTGTCAGTGGATTATATCTTTAGATCACTACCATACTGTAAAAAAGGTATAGTTAGATCTTCAATATGTGATAATGTTAAGTACATTTCCCTCAATATAAAATCTTTAAAGCAATGCATTACCTGTTGGAAGTTGTTAAAAATACTTTTTGAATGTGTGCTTTGCAACTATATTTTAAATAAAACTATTGCGGAATTTAAAAAATTAAAACATTGTAATTCTATGAGGCATTGATTTACTAATTATGTAGAATATATCTGCCCTATTCCTGCACATGGAAATGTTTATGCTCTACAGAAATATAAAATTCAATTCATGAATACAAGAAGAGTTTAGTCTAATGTGAGAATCTCTTGCTCATATGCATGAATCCCCTTGAGCCTAAAAAAGATGGGAATCGACTGAAGTGGCTCCATAGAATGTTTAATTATATGTTTGTTTGTTTGTTTGTTTGTTTGTTTGTTTGTTTGTTTGTTTGTTTGTTTGTTTGTTTGTTTGTTTTTATATGTGTATGCCATGCCAATCTCCCAAAGCGAAATTTAGTATCTCTGTCTGTACACATATTAGACAGAGAAGATAGATGGTTTGAGAGAGGAGTCAGGGAAGCCATGCATGTGAGCATTGAAACCCCCTATCTCAACAGAGGTGGGGGCCTGAGGCATAGTCTGCTACTTATCAGGGTGTGCTTTCAACAATACCCAGACAAATCAAAAAGCCTTCACCACCAAGGCCATAGCTAACGGCCCATACTTAATAGGTTTTAGCACCTTAGGCCATTGTTCACCTTAAGGCTATGGATACTATTGTCTATCTAACAAGCCTATTCAGGCCACTGTTCATCTTATGAGCATATTTCAGACCAGGGTGACAAGAACTCAAAGCTGACTATAAGATGGAGGACTCGCACTAGCTGTATTCAGACTGATGAAGCTGTTTGGATGAGCAGCAAAACGTTTCTGTCTCTCAAGAAAAAAAGTGCCCATGACTCAACTTCCAGATGTTACATATATGTTACATATATGTTTAGGCACTTGTTTTTTACATTTATTTTTTTTCTTCATCCAAGTCATTTCCACTCCTTTGAGCTGAATTGTCATTACATCTTTCAATGTAGTTTGTAGAACCAAAACAAGCAAAAGTGGCAGAAGCGGAGCAGCTACTAAAGCGTGCCTATGAAAAACTGGCTGAAAAACAACGAAGCTTAGCTTTGGTAAAATAATTCTAATTTTCATGTGCACTAGTACTTATATTGTTATAAAATAATAATTGCTTCCACCTGTTATCTAGGATTACTTATTGTAATTATAACTATATTGTTTGCTATTTGTTATATAATATAGTTATTTGCTATTTAACAGTAAAGACCTCAGTTAGTGAGGCCAAAATCTATTTTATTACCTACTGTAAAATATCTAATCTCAGTATTTTCTTTAATATATCTATTTGATCTGATGAGATGAAAGTGGAAACAAACTTTGAAATGTGTGTGTATTAAAGAAAAAGAAGAATGCTATATAGTATATAGTACAGAAAATCAGCAGAATATAAACTGAGATTGCTTTTTCTTTCTTCATTACTTGTGAGCTCATTTTGATAATAAATTTGTGAAACTTCAAGTAAACAAAATATACTTTTTAGTTTTCCTTGTAGTTCCGGTACAGCTCCTCATAGGAGTTCTACACTTGCACAGGCAGTGCTGGTGCCAGGCTTTTTTGCGCCCTAGGCAAGAATAACAACTTGTGCCTCCCTTCCCAACCAATTTTCAAAAACAGACAAATTGTAGGAAAATGTGCCTCTGTCAGGTCAGTTCTGTGACCCTCTGAGGTCAGTTTTGCGCCCCTCTTATGTCTGTGCTCTAGGTGGTCACCTAGTTTGTCTAGTGGTAGCTCCAGCCCTGTGCAAAGGACAGTTATTGGGACTACCTCAAGTTAAACAAAAGAGTATTATGGGAAGCCTATCATGTTTTCTAGGACATCCTTCAAGAGATCTGGCTTTTGCTTTCCTGCTCATTTTCTTATTTAGTGGTGTGGTAACATATTTTGGTGCTAATCCTGGCTTTCAAGCTAGCTTTACAAACTGTTCCCTTGCAACCATATAGTTGCCTGTTTGAACAGACATACAGAAAACTGAAGCCAAAGTAGTTTTCTTTCTTTCAGAGTTTAGAAAGAGGTATAAAGGGAATATGTCTGTGTCTCAACAACTACTGTTTGAGAATCTCTAGCCTAGTGTAGAGGACATGCTCAGATCTCATTTTCTTTTCAGCCAGTTCAGTTACCAATAATTGTTATCTTTCTCAATAATGAAGAATAATTAATTTATATTCTGGTGGTACATTAATGAGGGCTAATGTAATCCTCTATTTTGCTGCTTCTACTTGCAAAATAATGATGTGAAGAAACAGAAAAATTGGGCAACATGAGTTACAAACCCTTCTGGAAAATTCAGTCTTCTCCATCGTGGCCTTCGTGAAGCCACACAGATGGGTTTCCCAGGCGCCCCTGCGCCAGAGGTCGGAACTTCCCTAGCAATAGGAAAGTTTGTTAGTCTCCACCCCCGCACCCTGCGCATGTGCGTGGGTGTTCCCGCCTAAATGCCTCAGTTCCTCTTAACCGCCTTGGCTAGAGGTTCTACTGTATTAGTCTCCATGCCTTTTTTCGTCAGCTCAGGATTTTTCTTCAGTTTTTGGCTTTTGACTACGGACTGTTTTCAGCTCCTGTCTTTCGCGCCTCCCTTCAAACATTGTTTGACCTGCCAGGCCAAGATCCCTCATACAGACGGGCACAATCTTTGCCTATTTTGTCTCGGTGAACACCACCGTACCGAGACTTGTCCGATCTGTAGAGGGTTCCGTTCTCAAGCCATTAAGAATCGCCACAACCGCCTGGCAAATGACCTCCTCGAACTCTCACTTCGTCTGCAACCGATGGAGCAGAAGACAGCTGATTCAACCCGTAAGTCGGAGGCTTCGGGTCGGGTGGAGAAATCAAGGGAGAAATCGAAAAAGATCCCGGTTCTACAGGGTGTGGCTTCTTCGAAGTCTAAACCAGCCACTAGCCCGTCCCTCGCTATCTCCTCGAAGTCCTCCTCAAAACCGCTGAAGGCTTCGAACCCAGCTGTACCGCCTCCGAAGATTTCCACTGCATCAGGTTCGACTACGACGGCCACTCTTTCTTCGTCTTTGGCCTCGCCCTCGGTTACTGTTTAAACCGAATACTCGGGTTTGGCATCTGCTGCTGTTAACAGGGCTCCTCCGTTGAAGTACCAGCAGCTTCTTCCATCAGACCCATCGGAGTCGTCATCCGATGATGACGGAGCCCCGTCTCCAAATATCACCTTGGTGGGCTCAACTCCATTGATGGACACTGGAACCTGTCGGTCTGGAAGGGATGGGACCAGCTGGTCCAGAGAGCCTCCTTTTCTCTCTCCATCCCTGGCTTCGAAGGCGGCCTCGTCTCCGGTTCTACTCCAAGAGACTGAACTTGAAGAGCGAGCCTCTTCCCTGCCCCTGATGCTCCCTTCGGATTCGTCGGCAAAGCCTACAAAGCACCGACGTGCTAAACACGTCCAGCTGCAGTCTGCCGATTTAGCAGTCGGTATCGACACTGCGATTCTGACCCTGCAGACCGAATCCGTACCTGCGGCCGTGGTCCAAGCGCTAACACCACCCAAGTGGGCTGTTGAGGCCTCGGATTCGATGGCGCCTCCTACAAAAAAGAAGTGCAAGGAGCACCATACCCAAGCTCCCTTGTTGGTCCCTCCGATTCCTGCCTTCTCGCACCGTTTCAACAGAAAGCAGTGGTCGATCCTTTCTGCGGACCAGGTCGATTCCGACCATATGGCTTTGGTCCCCTCCTCTTCGGGTTCAAATCGGGAGGAAGATTCGGAGGTTGAATCTGTCGATTCTGAAGTCTCGGATTCGACTTCTCTACGGATGGTGACCTCCCCAGATTCCGAGGTCAATGAAAAATCTCCTCCATCCACCTCCAATTCAATGAGGAATTATGCCAGTTTTCTCGTCAGGATGTCCAAGACAATTGATTTACTGATCCACCAACCGCAACCCAAGAGAGTCTGCCACATTTTTGGACGAATTGCTAACGATGAGACGGCTCCAGTACATCTCACATTGATTCCCTCCTTCCTTACTATGATTGAGGACTTGTTCCAAGCTTTGTCGACCACTTCCATCCCTCGCAAGCTTGAAGCTCTCTATAGAGTCCATGGTGATAAGGCGCCTTATCTTAACAAACACCCCACTCCCAACTCGGTGGTAGTGGCATCCTCACAGGTCCAGTCATGAACAAAGCAAACCCCTATTCCTCCTTCTAAAGAAGGACGGAAACTGGATACGGTTGGGAAGCACCTTTATTCGTTTGCTATCCTTCAGCATAAGATTGCGAACTATCAAGGTGCCATGGGGGCCTATCAACAGGATCTTCTCACTCACCTCCATCCCTTTTTGGAGCTGATCCCAGAAGGCAAGTGTGCCGAGGCTTCCGCCCTTTATGAGGAGTCTATGGCCCTAGCAGCTCAGCAGATGAGGGCCTCCAAACACTCCTTCGATGCTGCCTCCAGGGTGCTTAACTCTTCAATCACCCTCCGTAGACACGCTTGGCTACGTACCACTGGACTTTCAGATGACCATAAGGTGCAGATTGAATGTCTGCCCTTTGATGGTTCCAGTTTGTTTAACACTGCAACGGATGATCTTATGGAGGACAGACATAAGAAGCAAGACACTGCCAAGAAGTTGAACGTGATCCCTTCTCGCCAGAAGCCTTCCTTTCGTTTCCACTCAAAAAGGCGTTTCTGGCCCCCCTCAGCTCAGTCTTCCTCTAAGCACCAACAGCAAGATCGTGCTACAAGATCTTCTGCCCTGTCCAGCTTTGCCTCCAAGGCCAAGAAGTCCAAATCAACAGCCCTCTCCTCCAAGCCCAGGCATAAGAGATCCCGAGACGACTATTGACTACCATCCGATTCGTCTCAATCCCTTTCTTCTGGCTTGGCAATGCATCACTTCAGACCAGTGGGTCCTCTCTGTTATTCAAAAAGGTTACCTGTTAGAGTTAACTTCTTTACCCCCATTGGGAAATTTAGTTCGCACTTCTCCTTCACCTTGCCTCCTGGAAGAGATCTCTTCTCTCCTTCAAAAGCAAGCTATACAAATGGTCCCAAGGCACCTCGCTCGTCTAGGCTTCTTCTCCCGTTATTCCACTGTTCCGAAAAAGGATGGAGGACCCCGACCTATTCTGGACCTGTGATTCTTGAACAAATTCTTGGTATACAAGAAATTTCGAATGGTCACCTTAGAGAAAGTCATCCCTCTTCTGCGCAGAGGAGACTGGTTTGGGGTTGTGGATCTCCGAGATGCATACTTCCACATTTCAATCCACCCAGCTCATCGACACCTGCTTCGCTTCGCCGTAGGGGAAGACATCTATCAATATTCTGCCCTGCCATTTGGTTTGGTGACAGCACCAAGAGTTTTCACAAAGTGCATGGCTCCAGTGGCAGCATACCTCCGCACACTAGGAATAGTTGTCTTCCCCTATCTCAACGACTGGTTGATCGTGGCAGACTCTCAGGACAAGGCCAGACAAGACATCGCCACTGTCCTCGACACCCTAGAGTCATTGGGACTCCAGGTCAATCACAAGAAGTCGCATCTCGAACCCTCCCCAGTGGTAAGCTTCATAGGTGCCACTCTGGACTCTACCAGAGCCATGGCCATTTCACCAAGGACCAGAATTGCAGAAATTCTCCATCTGCTTCAACAGTTCCAAGCGCATCACGTCATCCCAGCAGTAGAGGCCCAAAGACTGTTAGGTTTCATGGCCTCCATGACCTCCATCTTGGTTCACGCGAGGCTTCGACTCAGACCTCTCCAGGCCTGGTTCCTCCACCAATTCGACCCTCTTCGAGACCCTCCCAACAAACTCCTCACCATCCCACCAGACTTACCTCGTCATCTTCGCTGGTGGTCTTCCCGGCCCAACATCCTCTCTGGATGTCCCTTCAGGAATCCATTTCCCACCATACAAGTAACAACAGATGCCAGCAATACAGGTTAGGGTGCTGTTTGCCTCTCACACTCCATCCACGATACCTGGACTCCACAGGAGCAACAACTCCACATCAACGAATTGGAGCTGCTCGCGATCTTCAAAGTGTTCCGGGCGTTCATCCGACACCTCTCCGGCAATGTAGTACTGGCGGTGACCGACAACACAACCGCCATGTACTACATCAACAAACAGGGCAGAACCCACTCACAGCGTCTTATGCAGCTCACGATCCGCTTCTGGGATTGGTGCATCTCCAACAACATCCACCCAATTGTGATGCACTTACCTGGAGAGGAGAACTCCGACGCCAACGACCTCAGCCATCAACTTCAGGCAACTCACGAGTGGGAACTGCATCCCAGGACTTTCAGCCTCCTTTGCAGCAAGTGGGGCTCTCCTCGTGTGGATCTTTTCGCTTCCCAATTCAACACCAAATTTCCAACATACTGCTCCAGAGCAGGGAAGGGACTTCACTCCTTGGGGGATGCTCTCCTCCTCCCATGGTCGAGGGACCTCCTTTATGCCTTCCCTCCTATTTCTCTGATACACAGAGTGGTCATAAAGACTCTTCAGGAGAGAGCCAACCTCATCCTGATAGCCCCTTGGTGGCCTCAACAACCCTGGTTTGTGTCCCTTTTGCAGATGTCCTCAGAGTATTGCCCTGTCTCCAGAGCTGCTCTCACTGAACAACGGCCAAGTTCTTCACCCAGACCTGAATCACCTCCAACTAACGGCCTGGAGGATTCTGCCTTGATTGAAACTATCATTGACTCTTGACGCAAACCTTCCACTAAAAAAGAATACACCTATAAGTGGAAGAGGTTTTCTTTATTTGCGGCAGATAAAGGGTTTGACCCGGTCAATCCCTCCCTCACATGGGTCTTACAATATCTTATTCACTTGAAACGTTCAGGACTTACATCGCCTTCTCTTCGAGTCCACCTCTCACCTATTGTGGCTCACCAGCCACAGTTGTCAGAGGCAGCTGCTTTCTTCAGGCATCCTAGAATGAAGCAGTTTCTCAAGGGCCTCAAACACACTTTCCCTGACAGGAAACCTATTCCTCCTCAGTGGTCCCTATCCTTGGTCCTGCGGGCCTTGCAATGCCTGCCTTTTGAACCTATGGCTTCTACAGACATTAGGCTACTCACCCTAAAAACTGCTTTTTTGGTGGCCATCACTTTGGCTAGAAGGTCCAGCGAGCCCTGCACTCTTCGGTGTGACCCTCCATATTTACGTTTCCACCATGATAGGGTAGTGGCGTACCCAGATGTCACATTCCTTCCAAAAGTTGTTTCCTCTTTTCATGTTTCTCAACCTATTGTTTTGCCAAATTTCTTTCCGAATCCTACTACTAGGATTGAAAAGGACATGCATACACTTGATGTTAGACGGGCCCTAGCTTTTTATGTCTCTAGGACCAAACCTATCCAAAAATCTAATAAACTGTTTGTGTGTCATGATCCTGCAGTGCTGGGTACTCCTGTCTCTCCCCAACAGTTTGCCCGCTGGATAGTACAGACTATTAAGCTCTCTTACGAGCTGGCTCAGATACCCTTACCCTTGGGTATTCATGCTCACTCCGCTAGGTCTATGGCCTCCTCCGCAGCTTTCCTGAAGGGTGTACCGCTGGACAATATCTGCCTGGCGGCCACCTGGTCTACACCTGACACCTTCGTGACCCACTACAGAGTGGATGCCCGCGTGAGGCCGGCCACTTCCTTCGGGAGGGCAGGCTTTCCTTTGTGACGGCATGACTACCCTCCTGCCAGTGAGTAATGCTTGCAATCACCAATCTGTGTGGCTTCACGAAGGCCACGATAGAGAAGAACCAGTTACTTACCTGTAAAGGTGGTTCTTTGAGTGGACCTTCGTGAAGCCACACAGCACCCGGCCGCCTCCCCTCAGACCGTCACACCCTGACTGGTACTACCATTACCTGTCATCCTGGCAGTCAAGAGGAACTGAGGCGTTTAGGCAGGAACACCCACGCACATGCACAGGGTGCGGGGGCAGAGACTAATGAACTTTCCTATTGCTAGGGAATTTCCGACCTCTGGCGCAGGGGCGCCTGGGAAACCCATCTGTGCGGCTTCACGAAGGTCCGCTCCAAGAACCACCTTTACAGGTAAGTAACTGGTTCTTTCTGTCAGTGTCTTAGACTGGCTAGCTGGGAGAAAGATGAGAGAAATTTCTACCAGTAATGAAATGGGAGTACCACCTGTAGTTAACTTTTTGAGGAAAGACTTAGAGGCCAAGCTGACCAGCGCTTGCACAACTGTCCTCAGGGAGTTGCCCTCAAGATACGGGCGAATCTGGCGATAAGCCTTTGCTCAGATGAAGTGAAGATGTTTAGGTGGCAGAGTCATAAGCTATTCTATGAGTTCTAAAAAAGGAACTACTTATAGAGATGCCATAATAAATAATAAGATGGTATCTTACTACTATTTATATGCATGTTTTTTACAAATCTGAAATGTGTGACTTCAGATTGAACAACATCAGCAAAATTTAGAAACAATGTATGGAGAAAGTATTGCTGAACAAGAAATGCTAGCTGCTCGAAAAGATCAGACAACTCGTCGTTTACACTGTGCATCTCTTTTAAGAACAGCTCTAAAGGATGAAATGGTATTACTTCTTCATTTTCTCTTATACTTGAATTTGATTATAATTGTGCTTTTCTTAAAAAAATGGCTAAATTGCATTTTTGTTGCATCATTTCTGCATATTGTTATTTATTTCCTTATAGCAATAAGTTGCTTTTTCATATACAAATGCAGTTTCCAACAGGACAGTTGCTTTAGGATTCTAGCTACACTTGAACACAATTTTGAAAACTCTATAGGTTTGGGGCAAGCTGATTCATATTTTTTCTGTTGATCACAAAATGTAATGAGGAATGTGAAACAGTCTGGAGTAGCTCCCCATCCATAGTCTTTCCCTCCAATGCTGGGGATTCTGATTTTTTAAAAAACAATTGATCATTTTGCATTAATTCAGGCATGTGATAACTTGAACTGATGCAGGAAAGCCACCGCATCAGCACATAGTCAGGAACAGCTAGCATAGATTTTTAGGAAGACTTTTTTTAAACAGCTAAAGGTGAAGCAAAGCCTCTCTCAGAAAGTTTCAGCAATAGTTCCATGTCTTTTTTCCCAGCTAAGGCTGGGAAAACTGTTTTTACCTCTTAGAAACAGCTTCCAACGCTGTCAAAACTTTAAAAAACCAGTTTAGGGTGAATAATAATATACTATTTGAGTGCCCACACATGCAAAAATTAATCAGAGGAAGAAGCAACATGAGGAAAGCCTTTTAAATAGATTTTAAGACAGTTCTTTTAAACTTCAGTAGAGCTGCAAACAAGGCTTTTCTGATGTCTTTTTTTCTGTGTTGTCACTTAAACCAAGCAGACTCAAATTTCCCAGTGTGACATCATAGTGAGTGAATTTGTGTACATTGCCATTTCCCTTGCTATGTAATCACACCATTACATTTGGTGCATTCATTCCATCTGACCAATATGTTGCTGATTCAGACTTGCAGGGAGAATGCAGATGAAATTTACTATGTCACACACAAATAATAGCTTGATGAAATTATCTGCAATATTCTATCAATTGCTGAGGGCAGTTCTAACAGTCCAGATTCTTCATTCTTGTATGGGTAACCAAATAGCTAAGCTATACATGACTATGGAGACAGGAGGGCCTGGCGTGCTCTGGTCCATGGGGTCCATGGCTGAATGACTGAACAACATGACTAATTTATTGTTAAAGCAACTTCTCATTCTTTCCCATAGCTTTTTGAACTTGCAGCTACAGTAAACTCCCCCCCCCATCGGCCTATTCTGGCTTAATGTTGTGAATATTGCAGGTTGTAAACGAGCTAAGGTGTCTAATATTTAATTATATATTTGCATAGAATTGCAAACATTACCTGATTACAAACATTTTTTTCAACATATCCTAGGAACGCTGGAAAGAATCTATTAATAATCTTGATCAAAGACTGCATGGAATTGTGGGGGATGCCCTTGTTTCAGCAGCATGCATTGTGTATAGTGGAGTGTTATCTGCAGGGTATCGTCAACAGCTGGTTGATGAGTGTTTGAAGCTATGCAATGAAAACAATATTCCAGTATCAGAAAATTACTCATTAGTAAACTACATGGCAGAAAAAAATGAGGTATGCATAGAAAAATAAACAAACACTGATGATGTTTTCCATTAAATTCAATTAAAGGACTAGATTATTTGTTCTCCATGCTACAGCTTCAGTAGTTGACAAATTGGTGCATAGTTTAATTAAAAAAACACTTACTGTACATTATTTCTGGAATTTTTTAGGGAGATTACAGTTTGCAGTTTTGTGTAATGCCTGTTATAACTGCAGTAATTTCAAGAATAACATGAAAATCCATATTTTACAGGTCCGTAAGTGGCAAAATGCAGGGTTGCCACTTGATCAGTATTCGACAGAAAATGCTATACATGTTAAATATGGACTACGGTGGCCTCTATTAATTGACCCAGAAAGGCAAGCTTATAAATGGCTATGTCAAATAGCAGGTGGCAATCTACGACAAATCTCTTTTACAGATAGCAATTACTTGAGAAAACTTGAAAATTCTATGCGTGTTGGTGAATCAGTCCTGCTGCAGGTAATCCAGCTTCCATTGGTGGGAGACAATAGATAAATAGATCTATGTTCCTTAAAGAACAGGTTAAAGAATAAAAAGGGTGAGGAGAAGAAATAAGGCACAATACTGGACAAAATCTTGTTGGAGTAAAATGTTGCAGTACAAGCTAGGTAGTATCATCTGGAAGCAATAATTTTATATGTACATTAATTGAAAACTTTCTGTCCTTTCTATATTTAGACACTGAGACTCCCTAGGGCCCCCTTTTACTTAAAACGTTGTTTATTCAGTAAAGGTTGTATATATTTACTGAGAAAGAAAAGGATTTCTTTAAGTAGGGCCCAAAGATGGGCAATGGGAATAAGTGTATAAGAAATATGTAGAGAAAAAAGGTTGGAGCAGGAGCCATTTATAGATATTTGGTTAGTTTGGGAAATCAGACAGAAATATAATTAAATGTGTTTGGGAAGAAGATAAGGGTTTAAATAAAGAAAAGATAGAGGCTATGTTAAGAGGGGGATAAGAGAGGTAAAAATGAAAAAAAATTAAGGCTATGCAATTGAAGGTGTTGCATAAATGGTATTATACCCCACAGAAATGAAGTAGAATTGATAACAATATCTTGCCTTATTGTTGGCATTCTAACAAAGAAAAGGGTACTCTTGTACACATGATATGGAAGTGTAAGAAAACAAGAAAATTGTGGAAGAAAGTAGAAAACTGGTTATCAGAAATAACAAAATAAAAGGATTGAGGTAAAAATATATCATATCTTTTTGGAGTTGGTGGATAGAGAAAGTAATTGGAGAGATTTGAAAAAGATTACAGGTATGTATTATGGGATAGCATCATCTATAATGGTGTTAACAAATGGATGGAAGGATGAAGAAAAATAGAAATATGATAAATGAAAAGAATATATTATATATCATTTTCCCAAAATGAATGGATACAAATAATGCAAGAAGGAAAGATTGAAGAGAAAAATAGAATTTTGAATGAGTTGAAGAAGTTTATAGTTTGGATAAAAGGAAAGCCTGAAAATGAGAAATGGGCTAGACCAGTGGTTCTCAACCTTCCTAATGCCACAACCCTTTAATACAGATCCGCATCTTGTGGTGACCCCTTGCCCTGCTTGGAAGAGGCCACAAGCCCCCTTTGGCAGGCTAGTGCTGCAGGTGCCATAGCTTATCCCTCATTGACGTAAGCCGCCTTGGGGGTCTTTTCCAAGGAGAAAGGCGGGGTAAAAAAAACACTCTGAAATAAATAAATAAATAAATAAATAAATAAATAAATAAATAAATAAATAAATAAATAAATAAATAAATAAATAAAGGAAAAGGGGAGGCAAGCTGTCACCCCGGGCGCTTCGGCGGACACAGCGAGGCTCCTTCCCATGACCCCCCCAGCCCTCCCTCTCCGCCCTCCACACACACACACACACACACCAAGAGGGAGGAGAGCGAGAGCGAGAGCGAGAGAGGGGAGAGTCCATTCCCCTGCCTCCTCCTCCTCCCTCCTCCCTCCTCCCGGGGCGTGTGCTGAAGAGATCAGGGATGGAAGGGAGGAGGAGTTTCCCTGGTTTCCTCGGGCGGCCCGGTGCCGATTGATCCACGGACCGGCACCGGTCCGCGGCCCGGGGGTTGGGGAACACCGCCATAGAGAACTTCCCTCTACAGGCACCCTCAGCCAATTGCAGCCTCCTGTGCCATTGACTGACATTCCCTCCAACCTATCAAGCTGTAACTCACTCCCCCCCCCCACTTCCTTCCCCTCCTCCTCCAGACCCAAGCCTTGTGCCTTTTTCTTCACTGGCTCATGGCAACCCCTGTGAAATGGTTGTTCAACCCCCAAAGGGCTCCCAACCCCCAACTGGGCTAAACTATTCCACCATGCTTTAATGATATATAATATGAAAGGGAATTGAAATTAGGTGCTTACTGGGGGGAGGGGGAAGGTTAATGAGGAAGGGTGAATAAGATTGTGTAACGTCTATGGAATTATATACAGTATATGGATTGAAAGTGTGTGCTTGCTCCTCAAGAAAAAATAAAAATTTATTTAAAAAAACAGAGACAGAAAAGTCACTTTTTAAATCTAGAGACCAGAATCCTATTGCCATGACATCTTTGATCCAAGAACAGTTGAAATCAATGTTTCTTGTCTCTTTTTTCCTTAACAGTTCGCAAAATTGTCTCTATTTAGGATTTGAAAGGTACTGTCTACTTTAATTGTACTATTGACTATGGTTTTATACTTTTTAGGATCTTACTGAAAAATTAGATTCAAGTATGAAACCAATCTTAAAAAAGGAAGTCTTTAACCAAGGCGGACAAGACTTCATTGCAATAGGAGACACAAAAATTGAGTACAACCAAAACTTTAGGTAATGACACCTATTTGTTTGTTTTATTTAGCTAAATTTATTTAAATGTAAGTTAGAAAAATAAAAAAATGTGTATTATTTTTATCTGCTTTGAGTATGTGAACTATTTCTACTGGAAACATGTTTGTATTAGCAGTAGAGATGGGCACGAAACGAGCAATTTTTCGTTTTCATTTTTGTTTTTTCGTTTCGTTACATAACGAAACAAAAAATGAATTTTTGCCTCCAAATGAAACGAAACAAACAGAAACACCAGAAATTTTGGCATCCGTTTCGTTTTCGTTACGGGCAGTACATTGAATTGTAGAGATGGAAACGAAACGTGCAATTTTTCGTTTTTGTTTTCATTTTTTCATTTCGTTATGTAACGAAACGAAAATTGATTTTTTTGCAAAAAATAGCGAAAAACAAAAACGAACCAAAACGGACCCCCTAAATGACAAACAACAAACGAAACACCATTTTTTTTTTAGTTGTGCCCATCTCTAATTAGCAGCATTTTGAAGAATCCATAATAGGGTTGTCATATAGGAAGGATACAGAAAGGATCATGGCTTTATGTTATTTTAGCAAGCACCAGATTATGCCAGTTCTTGAATGAAAGGCTTAACTGCTAAATGAAAGACCAGCCTGTAATAACTAGAGAAGAATAGTGGAGCCAAAACACAAATCCACAAATCAAAGACACCACTGAAAGCCTTAAACAAGCCCATGATTGATTGTTGTAATGCTCTGGGAAAATTGTTACCTGATCACTGTAAATCAGTCTGGAGTGTGGATCAGAGTGTTAATGGGCAAAAATAACTAGCTAATAACTTTCAACAATTTTAACCCATATCAGTTGGCTTGTGCTTGGACAAGGGAGTGCAGGGAGTGCTTGTCAAATTCGCAGATGATATAAAATTGGTTGGAATAGCTAATAACCTGGATGACAGAAACAAAATTCAAAATGATCTTGATAGGCTGGAGCACTGGGTTGAAACCAACAGAATGAAATCTAACAGGAATGAGTGCAAAGTACTGCACCCTAGAAGAAGAAACCAATGCAGTTACAAGATGGGGGACACTTGGCTCAGCAACTCTAAAGTGCAAAGAATCTTGGAATTCTTATAGGTCAGTGTTGGTGAATCTATGGCATGGGTGCCAAAGATGGCACATGGAGCCCTTTCTGTGGGCACACAACATCACCCTCTCACAGCCATGGCACTTCCCCCTCTGCTCTGAGCATGCCACTCTGGCGAAGAGGAGGCAGCGGCTTGTGGGCTCCTTCATAGCCCCAGTTTACTCTCCAGCCACACTGCTTTTGGGTTGCCCAGAGCAGCGTAGCTGGAAAGTAAACTGGGGCTATGAACAAGCCCACAAACCACTGCCTCCCCTTCACTGGATCTCTTCACAGGGCTGTTTCATGACCCTCGAAATGGCTCCTTGAACAGAGCCAGGCAAAGGGGAGGCAGCGGTTTGTGGGGTAATGTGTAGCCCCCTGGTGCAGTGGTTAAATGCCTGAACTGCAGCTAAAACTGTGCTCATGACTTGGGGTTCAATCTGAGGTCGAAGGCTCATGTTTGACTCAGCCTTGGGTACCCAGCTTGCTGGGGGTAGGCAGGGAATGTGTAGCCTGCATAATTAAAACTGTAAACTGCCCAGAGAGTGCTTGAAGCACTACGGGGAGGCATATAAGCAGAACACTTTAATTTCTCGCAGCCACAGTGAGGATTCTGTGGTGACTGGAAATTCAAAGGCCTGCTCTTTGATCCTCACTTTCCCAAAGAGTAGCACCGGAAGCATTTGTAACTCTATATTTAGGTTAAATTGCCATATTGGCACTTTGCAAAAAATAAGTGGGTTTTGAATCACAGATTGGAAAGTCAATTTCTAAAAGGTTCACCATCACTGTTATAGATCATAAGCTGAATATGAGCCAGCAGTGTGATGTGGGCACAAAAAAGGGAAATGGTATTTTAAGGTTGATTATCAGAAGTATAATTTCCAAATCCCATGATGTGCTCATCTCCCTCAAAATATCGCAAGACCAGTGTGTGTGAGACAACAGCCATATTTAACATGGCTCTGCCTACCCCTCAGCCTCTTTGCAATCCTGATCATTCCACTCGCCTACCCCTTTATTAAGGAGCTAATGTGAACTCATGTGGTCACCCATGGGGGCCGGATAGGAATTTTTGCCTTGTTCTCAAATTGGCTGAAAGAAGATGGGGATTTTTCACCTATCCCACACTGGCACTGGTGGCACATAGAGCAAGGAAGCGGTCACAAAACCGCTAACAACTTACACCCCTTCTGAAGAGGTTACAACTCCCTTTTGGAAAAGATCATGACTCAGAGACCTGAGCAGACAGGCGAAGCCTTGCCATATCTATTCGTGCGGGGATGCCCCGATAAGGATGGTGAGATTTCCTTGCTTAAGCCAGGTAAACAAGATACCTGTCTCCCAAACTAATTAGCAGGGAAGCCTGTATGTCACACATTTTCTGGCACTCTTGATAAGCCCCTGAACAATGAACAAAGGGTCCACAGGAAGCTTCTTGCTGTCAGTGATTATCTACCTCCCTCTCTGATTGTTGACTGAATGTATAACCAATAAAAGGTTGGCTGCCCGATGGCTGACAGGGCACTCTACCAGAAGTGTTGTGTGTGTGTCTGTTTCATCGCTACATATGGTGGCCCGTACGGGGACCTCGACAGATGACAACTGAGACCTGAAACAGCCTTCAAACCCCCATTCACCCCGCCTGGGTAAAGGCCGAAGACTAGTCGATTCATCCTGCTACAGGATCCCTAAGGGTAAGAATGGGAGCCAAATTGTCTGGCCCACAGGGGAGACATTGCCATGAGCTAGAATTTTTATTGAGGAAGGTGGGTCATTCAGTCCCCAGGAAACAGGTGGTAGAGTTATTGCAAGGGGTGTGGGAGAAATGCCCCTGGTACCCTGAAGAGGGTTCCTTACAGCCCTCACAGTGGGTGCGCATTGGGAAGGTATTGCACGAGGCACCTCGTGCCCCAGTGGAGGTGTTGCACACATGGTCTCTCTGCTGCGAGGCAGTGGAAAGTTTTGGACCCTCTGAGGCAGTGCAGGAGACTGCCGCTCTGCCCCTTGCCCCCACAACAGCTGCGCCTCAGCCCTCGGGGCCAGCACCACCCTATCACCAAATCTGCCCACCACCACCGCTGGAATCCCGTAATGAAGGGGCACCCCTTGGGGCAGTTCAGCGGATGGTGGAAGAGGCAAAGCAGAGTGGGGAGCTGTCTGGGGAAGAGTTAGCTTCCTTAGTTGCAGTCTGCCCAATCACCAGGGCGCAGAATGCCCAGGGACAAAATGTGGTCACATACAATTCCCTTCCTTACTCGGTCATAAGAGACCTTCGAAGGGCTGTAACTGACACAGGTTTACAGAGCACATATGTCAGGGGCTTGCTTGAGGCCTTGGGCAATGGGTACACCCTCCTTCCCACGGACTGGAAACAGGTCATGCGAATGATCTTGACGGCAGCACAATATGTAGTGTGGGAGAGTGAACTTAAGCAGCTAGCTCTTGCCCGTGCTGCAGCAGGGGGAGGGCAGTACACTGTCGACCAATTGACAGGAGATGGAGCGTTCTCAACCATCATGGCCCAAGCCCAGCTCCCAGATGCCACGCTGCAGGTAGTAAGCCATTGCATGCAGCGTGCTTTTGCCAAAATTCCAGCCACAGGCACCCCCACTCTCAGCTTTACCAACATCCATCAGGGTCCCACTGAGCCTTACTTAGATTTTATTAACAGGCTCACAGAAGCAATTAGAAGGCAGATAGATAATCCTGAAGCAGCGGGAGAGTTGCTTTTGAAGCTGGCAAGGGACAATGCCAATGCTGACTGTCGAAAGGCGTTACAGCCACTGGCAGCCACCAATCCATCCCTGGCTGACATGATTAAAACATGCCAGGACATTGGGACTGAGTCCCACAAAATGGGCCTGCTTGCGGCTGCCCTTACCCAGGGTTCAAAGCCGCGAGGCAATTGCTTTCGGTGCAAGAAGCCAGGACATTTTTTCCGGGACTGCAAGTCCACAGTCACCCCCCGGCGCCCCCCAAAGAAGTGTCCCAAATGTGGCAGAGGATTTCACTGGGCAAGCCAGTGCAGGAGCAATCCAGCGGGAAACGCCTAATCGGGTCTTCCCCCGACCCAGGACCAAAAGGGGGACCCCACTCTCTAGCCCCAGAAAAACCAGAGGCACCCCAGGCAGAGCCCAGATCAGGGATTGATCTGCCTTTGCAAGCAGCCGTTCACCTGTCCCTGCCTGGGGAAGTGAGGGAGGGGGAAAGTCAAATTCAAGGACCTTTGCCGCAAGACCATCTTGGGCTTGTCCTTCCACGCACACCCATGGGAAAGCGCAGCATATTTGTCATCCCAGGGATCATTGACCCAGGTCACCAAGGAGCTGTAAAAATGCAGCTCTGGTCTACTTTGCCCCAAGTGCTGGAGGAAGGAGAATCCCCAGCACAGTTGATCTTGATTCCTCAGACTAGCAGTGCCATGGGCTCCCCAGGGGTTCAGGGGGAGCAAACCCTTGTAGCTTATACCCAATGCATTGGGCAGGAGCGCCCAATGCTCACTATAAATTTGGAAAGCTTGCCTTTTTCAGGTTTGCTGGACACAGGAGCGGACGTAACAGTTATCAGGGAGATCGAGTGGCCTGCGGTTTGGCCCACAGAACAGGTAAAACAGTTGTGGGGAATTGGAGGGACAAAAGCAGCCAGGCAGAGCAAGCACTGGCTGCGAGTGTTTCGCCCAAACCTGTCCCCAGTGCAAATTCGTCCCTATGTCATGCCATTGCCTTTTAATGTGTGGGGACGAGACCTCTTGAAGCAACTAGATCTGCAAGTGTCCCTAGATTTATAAGCATGGCCAAAACTGCCCAGCCTCTAACATGGCTTCCAGGGGAACCAGTTTGGGTGCCCCAATGGCCACTTCCACAGGAAAAGTTGTCTGCACTTCAGACGTTAGTCCAGGAACAGTTGCAAGCTGGCCACATAGCTCCAACCACCAGCCCTTGGAACACCCCAGTATTCGTAATTAAAAAGAAAAAAGGGGGTGGAGATTTCTTCAAGATTTAAGACAAATTAATAAACGAATTTGTCCCATGGGGGCGCTCCAATGTGGGGTGCCAAACCCCAACCTTCTTCCTCAACACTACAAGCTGCTTGTGGTAGATTTAAAGGACTGTTTCTTTACCATCCCTTTAGCCCCTTCCGATAGGGAGAAATTTGCCTTTACTGTTCCATCACTAAATCACGAACAACCCACATCCCGGTATGCCTGGCAGGTGTTACCGATGGGAATGTTAAACAGTCCGACTTTATGTCAAATGTTTGTGAAACAGGCACTAGAACCTTTTAGGAAAGAGTTTCCCACAGTCCTGGTCTTCCATTACATGGATGACCTATTGATATCAGCACCAGACTTGAACCCAGAGCATTTTACCAGGCTCACCCAAATTCTGAAGCAATCAGGCTTGCTCATTGCCTCAGAAAAGGTTCAAAAAGTGGAGCCTTACCTCTACTTGGGTCTAAAGCTTCTGTGCTCACACGCAGCACCCGAGATCCCAGAACTCACCCTGCCAGCAAAAACCAATTTAGCTGAATTGCAAAAGGTTCTGGGAACTTTGAATTGGGCTCGGCCCCACTTCAAACTATCCACGGATCTCCTTAAACCTCTCTTTGAGTTACTAAGAGGTGCACAACATCCAGGAGATGAGATTTTGATAAGTGCTGCAGCCAGGAAATCTTTAACCCAAGTAAACCACATTCTTAGAGGCCAGTTTGTTGATAGGCCACATACCTTCAGCCCTCTCCGGCTAGCCATTCTTCCCACTCCTCACACACCTACTGGAGTTTTGTTTACCCCAATGGAAAAAGATAGAATAGCTATCATAGAATGGCTCCACGTGCATTCCACCCCACCAAGGAATGTCTATCCGTTCCTAGCAGCTATTACAGATCTCATCATGATAGCACGCAAGCGAGCTACCCACCTCACAGGATGGGATTTAGTTGCCATGCATATACCACTTGACAAAGGGCAGCATGATTTCCTATTGTCTACCTCTCTTGACTTTCAAATTGCCTTTCAGGACTATGTGGGGGAGGTGTTTTACAGTGCTCCAAAGGATCCTCGCCTCACTTTACTATTTACTTTTCCTCATAAGCTGAGGTCCCTGCAAAGCCGTTCTCCAATTAAGGGAGCCATCACTTTGTTTACAGATGGAAGTCCAAGCCGAGGAGTCGTTGCTTATCAGGACCCCTCTGGAGCTTGGCAGACTAAATTCACCCTTCCTCAAACTTCTGCACAAAGAGCAGAAGTTGCTGCTGTAAATTTAGCTTTTACGCTCTTTGCAACTGAGCCCATCAACTTGGTGGTGGATACTATGTATATATATAATCTGATTGCACAGCTCCCAGCTGCCTGCATCACCACCCAAATTGACAACAATTTACTTAGCCTTTTTCTTGCCTTACAGCAATTATCGACTACAAGAAAGCACTCTTTCTTTGTAGCCCATATACGAAGTCACTCTGAACTCCCAGGTGCACTGGCAACTGGGAATGCAGTGGCAGACCAGGCATTAAAGTGCCTGTGTCCACTTTTTGATGATCCAATTCAGAGCCACGGATTTTTTCACCAGTCTGCCAAGGTGCTAGCCAAACAATTCAAAATTACCCATGCCTCTGCACAAAATATTGTGCGGAGCTGCCCTCATTGTGCAGACACCCCAGCTTCTTTCCCCTTTGCAGTTAATCCTCGAGGTACAAAGGCAAACATGCTGTGGCAGATGGATGTTACACACTATGCTCCATTTGCACCATACAGCCATCTTCATGTAAGTATAGATACCTACTCAGGATTTCTGTGGGTCACTGCTGCTCGCAGGGAGTCTGCAAAATATGTAATTGCACACATGATAGCAGCCATGACAGTCTTAGGAAGGCCCACCACAGTAAAAACAGATAATGGTCCGGCCTACATCTCCCAGGAATTTAAAGCATTTTGTGATGATTGGCAAATAAAATTAAAAACAGGGATTGCTTATAATTCTCAGGCTCAAGGGATAGTTGAAAGAGCTCATCACACCCCAAAAATCTCTGTTACAAAAACAATTAAAAGTGGGGGGGAGAGCCCCCCGTATAGATGCAATAGCAATACAGCAAGCGGTGCATACTGCAGTCTACACATTAAATAATTTAACTTTAAAATTCAGACAACCTGACTCCTGCACAGAGACACTTCGGGAACAAGCCTCTTTTGCCTGCACCCCAAGTGTACTACAGGGAACTCCCTGACCCTACATGGCATGGGCCAGTGCCCTTGGTTACATGGGGAAGAGGGTATGCTGCTGTTTCCACTCCTGCAGGTACCATCTGGGTCCCCGCGAGGTGCGTCAAGCCAGCTAGAGAGCGAAAGGATGGCGTGGCACCAGGAACCCAAGAATCCAATCCCCAACTTCGACATCCAGCTGAACACGCTGAAGTACACCCCGAGAGCCAGGCAGACGAGGAATAAGATCACATGGGGAGATGTTAAGTCACTCACCACCCAAGCACAACTTCAGCTGCAACAGCTCCAACAGGAGGCCAACCCTGAGAATCTCATCGCTGCAGTCCTGGCCATCATCACTGCTAATTCTGTGACCATCATCTGCTGCCTTTTGCTCTGCCACCTCTCCTTCTGCACTGCAAGTCCCAAACTTGCCTTATCAGCTGGAAATCCAGGTAACATGTGGACCCGACATGCATCCTACATGTTCCAGGAACACGGAAAAGACACCACCCTCTACTATGAACATCCTTCCTCCCTGGCTTATGCTGCCTTTTTGCCTGCTGCCATCCAGTCCCCAGAACTGGTAGTCAGTCAGCTACAGAACATTCGTAAAAGCAATATGTTCTCTATGCCGCCTGTGACTCTGAACCAGACCAAGTGGAGAGTGTTTAAATTCTCCCGGTTTACCCCAGGACTGTGCTTCTGCTGTTACCACAAAGGGGTCTGGAACAGGAGGTGGCGGGACTGGACTCGAGCACGATCTACCTTAAATAATGTTAAGAATTATACAGCATGCAATGATTATTTCTGGTTGTGGGGGAAGTTTAACATTAGCTATGTAAATAAGAAACCTCTGTCTAATTCCACTGTCTATGATATATACCCTAATCTTCCTTCCCTTTCAGCTGAGTATTCTGCCATTGGGAGCCTTTGCTCTGGCTGGCAGATCAAAGATGAAAACTTATGGTTCTTCTTTGAAGGGGTTGCCACGAATTATCACCCTGGAAATTATCAATGTGCTGCTCTTGGGTACCTGACACTCCCTGTGCAGGTAGCCAGGCCCAGCAACAGACACAAGAGAGAGCTAATGGGAAAACTGGGTCCACATTGTCAGGATGAGATCATCACAGATGTTCAGATGTCCAGTGGTAGTAATATTGGAAGAGCCATTTCAGGAGCTCTGACAGGGGTGCTGACCCTTGGATCATATCCAAGGATTATAGCTCAGGAAAACCGTCATTCCATTCTTGGGTTAACTTGTCGCCTTGAAAAAAACGTTAATGCGACTGGACGGATTATTAGGGATATGCAACAAGAAATTGAGGAGTTGCACCAGGTCCAGTTGCAAATGAGAATGGCACTCGATTTTCTCCTGGCAAAGAGTGGGGGATTTTGCAAGGTGGTGGCAAAACGAGGATGCGCAGTAAGATTCCATGACATGAATAAAACCATTGAAGATGAGCTTGCTCAATTGCAAGAGAGTCTTGCTAACAATGTCCATGCTGCTCCCACCTCGCTATGGGATTTCCTCTCATCCTGGATGCCTGACTTTGCATTTCTTAAGCCAGCTGTCTATTATATTGTACTGACACTATCATTCCTATTTTGCATGTATTGCTGTGTGCAGTGTGTGCCATTCCTGAGTGCCAGGATAATGCGTCCTGCAGGGCAGGGCTCACGTGCCCAGATAAAGAAGCTGTATCAGCAACTTGAGCGTTACAAAAAAGAAAAAAAAGGGTGGGGTGAAGAGGTTACAACTCCCTTTGGGAAAAGATCATGACTCAGAGACCTGAGCAGACAGGCGAAGCCTTGCCATATCTATTCGTGTGGGGATGCCCCGATAAGGATGGTGAGATTTCCTTGCTTAAGCCAGGTAAACAAGATACCTGTCTCCCAAACTAATTAGCAGGGAAGCCTGTATGTCACACATTTTCTGGCACTCTTGATAAGCCCCTGAACAATGAACAAAGGGTCCACAGGAAGCTTCTTGCTGTCAGTGATTATCTACCTCCCTCTCTGATTGTTGACTGAATGTATAACCAATAAAAGGTTGGCTGCCCGATGGCTGACAGGGCACTCTACCAGAAGTGTTGTGTGTGTGTCTGTTTCATCACTACACCCTTCCAACCCCAGACACCTGCGGATCCAGAGATCACAGAGCCTGGGGGAAGAGGCTCTGGCAATCCACTTGGTACAGGGACCGGCCAGGCAATGGCACCCCTGGGGTTCTGGTGGATTGTATAACATTGGCTAGCCAAAAGCACACCGTCTCGGGGCCACCGCCCCCAAGGGGCCATAGGAACTCGCGTACAAGGACAATGCTGTTGGGAGAGGTCTGCCTGAAACCTCTTAGGCCCAACTGGTTCCCGTACTGTGGCTGCCCCCTCTGGGCATTAATTAGTGATGTATAAATAATTAATAAAGTTTGGGCCGCATTCCAACCCGTTGAGTGCATCTTGCATCTTCATTTGGGGTGGGGAGGCAAAGGCTGTCAAAAAGAGGAGGGATGGGATATTTTCTTGATTATCCCAAAAATGCAGGATCTGCAAAAATGGGCATAAGTTACAAGAATCCAGCTTTTGGCTGAATATCAGGAAAAACTTCTTAACTGTTAGAGCATTGTGGCAATGGAACCAATGACCTCAAGGGATGTTACTCCAACACTGGAGGCATTCAAGAGATATTTGGACAATCACCTGGCAGACGGACCCCTTCCAACATCATTTAGTGAGTTCCTCCATAAAGTCCATTCTAGTTATGACTTTGCTAAGTAACAGGAATTCAGCTGCTATCTCATCACTTTGATTCTAGGAGAAGCATGCTTGTGAATCAGTGTGCAAGACAACCGATTACTTTTTACACCCCTACCTTAGGACCAAATAAGCCATTGTGGAGTTCAAGCCTTCTGCAATGAATGTAGTTGTTTGATCCAAATTGCAAATGAAGGGACACTGATTTGGGTTGAGACTGGGAGTATTGCATGCATAGAAGTGATTGAGACTTTAATTTTGTTTGCTTGCTTCAGCGGGCACTTTTCTTATGTTGCTTCTATTTGATCTAAGAAAGAAACTGATTTTATGGCTGTTATCTTCATCATGATGTGGGCCCAATTTGGGGGAGGGGGCATGTGCTTGCTTGTAAAAACATTCATGCCATTACTAATTGCAGAAATAATATCATGTCTAATGTGATTTTTGTATAAAATATTTTAATGTATCTATTCTGTATTGGAGCCAAAACTATTGGGTTTTTTTAGATGATGAACCTATATGAGAGATCACTTACAGCTTGCATGTGAAAAGGCAGTAGTATGAATTCAGTTAGTCTCAGCTACAGCAGATTATTTGAAAGAAGTGCTGGCAGGCTAACACTTATAAAATTTCATTGATTCAATGGTCCTATTCTAGTTCCAAATCTAACCACTGGATCTAGTTATTGTTTTTGTGATTCATCTTTGTGTTATATATTTGGCCCATAATGCAAACTACAATTAGAAGTTACTATTTAGATAAGTAATGGATGCTGAAATCTTAATCAGGAATGATTTATAGATGTTTGATGTTTCAGATTATACTTGACAACACGGCAAGCCAACCCACATTTTCTGCCAGCAATATGCAATACTGTGACAATGATAAATTTCACTGTAACCTTCCAAGGATTGCAAGATCAGCTTCTGTCTACTGTTGTAATTAAGGAAAAACCTGAGCTTGAACAAAAGCGTTGTGAACTACTGGAAAGCATATCTACAGATCTCATAACTCTTCGTGAACTTGAACAAAAATCACTTAGACTTCTGCAGAAAACCAATGGTATATACTGTAAAAGATTTACAGAGATATCTTAATTTGATCCACCATTTTTGAATAAGACACAGCCTTTGTTACTAAATAAGATTGAAAGGAAAGGAATTATTTAATTTTTACATAATATGAACTAAATAATGTTTATTCATTTGCATCATGATGTCCTGGTTATTCTATATAGGTGCATAGACCATTTAAATATGATGGATGGAAATAGGTTTAAATATCTGTTCAGGTATTACGATCTTAGCCTGAGGCATCTCACAGCCCCAGAAAACTGCTCTGAACTTTGGGAAAGTATAAAATATATAGTTATACAGTACATTTTTTATGAATTCATCTCGACAATAAAATATCACCTTACAGATCAACCTGCCTGATCACAACAATCGCCCTCCAAGGCCCTGCCAAGTCCACCACCCTACTAATATAGGGTGGGTTGTGACTAAGACAGCATATTTTCAGTTTTGACATCTCCATGAAGCTTTACCTGATATCAAACTTTACAGCATTTTGACAGCAAGTTTATGATCTTATATTTGCTCAGCATTTCAATTCTGTCTATTGTATCTTTCTTTTCCAGATGTGATAGATCTCTTCAACAAATATATGGGTTTGATTTTGTTGCAGAAGCCTTATATGGGAAGGATGATGGTTCTGTGGCTTGTAAAGTTCACAGATCCAGATAGCAGGGCTCATGAGAAACAATGATTCAAAGAGAAAAAACAATTGTTTAATGTGAACATGTGTCTGTCTCTGTCTCTCTCTCTCTCTTCTCTCTCTCTCTCTCTCTCTCTCTCTCTCTCTCTCTCTCTGTGTGTGTGTGTGTGTGTGTGTGTGTGTGTGTGTGTGTACATCAAGCTCTCAACTTTTTTCTTTGACTCTCAAAAGATATGGTTACTGTTAATCCATGTTTCTCATATGTTTCTTTTCTGATTAGATCTGGTAAAAAGTAGAACATAAAGTTATAACATTCAATGGCCAAAATCCTTTTATGCAGCTATGCAAATGGTACAACATTTGGAGGCAAATTTTCCCAGCATAAGTCAACACAGATATTATCAGTTTCATGTTGGGTCACATAGGTCAGTAAAAACCTTATAATGTTTATGGGTGATACCAGAAGCTGGAACTATTTTCCTCCAAACACCATTTTTATTATACTGGTAAACAAGAGTGTTTGGACTAGTGTTTTCCTCCCTTTTGCAAATAAGAATTAATGAATTGGAGTTAATAGGAAAAAAAATGTAAAACACAGTAATATCATGACAAAAGGTCAAATGACCAAATAGTTTTCTGTAAATACAGATATTTAGTTAATAAAATGTTTATTTGATTATTTTATATCACAAATGATTAATCTTTCAATTTTAGGACATCTTCTAGATGACCAAGACCTCATTGACAATTTACAGAGAACAAAAATCACCTCAACTGAGATTTTTGAACGTGTTGAAGCCTCAGCAGCAACAGAAGCTACAATAGAAATATTGCGTAAAAGCTATCTTCCTATTGCAACTCGTGGTGCTGTGCTCTACTTTGTAGTGGCAGATCTTGTTCACATCAATTATATGTATCAATTCTCCTTGGAGTGGTTTCATAAGATCTTTGCAGACTCTGTGGATGATATCACCAAACAAAAAAGTGAGCTTTCTATGAGAGCTTCAAGTACTTCTAGAACTAGAATCCTTCAGAATCAAAGTAAACTTTCTACCAGAGAAGATTTGGAGCAACCTGAGTGTGAGGCAGATGACTTCAAAATACATGTTAATGATATAATTGAGAAGTTAACAAGTAATGTTCATAAGGTATTTGAATCTGAATCTATTATCAGATTATTTGGGGACTAACCAATGTTCACAGTATATTTGCATTGTATAATGAACTGTAATTTTTTTTTATCTTACAGACAGTTTCCATAGCTCTCTTCAGTGAAAATCAAGTATGCTTTGCCTTTCTTCTGTGCACAGCAATCATGAAAAATAATTGCAATGAAAATGAAATTACTAATAACCTTGGAACTATACAGGAGAATCAGTGGAACTTCTTCCTGCATGCTAGCATGATGGCAAATATTGCAGACATACATGACTCAGGAAGTACTGGTAAAAAGAAAAAGACACTCTTAGTAAATAAAAATATAAGTCAAAGTATGTCGTTATTCAGATGGATGTACTCAATCACTTAGAAAACAAGTGTCAGGTATACAAATAAGAATAGAATTCATCACAGGAACGGTCATAATATGTAAATGTGTTATTACAATTGTATGTTCTCATGGGTATCAGAGTTTATTTATGGATATCTTGTTGCAATCACTCAGTTTTTCAGTACAAACGAGAATTTGTGTGTGTGTGTGTGTGTGTGTGTGTGTGTGTGTGTGTGCGTGCAGCAAAATGGCAGGTATGAAGGAAAAATCCTTAAATCCTTCTTTGACTTTTCATCAAACAAAAATGGCTATATTTGTTCACTAGCTAAAAATCTGAAAATCAAATCTAATTGACCTCATAACATTATAATTTTATTAGGTTCATGTGGATTTATGAAAACTCCACCACATTGGATTACTGAAATGATGTGGAAAGAATGCCAATACATGAGCACTCACATGCCAGCATTTAGCCTATTGTGTGAATCCCTTCTATCAAATCCACAGCAGTGGAGAGCTTTTATAAATAGTCAGAATGTATATTATTTGATCAGTACATGTTATAAACCGGTGTCATCACAGCAAGGTGAGTACTGAAATGTAATCATAAATGCCATCTTCATTATCTTGCTTGTTGATTTTTTAATTTTTTAAAGCCTGATTCATTTTCCTGAGCAGTAGAATATTTCAGGTTCAGCTCTTTTTAATTCAGTTCCTTAAATGAGAGTGCACTGGAATTTTAAGATCTCCCTTTAACAAGTAGGACTGAGGTACCTCATACCCTAGTGGTAGAGTAAGATATAGACACATAATTCCTACAAGCCCTGTCATATAATTTTTATCTAGAAATATACTACAGTGGATAGAAAAAGCATATCAGTATTCCTCCCAGGCAGATCCACAAGGGGCATAATGGACAGCCCCAAACTAGTTCAAGGTAATAACAAATTTTTCCTTTTGCTCCTCACTTATGAAGGATTGGACATCATCATGATCACTCAAAAGAAGGATATGGCAGCTCTACAGAATAATGTTGCATTGCATCCAATCCAATTTCTAAATCTTTCAGCTAGTACATTCTTCTCCCTTCTGCATTTCTTTTTCCATTTATTTCACCTTCCATTATCAATTATTGCTGATAATGCGGCTATTGGCTCCTGATTGAAGTAAAATAAAACAATTCAAAAGCAGGATTACAGGTGAACATTAGGAAGAAAAATAATGATTCGGAAAAAACTCATAAGTTTAAGGTTGATAGGGAAGAAATCAAAACAGGTGAAGATTTTCCGAATGCCTTAGTTCAATTGCCAACCCAAATAAGAACTTTAGCTAAGAAATTGGAAGACTGAGACTTGAAATGATGACTATGAAACAATTAGAAGAGGTTTTTGAGCATACAGTTATCTTGTTGGTTGCCATGGCCAAAATCATATGTGGGTATTCATTACTGCTGTGTACAGATGTGAAAGCTACGCAGTGAAGAAAGGTGACAGGAAAAGATCCAGGTCATTCAAAATATGATATTGGAGGCAGACTTTACACACACTGTATTGTATGTGTTCTCTGTTGACAAGTTGGAACTAACTTATAGTGACCTAATAGGGCTTTCAAGGTAAGTGAGATATTTCAGGAATGGTTTTACCAGTTCAACTCCCCCCAGTCACGGCCAAGTGAGTACAGTGGACCCTTATAGAACAAATTGTTTGTATAACATAAACTTTGTACAACATAAAAAATTCCGGAGATGGGGGAAATTTGCTTAACAGAATTGCCTATGGGGCAAATCTGTACAACATAAAAATGGGATCACTCTGTTTTCAATGCATTCCTATGGGAAATTTGTATAAAGGAAAATTTGCTTAACATAATTTCATTTGGAATGAATTAATTCCTTTATACAAGGAACCACTGTATTTGAATCCTGTTCAAACGCTCAGAATCCTACTCTGGGCGTTTATACACGACCCCTAAACTCTGCAGCAAATGGCTGCAAGCTCTGGAGCTTTAAAATGTTTCCCCACCAGCTCCTGAGTTTACAGGCAATTAAGTGCAACCACGCCCACTTTAGTGTGTCCCAGCGCACCTTTCAAGTACCTTATCTCTGGACGTGAAAATTCTTTGATGCGGTGCAATGATAGTGAGTGTGGGGCTCTCCTCGCTTCTGTTTGCTGTTTTTTGGCTCCTGCCCCTTTAAGAGCTACTTAAGAGCTACTGGAATGTTGCCCCGACAAGAGCCGGCAAGAGCAAGAGGCAGAACGAGGCAGAACGGAGGTGAGCCACGGTCTTTCTTCCTTTGTTTTCTCACTCCCCTCATGCAGCCAGCAGCCAGGAAGTGCGGAGGGGGTGGGAACACAGGAAGAGCGACAAACCCCTAAGATCTCTGGTCCGAATTTAAGTGGCCAGCAGATCTTAGGGGTCATGTAAAAGTGCCCTCTGTCCCTCTGTCCACTATACCATACTGGGAATCACACTTTCTGGACTACAGTACTAGCAAAAGATGTGTGGTCTAGATAAAATCATATCTATCATTCTAGAACCAAAAGTGACTAAACTGAGGCTATTGTCTTTGGGCAAATCATGAAAATACAAGGTTCACTGGGAAAAATTATGCTGGCAAAAGCTGAAGGTTGCAGGAAATGCTGCAAAGGAGATGACAGCATTAAGCTTGCATGATCTGAGGAAACTGATTAATTATAAGATCTTTTGGACATCACAAATTCATAGGTTTGCCATAGCTCAGAAACAAAAAAGCAAAAAAGCAAAGAGTTCTGCTTATATACCTCCCCATAGCACTTCAAGCACTCTCTGGGCGGTTTACAATTTAATAATGCAGGCTACACATTGCCCCCCCCCCAGCAATCTGGGTACTCATTTTACCGACCTCGGAAGGATAGAAGGCTGAGTCAACCATGAGCTGGCTACCTAAGATTGAACCCCAGGACATGAGCACAGTTTTAGCTGCAGATAGCTAAACAACCTGATAGCACATAACAAAAACAATTTACTTTTTGTTTCTCATGATATGCCTAAATTAGTTTAGCTTTCCACATTCTATTAAGTTTATGATTTCTTGGTCTTTATTTATATTCTTAAGTACTTCCCTATTGGTTACATTCTTGGTTCACATTTAAAATGTTTCCTTTTTTATATAAATGTTTGTGTTAATGTTCACGCTATGACATACAGAAATAGTGGCAGAAGGCATCTATTTTTGGTGGGCTAGCTCACAATGGCAGGTACACCATGTGGTCACTTGGAGAAGGAGTGACTCAGCCCATTCTCAATCTTTACCAAAGCAATTTATAAATCCCAAAGTAGTTGAACCCTGGGTTTGCACTACTACTCTGTGTACACCCAGGCATGGAAATATTAGAAGGGCAGAGTTTGTTAAGTGTCAGGAAGGACGGGCGCATGATGGAGGAACCACCAGATCTAACACCCTTCTGGATTCACACAGACAGGTCAGAAGGTATGGAAGAGTGGTAGGAAAATGTCGTCTTCTTGCCTAGTGTTTCTTTTCCGCCCATTCAATCTGACAGAAGTGTTAGGAGAATGGGAGGATGAAACCAAAGCTGTAATTCAGAATTCTGACACTTGGGGCTTTGCTTAGCTTGGGTCAGTAACATTTGTTTTCTCTCCTTATATTTTGTAATTTATTATGCAGGAAGATATGTGTAGAACTTGAAATGTTGTCCACAGTTATGTACAAATTGCCTTGGCCCCATTGCCCAATTATGACTTGTGGGAAAAAACTTTCCACTCTTCATTTGTAGCTCTGTCCATTTCTTATTTTGTCCCTCTTTATTCATTCATTGGTACCATTTTACTTATCTTCATCCCTCCATGCTGAGGTAACCTGTCAAACCCTTTATCCCTTCTTGCTGGAGTAGGTGGGAATCCTTTGCTTTGCTTTTTTCATAATAATCAAAAGTTGAGTACCTGCTCCAGGTCTAAAGCTTCCCCCTGTTTGCTCTTATGTATATTGGCAGCAAAGGAGAAACAGGTGTAGACCTTATAATTGTTTGAATGATGGTTCTGAGTCTGGGCATCCTCCAGAATGGGCCTCCATCTCCCTCCCATTCCTTTCAAGTAAATGTTTCATATAGATCATTTAACAAATAGCCACCAGAAATCTGTGCAGTAATTAAAATATTCCCCTATGCAACTTATGTTCCATAGAAATTTATAAATTTGTTGCAGTATTTAAGTAGCATAATTATTTCAGACTTCTAATAATCTTCCATATTTTTATTTAAATAATTTGCAGATTCCCAAACTGATGTAATACAAGGAAGTGATGATCAGAGGAGTGCACCTTTAATTTTTCCTTGGCATAAACTTTCTTCATTTGAAAGACTTATCTTGGTAAGTAAAATAAAGTACAGTAACCCCCTGCCATTTCGCGGTTCTTGTACTGTGGTCCCGCTGTATCGCTTCCCGGCTGCTGGAAGACTTCTTAAAAAGCCTTCCAGCAGCCTGTGCAAAGGCACCACTGCCCTTGCTGCAGGTGCCATTCCTCCTCCAGCCAGCACCAATCAGTTGCTTGGTGCTGGCTTGGGGCCAGTGCTGCCCCGCAATCTCCATTGAAATGTGTTGGCTCAATGCATTTCAGTGGAGAAATTTTCCTCCCTTGGAATGCATTGTCTCAATGCATTTCAATGGAGAATTTTTTTCCCCCATTGGAAATGCATTCCAATGGGAAAAAAATTCTCCATTGAAATGCATTGAGACAATGCATTTCAATGGAGACAGCCCCGGACGCCGCTCCCCCCCCGGGAAAGATCCCCCAACGCCACCGGCGCATGCTAGTCTGAGAAGTTTTGGTGCGGCACAGGCGGGTGGCGGCGGGAGGTCAGATCCTCAAACGCCACCGGCGTGCGCTGGTCCGAGAAGTCTCAGGGCAGCACGGGTGGGTGGCAGCAGGGGGATCTGTTTGGCAGCATATTGCAGATTTTCAGTCATTACGGGTCGGGTGGGTCACAAACCCCCGCGATAGGCAGGGGGTTACTGTATCTCTATTTTTTTTTTAATTAGAGGCTATTTTGGTTAAGCTTAATTGTGCGCAGAAGGTTTTATTCTGGCTGATCTTGAAAAAAATCAACTGTGACACTGGGGGAAAAACAAGTATCATAGATTATCAGGGATTTTATTACAAACAAGAAGAAGTAAACTTCCAGCAAGATGGCATCCAGGGCTTGCCCATCTCTGGCTTGATGTTTGTTTTCTCTCTTTGGTTTTGTTTTGTTTTTAGTTATTTTTAGTTTGTTTTGCTAGCCTGGCTAGCCACTGCCTAGTGGGGTCTTTGTGGGGCTTTGAGGCTTGTCATCTGCCCTCCCCTGCCCTTCTCTGCCTACGTACCTTCATGGCGGGTTTGTTGGAGGCTGTGCAGGCATTATACCTGGCAGGGCATCTTGATGGCTTAGCTCGTCGGCTGTTTCACCTTGGCATGTTCCTCCATTCCCCCGTTTTGGTCTGTGGTTGGGGGGAAGTGTGGAGACAGTGGTGAGATCTTTGAGGGGACCAGGACCTTGGACTTTGGACTTTCTTTCATCTGCAACGCTGAAGACCAGGATGCTGGCAATGAGAGTGGCTCCTCCCTTCTCCCTGAATAACTTTGTTTCATCCTTGACAGTGGGGGCTGCTGGAGTGGTGGGCTGTTTTTGGGAAGGAGAGTTTCTCCCCTTGCTGAAGTCCACATCCCTGGTGGCTGCCTGCCTGCCTCCCTTTGCCACTGTGCCATCTTGGTCTCATTTGTGATTTGATCTCCCCTCTTCCCTTTCCCCTTGTTGAACCTGCGCTGCTTGGGACTTGCCAGGAGTTGTTTGGAGGCTGGCAGTTTGCCAGATGCCACGTCTCCCCCTCACTGCTGAGCCACTGTAGGTTGCTGTGTGGTCAATGGGGAGTGTCATTTGTTCCCTGCCCGCTGCTTTGTTTCACTGGGACTGGTCATTGAGATGGCAGTTGGCCCGTCGCTTGTCCAGCTTCCAGAAAAGGTGATGGCATTGGCAGAGCTCTTCTTAGCTGGATTTCCTGGCTTTTCTTCATTTCCTTGCTGGGACCAGCCTGGTACTGGGTGCTGCATCAGTGGATAGATAGGTGGCATCTTTTATGGTCTAATACCGGATGCACGTAGCCTGGTGCCAGGCCTATCTGTCCTGGTTGGTGGGGGGGTCACCCGAGGCCTTCTATTTCCCCAACTGGACTTCTCCTGGCAGCAACAAGGTATACTAAGAACTGGGGGGGGGGGTCAGTTGGGTTAGGAGTACTAGGGTCAGGCATGTTGTGCCTGTCCCCTGTTCTGATCCCCAAGTTCACCACCACATCTCAGGGATCTAGTCCTTCCATTACTCCTACCTGTCCAGCTTGCTGATTATTGCCAGGTCGGTCCATAATAAGTCTCCAATCATCCAAGATTTGATCTTGGATGAACAGGCTGACATGGCTTGTATTATGGAGACCTGGCTGAACGCGGAGGGGGGGCTTCCCTCTCTGAGCTGTGTCTCCCCCGGGTATCACGTTCAGCATCTAGACAGGTGGGAGGGTCAGGAAGGTGGCCATCATTTACAGGGAATCCTTTGTGGTCATCAGAACTGCAACATTGGTAAGTCCTGGGCTTGAAACCCTGCACCCATCAGGGGGTCTTTGGGACAGTTTTGGGATCGTGCTTGTGTACCGTGCTCCCCACAACCATACACTGTCTGTTTGTTATCTGAAATCTTCTCAGCAGCAACATCTCGACTCCTTGTGGTTGGGGATTTCAAAGTGCATGCTGGGTCTGGACTGTCAGGAGTGGCTCTGGAGTTCATGGACTCCATGGCCTCCATTAACCTGACCCAACATGTCACCTGTCCCACTCATAGGGCTGGGCACTCACTAGACTTGGTTTTTTCCTCCACATCTGCAGCTCATAATCTGATCTGAGGGTTGGAAGCATTGTTGCCCAGCCAGTGTTATGGTCAGATCATTATCTGCTGACTTTTTCCCTGTTGATCTCCCCCCCATGGGGAGCCTGGACCTTCCATCTGGGATTACCCCCAGAGGCTCCTAAACCCTGATCGGTTCCTGGGGGGCTTTGATGGTTTTCCGATGGCCTGGCTGATGATCTGGTCGAAGCCTGGCTAATGATCTGGTTGAAGCCCAGGTGGAGAGGTGGTATGAGGAGGCCACCCAGGCTGTCAACCAGATTGCTCCCAAGTGCCTTCTCAGCTGCAGAGTCTGCTCCTCACCAGGGTATTTGGCTGAGTTGCGGGCAATGAAGCAAGAACAGAGAAAGCTTGAGTGAAGATGGAAGAAAAACCAATTGGCTTTTAACTGGGCTGCTGTTTGTGTACTGATGAGGCGTTATGTTAGGGCCATATGAGGGGCCAAAAAAGCCTATGTTATTTACAGAACTGGTGCAGCCACAAGCTGCCAGGCAGAATTGTTCTAAGTCATCTGTGACCTCACCAATCCTGGTCAGCCTGGGCCACCTCCTAGTGATTTTACTAGTGAGTCCTTTGCAGCCCATTTTAGAGGTAAAATAGAGGCCATCCAATCTGATCTGGACTCTGGTTGTGGTAGTTCACCCCTGGGGGGGGGGTCCTCAGGGCTGTAGCCCCTCGGTCTTCTTGATATGTTCAGTTTGGGCCTGTATTGTCAAGTGATGCCTTCAGGGATCTGGCTTACTGTAATCCAGAGGTTTCTCCATTTGACCCCTGCCTTTCCTGGCTTATTAAGATTGCAGGGGGGAGCATGCTAAAATAGGCTTCTTTGATTACTACAGCTTCCTTTAGGGATGGGATTTTCCCTTCTCGCCTGAAGGAGATGGTGGTGAAGCCCATTCTTTTAAAATCTAGCTTGGCTGTGGACAATATGTCTAATTATCATCCGATAGTCATTGTTCCCTTTTTGGGCAAAGTGGTTGAGCGGGTTGACACAGAACAGCTCCAGGAATTCCTGGAGGAGGATCATGTCCTGGATCCCTTTCAGTCTGGGTTCAGGCCACACCATGGGACTGAGACAGTCCTGGTTGCTCTGCAGGATGACCTCCTGAGGAGGGTCGAAAGGGGTTGCTCTACCTTGTTGTTCCTCCTCGATCTTTCTGCAGCTTTGATACTGTTGACCACGGTATGCTGTTTAACATCTATGTGAAGCCACTGGAAATAACCATTTGGAGTTTTGGAGTTAGCTGCCATCAGTACGTTGATGACACACAACTCTATCTCTCCTTTTCCACCTCTGCAGTGGAGACCATCCAGTCTCTGGAGTGTTACCTCGTCCTAGTCACGGAATGGACCAGGTCTAAAAGGCTCAAGCTAAATACCAAGAAGACTGAGGTTCTGTTTTTCGGGAGGGGGCTGCCAATGGTTACAGTGGCCCTCTCCCCAGCATGGGTGGGTCTGTCCCCCAGCTGGTTGAGAGAGTGAGGAGTGTGGGCGTTGTATTGGATCTGGCTTTGTTCCTGGAATCTCAGGTGGCAGCTGTATGCAAATTGGCCTTTTATCAACTTCGGCTGATTGCCCAGATTCGCCTGTTTCTTGATGAAGATTCCCTGAGGGCAGTTGTGCACGTGCTGGTGATCTCCAGAATCGACTATTGCAATGCACACTGAATGGGGCTTTCCTTGACCCTGATTCAGAGACTGCAGCGGGTGCAGAATGCAGTAGCCAGGTTGATGGTTGGTGCAGGCAGATTTCCGCACATCACCACTATCCTGACTCGCTGCACTGGTTACCCATTGCCTCCTGAGCTGGGTTCAAGGTATTGGTTTTGGTTTGCAAATCCCTCCACAGCTCGGGCCCTGAGTATCTGGTGAGGTGTATCACCCTCAGGTCAGCTGTTGCCCAGCCCATCAGAGCATCACAGGCCCCGGACCTCCAGGCCTTCTCCGTGGGCCATAAAGCGGCTATGCCAAACTGGGCTTTTTCTGTGGCGGGCCTGTCATTATGGAATATCTTACTGAGCGAGCAATGCCTGTTGCCTTCCCTGCCTGCTTTCTGGGAAGCTCTTTAGACCTGGCTTTTTAGGGAGGTATTTGGTGACCAGTAAGGTTTTAAAATCTTGTGTTCTGTGTAGTTCTGCTGGGCACCTTATTTTATTTTCTCTGGATCTACATGTTGTTCTTGCCACTAATTCTCGGTTGTGGTTGTGGTTGGTTTTGTTTTATTTATTATGTATACTGCCTTAAGTTCCCTTTGGGAAGTAGGTGGTATACAAATAAATAAACAAACAGATAGATAAATAAATAAATAAGATTTCTGGAAAATGGAATGTGGACTATAACAATTTTCATCCTCATATGACTGCTGCTTTTTACTTGGTCAATGAATGGTTAAATCTAAATTGAGTGGCTTAATCAAAAACATACCCTAGAATAAGTATCCAATATTCCTTTCTTGAAAAATCTTTTTCTAACCTACTGCTAATATCATCTAGGCATTTTGGCTTAAATCATAAACCCAAATATTTGCATCCATATCTCCCTATTCAGGCAAGAATAATGAATAAAACTAATTAGTCTTTAAGGTTTCATTAACCTCTTTGCTCTTGTTTATGTCCTTCACATATTTAGTTATATTATCTCTATTTTGGTAGATAAAAGTCCTTCGACTAGAAAGCTTAAACAGTGCAGTACGAACATTTGTAACTGAGAAATTAGGATCCAGATATATTCAGACTGGAGGAGCTGATCTGAAAGCAGTATACCAAGACTCTGATTCTATGACTCCACTGATTTTGATCCATGCTCATGGTAGGTATTGTAAGAATAATAATACAATTAAAAGTTATAAATATAAATATAAATTATATGGATCCAGTCTTGCTCAGGTTATTAATTAATACATTCCATGAATAAAATATAGACTAATAAAAATCACCCATTTTTGAGTACATACAGTAACTTGGTGAGGAAGTTTGAGTGTGTTAGAGTAATGTCATCAGGAGGCTAGATTCCATTACAAGCATGGATTCCTGGCAGGTTACTTAAGGTATAATATTCACAGCTTAGATACCAGCTTTTGGGTGTCATTAATTCATAAGGCTGCTGCATTTTGGAAGAGGCTTTATGAGATACAGTATAATAATAATTAAGTTGAGAGTACCATAAACCATAAAGTATAGGGCTTGTGCATCTTTAAAAGATGTGTGGAATGAATTTTATGAAGTATAATTTGTCACAAATATACACAACTATTAAACACACAAGAGCTGAGTTCTCCTCTGGTCATCCTAAACACTGTAGAGTATTACTGTGTTATGTCTCGAATTGTTTTTAATTTATTTGTTTATTTTAAACATACTGTACATTGCATATGAAGTACAATATTCAAATCATATAATTAACCCAGTATACAGTATGTATTAATAAAGATAAAGAAATGACATTCAGGATGTGGAAACAGACTAGTATTAGTGCATGTATTACACAGGTGTGGATATTGCTGCTGTTCTTCTACGCCTTGCCCAGGAGATAAATGGAAGTACCCAGCATGTAAGAATGATCTCACTAGGACGTGGTCAAGGTGCCAAAGCTGAAGAACTGATATACAAAGCACAGATACTGAGTGGACAGTGGGCATTCCTCCAGAATTGTCATCTTGCAGCTTCTTTTATGCCTAGGCTGTGTATAATTGTTGATTCGTAAGTGTCATTTTAATGTATTTCATTTTGTAATTCATTATCAGATGAATGAACTTTAATTACTTTACTGTATCTTTTGTTTTAGGAAAATCAAAGCTCACAAATATTCATTCCATCACCCAACCATTCCATGCCTAGGGTGCCCATTGCAAAAAGCCTGCTACTTTTATGAGTCTTTTTGTGTCTTCATACTTAAACATCCCTGGTATTTCACAGTTAAGCAGCAGTTCCTCGGACCTGGTCTGCAGCTGTGTAACATCACTGTAAGACAATATTCTGGTAATCAACAACGGGGTGTTATGCTAAGCAATGTTATGGATTTTAAAATTTATATAAACTTTTGCTTCATACCCATCTGGTGTTTATATGCCAGTCGTGTGACAAGGCAGCTAGCAATTAAAAACAATAATTAACTAACAATTTTAAATACTCATAATTATATGGAGAACAGGCAGGACAGTGAAGAAAATTTGTGCTGCTTACTTTTTGAGGAAACCTTTAAAGCACAAGGGTTGGGTAGTGTAACTGTAACTACTCTATTTAGGAAATGGTATCTTCAAGATGATGGTAACATATAGAGTTCTTCCAGATGAAACACTCGTTTTCTTTAAAGTACTGTACTTCATTCTGGCCTGAAGTAACCCCACCATGCATGTAAATTTCCCTTGTCTCAAATACTAACAGTGCTCAGTGGCATAGCATGGGTTACCACCACCCAAGGCATGGCAAGTTTTGTGCCCACTAGCATAACTCAGTTGAAACAGTGATAGAAAAATATTCTTAATGTCACAACTTTGCCTTGTTTTTTGCACTTCTTCGGCACCTGGCCGCTCCTTCCATGCATAGGCACATTGACTTCATCTATTCTAGGCAATTGCAGCAGGACTGTGCTTCCCTCCCCCCTCCCCATTTGAGGCTTCTTGCAACAAGAAGCCAGCTCAGCCATGGAAGCAGCAGAAGGTGTGGCCAGGCAGGAAGAGCCACAAATGGGATGGAGCTTTTGTCAGTGTCACAAAATGAAGTGGAGTTCCAGCAGACTGAGGAGCTGCCTCTGCACTGACCATCCTAATCTACTTGTGGACTATGGGAAAGTGCTAGTGGGTGAAAGTTTGCATCTCTAAAAAAAATTATGCCTAGGAAAACTGCCCTTGTGCCCCCTATGCTATGCCACTGCCAGTGATTTTGTGTGTGTGACTTTACACTTTTTTCTGCCCCTCCTAAGAGGAGTTGAGTTTATTTTTGTTGTCGGTATTTGAGGTTGAGTTTAGCACTATGACAATAAGTGGATTTGCTAAAAACTTATTAGAGAAGCAGCTTTCTTCAAGAGGAGAGAAATGGGTTTTCAGAGATAAGTTTAAATACAAATTCTAATACTGTAACTCTAATAACTCTGCATAAAGGGATAGAAAAGTGACCAGGAGAACATTCTGGTAAGAGCCCACATCTGGTGAGTGGGGTGGAAGGATACATTTGTTATACTATGTTTTTCGAATCTCTTACGCAGAAGAATTGATTTTAAAATAATGCTGGTAGTATGTTTACAATTTTGATTCTATTCACAGGTTTACTAAAGGAGACAAAAATATAGACCCTGGATTTAGACTCTGGTTAAGTTCAACACCAGATACCTCTTTTCCTGTATCTATTTTACGGAATGGCCTAAAGGTAAGAATTCAAACAAGCACAGGTAGGACTGAAATGTTTTAGGCATAAGTGACTCAAGTACTGTCACTTACAGTTGTTGTGAGTTTTTGGGGTTGTTTGGCTGAGTTCTGGAAGTTTTTCTTCCTGACATTTCACCAGACCCTGTGGCTGGCATCTTCAGAGGGCAAGGAGCTTGGGGTCACTTAGTTTAGCAAGTAGCAGTAGAGTGAATCAGTCAGTATTTGGTGAGTCAGTTTCTCCATTACTGAGAAAAAGAGCAATGGAGGAGAGAAATCAGTTGAGAGGGACACCTCCTTCCACCAAGATCTGCCCATACCACACAATCTTCCCAAGCTGGGCAGATGAGAACCCTGAGATATGTAGGGGAAGAGAAAATCAAAAATTGGGCTTTCTTAGTTGCTCCTTGTCTTTGGAATGGTCTCCTGTCCAAAATCCACCTGGCTCCTAGTATTGTCATGGAATCGCTCTGTACTTTTGAAAAAGCAAGTGCCCATGCCCTTCAAGATACAAGTTTTATGTGATATTTGATTAGTAACGTTCCGTTCAAGTAGTTTTGTGAACCAAACCACTGCTGTGATGGCTAAGGGAGCTGAGTTAAGAGTCACATCCTTGAATTATATGGGGCGAGGGAGCAAGCTACCAACAAAAAGTTCATCTCTAGAATGCTCCAAGGAAGACTTCTGCATGTTTAATGTTCAAATCTTTAGTTGAAAAACAATAGTTACAGGAAAAGCAAGTTGTTCTTATCTTGAGTTGACTGGCTATTAGGTGCCTTGTGCTTATTGGAAAGATATCACCAAATCAAGTCTACTAAGTAACAAATATCATGTTTAAAATCTAAAATCTGCTCAACTTCAGTGGGTCTTACATGGCTCATTTCCCCTACATTCCATCTTAGAGGAGAGGGCTATTGTTTTCAGTGAATTTCCATTAAATGGTAAGTATTTATGGTTTTGTAATTTAATTAATAATTACATGTCATCCTTGATATACAGTATACTTGTTTATATATATTAGAAGCACACATGTTACTTTATTCATAAATTGTCTGCTTATTCCTAAAGATAGTAATAGAACCTCCCCAAGGACTAAAGGCAACATTACTTCAGACATTTGGGTTAAGAGGCACTGGATTGGTAACAGAAGCAGTATTCAATAATACGGCATGTGGACCATCATGGAAAAGGTTGCTATTTAGTCTATGCTTTTTTAATGCTGTAGTCCATGAAAGAAAGAAATATGGAGCCTTGGGCTGGAATATTCCTTATGAGTTTAGCTCTTCAGACCTAGAGGTAAGATCAAAGAAAATTATGTACAATTTAAAATAGCACTATTGTAATCATATGGTACAACCCTAAATTTTTATTCCTCCTGTATGAGTGTCTCAAGCCATGTTCCTCTCAATTTGGGTCTATACTAGGTTGTTTCCAGTCATGTATCAGAATAAATTCAGATTCCATTGCCTGCCTTGTAGTAACACAGAAAACAAACCGGATACATTTTCTCATTTTTGTAATGTGAATATCAGTTTCAGATGCATCCCACTGTGTGCCACAGAATGTTCATTAAATTTCTGCATTGGGAGAAGTAAGAGGAAGAAATTTGTTGTGGGTTTTCGAGGCCATTTGGGGTTTCTGTTCTGGAGGTTTTTCTTTCTACTGTTTCACCAATCTCTGGCCAGAATCTTCAGAGGACAGTAATGCAGGGAGCTAGAATTCTTTGTGCAGACAGACTCAACAGCCTTATAAATAAAAATAAAAAATAAAAAGGGTTGGGGGGACAAAACAAAACATTATAACTATGAAACAGAACTTCAGATCATCCCTGAAATTGGTACATATGTAGTAGATAGTCTGTTCTTGATCTGTGTCATCTTTGGGGACGTTTGGCCAAAGGTTTGAATTGTGATATTTTTTTTAAAAGACAGTTCCCCCCTCTCCCCTTGAAGAGCCAGGTGACCTTTTCCTCTAGCTTCTAGAAAAGATATGGGAAGTGGAACCATAGATAAAATATAATTTGCATACTTTCACTTTAATCATATTTTTTCTTCCACAGCAATGAGAGCAATCATGGCTCTAATTCAGTCCACCTTTAATTACATACATGCCTCCACACCCAGTTTTTCCCCCTGCCATAGATCTAGATAGAAATCAAATAAATAAATAAATAAATAAATAAATAAATAAATAAATAAATAAATAAATAAATAATAATAATAATAATAATAATAATAATAATAATAATAATAATAATAATAATAATAATGCTGTGCTTAAGTCAAGAGTTACTGAAGGCATAATAAAGGAATATCCAGAAACTAAGCAAGAATTTAAAATTCAACAAATGCAAATCTGAATAGAGAAACGTGATTTTGGTTAAGAAAAGCAACACTAAATAAAGAAACTGAAGGACTAATCATGGCAGCTTGAGATCAAGCTTTAAGAACGAATGCCATAAAGGCGGAAATTGATAAATCATCAAAAGATAGTAAATGTCTATTGTGCAAAGAAAAGGATGAAACTGTAGATCACATTATCAGCTTTTGCCCCAAAATCACTCAGACTGAATATTTAGCCTGTCATAATAAAGTAGCAGCAATGCTCCACTGGAACATATGTAAAAAAATTCAACCTACCATCAAGCAAGAACTGGTGGGAACATCAGCCAGAAAAGATGACTGAAAATGAAGTCATCAAGGTGCTCTGGGATTTCAAAATCCAATGCGACAGACACCTTGTCCACAATATTCCAGACATCACGATAGTATACAAGAAAGAAAACAAAGTTAAAATTATCAATGTGGCAATACCAGGAGACACAATAGTCAGCAGCAGAGTTAGAAAAGATAACCAAATATTGGGATTTAGAAATAGAAATTGAAAAGGTATGAATATGAAAGCAAGAACAATACCAATAATAATAGGTGCCTTGGGTGCAATCCTAAAAGACCTGGTTCAATATCTGAAAACCTTCAGCATTGACAAGATCAACATTGGTCAACTACAAATGGCGACATTATTAGGAACAGCATATATTCTACGAAGATATCTCCAGCCATCCTATGCTCTTGGAAAGAGCTCGATCATTGGAGAAGGCCAACTCCAGCTTAACACCTGTCAGCTGTGTCTGCCAGAAAATAATAATAATACAGGCTTCTGAGTGCAGCAGTCCTTATCTTCACTACTGAGACAGTTTCCTTTTTACAGATTTCTTGAATCTTTTCCCCTTTTCCCTCTTCTTAAGGATTTCACTTGTTTAAAAGGAAAATCTCAACAAAACTTACTTCCTCTTTCTCTTTCTGTCTTTATTGTGTCTCCCACTGGAAAAACATCACCATATCTACCCATTCAAAAGGCAAGCAAAGTAGAGCCTTTTTCTGACATGTCCAGCTCCCTTCACTTTTCTGCACACTTTTTGTCTCCGCTGAGAGCCATTTGAGTCTGTTGAAGATCATTCGTCCAATAATGGTGACTGCATCTACATATCAACACTAGAGAGATTAATGTTGTTGAGAAGGTGTTTTATTCTCAATCTAGGAAGGATCCTCGTCATTAGGCGTTGCTTTTATGATCCGTTGAGACCATTGCCTTCTCTACTTGTTCCCTCCATTGCCCTTGGCCCATTGAGCAGTTACCAAGGTCAGGCAGGAGAATACAAATGCCATCTTGCTAACTCTGTGTTGACCCAGGCAAGTTTGGTTTGTCCTTCAAATGTCAGCAGACCACATCAGACCTCTCAATACCCTTCAGACTTTGTGGAAAACCTGTCATAACCATCATTCCACTACAGGTGAAGAAGATGAAATTGGAAGCATCCAGAAATAACCTGATTGCATATCAAAACAAGACATGCTTATAATTATAGGCCACGGATTCACTCAAATAAGAAACAAAGCAAGCTGGATACCAAATTTGGACATTTTAGTATAGGGACCATAAATGAAGAAGAAGAATGAGTGATAGAATTTTGTGAAGCTAACAGTTTATCTCAAGGTAATGCTTCAAGCATTATTAAGAATTCAGGAGAGGGTGGGGAAATATTTAAGAGACTTTAGTTAGGACTGACATAGGGATTGAATGTCATTCCGTTTTACATAGATCTACCCACAGAAGACAGTGAATGGAATGGATTGGTGAGTAAATAATTTAAATGTAGAATATTGCCATATACTCTGGGATCAAAATAACTGTTTTATGCATGAGTATGCCTGGCATGGTTTTAACTTTCCTATCACTGTAAACAGCATGAGCTCTTTCCAGCCCCTTTGAACACATATCTAAAGTCTTATTAGGCATGCTGAGCTTATTCTGGTTCTTACTTGGATTTTGCATCTCACCTTTATGTAAAAGAAAGGAAGGAGGAAACAATTTGGATTACCTTTTCTTTCCAAGATTTCCATCCAGATTCTTGAGATGCTTCTTGAAAAGCAAAAGAAGATCTCCTGGACAGCTCTACGATATTTGACAGGAGAAGTAGCATATGGGGGCCGTGTAACTGATAGCTGGGATCGCCGATGCTTGCTCAGCATTTTGGACAATTTTTACAACCCTTCTGTGCTACAAGAAGATTTTGCATATTCTGCAGACGGGGTATGAAAATTATTTCTTGTTTTCAGCATTTCATGTATAGCATATATCTTCAAAGCTTGAAAGAGATGGGCCTATGCAGTCTGAAAAAGAAATGATGTCTACTTCTGTTTTAAAACCAATGGTAGTTTTCTATTATAGAACTTCAGTAGGTATAGATTCCTACAGCACTATTAGTGTTATACCCATTTTGAGTTTATTTATTTATTTATGGATCTATATAACATCAAGTTGAATTCAGAGAACAACTCCAGGTGGTGTAGAAGTAAACTACTGAACACTTTGACCCTGATATCTCCCTGTACTGATGCATTTTAAATTAGCTCTGTAGAGCACAGTCATGGCTCAGCAACAGTTACCTACCACACCTCCATTCTGGAAAGCAAGATGGAGAGACAACAGAAGGAAAAGGCAAAATCAGATGATAGGAGTTGTACTCCGGCAAGATCTGAAAAGGCACAAGTTCCCCATTCATGGTTTTAACATAACCGGGAGCTTTGTCTCCTTTTCTTGAGAGAACAGAGGTGGAGTGGGGTAGGGAAATGGATTCTGAGACATTCCTTCCCATGAACTGGCCCACAGACATGTTTGGGTTCTCATTGTTTGAGAGTATTTCTTCAAGGCAAGTCCAGACAGATGGAATACTGAATAGAGTCTGATCCTCTCCTGTTGTATCCATTATTCATTTGGAACAATGCTCAAAATATCTAACTCTGGGTGTCCAAAGAAGGGGGTTGTAAACAATGAAAGCTGATGCTGAATTACATCTTTAAGGTTGCAGTATATTTTTATGCTTTTGTGTTTTTATTTTGTTTTGATTTTGCTATACAGAGAAAATAAAACATCCATCCATCATTTTTCAGGTATATCGACCCATCTCTGAAACAGATACTTTAAGGAACTGTAGAGCCTATATACGTTCTCTTCCAGAGGCTGATTCTCCAGAACTTTTCGGAATGCATCACTCTGCTGAAAGAGCATATTTAAAAACTCAAGCGGAGCTATTTCTTCATTCAGTTGTCAGTATCCAGTCAGTAGTTAGCACAGACACTCTCATTATCAGGTCAATTTCTTTTGTTTCTAGAAACAAACCAGAATCCTAATTATGCCTAAAGGCAACTGATTTAAGTACTGTAAAATTTGTACTGTTAATTTCCTCTTTTTATTGCTTTCTCTTAGTGGTGGAAAGAGTCAGGATGAAATAGTACTGGAAATCGCATCTGATATATTAATAAAATTACCATTGACTGTAGAAGATACAGGACGAGTACCTGAAACTGAAGATAAGGTGACATTTGCAAGCTTCAAAGCAGGTCCAGTTTGGGCAACCCTTGTGAAAGCTACAGAAGGTCAGAACTGTAGTCCATGTAATTTAAAATGAGAATGAATTTAATCTGGCAAGACATGCAGTATAATGTATAACAATGTGAATACAAACAACAACTCTTACATTTGTATAATCTTGAGGATCACATGACCTTTTCCTATTTTTTTCTGAACATAAGTACATACAATACATACATAGGTAAATAAAACACCTATGTACTATTTTCCAAAGAATTGTATGGTAACACTATTATGTGCAGAGATATTTATGTCGCATTTTGATTCTTGGTTTTGGCTATAAGGTCATTAATATAATTAAATTCTATGTGGTCTTGTACCACTAGTTGACATGACAGCTACCAACCTAAGGTAAACAATGAAGTGTTCATTACCAGATTTACATCAAGGTAACATTTGTGTCCTCTGTCTGTCTGTACATATTCCTCTGTACAACTAAAAACCACATACCTGGCCCCTTTTATATTACAGACATTTTGTTCAGAAAAGTTGGATTTCAGGAAAAATGAATGAATTATAAATTTCTTTTAAAGTTACCCAGCTGAGCAGAAAGCTCTCTCCTAGTAGACATATATTGGCTGAAATCCTGTTCATGGATCTATGCCATGGAGGCATAGAAATTTATAGAGATGGGCACGACTCAGAAAAATTGTTCGTTTTCATTTTCGTTTTCGGCTAGGGGTCCGTTTCGGCTCGTTTCCGTTTTCGTGAGCTAATTTCAAAATTTTTCGTTTTCATTTTGTTACGTAACGAAAACGAAAAAACGAAAACGAAAACGAAAAATTTTCCGTTTCTTTCCATTTAGCTCCATTATGTGTTTTTCCAGTAACGAAAAACGAAAATTGGCTCGAAATTAGTCGTTTTGTTTCCGTTTTCGTTCCAGTTCTGAGCCGTTTTTTGTTTTTCGTTTCGTTACGTAACGGAAACGAAAAACAAAAAAGGAAAACGAAAATACCGCTAAGTCGTGCCCATCTCTAGAAATTTACATTTCAGAGTTTTACAGTAGGTTGATACTAATCTATGCAATTGTAACTTCAAGATTAGGCCATTGTAATTTGCTGTACATGGGGATGCTCAAGAACACAACTTGGAAGCTACAGCTATTTTCTACCTATTAGTAGGTGTCTTTCATCATAACCATATGACACCTATTTTGTACCAGCTGCATTGGCTGCCAGTGTTTTTAGGATATCATATCAAGTTATTGGTTATTATCTTTAAAGCCTTACAAGGCATAGAACCCCTCACAGTCAAAGTTGATTGGAATTGTTCTTCTAAAGGTGCCAACTATTAAAACTGTCTGGGTTGAATATGCTAGGAACCTACCCTTCCATTTTGTTACCTTTATGTTTGGAATTCCTTTCTAAAATCCCTGTAAAATCCACCATCCCCTCCGGGATTCATATGGGGATGTAACATGAAATTGTTTAGATGGATGGGCCTTTGGATATTAGAAACTGGTGAACAAATGAGGATGATATCATTAGTTGTAACTGTTTTTAGGTAATGAAATAATCCGATTTCTGCCAAAGGTCCCATGGCCCCTGTGGGATGCCTTTCATCATGGGAAAACTGTTGAGGGCCAAAGGACAAGTGAAGACTTTAATGTCTTGAAATTGCTGCCACTGGAAAAAAATCTTCTGTTAGCAGCAATTTCCAGAAACCGAAGACTCTCCATCCTACTTATTTCCCCACAATGAAAGGGGGCCACAGGAGTCTTGGGAACTTTGAGTGGAAGGGATAGATCCCCCCAAAAAAACCAAAACAAACAAACAAACAAACAAACAAACAAACAAACAAACAAACAAACAAACAAACAAACAAACAAACAAACAAACAAACCAATTGCCACAGCTGACTGTATCTGCCTTACATGGTGCAAGTTTGGGAACAGGATTCCAGGCATTACATCAAATAATTGATTGTTGTCTGCTCTTAAATAGTGCCTGCCTGTAATATATCTATTGCAGCAGCCTTGCACTTGCTTAGCAGTAAGGCTGAGGTTGTTGTGCTGGTTTAAAGGCCTGCAGGATAACCTGTAGATTTTTGTTTTGTTTCATTACAGGCCCTGGTTCTTTTACAAATTCAACTTTGTTCAATGTCTTACAACAGGAAATTGACCGGTACAATAATCTGTTGTCCACAATAACCCATTCATTACATTCACTTCAACAAAGTATCAAAGGTGATATAATTTTCACCACAGGACTAGAGGAGATTTATCATTCAATATTAAAAGCCAAAGTGCCTCAGTTGTGGCAGGTAGGTCCAGTTTTCTTGCTTAGAACCCACAAATTACTTGTTTATGTTTTCACTGTTGAAATTGGCAGATATTATATGAAATTGGCAGATATTATATGTTTCCGTATGAGAGGAGTATACTATTAACAGAATAAGTACTTAGCATTTTGATACTTACATTCTTCATTATGTGTAAATAACCTGTGTAGAACATGTTAACATCTGGGGTATGTTAAAGAACTGAAGTATTTTAAGAGCAACACATTGTAAAAAATACATCCAGTCTATAAACTATACATTCAAAAGAACCTTATTTAAATAATGAATTTGTTGGAAATGGCAGCCTCCTTGCTACAATTATCTGTTGTCAGGCATTTTTATGATTTGTCATATTGTAATTGAAAAATTCAGTACATAGATAGGTAAACAGGCAGAGCCAGGCTGGCTTAACCAGCCACCTGAAGGACATTTCCCAGTGACATAACATCCCCAGCTTTGCAATAGATAAGAAGAGGAGATTCTCCTTTGGTTGCCATAGAGAAATGCTTTTGCTCTTTTTCAGAAAAGGTATTTATCTCATAACACCATAATGTGATATCATTTAGGGTAAAATTGACAATAGGAAAAGCAGCAGAATGATGCTTCCATCAAGATGTCATAATATGCAGCTGATTATCTTCAAGTGCTTATCTTGCACTTAATGTGCTTTGCTTGTGATTGGTCAGTGGACACTAAACAGGCTTAATTTAAAAGTTTAATTGCTGATGCATGTATCTCTGAGGATCCACTGTTGTGAAAGAGAGCATGTGTTGATTGTTTCACGTATGCAAGGAAGATGGAGTTATGATGCAGGATTGATTTGGCAATTTCTTTCATCCAGTTTGTCATCATGATTGAGTTAGCTGGTTAGGAAGGCACCTCAGTTTTCCATTGGATTCCATCTTGTAGCTGCTCAGAGTTTACACAGAACAGTTTTCCATGGTTGGGACTGGGAATATTGTATGAGAACCAATTATATGTCTGTAGTTTTCCCAAACAAGCAAGTTGTACTTTCTTTGCTGTTATCCAATAGCAACACTCCTACAAGACACGTAAATCACTGGGATCCTGGATTGAAGACCTCATTACTGGAGTGAATTTCTTTGCCACATGGTCTAATCAAGTTATTACCTTTTTGCAGTCAAGGTAAAATATAAATTATTGGAACAATGCAAATTTTAGCAAAGCATATAAATATTGAAAAATAGATATAATAGCAAAAGTCTTACGGTACCAAGGCTTCTACAGTGGTACCTCCAGTTATGAAATTGATCAGTTCCAATGGCATTTTCTGAACTTGAAATTTTCATATCTTGAAACAGGGTTTCCCATATAAATGCATTGGAAACAGGTTAATTCATTCCAAGTGAGAACTCACATACTCAGAATTCAAAAAGCACATTAACAGGCATGCAAATGACAGAAGCTGAGCTCCCTATCTTTAAAAATCCCCAAAATGGTGCCAAATAGTTCCGGAATGGCTCCAAACCAAGCACCTTGTGTAGGTCATTGAAAAATAGAAGCCCTGGTTCTCAGCTTCCCTTTTCAAAATGGCTCCTCCTTTCCAATTGCCACATCGTAGTGGGAGTGGCCACAAGATGGCAGAATTGCCATTGCAAACAAGCAGGAGCCATTTTTGTAACTGGGAAAAACAGGGCTAAATTTTCTTAACTTGAAGCATCTCCATTCTCATGGATTTCTCTTGGTAAGTTGAATTTTTCGTAATTAGGGACATTTGTAACACAAGGTACCACTGTAATGCAATTCTGAATATAGTTTTGTATTCAGTTTCAAGGACTTATGCAAGACATCTCATTTATACCTAAGCTCTTCTATTGAATTGGAATATACATTGAAGCCACACAGATGGGTTTCCCAGGCACCCCTGCGCCAGAGGTCGGAACTTCCCTAGCAATAGGAAAGTTTGTTAGTCTCCGCCCCCGCACCCTGCGCATGTGTGTGGGTGTTCCCGCCTAAACGCCTCAGTTCCTCTTAACCTCCACAGCTAGAGGTTCATCTCCATTGGTCTCCGTGCGTTTTCTCTCAAGAATTTTTCTTCTCATTTGGTTTTATTTTGGTTTTAATTTTTTTAAATATTTTTTCACCCAGCGCGTTGTTAGTCTATGGAACTCCCTGCCACAGAATGTGGTGATGGCATCTGGCCTGGATGCCTTCAAAAAGGGATTGGAGAGATTCCTGGAGGAAAAGTCCATCACGGGTTACAAACCATGATGGAGATGTGTAATTCCCCAGGCTTAAAACCAGGGTACTTCAAGGGCCAGATGCAGGGGAGTGCTATCAGGAGACAGATATCTAGTCTCATGCGCTCCCAAACGCATCTGGTGGGACCACTGTGAGATACAGGAAGCTGGACTAGATGAGCCTTTGGCCTGATCCAGCATGGCTCTTCTTATGTTCTTATGTTATGTTCTTATGTTCTTATGGTCTGTTTTTTGGCTCATGTCTTTCACGCCTCCCTTCAAACATTGTTCCATCTGCCGGGCCAAGATTCCTCATACAGACGGGCACGACCGTTGTCTTTTTTGTCTTGGTGAAAATCATCGTACCAAGACTTGCCCGATTTGTAGAGGATTCAGTTCACAGGCCCTGAAGAATCAACGAAACTGCTTGGCAAGCTATCTTCTTGAACGCTCCCTTCGTCCGCAACCTATGGAGCAGAAGACCATTGAGGTATCCTGTAAGTCAGAGGCTTCGGCTCGGGTAGAAAAACCTAAGAAGATCCCGGTTCTCCAAGGCATGACTTCCTCGAAACCTAAGACGTCCGCCAGCCCATCCCGTGCTACACATTCAAAGTCTTCTTCGAAACCTTTGAAGACTTCGAAACCACTTTTAGCGCCTCCAAAGCTCTCCATTACCTCGGGTTCGACTGCTACGACGACTCTCACTTCTTCTTTGGCTTTGCCTTCTCTTACCGTCGAAACCGAATACTCTGGTTCGGCAACTCCGTCAGTCCCTTCTGCTCCTCGGTTGAAGTATCAGCAATTGCTTCCGTCGGATCCATCGGAGTCATTATCCGATGATGACGCAGCCCTACCTCCCAATATCACTTTGATGGGCTCCACTCCTACGATGGACTCTGGGACCTGTCGGTCCTCTGCGGAAGGGACCGGTCGGTCCAGAGAGCCCCCTTTGCGCTCTCCATCCTTGGCTTCCAAGGCAGCCTCGTCTCTGGTTCCTACCCGGGAGTCCGAATTCAAAGAGTGTGCCTCTTCGGTGCCTCCGACATTCCCTTCGGGTTCGTCTTTGAAGCCAGAGAAGCACTGAAGCCGCAAGCACGTCCAGCTGCAGTCAACTATTCCAGCTACGTCGGTCAGTTTTGACTCTTCTGCCGCTGCCTCCCAGACCGAATCCGTAGCCGCTGCTGTGGTTCAGGCTTTAGCACCACCTAAGCCGACCAAGGAAACATCGGTTTCGATGGAGCCGCCTAAGAAGAAAAGGCAAAAGGAACGCCATGTACAACCTCTTTCTCTGGCTGTTCCTCCAATTCCCGCCTTTTCCCTCCGGTTCGACGGCAAACAATAGTCCATCCACACCACGGACCACATCGAATCCGACCAGCTGGCTTTGGTTCCATCTTCTTCGGGGTCTAATCGGGAGGACGATGAGGCTTCAGAGGTCAAATCCATTGCTTCGGAGATCTCGGATTCAACATCCTTACAGATGGTCACCTCTCCAGATTCTGAGGTTGACGAAAAATCTCCTCCATCCACCTCTAATTCTATGAGGAATTACGCTAATTTCCTCATACGGATGTCGAAGACTATCGACTTACCTGTCCACCAACCTCAACCCAAGAGAGTCTGCCACATCTTTGGCAGAATTGCTAATGATGAGATGGCTCCTATCCATCTCACAATGATTCCATCCTTCCTCACCATGGTTGAAGACTCCTTCCAGACCATGGCAACCACTGCAGTCCCACGCAAACTTGAAGCACTCTATAGAGTGCATGATGATAAGGCACCTTATCTGAACAAGCATCCGCCTCCAAACTCCGTTGTCGTCGCATCTTCACAGGTACAATCACGTACCAAACAGACCCCTATTCCCCCTTCTAAGGAAGGAAGGAAGTTGGACACAGTTGGCCGACACCTTTACTTTTACACCATCCTCCAGCACAAGATTGCCAACTATCAAGGTGCCATGGGGGCCTACCAGCGTGACCTTTTAACTCACCTTCATCCATTTCTAGAACTGATTCCGGAAGACAAGTGTGCTGAAGCTTCGGCCTTGTATGAAGAGTCCATGGCCCTGGCGGCCCAGCAGATGCGAGCATCCAAACACTCTTTTGATGCTGCCTCACGAGTGCTCAACTCCTCCATCACCCTTCGACGACACACTTAGTTGCGCACCACTGGGCTTTCTGATGACCATAAGGCCCAAATCGAATTTCTGTCCTTTGATGGCTCCAGCTTGTTCAACACTGCAACGGATGATCTCATGGAGGACAGGCATAAGAAGCAGGACACTGCCAAAAAGTTGAATGTTATTCCTTCTAGGCTGAAGCCTTCCTTTCATTTTCAATCTAGAAGACGCTTCTGGCCTCCTTCTACCCAGTCATCCTCCAAACACCAACAACGCGACCGCCCTGCAAGATCTTCTGCCTTATCCGGCTTTGCCTCTAAGTCCAAGAAGTCCAAATCTGCTAGCATCTCCTCCAAGCCCAGGGATAGATGACCGTGAGACGACTATTGACTATCACACTATTCTTCTCAATCCCTTTCTCTCAGCTTGGCAATACATCACATCAGACCAGTGGGTCCTTTCTGTTATTCAAAAGGGTTACCTGTTAGAGTTAAGTTGTCTTCCCCTGTTGGGAAATTTAGTTCGCACCTCTCCATCACCATGCCTTCTGGAAGAGATTACTTCTTTGCTTCAGAAACAGGCCATCGAAATTGTCCCAAGACACCTGGCTACCACGGGCTTTTCTCCCGTTATTTCACAGTCCCAAAGAAGGATGGAGGGCTCCGGCCCATTTTGGACCTGCGCTTCCTGAACAAATTCCTAGTATACAAAAAAATTCAAATGGTCACCTTAGAGAAAGTCATCCCTCTTCTTCGCAGAGGGGACTGGTTTGGAGTTGTGGATCTCAAAGATGCATACTTCCACATTTCAATCCACCCAGCTCATCGTCACCTGCTTCGCTTCGCCGTAGGGGAAGACATCTTTCAATATTCCACCCTGCCATTTGGTTTGGTGACAGCACCAAGAGTCTTCACCAAGTGCATGGCATCAGTGACAGCCTACCTCCGTGCACTAGGAATAGTTGTCTTCCCCTATCTTGACGACTGGTTGATCGTCACAGACTCTCAGGACAAGGCATGTCAAGACATCGCCACTGTCCTCAACACCCTAGAGTCATTGGGGCTGCAGGTCAATTACAGGAAGTCGCATCTCGAACCCTCTCCAGTGGTAAACTTCATTGGTGCCATTCTGGACTCTACCAGAGTTATGGCCTTTCCACCAAGGACCAGAATTGCAGAAATTCTCCATCTGCTTCAACAATTCCAAACGCATCACGTCATCCCAGCAGTAGAGGCCCAAAGACTGCTAGGTTTCATGGCCTCCATTACCTTTGTCTTGGTTCACGCGAGGCTTCGACTCAGATGTCTCCAGGCCTGGTTCCTCCACCAATTCAACTCTCTTCCAGACCCTCCCAACAAACTCCTCACCATCCCGCCGGACTTACCTCGTCATCTTCGCTGGTGGTCTTCCCGGCCCAACATCCTCCCTGGACGTCCCTTCAGGAATCCATTTCCCACCATACAAGTAACAACAGCTGCCAGCAACATGGGTTGGGGTGCTGTTTGCCTCTTACACTCCATCCATGATACCTGGACTCCACAGGAGCAACAGCTCCACATCAACGAGTTGGAGCTGCTCGCGATCTTCAAGGCGTTCCGGGCATTCATCCGACACCTCTCCGGCAATGTAGTACTGGCGGTGACCGACAACACAACCGCCATGTACTACATCAACAAACAGGGGGGAACCCACTCACAGCGTCTTCTGCAGCTCACAATCCGCTTCTGGGATTGGTGCATCTCCAACAACATCTACCCAATTGCGATGCACTTACCTGGAGAGGAGAACTCCGACGCCGACGACCTCAGCCAACGATTTCGGGTGACTCACAAGTGGGAACTGCATCCCAGGACTTTCAGCCTCCTCTGCAACAAGTGGGGCTCTCCTCGTGTGGACCTGTTCGCCTCCCACTCCAACACCAAGTGCCAGGCGTATTGCTCCAGGGCAGGGAAGGGACGGCACTCGCTGGGAGACGCACTCCTCCTCCCGTGGTTGAACGACCTCCTTTATGCCTTCCCCCCTGTTCCTCTGATTCACAGAGTGCTCATAAAGACCCTTCAGGAGAGGCCCAACCTCATACTAATAGCTCCTTGGTGGCCTCAACAACCCTGGTTTGCGTCCCTTCTGCAAATGTCCTCAGACTATCTCCACCTAGCCCAGTTTCCAGAGCTGCTCTCACTGAACAACGGCCAAGTTCTTCACCCAGACCTCAATAGCCTCCAGCTCATGGCCTGGAGGATTCTGCCTTAATTGAAGCTACCATTGCTTCTTGCCGCAAGCCTTCCACTGACAGGAAGTATACCTAAAAGTGGAGAAGGTTCACTCTATTTGTGGCTGATAAGGGATTTGACCCAGTCAATCCTTCTCTTACCTGGATCTTGCAATATCTTCTTCATTTGAAATGTTCAGGACTGACATCGGCTTCTCTTCGAGTCCACCTCTCAGCTATTGTGGCTCACCAACTGCTGTTTTCGGAGGCAGCTGCATTCTTTAGATACCTGAGAATGAAGCGGTTTCTCAAGGGACTCAAGAACACTTTCCCTGACAGGAAACCGATTCCACCTCAGTGGTCCCTGACCTTGGTCCTTCGGGCCTTGCAACGCCCTCCCTTTGAACCTATGGCTTCTATGGACCTAAGGCTCCTCACCTTAAAAAATGCATTTTTGGTGGCCATCACTTCGGCTAGGAGGTCCAGTGAGCTCTGCGCTCTTAGGTGTGACCCTCCGTATTTGCGTTTCCACCATGAGAGAGTGGTGGCTTACCCAGATGTCACGTTCCTTCCGAAAGTGGTTTCTTCGTTTCATGTATCTCAACCAATTGTTTTGCCAGCCTTCTTTCCCAATCCTACCACTGGGATTCAACGGGATATGCATACACTTGATGTTAGATGGGCCCTAGCTTTCTATGTCTCTAGGACCAAAACTATTAGAAAATCAAATAAACTATTTGTGTGCTATGATCCTGCTGTACTGGGTACTCCTGTCTCTCCCCAACGGTTTGCCTGCTGGATAGTACAGACTATTAAACTCTCTTACGAACTACCCAAGGTACCCTTACCCTTGGGTATTCGAGCTCACTCTACTAGAGCTATGGCCTCCTCCACGGCTTTCCTGAAGGGCGTTCCCCTGGACAGTATCTGCCAGGTGGCCACCTGGTCTACACCTGATACCTTCATGACCCACTACAGAGTGGATGCCCGCGGGAGGTCGTCCACTTCCTTCGGGAGGGCAGTGCTTTCCTTTGTGGCGGCGTGACTTCCCTCCTGCCAGTGAGTACTGCTTGCAATCACCCATCTGTGTGGCTTCACGAAGGCCACGATGGAAAAGAACCAGTTACTTGCCTGTAAAGGTGGTTCTTCGAGTGGACCTTCGTGAAGCCACACAGCACCCGCCCACCTCCCCTCGGACTGTCACGCCCTGACTGGTACGTCCATTACCTGTCATCCTGGCGGTCAAGAGGAACTGAGGCGTTTAGGCGGGAATACCCATGCACATGCGCAGGGTGCGGGGGCGGAAACCAACGAACTTTCCTATTGCTAGGGAAATTCCGACCTCTGGCGCAGGGGCGCCTGGGAAACCCATCTGTGTGGCTTCACGAAGGTCCACTCGAAGAACCATCTTTACAGGTAAGTAACTGGTTCTTTTACAAGTTAAGCATGAAACAGAAGGTTGTGGGCAGGAGTGTTCTATTCAGGCTTCTGTCAATTCAGTCTCCCTAGCCTTACTTTTTTATTGGTTTTATATATACAAGGGGTACGTTGGAGAAGGGGTTAAGTGGAAGCAAATCAGCTAAATACAGTGAGCAGTGGTGCAAGGGCCTGGGCCTGCCCATTTTGGAAATATTTGGCACCCTTTGGGGCACTTTGGTGGATTTCTCAAGTAATTATAAGGTAGTTTACTCATCTTCTGTTTGCTTTCCTGTTACTGTTCTTTTTGCTTTTGGGGGTAGGGGTGGGTTGATTTCCCATTTGGAATGGATTAATCAGTTTCCAATGCATTTCTATGCGAAACTGTTTCGAGTTACAAAAATTTCTAGTTATGAAAATGCATTTGGAACAGATTAATTTCATAATTAGAGGTAACACTAGAGAAGGTTTTCCATATAAAGCACAAGACTTTTTTTGGGGGGGGGGGGCTTTTCTACATTTTTAGGGGTGTGTGCTTTTTGTTGAAAAACCCTTTACCTTTCCATTTACAAAATAAAATAAGCAAATATTTGTGTTCCTAGTCAAATCCTGTGCTGTAATATGTCAGTGCAAAAGAAAACATATCTTGTTAAGGTGGTCTGCCTGGGAGCTTTCCTTCCTGTCTTCCTTTAATTTTGAACTTCTGCGGCTAAGCCATGTTTGCATTTCCTCCGCTCTGTTTATCCTGAATTTAGTCAATGATCTCCTGCTCCTCTAAGGTTTGATTCATCTTGTCTGTCAATGCAATGGTTAATTAGCAAATTCACCCTCACTTTCATCTAGATGCGGGAGGTAATGTTTAGCCAATGAAAATTGGCTAAAAATTAATTGGCCATTTAACATTGTAAATAAAACAATCACTTATTTAAAAGTGCATTGGCTACTTAAGAGTGCAACCCTAACAAGCCGAGATGCCCCTAGGCCAGCTGAGTCAACAGGCTAGTTGGAGCTGTGATGAAATTCAACTTCTCTCAATAGAGGAAGTTAATCAGGGTTATTGTTACCTGGCCTTATTTTGTGCTAGTACTGTGGTGTTTCCCCTTAGCTAAAGGAAATTTGGATCTGATCTAATTCGGCTCCTGACAAACCCCATTAGATTTTCAGCTTTTCTACTGGATTTTAGCCACCAGAGTTTTGCCCACAGATTTTGTTAGTATACATCTGAGATTTGCTAGCAGAAGAGGCTTTGTGCATAATTCTGATTATTTACAAATAATATATTTTTGTAAAGTTACACTGTCTTGGATTTGCTATTCTTAATTGTTCACTATGTTTTCAATAGGTTTAACTATTTAGTGATGCTTCAAAGGAAAACCAAAACATTGCTTCAGTTTGGTGAGGATTCTGACTTGTTCAGTGGCATTTACCAGGGGTGCCCCACTTGCTTTTGGCTTCCAGGTTTTTTTTCCCCACATGGTATGTACCTTTGTAGGCAATTATTTGTCCATTGCCAGTTTATGTTATAATATTCCTTAATTTGTGCTTTATCATGCTTCAAATAGTTAGTAATATATTTACTTTGGTGTTTAACCTTACTATATTAAACATTACAGTGGACCCTCGTATAACAAACGGTTTGTATAACATAAAATCTGCACAACATAAAAAAATCCAGCGATAGGGGAAATTTGCTTAACAGAATTGTCTATGACAGTGATGGCGAACCTTTTAGAGATCGGGTGCCCAAACTGAGATTCAAAACCCACTAATTCTTCACAAAGTGCCAATGCAGCCATTTAACCTGAATACAGGTGGCTGTGAAGGGGTGATGTTGGGTGCCCATAGAAAGGGCTCTGAGTGCCACCTTTGGCACCTGTGCCATAGGTTCGCCAACACTGATCTATGGGGTGAATCCATAAAACATAAAAATGGTCACAATTGGGGATTACTTTGTTTTCAATGCATTCCTATGGGAAATTTGTATAAAGGAAAATTTGCTTAACAGAATTTAATTTGGAACAAATTAATTCCTTTATACAAGGTACTACTGTACTACTATATTTGGTGTTAAACCTTACTATATTAAATCTTACTATATTAAAAAATAAACAGGTTTTTAAAACAAAGATTTCCATTAATAATATATTTTTCATACAGTATTCATATCATGTGCTTATGCGGGTTGTAGATTATCTCTTATTATAGCCAGTGCCAGCCACTCGGCTGACAATGGGCATGTGTTAGCTGAATGAGGATGACACCATCTTCTCCAATTTCTCTTCCATCCTGGATCTCCCTCCCTGTGGCTCCCACAACACTGAGGGAGAGGGAAGGATGCAGCACAGAGTAATGCTAAAAAATTCCCACCTCATTAGCAATTTATTGGATTTTCTTCTGATCTGCATTCAAGCCTAGTTTGGACACAGAAACAATTTTGGTAAATAATCTGTTGGTTCTCTTGTTCTTCTTAGTGGCATTTGATCCTGTTGATCAAGGTATTCTGCTGGGTCACTGGTCTGATGTGGGATTCAAAGACACTATACAAGTTCACTTTGCTGAATGCACTCAGATAGTGCTGGGGCACTGCAGGTCAGCCTTATGTCCTTTAGCTTTTGAATACCTTAGCGCCCAGAATCATTCCTTAAGCTTTTGAATATTTACATGGGGCATCCAGAGTTTTGAACTGGGTCTCACAACTGGGTTGAAGAGGTCCTTCTCTTTTTCTCAATTTGTGCCAAGGAAGCAGATGTCCTTACTCCTTATCCAGATGCAGCTAGGAATCAGAGATATCTGTTTCTTTCAACATGAGCCTCCCAAAAGTTGAGGTCTCATAATTAATTTATTTTCTTCAGCATTTATTTTCTTCAGCGTGTTTGTTTGTTTGTTTTAGAGTATTTCCCCCCTACCTTTCTCCTTGGAAAAGGACCCAAGGGTGCTTACAGTAATGAGGAACAATATACAGTCCAGTACAATTAAGACATATTCAAGTTTGAGAACAGGGAATTGAGGGGCATCTTACAACAGTGGTTCTCAGCCTTCCTAATGCTGCAACCCTTTAATACAGTTCCTCATGGTATGGTGACCCCTTGCCCTACTTGGAAAAGGCCACAAGCCCCCTTTGACAGGCCACTACCGCAGGTGCTATATAGAGCTTCCCTCTACAGGCACCCTCAGGCAATTGCAGCCTCCGGTGCCATTGATTGACATCCCCTCCAACCTATCAAGCTGTAACTCACTCTTTCCCCCCTTCCTCCCCCTTCTCCAGACCCACGCCATTTGTGCCTTTTTCTGCATTGGCTCATGGCGACCCCCGTGAAATGGTCATTCGACCCCCAAAGGGGTCCCAACCCCCAGGTTGGGAACCACTGTCTTACAGCATTAAAAGATATTTCATTAAAGCTACAAGATAATATGAGCAGTTAAAGAGAGAGAGAAAATTATCTAGATATCTAGTCTCATGCACTCCCAGACGCATCTGGTGGGGCCACTGTGAGATACAGGAAGCTAGACTAGATGGGCCTTTGGCCCGATCCAGCATGGCTCTTATGTTCTTATATTCTTATGTTTTAACTACTCACCAACCAAAGCCACACCATATGGATCACATATTTGGCAAAATTTCTACTGAAGACACGCCTCCTGTACACCTGGCCATGTTTCCTTCTTTTACACCCAAGGATATTAAAAGAACTGGCGGAAGTAATTTCAGAACCATTGGCAATAATATTTGAGAAGTCCTGGAGAACAGGGGAAGTCCCCATCGATTGGAGGAGGGCTAATGTTGTCCCCATCTTCAAAAAGGGGAAAAAAGAGGACCCTAATAATTACCACCCAGTCAGCTTGACTTCAATTCCTGGAAAGATCCTAGAGCAGATTATTAAACAGTCAGTCTGCAATTATTTAACAAACAATGCTGTCATTACAAGTCAACACGGGTTTCTTAAAAACAAGTCATACCAGACTAATTTGATCTCTTTCTTTGATAGAATTACAGGCCTGGTGGATGAGGGGAATGCTGTGGATATTGCTTATCTGGACTTTAGTAAGGCCTTTGATAAGGTTCCCCATGATATTCTTGCTAAGAAGTTAGTAGAAAGTGGGATTGATAGTGCTACTGTTAGGTGGTTTTGTAATTGGTTGACTGATTGCACCCAAAGGGCAACCATAAATGGCCTCTCTTCAGCTTGGAGAGACGTGACCAGTGGGGTGCCCCAGGGTTCTGTTCTGGGTCCAGTGCTGTTCAATATCTTTATTAATGACTTGGAGGAAGGAATAGAGAGTATGCTAATTAAATTTGCAGATGATACCAAATTGGGAGGGGTTGCTAATTCCTTAGAGGATAGGATGAAAATTCAAAAAGACCTTTACAGATTAGAGTGCTGGGCCAAAGCCAACGGAATGGATTTCAACAAAGGGAAATGTAGGGTTCTACATCTAGGTAAAAAAAATGAATTGCACAGATATAGGATGGAGGATACATGGCTGGAGAATAGTACCTGTGAAAGGGATTTGGGAGTCTTAGTGGACCACAAATTGAACATGAGTCAGCAGTGTGATGCGGCAGCCAGGAAAACCAATACAATTCTTGGTTGCATAAACAGAACCATAGTGTCTAGATCAAGAGAAGTGATAGTACCACTCTATTCTGCTCTGGTCAGACCCCACCTGGAGTATTGTGTCCAGTTCTGTGCGCCTCAATTTAAAAAGGATGTTGACAACCTCGAGCGGGTGCAGAGGAGGGCGACCAGGATGGTTGAGGGTCTGGAGGAAATGTCTTATGAGGAACGGCTTAGGGAACTGGGAATGTTTAGCCTTTCAAAAAGAAGGCTGAGGGGGGATATGATAGCTATGTTTAAATATTTGAAAGGATGTCATATTGAAGAGGGAGCAGGTTTGTTTTCCATGGCTTCAGAGACTAGGACTCGGGGCAATGGTTTCAAACTACAGGAAAAGAGATTCCATTTGAACATTAGGAAGAACTTCATGACAGTTAGAGCTGTTCGGCAGTGGAATATGCTGCCACAAAGGGTGGTGGAGTCTCCTTCTTTGGAGGTTTTTAAGCAGAGGCTGGATGGCCATCTGTCGGAAATATTGTGATGGGGTTCCTGCATGGCAGGGGGTTGGACTAGATGGCCCTTGAGGTCTCTTCCAACTTTATGATTCTATGATTCTATGATTCTTTCTATGGCAGAGGGATCCTTGAAGAAAATCACTTCTCTCTCCATTTCCAGAAGAATCAAAGGCTTGTATAGGGTGCATGATGATAAAGCCTTATTCCTCTCTAAGCACCCAATACCTAAATCTGTGGTAGTGGCTGCCTCACAGGTGCAGTCCCACACCAAAAAGATGCCTATTCTACCTTCTAAAGAGGGACAAAAACTTGACACCTTGGGCAGAAATGTTTACCATGTCTCAGCTCTGCTTTTTAAAATTACAAACTACCAAGGTGCCATGGGAGCTTATCAAATGGATCTTCTATTTCTCTTGCAACCATTTTTACAACTTCTCCCTGATGATAAGAAGTCTGACGCCTCAATAATTTTAGAAGAAGCTATGGCTCTCATGGCATGGCAAATGCGTTCCTCCCACCATGCATTTGATTGCACCTCCAAAATCTTGGGTGCTTCATTTGGTCTTAGATGCCACACGTGGCTCCACACAACTGATCTATTAATTAGATGATCACAAAAACCAGACAGAACAGCTGCCATTTGAGGGAGACGGTCTTTTCCATCCTAACACTGATGACATCATGGAGGACCATGACTACTGCAAAAAGGCTTAACATCATGCCACAGAGACAACAGCAGCCCTTTTGATTCCACTTCAAACGTACCAATTCCCAGTCAGGGTACCAGTCTTCTTATTCAAGACAACCACCTTGGGATCATTCCACCAGATCTACCACATTTGCCCCTTTCTCATCTACCAAAGGCAAAAGACCCAAGTCTGCCTCTTCTCGTTCCTCAAAGTCCAGATATAGGAAACGAAGGGACGATTTCTGACCCTCTCCCTCCAACTCGCCTCACACCCTTCCTTCCACATAGGCGAGCCATAACAACAGACAAGTGGGTCCTTTCCATCAAAGCAAATGGTTACCTCCTGGACTTCAAATCTCTTCCACCAGTCAAAAATATCATCCACACCACTCCAACACTTTGTCTTATGGAGGACATTTCATCTCTCCTCCAAAAGAACACTATTACTTAGCCATTACTTCCATCATTGGCTCACAAGGGCCATTTCTCAAGGTACTTCACTGCTGCCAAAAAGGACGGAGGACTTCAACCAATATTAGACCTACAACTACTGAATTCTTAACTGGACGTAGCAAAATTTCGGATGGTCACCTTGGAGAAAATAATTCCCTTTCTGTGTCGAGGAGATTGGGTTGGAGTGGTGGACCTAAAGGATGCTTATTTTCACATTGCAATCCATCCACTTCACTGGCAGTTCCTGATATTTGCAGTGGACAATGACATCTTCCGATATTATGCCCTGTCATTTGGCTTGACAACCATTCCAAGGGTGTTCACCAAATGCATGGCCTTTGTTGCTGCATACCTCAGAATACATGTTTCCTTATTTAGACAACTGGCTGGTAGTCACAGAAACCAAAAAGCAAGCAGAGAAGGATATTCAATTTGTATTTCATACCCTCACCAACCTGGGATTCCAGGTCAGTGAACAAAAATCTCTTCTAAGCCCGCAACAAGTAGTTACATAGGGAAGATTCTAGATTAATCAAAAGCCTTTCCCCTGATGATCGCATTGACATCCACTCTCTCCTACCTCTGGTCCGTCCAAACGAGAACATTCCAGCTGACAGTTCAATGCCTTCTCAGCTACATGGCGTCCATGACTTCTGTCCTGCCATATGCCACACTAAAACTCAAGTGCCTTCAGTCATGTTACCTTTTCCAGTTCAACCCTTTCCTTGACCCTTCCTTGAAGCCCCTCAGAATTCCACCAGATCTTCCACAAGACTTCCTGGTAGGCCAACAGGTCCAAGCTTTTGATCAGCCAGCCATTCCGCTCACCCTTTCCCACCATCCAGATAACATTGGATGCCAGCAACACCGGCTGGGGAGCAGTCTGCCTGGATATGTCTATACACTATACCTGGTCTCCGAAAGGGAAATTGCTCCACATAAACCAAATGGAGTTTCTGCCTGTATTCAAGGCGTACCGGGCTTTCCTCCATCACCTCCCCCGCAATGTGCTGGTGGTCACCGACAACACGACCACTATGCACTACATCAACATACAAGGTGGCACTCATTCCAAACGCCTTCTTCAGCTAATACTGACTTTCTGGGAATGGTGCCTACAACATCAGATATCTCCCATTGCCATGCACCTGGCGGGCATGGAGAACATCAGTGCCGACACACTCAGCAGAAGGGACTCAGCATCCCATGAGTGGAAACTCTATCAACCCACTTACGACCGCCTCTGCAGTCGATGGGAAACTCCACGAGTGGACCTCTTTGCCTCACAAGAATACATGAAATGAAAACAGTTCTGCTTGAGGGCAGGGAAAGATCACAACTCCCTGGGGGATGCTCTCACATTTCCCTGAAACAACCATCTTTATGTGTTTCCACCTGTGCCCCTTCTACACAAGGTCATCTCCAAGATTCAGCAGGAACAACCGAACACCATCCTTTTTTAATTTTTTTTAATTTAAAATATTATAAAGACATACAAACAAATAACAATACAAGTGCATCCCCACCCCCCGGGACACCCTGTTCTTCCATGAGTTCTTCTTTATTACTCCATCATCTGTTCTTCTAGTATTCTTCTTAAAGTCCTCTTCTCCAGAACTGTCTTGAAATATTTGTCGGCTCTTTCCCCTTCCCTTCTACTAATACAGTCTATAAATTTTCCCCAGATGTCATAAAAGATGTCTTTTTTCATTTCTCCTCGTTTAACTTTTAAACTACAAGACAATTTATCATTTATGGCTATATCCCAAAGCTCGTTATACCAATCTTCCATCTTGAGATCTAATTTAGAGTTCCAATTTCTTGCTATAATTAATCTAGTGGCTGTCATGAGATTTGCTATTAGTTCCTTTGTTGTAACATCATAATCTTTAATAGTTAACAATGATAACAGTGCTGTCTCTGGATTGCAATCAATGTCAACTCTAATCATGTGACTTACCTCTAAGAAAACCCTTTTCCAGAACTTTTGAACTATTTCACATTCCCACCAGAGATGCATATATGTACCTATCTCTTTTTCACATTTCCAGCACATCTTAGAGTATTCAGCATTCATTCTATTCAACCTAATTGGTGTCAAATACCATCTAGAAACCAGTTTAAAATAATTTTCTTTTATCCTAACCGATAATGAACTCAAGATTCTCATATTCCAGATTTTCGCCCAATCTTCTTTTTTTATCTCTAGATTAAGAGCTTGTTTCCAGACCTCTCTCAGAGAATCTAACTCCTTCACTTCCAATGAGTCCCCTATTATTTTGTATATTTTACATACTGTTCCTTTCTCTATATTATCCTGGTCGGATTCAAGCAATAATAAAAACTGTTCAAACTTTGTGCATTCTCTAAGTTGACTGTTTCTTCTGACCCAGTCCTTTCTCCATTTTCCTAACTGGATATAGTTTACCCATATTAAATCACTAGATTGCAGAATATTTTTTATATCTTGGGTTGTTCTAATTTTAGCCATCCAGTCTTTTAATCTAGCTATTTTCTTAGCTTTAAATAACCCTAAATAATGCTTCAAATTTGTAGGAAAATTCTCCAAGTCTGTTACTAAACATAGTGGGGAGCCCTTCGGAGACAAAAAAATTCTATATGTTCTCCATGTAGTCATTAAACCATTCAAGAGGGGATTCTCAATCTTTACCTTGTTCTAAAAATCACTAAACAAAAATTTATTTATTTCCCCCTTGATATCCAATGACTCTTGCTCCCACCATATTACCTTCTCCGGTTTGAATAGATTTTCACCCAAACAACTGATTTGATTAGCTATATAGTAATTTCTTAAATTGGGTATACCCAATCCTCCTTCTTTTGGGATCTATACCACAAACTTTTATTTTTTCTTGATTTTTCCCACCATTACAGTACTTATTTATCATGTCTTGGAGAGTTTTAAGTTCCTTTTCTAAAAACTGAACGGGTAACATTCTAAAGATAAAATTGATTTTGGGCAGTATTTTCATTTTTACCAATGCTATTCTACCAAACCAAGATAAGTTCAATTTAGTGTAACTTTGTAATCTATTTTTCATCTCTTCTTTTAATTTTGAAAAAAAAAATCCTTAGTCTTAGTAAATGCCTTATAGAATTCTAATCCTAAATATTTAATACTTTTTCCGGATTTCAGCCCAAGGTTTTCAATTATCTTAAGATCTTCTCTTCTATAATTAAACAATAAACTTTCTGATTTTTGCCAATTTACACATAATCCGATTATTTCCCCAAATTCTTCTAGATGTATTTTAAATTTTTGAATACTTTCTATTGGGTCTAAAATTGTCAATAGGGCATCATCCGCAAACAAGCTAATTTTAGTAACTCCATCTTTCCCAACACCTTTAATGGATTTGTCATTCCTTATGGCATTTGCCAGAAGTTCTATAACAATACAAAAGAAAACTGGTGAGAGAGGACATCCTTGTCTAGTTCCCCGGCCTAGGGTGATTTGTTCGGTCATTCCATCATTAACTATTATTGAGGAAGTACCTTCTGAGTATAATTGATTTATTACTCCTAAAAAAAGTTTCCCAAATCCCCATTTTTCTAGCAGAATTTTTAATGTAGAACATTGAACACAGTCAAAAGCTTTAAAAAGATCTAAAGATAACATGCCTGCTTTGATAGTGCTTTTCCCCATTTCATAAAGAACATTCAAATTTCTTCTTATAATGTTTGCCATTTGTCTTCCCTTGATAAAACCACATTGATCCTCTTTAATGTATTTAGCTACAAATTTATTCATTCTTTTAGCCAGAATTGCAGTAAAAAAAATCTTAGCATCCTTATTTAATAGGGATATTGGTCTATATGATCCAATGTCCATTGAGTTTTTATTGGGTTTAGGTATTAAAATGGTTAAGGAGTGGGTCCAGGATCTCGGCACTTGTTCTCCTTCCAATATTTTATTGTATAGCTTTTTTAGTTTGGGTAATAATGCTGCTTTAAAAAGTTTATAAAATTCAGGTCCCAGACAATCCACTCCAGGAGTTTTATTATTCTTTAATTTATCTATTACCTCACCTATCTCTTGATCTGTAATAGTTTTCTCCATTTCCAACATATCTTCCTCTTCCAAAACCCTCTTCAGATTTTTAGTAATATATTTTTCTATATCTTCCTTAGTCTTATTTTTTGCTGTGTATAGAGACTGATAAAACTCTTGTATAGCTTTTAATTTGTCTTTCATTTGTATACAGATCTTACCTGAGGAGTCTTTTATATTCCCTATTGTGTTTTTGTCCCTTCTTTTCTGGCTAAAAGTTTTGAGTTTTTATTACTATATTCAAAAAAATTTCTTTTTAAGTAGAGTAAGTTTTTTTGTACTTGTAATTCTAAATCGTCAAATTCTTTTTTTCTTTGCTTCAATCTGCCTCAATATCTTCTTATCATTGTTGGAAAAAAAATTTCTAGATTTCTTTTATTAAACTCTTCCATTTTTTTATTCTAGAATTTTCTCTTATGATAAAGCCTCTGGCTACAGCTTTTAAAGTGTCCCATATATTTCCCATTTTGCCTCCAGCCTTTTCATTAATGTCCCAAGTTTCCAATCAATCTTTTTTAACTCTTTCCAGCACTTCTGGGTATTGAAATTTTTTTTGATTCATTCTCCATCTTTTAGCTTCTCTATAGTTTTTGTTTGTTGCTATGTTAATTGACATTATGGCGTGATCAGATGTTTTTATAATTTCGATCTCAGTATTATTTACTTTAGGTATTAGACTTTATGAAACGAACACAAAATCTATCCTAGAGTAACTCTTGTGAACTAGTGAGTAGAAAGTATATTTTCTTTCATCTCCTTTAAGTTCTCTCCAAACATCCTTCAATCCTGTAGTATTTTTAAACTTTGCTAATATTGTGTGTCTAACCCTCCAGTCTTCCTTCTTGCAGGTTGATTTGTCTTTAATTTTGTCTAACACCATATTAAAATATCCAGTCATTATTAAATACTCCTTTTTAACAATTTCAATCTGATCCCACAGGGCGTTATAGAAGCAGCTTTGATTAGCATTTGGTGCATATACATTTACCAAAGTATATTGCTCTTTACCCATTACAACTTGCAATATTATATATCTGCCTTCTGAATCTTTCACCACATTTTCAACAATACATTCACAATTCTTTGAAATCAAGATGGCTACCCCTCATGCTTTAGATGTGCCAAAACTTTTTTCATAAATATCGATATTTGGAATTTTTAATTCATTAACACTATCTTTTGTTTGATGAGTTTCTTGCAAAAAAGCAATATCAATTTTATGTCTTTTAATCATCGCTTCAATTCTCTTCCTCTTCAAAATTGATCCCAGACCCTTCACGTTCAATGTTGCTAATTTTATAAACTTTCCCATAACTTGACTTTTTTTTCTATTAATATTCTGGAATTGTCCCATTGTGCAGAAAAAAACTTAACACCTACAATTAATAAAAAAACAACTAAAATAATCCAAACCCTCCACCCTGAAGATATGTTCTTTTCTCCCACCCCACTAGATACCATACACTTTTGCATGTGCCCTCAAGGGATGGGAGGGAGGAAATCCGTCCACGGACAATGACCGGCCAAGATCCCACAAGCTCTATAGTTATCTTGATACCGTATATCGATTTTTCCCAGAAAACTATTATATCCCCCTCCAAACCACCCTCTCTCCCTCTCCCCCCTGAAGGGAATTAAAAAAAAAAAGAAAGAATATAAAAAAGGGGAGTAGGGGGAATAAAAAAAGAAATAGAGAAAAAGAAGAAAAAATAATAAGGGAAAGAAAAAAGGAAACAAAGAAAAAGAGGGAGAGGGAGGAAGAGAGAGAGAGAGATGAACTGATGAGCTTCAACTGATGATCATCATTCTGATGTTGCCGCAGAAGTCCCAGGAGCCAGACTAAGAGAAGTCGAGTCATCTTGAATGTTCCATGCTTTCAGAAGGTGCTGGCCTTCCTCCAGGGAGTAAATTGTGTGCTGGATAGAGCCTTTCCAGATTTTCAAAAATGTCAACTCATATGTCAAAGGAAACTGCATGAGTGAGTTTATGGGCCTGATCAAAGGCACTTACGAGGCCAAGGAACAGGGCTTTCTCCCTGGAGGGGCCAGTCTGCACAGCATGATGACCCCTCATGGACCAGATGCCAAGTGCTTTGAGAAAGCAAGCACAGGAAAACTGAAGGCTGAGAAAATTGCAGAAGGAACTATGAGCTTCATGTTTGAAACTTCTTTGAGCTTGGCTGTCACCAAATGGGGCCTAAAAGGAGGCCTAGATGAGAACTACCACCAATGCTGGGAATCCCTGAAGAGCCATTTTAATGGCAAGCACAACTGAAGAGTCTGGCCCGCTCGATTGCACTTATTTTGTGCTTTGTCTAGGTGATGTTTCAATTTTGTAATTGTTTTTACCCTGTCTCTTGTGAACCGCCCTGAGTCCCATCTTTGGGAATAGGTTGCGGTATATAAGTGCGAAAATAAATAAATAAATAAATAAATAAATAAATTTAAGCTAAAAATATATGGTGTTGGTTGTTCTTCTTTGTGAGTTGCCAATGCACCTATATAAGTTGTCAATACATCATTGGTGATTCATCAAAGCTGCCACGCTTAGTTAGTTATAGCAAAAGGTTTATTAGAGACAGGTAGAAATACAGCACAGGACATAAACAGTACAGAAAATGTTGTTAGCTCAAGGATCCGGGGCGCAGCATGGCCAGAGGCCCTGCTGCCTCCTGGATCGGACAATACAGAGAATGGGTTAGCTTAAGATCCGAGTGCAACATGGCCAAACAGCCTTGTTGCTCTGGACCCTGAGTGATGGTTTCCGTGGTCTTTTATACTCTTTCTGTAACCGCAGCTTACGTATTTCGTCATAATTCTCAGAAATGGCTTTTGCCTATTTTTAGTATGAGATTGAATTCCCAGAAAATGACGCTTTTGGCACCATGAGATGGTGCCCACTTATCTGTGTCATCTTCGCTTCTCCTTATCTTGGTTTAACCACAAGAATTCGCTATTTCTGGCACCTGGGTTCTTATCTATTTTGTGTTTTATGCCAGCATGACCTAATACCTTCAGTCAGGTTTAACACTTTATAATAATTTTTAGCTTTTATTCTTCATATTGAGTTAATTCTATTAATTCTTATTAATTCTTATTAATTAATTCTCATCAAGGGGATGGCCCCAAGAGTAGCGAAAGTTATGTTTCCGTAGTATTGTTGTCACTGGTTTCATCGATTTTCGCCATTCAGAGGTTTCTTTGGAAAGGTCTTGATGGACTTGCACAATTTTATCTCCCCTCTTCAGGAACTCAGGATTTGCCCTTATAGAAGACATAAGACATTCTTTGTTTACATAAGAGGCAAATCTGACTATTATTGGTCTTGGACTTCCTTCTCTTGAGTTGCCCAGATAGTGAATCCTCTCTATATCTTCTTCTACAAGTTGTCGAGATAAAAATGAATTAAGCCATGTTATCACTTCCTGTTTTAGTTCTCCCCTCTTTTGAACTACAAAATTAATCAGTTTTACATTCTGTCTTCGAGAGTAGTCTTCCATATAAGTTAGTTTCTTTTTGGCTTTCAGTAATTCTTGTTTTTGAGAGTTGATTTCACCTTCATTTTTTGTTACACGTGTATCCAGTTTCTTAATTTCCCCTGCCAAATTTTCCAATTTCTGGCCGTTACTGTCCACCGCTGCCTGTGTCTGCTTTATCTCACAGGATAAATCTTGCTTGGTGTTATCAACTTTTCGTGAAAGTTCATCAATTTTTCGCATCACATCGTTCAAACCCAGGCTCATTAGACCTGCCAGTTCTGATTTGTCACCTTTCCTTCATGAAATCTGGATCTACGGGGGGAGTAGTTTCTGCCTCCTTTCCACCAGTCGCCATTGCTGCCTCAGCCTCTCCCACGACAGCAGGTTCAGTACGTTGCAAAGCTGCACAGCGTATGTGCCGTTGGAAGGTTTTCTAACCGAAGTCTTTAGACAGCAAGACTTTTTCTTTTCCTTTTTGGGAGGCATATAAAAAAGCAGAAATCACACATGAGCACTCTCGCTCTGGAGCTGCAAAATTCAGTTTCTCTCCGTGCAAGCTATTCAGACAGTCAAAACCGAAAGTAGCTAGGTCTTAATAAATCAGGCTTATCTACTCTTGAAGAAATATATATTGCTTTTCCTGCCGACCCCAAAGGGTTTAATGATACATTACTCGCGGCTCCAAGGGCTTTAGACAGTGAATTTTAAAGCTTTTCTCGTCTCAGTGTGGAGCTCCAAAATCAAGCTGCCGACATGCTTCGTGGGCGGGGACTTGAGGGCAGGGAAAGATCGCAACTCCCTGGGGGATGCTCTCACATTTCCCTGAAACAACCATCTTTGTTTTTCCACCTGTGCCCCTTCAACACAAGGTCATCTCCAAGATTCAGCAAGAACAACCCAACACCATCCTGATAGCCCCTTGGTGGCCCCGGCAAGCTTGGTTTCCCCCACACCCCAGAATCTCAGGATCTTTTCTGTCTGCCTCACCTCCCCGATCTCCTATCCAAGAACAAGAAGCAGATCCTCCACCAGGACCTCCATCGCCTACAACTCATGGCCTGGAGGATCAGGAAGTGATCAATAACATCTTGTCTGCCTCTTGCAAACCTTCCACAATCCGCTTATATGCTTACAAATGGAAAAGGTTTGCCTCTTTTGCTGCGGATAAGAGTTTTTCCCTGGTTAACCCTTCACTTACCCAAGCTTTGCAATATCTTCTCTATTTGAAGAAATCTGGCCCATCAATGTCAACCCTCAAAGTTTTATCTATCGGCAGTTGTCACCCATCAACCTGAAAACTCACCTGCATCACACTTCTTCCAGCACCCCATCTTAAGTTGTTCCTCAAAGGCCTTCATAATACCTTCCCAGATAGAAAGCCTATTCCACACCAGTGGTCATTATCCCTGGTTCTCAACCAGCTTATGCGGCCTCCATTTGAGCCACTGGCCACCTGAGATCTCCACTTACTTACCTTTCAGACTGCTTTTCTCCTAGCAGTCACCTCAACTAGAAGGTCCAGTGAAATTTGTGCCCTTTGGTGTGATCTGCCTTATCTGCAGTTCTATAAAGACAAGGTGGTCTTCTACTCTGACATCTCCTTCCTGCCAAAAATGTTTTCTCCTTTTCACCTTTCTCAGCCAGTTTTGTTACCTACCTTCTTCCCTAATCCAGCGACTTCTCTTGAGACCTTCACTCCTTGGATGTCCGTTGAGTTCTTGTGTTCTATACTTCCAGGACTGTGCCATTCTGTTCAACTCAGAAGTTATTTGTTCGTTATGACCCTAGTTCCAAAGGGTCACCTGTTTCTTTGCAGCAATTTGCCCACTGGATTGTTTCAACTATTAAATTGGCCTATCCATTGGCCAAAAAGCCATTGCTGGGCCCAATTAAAGCTCACTCCACAAGAGCAACATCTTCTTCTGTTGCCTTGCTCAAGAGTGTGCTCTGCCACGTGGTCACCTAGTACCTTCATGAAGCACTACAGGATGGATGTCCGCATGCGGTTTGCCATGATCTTTGGCAGAGCTGTCCTTTCCTTCATGATGGCGTTACTCCATTCTGCGAGTATGCTTGCAATTACCCTTCTGTGTGGCTTCACGAAGGCCACAATAAAGAACCAGTTACTTACCTGTAAAGGTGGTTCTTTGAGTGGACCTTTGTGAAGCCACACAGCACCCACCCTCCTCCCCTCAAGTCATCACACTGTGCCTGGTGCTTACCTATCACACTGGAGGTTACAAGGGAACTGAGGCGTTTCGGTGGGAATCTTCTTGCACATGCCCAGTGTGTGGGGCGGAGACTAACAAACTTTCCTATTGCTAGGGAAGTCCAAGCCTCATGCGTGTATGCCAGGAAACCCCATCTGTGTGGCTTCACGAAGGTCCACTCAAATAACCACCTTTATATTTAAGTAACTGGTTCTTATAAGCACAAAGTAATGTGACCATGCATGGTAGATTCATATAAAAGACACATAATAGGTAGTCCATCATTCAGGGAAAGCTTGCCTAAAGAGAAAGGTCTTTGCCTGTTTCTGGAAAGACACCAGTGATGGGGCAGTCCTGGCCTCTAATGGGAGGGAGTTCTAGAGTCTGAGTGCAGCAGCCAAGAAGGCCCTTTAATGTGTTCCCACAAGATGTACCTGTGAGGGTGGCAGAATGGAAAGGCCTCTCCTAATGACCTTAGCGACCGATTTGATCTTTGAGGTAGCTGGGGCCCAGGTCATACAGTACTTTGTAGATTAAGATCAGCACTTTGAATTGTGCCCGATAGCTGATTGGTAGCCAGCGGAGCTGCTCTAATAGGAGTGTAATGTGATCTCTGTACCCCACCCCAGTCAGCAATCTGGCTGTTGCATGTCCTGACTCCACAAGATTATTTTATATATATATATTTTAAAAACACGTTTTATTTATTGTACATCACTCCAAGGACTCTGGTTGTGAAAATGTGATATGTAAATATCTAAACAAACAAGTTTGTGTTCCTCAAAGAACTTTGCGATCAACTAAACCAATAACTCTCCCAATACCTCAATACTTATTGAATAGAATGCATAGAATTGAAAGACATGGTGGGATTTATAATTTTAAAATTAATAATTATGAGAAATGTGTGACTCTTTACCTCTAATGTTGTCAAATATGAGCAGAATAACTAAGTTCATCACTGTGGATGCTAAATTTAATTACGCACATAGTTCAGTTATATTCACAAAAGCGGTGTTCAGTAAGCTACAACTTTGAATGAATCTGTTGTATGCATCTCATTGCTATTCCATCAGTCTTTGTTCCATCACATGCCACTCCCTGACGTGTGTGCTTTATTGCTGCAGGATTTCTTACTGCTATTCTTCAGAATTATGCTCAGCAGAATAAAATACCAGTTGATTCTCTCACATTTGCCCACAAAGTTTTGCCACTTGTTCAGGATGAAGGACAAGATCTTAGAGGTTTCAAGAGAAAAGAAGGCATATTAAACAAATCTTTTAAGGTAAGAAACCAACTGGAGGTGTGGCATGTCGCAGTGGCGAGGTGGAAACGCGAGCTGCCTGGATCCACCCCCTGGGCCTGGTGGGTTGCTGGTGTATGGTGGGGTACTGTAGCAAGCCAAAGACCCTCCCACCAAGCCCCAGGGGACCACACCAGCCACTGTCACTACAAGCCCCAACCCCTCTGCTCACCTGCTCAGGTCATTTTTCCAATTGAGGTAAGAAGGGAGGTGGTGGGAGGTCGGGAGGCTGCTGGTCAGGCCTTGCACTGGAGGTGGTAGGTGGGGATCGAAGCTGGTGGAGAAGCTGTGCACTGGTTCCAGTGGGGGGTAACGGCAGGGAGTCCGCAACTGGTCCAGGTGGGGAAGTTGCACTCAGTGGGGGGAATCACCACTGGGCCCTGGGGCCACGCACCTCCCATGCAGCAGGAGGATCATCCGCCCACCAATGGCATGGAGAGAAAATTCCCCACCCACCCTTTTCTCCAATCAGCAAACCTCCAGGGTTTAGAAAGCTTTCCCACAGGAATGGACTGAAAACCTATTAATCTGTTCCCTCCCGACCTCCCACCACCTCCTACGGAATGGATTAATTGGTTCCCTCCAGAACGGAGTAATTGGTTTTCAATGCATTCCTATGGGAAACTGTACCTCATAAGACAATTTTTTCTTAAGATGAATTGACTCTTAGAATGAATTAAATTCATCTTATGAGGCACTACTCTATTTGGGTATTTTCAGGTTTACTTAAAGGGCTAGTTCACAAAAGACCCCAAACAAAAAGACTTCCAGAAATGAGTGCAATCCAAAGATTCCCCCATACACATTCCTTTCTGCCTGTATACATGCACCAAAATCCTGTTTGTTTGATCCACAACTATCTGCTGTGTAAGTGGATCAACATTTTCTGGGTTTACAACAGCAGTATCTAGCATATGCTAGTGCAAGGATAATACATTTTTAATGGGATGGTCTCTTCTTGTGACAGCAAGCTATTCAGTATTTTCTGTAACTTTTGAAATTAATCACAAAACATGACTTTACACCTGAAAGGTACATTTGTACTTTTAATGTGAACTGGAATTTAGTCCCATCTCTAGTGTTAAAAACTTTACTTGTAACTGGTTATCTTCACTCCAGTACATTTGTGACAATGTACTGTGCTATGACTCTAAGAAACAATCACCAGATGTTATGTCAGGTTAAACAGTAACCCCCCGCCTATCGTGGGGGTTAGGGACCTGACCTTGCCTGCGATAATTAAAAATCTGCAATGTGCAGATGCAGGGTAGGGTTGGGGATAGGGGGCCTATCTGGGGCCTCTTGTACTTAACCCAGGACAGGTGCTGCCCTGAACAGGCCTCAGACGGCCTTCCCGGGCCCATCAGAGGCCCAAAAGTACCTTCCCACAAACAGGAAATTACTTTGGAAAACCGGAAGCTACCTAGATCTCTAGAAAGCCCGAGGCCTTCCTGAGTCTGTTGGAGGCCTCAGAAATGCTTTTCGGCAAACCGAAAGTGGAAGAGAGTACCGCAGTTGGTTCAGATGTTCAGTCTCAAACTGAACTTGGAAGCAGTGCTGAATCTGGCAGCACTGCTGCTTATAACCTTTGAATTGGTAATAATAATCTGAAGAATAAAAGCTCACTGAAGACTTATAATTATCTCAAATGTCTTTTTCCTATGGTGTCCAGGAATCTTCTCATGGTGAAAGTGGAATTACAGTTTTCGGCTTATATTTAGATGGTGCATGCTGGAATCCTGTTTCAGAGGCACTAGAGGAACCTAAACTTCACAAGAGATTTTATGAACTACCAGATGTACTATTTTTACCGCAAAAGGTGAACTATTTATACATTATACATCCTTCATTATAACAGAGTGCCTAATAGGCAAATCTTGAAAGCTAGCAGTTGTTTAGTTTTGAATTAATGCTTTAATGAAAAGTCTGTATTTTTCCTTATACTCACTCATTACTTTATGCACTGCTTCAAAAAAATTCTGAGCTCATAAACATTTAATACCTTGCTTGTTAGTGCAGGTAAAACTGTAATGGTTAATGTCTGTGAAGATTCTGTCACCCAGGTGAGTTTATCTGAAGGTTGAGTCATGGCAACTGGACTTGAGAGATTGAAACGTTTTGTTGCTCAACCAGCTTTGTCAGTCTGAATAAAGCTAGTTGCAAATCCTCTATTTCATGTTACCCTGGTTTAAAATAGGCTCATAAGATGAACAATGGCCTGAATAGGCTCGCTAGGTGGACAGTAGTCTCAATAGGCTATTAAGTGAACAATAGGCTAAGGTGCTGAAACCCATAAAGTACGGGTTGTTAGCTATGGCCTTGGTGGTGGAAGTGTGAAGTATTTTTGATTTGTGTGGAGATTTTTGAAATCACTGCCTGATAAGTAGCAGATACTGTGTCTGAGCATCCCACCTCTGTTGAAAGGGATTTTCAATACTCACATGAATGGCTTTCCTGACCCCTCTCAAGCCACCTATCCTGTGTACATCTTCATCTTTGAATGAGTGCCCTTTGTCCTTCAAGTGGGATGTACTGCTGATTCTGGTCCTGAGCTGTTGCCTCTCCTATGTTGGGACATCCTCCTGTTTAATGGCTGTTTAGTTTCTCCAATGTAGAGGTCTAAACACTCCTCATTGCATTGGACTGCATGCACTATATGGGTTCTGGTCCTTTGGGTGGATGAGTCTCTGCCTTAGTGTGTGGGTTTGAAGTAAAGAGAGATGTGTTGTTTGCCAAAAATCCTTTTAAGCTTTTCAGACACTCCAGCCATGTAGGGCCACTGTTAATCTTATAAGCCTATTTCAGACCATGGTGACTATAAAATGGGGGACTCACAACTAGCTTTCCTCAGTCTGACAAAGCTGTTTGAATGAGCAGTGAAATATTTCAATCTCTCAAGAAAAGAAGTCCAGTTGCCATGACTCAACTTCCAGACGTAATGGTTAATGTTTCCAAGATGAAGGAAATTGTTCTGTAAGAGGAATCTTTTTTCTGAAAAAGCATAGGAGGTCACCAGCATTTTCCAGAAGCCCTGATGCTAGAAAAACCATTATTAGGTGTTTTTCTTAAGAGCAAAACAAGTTCCTCAATTTGGTGGTGCCAGTGATATCATGTTTTCTGAAGAACCTCATAACCATGCAGTATTTACTAAGTGGTCTCCTTCAGGAGATGGGGGCTGAATATCCCCTTAGCGTAAATCTCATATTTCAACAGGGCAGAGGAAAACCGAGAAACGTCAACGTCTCTTTAGTTAACAGTTCCCTGACTTTTCTAGGCAGTGATGGGATTAATCAATTGCTGGATGGCTCCTGCCTGCAAACTGAGAAAAATATTTACCTAGCTACTATGAACCCATTCACCCAGACACCCTCACTAAGACAGTGCAGTTGCAGTCTAACACAGACATTTCCTGCCAAGAAAAACTCCATGGAAATGGGGTCAATAACAATATCATCTTATCTAGCTACCAATCTGTTGTTACAAGTTCTGTAATAGCAAATCAAGAATCTTACCCCAACATAACCCCATTTTTATATGGGTGACATCAACATTGAGGCTTGTGAATATGATACAAATAAGTACTAAACAATTCCTGTCTTGTTAGAGCTGCTGTAGATGAATATAGTATAATGTATGCTTCTAGATTTATTCTTTATTGTTCCTTTAACAACAAAAGGCAGCATTTAATTTAGAACATTGTAATATAGAAATGGCACCAGTCTAAAACTCACAAAACTTCTTTTTAAAGATGAGCCTCGATTCAAGACCTCATTATTTAGAGGAGGAAGCAGTTTTGCAACTTTATGAATGTCCCTTATACAGAACACCTGAAAGATCTGGAATGTTGTCATCTACAGGTATATCTACTAATTTTGTAACTGTAGTCTATCTACCAAGCTTGATTGCACCCTGTCATTGGATAACAAGAGGAGTGGCATTATTGTGTGAACTAGAAGACTGAGGAGACCCCTCTGGAACAGCGTAGGAAATCTTCTGTGAAATACTTTCGTAACTCCCAAACTTCTTTCAGACACAATTCAAAATATGACATCTTGATGTTCAAGAATAAATGTTATCTTAAAATGTGTTTACTTTGTTGCACTGTGGTTCTTCTCTCTATGCATTATCTTGCTTCATTATTTATCTTTTCATAAAAATAATTGCTGATTGATTAAAATGTCCATGCATACAAAGATATATCTATCAAAGATGGCCAAATGGTAAATTAGGATCTATGTCAAGCTCTACAAGGCAAATTTGACTGCCTTCACCTGTAGAAGTTGACAAGCAGTCCATCTTTTCCATTGTTTTCAATGGAAATTGACAATGACCTGTGTAATCCTTTATTCCTAAAACATTCTTATTTATTTGCTATAAAGGAAGTTACAACTATTCACTATTTCATCATCTCATTCTAAATCATCTCATGGGTACCAGCCCTTGTAAATTCTATACATTAAGAACACAGCAGGAGCTCTAGGAACCAACACTCAGGAAGTTATCTGGCTAAAGGTCCATCTGTATACAGTGGACGCTTGTATAACATAAAATTTGTACAACATAAAAAATTCCGGAGATAGGGGAAATTTGCTTAACATAATCGCCTATGGGGGAAATCTGTACAACATAAAAATGGGATCACTCCGTTTTCAATGCATTCCTATGGGAATTTGTATAAAGGAAAATTTGCTTAACATAATTTCATTTGGAATGAATTAATTCCTTTATACAAGGTACCACTGTATTTATTTTATTTTATTCAATTATTTATTAAATTTATATACTGCTCCATCTAACTGCACGGCTACTCTAGGTGGTTGCTCCTTTTTGCCCATGGGTCCTGCAAAGAGATCAACTGTTTATTTGACAGCGCTAGATAAGATCTTCATTTCTCAAACTGATCAGCCTCAACATACAAGCAAAATAAACTATATTAGACAATGGCTTCAGAAAAAACAAAATGGAATTAACTTACAGTACTTAACTTATTATCACAAGTGCTTGTGATTGTTTATAATTCATATGTCAAGCACATCCTAAAGGAGCACTGCTACTTAGAAACTGTTCATAGAGTCCTACCCCGCAAGAATAACTGGGATTTCATTACCTTCATTCAATTGCACTCATTGGATACCACACTAATCATTTTTGGACAAAGTTTTTATTATACACATTAAATTTTATGAAATTCCAAAGTACACTCTAGATTTGTATTTTAAAAAGTAATAAACATGACAAAATGCAGTTTATATTAGTCAGGAACTACACTCCTGGGGGAACATGCTTATGTAAAAAAGGTTATGCATTTTCCTTTAGAAGGTTTTTTAGAATCATATGAAAATAGTGGTATGTCTAAAATAATAATGCAACAGGACATTCTCTTTGTATAACTATTTACATAGATATATTGAAGTACTGTACTATTAAGATTTTTTAAAGCTTAGACATTCCAAGTATTTTGGGTTACAAAAGCTTAGACATTCCAAGTATTTTGGGTTACAACTTTCATGAGTTCCACAGCCAGTGTGGCCAATGGCCAAGAACAGTAAATGCTGAAGTCCAAGACAACTGGAAGGTCCCAGGAAGGAAAGGCATAATGCAGGGAAGTTGTCATGATCATTTCTGTAGTTCTTACACAACATGGAAAAACATCTACAATCTTGTAGAACAGTAAAGAGAATGGCTCATATAAAAATCCAGGGCACAAAAGATATCATTGCAAGAAGATTCCACCTATGTCAACTCAAATGCATGTCATTCGTGTTATTTAACTGAGCAATGACCAGTTTGAATAGGAAAGCAGGAATTAACCTTACATCAAACATGTCTGCTCATACTAAGAGAAGGCGGGGAAAGCAACACGATTATGCTCTATTGAGATCTGTCTCATAAGTGTGCTCTACAGTGTTCTAGCAACATTTTAAAACTATAAATCAAATATAAAAATCCAAAGGTTATCAAGTCCTATGCAAGAAATCTATAAATGCAAAAGATATTGAAAAATTGATGGTTTCACATTGTTATTAAATGAATTCATTCCTCACTATAAAATGTGAAAATCCAACCTGACACAATTAGTTTAATATTTCTTCAGATTTCATGTACTAAAATGATAATTTTGCACTTTCAATCACTATTTTAAAAGTATTCTAATCATGTCAAATATGTTAAAGGTATGCATAGTTTAGAACTCCATAGTTATTCTGAGAAGCTATGAAAAATTCTATATACAAAAATACATTAGCTCAAAAAGTGGTTGGTATTAATCACAAGTTCATGTTAAACAGCTGGTTTAAATAGCATTTTCAAATATTAGAATTTTCACTATTTGCCACAATATGAAAAAGGCAAAATAACCTACACTGAGGTAGCAACACCAATTTATATCACTTTGAATAAATTTATTTTCTTAATGCATTTGTCATCACAATATTTAAACAACCGCTTCAATTGCTGAAATCAATGTCATAGCAATACATTACTTTATGTGTTTTTTTTCAAAAATACTGGAAATGGTTTAGTTAAAAAATTCTTTTAAAAATCGCCAGCCCCAAAACACCTCCAATGCATCTTATAACACTGTACAACAAAATATTTTGAATTTTATAATATAAAGAAAAACTATATTACAAAGCAATGGTTCATAACAGCTGAAGAAAGCTAATGGTGCCTTTTGAAAAACAGTTTGTACAGTATGGAGTACTCCTTGCAGTACTTTCAAATAACCAGATGAAGCATTTTTGTTTGTTTTGTTTTGTTTTGTTTTTTGCTACTTGCATTTCTTGAGGCCTAAAATATTGAGTTGGTTGCTTGAGAACTTTCAAAAAGATCTCATTTACATCAACTATGTAATTATTATAGCACAGTGCACAACAGACACTACTAGCTGAAACTTCAGTAGGTACATAACCACTGTTCCAACTTAAAATGGGATCCTATTTGCCCCTTTTAAGGGGTAGAGAAGTAATACCCAGTATGCTGGCTCCCCCTTGGAAGTTCGGCTACCTGTGAAAACCATAGGGAACCAGCTCCAGGAGACAGACCTGAGAGAGAACAACCCTGATAAGGGAGCAGTGTCATGATGGAAGAGCTTAGCTTGCTATTTATTTATTTACGTGCATTTTGACTGAAAGCCACCCAAACAAAATTATGCAAATGTTAAAATATACTCAATAAAATTATACTAGAAGCATGTATCAGGCATCAAAACCTACAACTGGCCTGCTTTTCCTTCCAGAATAAGACAAAATGTGTCTATCAGAGACAAGTTTTTGAAGCATTGCAATTTGCTTAAATAAGGTTTTCACAGACGACACAATGCATTTGATGCCTCTTAACAAAACTGCATAGCTTAAAATGAGCAAGTGGCTAAAAAGATTTTTAAAATGATGCATATATAAGATAGTAAGACACCTGCTAGTTTATTATCTGATCACCTATTTAAGAATCCATCAGAATTAACAGAATATACCAAGTGCAATGGTATGAGGTATGTTGTTTATGATAACAATGATTTAGCTGCAAAAGCTGCATTATCCACCAGTTTGAAAAGGCTCAGTAGATGTATGGGAATATGCGATATGGTACACAATTACAGTATTTTTCCCATGCTAAGCCATATTTCTTCTTACACTGACGTTCATCACGGGCTTCCCGATGAATAAGCAAACCAGTAAAATATATCACGTAGAAATAAGGTAAGATATGATTCGCCCCTGTAAGAAGATACACAAAAGGTTATTGGCTTTTTAACCCTATCTTGAAGAGATCACAATTAACTTTATTTATTTAAAAATTTTATAACTGCCTACATAAAAGGTACCATTAGTGTCAAGCCAAATTATAGACTGAAAAATCTTTCAATGATTTTGTGTTAGATCATGTTCTATTAAAATGAATGCCAAACTCCTACTGCAACCTATGCTAACGTAAAGGAAATTGCTAAATCCAGATAAAAATGACTTCTCATAAACTAGGTTCTATGTGAGTTCCTGGACATGCACTCAGAAATGTAAGCAACAGCTTGGCTAGAATCCTACTGAAGAATGCATATGGTTTGTTTAAGTCACAGTATTTGTTTGTTTGTTTGTTTATTAGACTGATATACCGCACCATCTAGCCCTAAGGCTATTCGGGGCGGTTTACAAAGTAAGAAAATACTAATTATATATCACATACAATAAAAATATGCAAATATATGAAGATTATATCAAATGTAATGCAAAAATAATCATAATCAAATGTAATTATGATAAAAATAAACAAAATTAACAAATAAGCTAAACCAATCAAGAAAAATCAAAGACTTCCTGTGGCTAAGGTGTTTCAAGTAGAGATGGGCACGAATCAAAAAAATGGTGTTTCAGTTTTTCGTTTGTCGTTGAGAGGTGTTTCGATTCGGTTCGTTTGTCACGAATTTTTGGAAAAATTTGTTTCCATTTTCCGTTTGTTGTTTCTACCTGCTTTTAGCGCGATTTTTAAAGCATTTCCGTGAGCGGGCATCCCCCAATGCCCCAGACCAGAGGGAAAACACTAAAAAAAATGATGCTGGCAGAGACACAGTATAGACTAGGTACGCAGGGAGGCTAAAAAGGCAGCGGCGGGCGTTGCCCAGGGCTTGCCTTCATTTTGTGGCTGGTGGCGACATCCATTTTAAAGGGAAAAGAAAAATACATCGTGATGGGAGAAGACAAAAACAAACGTTTTAAGGACCCCAACCCCCTAGTAGGTAATAATTTCAAATAATTATCGCATTATCGCTGTGTTTTTACAGATGTCCAGGGTATTTTAATACCCAACCCAAGAAATCAATCAATATTAGGCATCTGGGAGCCATTTTGGGTCGATGTCCCCTAACTCCCCTTAAAGGGAAAAAATACAGTGATCTGAGAAAAGACATAAATGCACCTTTTAAGGACCCCAACCCCCCTGGTAGGTATTATCAGACAATATAAATAATTATCGCTGCGTTTTTACGGATGTCCAGGGCTTTTTTTAAACATTTAAAACAGCTCATTTATTGCGTGTCGCCATTAACGGAAACGAAACGTAACGACCACAATTTTCGTGGTTCTGTTCATTTCGTTGCATTTTCATCACAATTTTCGTTTGTCGTTTCATTACGTAACGACTAACGAATAACGGAAATGAAAAAATGTTCGTTTCGTGCCCATCTCTAGTTTCAAGTATTATCTAGCAATGCTCTTGGAACTGCAGAGCTGGAAGAGACCTTATCATCAGGTCCAACCCTATTCAGGGAGGCCAAGTGAGGAATCAAAATCCCAGCCTCTTGGCTCCACAGCCACAGATACCTAACTAACGGAGCTATCAAACAGTGTTAGTGGGCCTGATCACATGTTGAATGTGCAACTGAGGTGTACTCCAGCACCTTACCAACTGGCTACAATTAGCTACTACAAGTTAAATAAATCATATACAAATATCAATAGGATTCCACCCTCCCTTTCTGCAGCCTGCATTTTGGAATTCACTCTTAAGAGGCAGACCTGGTAAGGGTTTCAAATGACTTTTAGAACTTCCATGTTTTTCAGCACCATTCCCAATAAATAGGTGCTTAGCCTGATGAAGACTTGAAAGCTAGCTTAAATTTTTAAAATAAATTAGTGGTATAATAAAAATATTTTCTGCCCTTGCTTTTCGACAGTGTGAAGATCACATGACTTGATTTCCAATCATTGAGGCACCAAGACTTGATGGCTCTCTCTTATGCATGTTTAAATCATCAAAAGGTGTCTATTTCCTTCATTTACATACATTATTATATGTAAAATTACAATATCTTTAATATATTGTTCAATAACTATTATTGAACTGCTAAGATTAGAAAATGGACAACAAAGGGAGGAATATACTATATATCAAGAAAAGACAGCTTTCTTACCACAAGGTAGAGACCAAGCCAGGGCCATGATAATATCACCTAAATAGTTCGGATGTCGCACTAAGCCCCACCAGCCAGAGACCAAGAGGTTTTTTCCTGTTGCTGTAGGAATAACTTTCAAATCTGTATTTTGATATATAAAAATGTCTGTTATATTACCAAGCAGAAAAACATTGTCTGTGTAATACAAAGTTGTTGAAAACAGAAATATGTGTTTATCTAAGCAACACTTACAAGCAAATTTGGGATCATTTGGATTTCTCCGGAATGAGTTTTTCTGTGAATTTGCACCACGGAAAATGCAATAACCAAGAACTGTATAAAAAGAAAGAATATCTGCTACAATGTTGAACATATAAATAACATATAGACATTCTACTTCCTTTTGTGTTTCACATTAATAATAGTGAGATAAACAACATTATTTTATGGATGCATTTTTCATTTCTGTAATCACAATTTGGTGGAACTGCATAGCATGAAATCTGATTGTCAGTATGCCACTGTCTCATAGCACAACTCATAAGTTTATGAGGTGCCAATCATTCCTTGATGATTAATAACTTTCTTGGCAATCCATTCAATTCTCAAATCTGTTATAGTAAAACTGTCTTTCTACACTAAAGAAAAGGCTTCCTTCAGCAGACTAGGATCACACCCTGCCAAAACTGCTTTAAAGAATTTTGCTAAGGAGAAAAGCAGAAGGGAAGTCTAGTTTATACCATAGCATCTATCAGATTTGAGACTGTCCGGTATCAATGTGAATCTTCCAGTGGCAACAAAGGAGGTCTCTCTATAACCTTCCCTTTGGAATAAGATTCTATGAGTTGGTTTGCTCTTGATGTCAGTTGAGACTCAAGGAGTTTGGTACAGCTCATAATTTGATAGAACTGAAGAGATTATGATAATGACCCATTCAGAAGACCTCCAGCTAGCTGGGGAAGTGAGCAACAGGTATTGCTCCTTTTACCAGTGTTGCTGACTAGAGATGGGTGTTTCATTTTGGAAGGGGACTGGTTCCGAAACAAAACACGCCAGCCCAGGACAGCTGGTGCTCGGAACACAGTCCCACCTTCCAGAACAAAATCAACCACTGTCTTATCTTCTTGTAGTTTACACTGGGTGAAATTCAAATCAGGCAGCAGCCTCTGGTGTGTCATCTTTCCCTCTGGCACTGGCCAATCAGGCAGGGAGGCAGGATGATGTATGTTCTTGCACAGCTCCTGATTGTCCAGCGCTAGGGAGAGGGAAATATGACACATTGAGGCTGCTTCTAGATTGGAATTTCACTCAGTGTGAACTACAACAAGGTAAGGCAGTGGCTGATTTTGTTCCAAAGGGTGGGATTGTGTTCCAAGCACCAGCTGTGCCGGCACGTTTCATTTTGGAACTAGTCCCCTTCCGAAAAGAAACACCCGTCTTTATTGTTGTCTCTGTCCATGCTATGGGGGAAGAAAAGGAACAACATCTTAATGGATGCACAATGTCTTTTCTTTTTCTTTCTTTTTATGCTCTACCTGTTAAATTTGGATTTAAAAGTACTTTAATGCTTCTTTACAGATAACACTGCCAGCAGGGCTAACTAACATTTGAACCATGTAAACCTTAACAGATAGATGCACTAGCTGAAGAATCCTTCATTTAATGTCAGAAGCTTGTCTATCCTGTCTTAAGGTAACCATGCTCTTGAACTCTTTGAATTTCGTATGGTCCTGATGCAATGCATCACTCTCTTTGGACTTAAAATATGACTTTTCCAGGTTTACTTGATGATCAGGATCCAATAGAAGAAACAGCACATAGGATACATCTCTCTTTTTATCATTGTCCTTTTAATCTGCTACAATCAACCAGTTGTCTGGGTACGGGAAGAATTATACTATGGATTCTAAGGTATGCATCAACTGGTGCCATATACAGTACAGTATTTCACGAAGACCTCAGGTGTTGTTGATAGACCAAAAGAGAGTGCTTTGAATTTGTAGATCTCATTGCCCAAAGTAAAACAGAGGGAGTGTCGATGAACTAAACAGGCTGTGATAATAAGCATCTTTTGAAAACTATCACAGCAAACCAGTCAAACTTTTGGAGAAGCAATAAAATAACTTCCAATGTTCCCATTCTGAATTTCTTGGTTTCTATATAAGAGCTTACATCTCTCAAATTCAAGACAGTTCTTAAGCCACCATCCTTCTTCAGAACTATTAGCAAACAGGAACAAAATCAGGGATATAATACAAATCTCAGATCATGCTATGGTAAACATGGAATTTATCCCGGGGTCTGATTATAAAGAAGCAAAAAGATGGAGGATTGATGCAAGGATCTATTTACATAAGTAAATACATACATAGACAAAATGTATAAAAATTTAGAAGAAACTTGGAAGATAAACGAGGTAGGAGAAGGTGAAACAAGTATAATTTGGGACACAATGAAGGCAGTAGCAAGAGGGTATGCATGGAAAGAGGCTTACATTTTAAAGCAAAATGCATTTTAAAAAATCAAGACTTGGAAAAAGATATTAAAAAACTAGAAACTATATTTCAACTAGGGATAATAGAGCATTATTGGAGTTACAAGCTAAAAGGAGAGAATTAGAAGGAATTCATTTGGAAAGAGTGCAGTGAAATTTAATGTATCTAAAGAGAGAATATTATGAGCATAAAACTCCAAGTTGTTAGCAAGAATGACACAAATTAAGAAAAATTAAGAAAAATAAAAAAATGATAGGGGTAATAGAGGATCAAAGGGGTAAAAGGTGTAATAAAATGAAGGAAAAGCTAGAGGCATTCCATGAGTATTATAAGAATCTTTATGCAAGTAATAACCCATCTACAAGTAGAATTTTTGAGTTTGTAAGGGAAAATACTGTAATAAAAATTCAAAATGAAGATAATGCAATGATGGATCAGTTAATTACAGATGAAGAGATTGAGATAATTATAAATAAATTGAAGATAGGTAAAACACCGGGAATAGATGGAATTGGACCAGAATTTTATAAAGTATTTAAGAAATTATTAATACCTAAAATGAAAGAATTATTTAATAAGATTATTAAAGGAGGGAGAATTCCTCAATCTTGGAAAGAATCAATAATAGTACTGAATTTAAAGCCAAATAAAGATCCAACATTTATGGATTCATATAGACCAATTTCATTGATTAATCAGGATGCAAAAATATTTACAGCAATTATGGCTAACAGATTAAATAGTTTTGTAGGGAAATATATAAATAAAGATCAGAATGGCTTTGTTAGAGGTAGACATATGGCAGATTTAGTTAGAAGAGTTATGAATAACATGTATTTAGCAAATAGTAAAAATTGGAAGGTAGGAATTATCTCATTAGACATTTTTAAAGCCTTTGCTACAGTTGAATGGAGTACCTTAAAGATTCTAATTAATCGACTTCCGGTTAGATGGCCGACTGTGCAAGACGCTAGGGGAGCTCCTCCGTGGAACCCCCAGAGCTCACAGGAGGTTTAAAGAGGATTCGCGAAGGCTACGCGACCTCCACTAACCTCAGGGAGGGGCCCTGAGGGACTGGGTACCAGCTGTTGCCTTTTGCGACTCTCTTTTCACCCCCGATCCGGAGGGATTGGGGGGGAAAGATCGAGTTGCGGCACTTCTCGACCGCTACTCCTGTGCAGCGAAGTCTCACTAGTCTTGGCAGAGAGCCATCAGCCTCCAAGGACTATATAAATCGTTTCTATCGGAGGGATAATCAACAGGCTGTTAAAGGGCCACTTTGAAGATAAAGGATTACGCCGGGAAGAAACGAGAGCCTGCTTGATTGTATCGGAATCTGCTCGGAACGTGGTGGGGGAAGTAGCCGTGTCTCCCCTTCGTGAATGCAAATCGAAACCAAGCGGTAGGGGCGGAGGAGACATCCCTTCATTTGCAAAGTGAGTTTAATCTAATATTTAAACTGAACGGGAGGAATAATGGGACATGGGAAGCTTGATCGTAAAGTCTGCATTTCAGGACTGGTGTTTTGAAACCCCCCCCCCCGCTCTTTGTTTTGAGAAGAGACGGTGTGAATACTGAATAGAGGAGAGCGTGGGGGGTGGAAGGGGGAGATTTTAAAGACTTTTAAAGACTCTGGCGTTGGAAGTTACCTTCCCCCCCTTTCTTTTTTTTGACTCTACACTTCCAGAGACTTGTGAGAATTAACAGCTGAATTCCACCCTCTTTTTTTTTTTCCTTGTGGAGGACTTAGAGGGATTTGAGTGACGGACAAGGTGGCTTGATTTTACACTTTAAAGGACTCCAACAGTGCGGGCTGGAAGCTATAACAGCTGGGGAGTTACAGTGCGGGCTGGAAGCCATAACAGCTGGGGAGTTACAGTAAACTGGAGTTTTTCTTTCCTTAACCGGACTAGACTTCTTGAAGCAGAAATATATTTCTTTTGGATACACTAAACAACTCTTTTGGATTAGGCTATGAAGAGCTGAAGAATTTCCTTATTTTATTTTATTTTATATTTCCCAACTCTTAATTTTTAAAGGTTTCTTGGTGGATTTTAGGTTGTTTGTTTGACTGCAGTAGAAACGAACTTAAATTCCTGCATGTTTTCCTTTGAGTTCCCTTGGCCTCAAGGACAAAAGATAGACACAACAGGAGCTTTGTGCTCTGAGACTGAGAATCTCATTCTTTAGGTTGGAGCGCCATCTGGTGGATTTAAATAATCATCGTATTGGACACTGGTTAAGAAATTCATTTCTTGTGTTAGAGCGCCATCTGGTGGATTTAGAAAATTATTGCATATAAAACTTATTTTGAACATTGTATTGAATGGGAAAGTGTTTGATTATGTAGAAAATTAGATAAAATTTGATAAATTGTTATAAATTATAATATTTGATATTTGGACAACTTAAAGTTGGAAAAAGTCAAAATGAAGTTAGAATAGACAAACTCAATATCACTGATGGCAATTGGGTAAATATTAATAAATATTAATATTAATGGAGTACTAATAGATTAATTCGATTGGTTAAAGGTTATGGTTGTTTATTGAATGAATTAATCTTAATACGTGGTTAAATTGTGTCCTATTAGAATAGAAGGGATGGCAGAGAAGAAGAAGACGACACCTTTAACACAGAGAAGAGATTCTAGACAAGAGGGCAAGGAATGGGAAGGACTAATGATACATATAAGGAGAGAATTTGAAAGAAGTGAACAAAGTATGGACCAGAAGTTGTCAGAACTAAAGGAAGACATGCAGAAACAAATAAAAGAGGCAGTTGGGGAACTCTCAGCTCAAGTGAAAGATTTAGCGGTGAAAACAAAGAATATAGAAGCTAAAGTGAAGAAAGTGCAGACAGAGGTTAAACAATGCAGAGAAGAAACAGAGAAGAATAGAACAGGAGTGTCAGAAGTAGAGATTGTGCAAAGGAAAATGGCTGAGGAGCTTGCTTTTCTTGAAATGAGACAAAGGCAACAGAATCTCCGTTTCCGTCTGATCCCATGGGAGGAAGGAGAAGATATTAAGGCCAAAGTAATAACGGAATTGGCGAAATGGCTTGGATGGCAGGAACAGGAGGCAGCTGATGCAATCTCCCAAGTGTTCAGAATTGCAGTCAGATCAAAGAAACTGAGAGTGAAGAAGACACCAGGCGATGTCATTGTGTCATTGACATCCATGGCCGTGCGAGATAGAATTCTGAAACACAGTTATGACAATCGGTTTGTGATCGATGGTCAACAGATCTTGATATATAAGGAGATTCCTCTCCATTTCTTGAGAAGAAGAGGAAGTTATAAATCTCTGGCAGAAACGTTGAGAAGAAATGGTTTGAGATTTCGCTGGGAGTTCCCAGAAGGTCTATCTTTCATTTATAAGATGAAAAGATTTAAAATAACATCTGAGTCGGAAATAGGGAAATTTCTGAGAAAATACGGAGAAGAACTTGGGTACAGAAAACCATCGAAAGAGGGTGACAAATCATCTGAAGAAGAGGAAGAGGAAGAGGATGAGGAGTCAGAACTCTCCGAGGAGGAAGAAGGTAAAGCTGATTTAGCCATGGCCAACATTTGAATAGAGATTGATAAAAATATATTTAATTTGAAATCTACAATGGCGCTGAGAGTATTGACTTGGAATGTTAATGGTCTGAATGAAAAGACCAAGAGAAACAGAATTACGCACTTATTGAAGAAAGAAAATTTGGACTTGATCTGTCTGCAAGAAACACGTTGCAACAAAACACATGAAGATCTTAAAAAACAAAATTTTGGGACAAGAATTTGTATCATCTGATAAATTGAAGAAAAGAGGAGTAGTAATATATGCAAAACATAAATTGGAACCTAAGTTGATTATGAAAGATGAAGAGGGTAGATTTCTGATGGTGCAAATCACTTGGCAATCTGAAAAATTTTTCATTGTAGGCATTTATGCGCCAAATGATAGGAAACTAGAATTTTATAGAGAGGTAGAACAAAGACTGTTAGATTATATGGATGAAAAACTCTTTCTGATGGGAGACTGTAACGGAGTAATAATGCCAGATTTGGATAGATCTCAGAAAAGGAAAGGCTCAGAAGGGAAACTACCGAAATCTTTTTATGACTTAGTTGAAAATTTTGGATGGACTGACATTTGGAGACTGAGACACCCAATGGAAAAACAGTTCACGTTTTTTTCGGAACCGAATCAGAGTTGGGGAAGAATTGATTACATATTTGTCCCTAATGATATCTCACATAGAGTGACAAAAGTGGAAATTTTACCCAAAACGATTTCAGATCATAATGCAATGGTGATGGAAATCAAAACAACAATGCAAGGATTATACCGTTGGAGACTGAATGAAAGCTTACTGGATGAGACTGAGACCTGGCAGATAGCGAAAAAAACTTTTAGAGACTATTTGAAAGATAATTGGAGAAGAGAAACACCAACAAATGTCGTATGGGATGCTAGTAAGGCTGTTATGCGAGGCCTCTTTATTCAAAGAAATGCATATCAGAAGAAACAGAAAGAAAAGAAGCGAAATGAGATTTTAAAAGAATTGGTAGAGACTGAGAAGAAATTGGTGGAAATGCCAAAGGAACAGAAATGGACTCAAAAACTAAAGATGCTTCAAACTCAGTTGTCGATGATTATTAATCAAGAAATTGAGTGGAAGGTGAAGATGATGAGACAAAGGAATTTTGAATCGGCAAATAAAGTAGGGAAATTGCTGGCTTGGCAGCTAAGATGCAAGCAAAAACAAAAGGTTGTGAACAAATTAGCAGTAGATCAAAAAATAGTGGAAGATCCAAAAGAAATTGTAAAGGTGTTTCGGAACTTTTACAAAAATCTATATACGAAGAAAAAAGAAAATCCGGAACAGATTGACAGATATTTAAGAGAGAATGGACTGAAAAAAATATCAACAAATCAAGTGTCGATATTGAATGAGAAAATTACCCCACATGAAGTACAAAGTGCAATAGAGAGGGCGAAAACTGGAAAATCACCGGGCCCAGATGGTTTGACTGCAAAATATTACAAAAAACTGTCAGAAGAAATGTTACCAATAATGGTGGAGGTCATGAATGAAGTTCTTGAAAAAGGAGTCATACCTAATACTTGGAAGGAGGCGTATATAACACTGATTCCAAAGGAGAACTCAGATACGACAGATGTTAAAAATTATAGGCCCATCTCCCTTTTGAATGGAGACTATAAATTATTTGCCGATGTTTTAGCTAATAGATTAAAAAGGGTTTTAAATGAGTTATTACACAAAGATCAAGCGGGGTTTCTTCCTGGCAGACAGATGAAAGATAATATGAGAAATATAATTGATATAATAGAGTATCTAGAAGTCAGGAAAGAGAAACAAGCTGCTTTGATATTTATTGATGCTGAAAAAGCCTTTGATAATGTTTCTTGGCAATTCATGAAAAAGAATTTGGAAAATATGGGAGTGGGAATAAAGTTTTGGAATGGTGTTAATGCAATATATAAGGATCAAACCGCGAGTTTATTGATTAATAATGTGATAACAGAAAGTTTCCCGATTGGGAAAGGTACGAGACAAGGGTGCCCACTGTCCCCATTGTTATTTATTACTGTACTGGAAGTATTGTTAGTCAAACTGAGGGACATGGTGACAATTAAAGGTATATGTGTGGGGGATAAGGAATATAAATTAAAAGCATTTGCTGATGATCTAGTCCTGACGTTAGAGAATCCAAAAGAAAGTATTACTGAGGTGATGAAAATAATCGAGGAATTTGGTAATCTAGCCGGTTTTAAACTGAATAAGAATAAGACGAAGGTCTTATTGAAAAATGTAACAAAGAAAGACTGTGAAGAATTTGAAAAATTGTCTGCCCTTTCAGTGGTGAAAAAAGTCAAATATTTGGGAATTAACTTATCTCTTACGAACTTAAATCTTTTTGAGGATAATTATAATAAGGTATGGAACTCGATTAAGAGAGATCTGGAAACATGGAATAGATTGAATTTGTCGTTGATGGGAAGAATTTCGGTGATAAAGATGAACGTGCTACCAAGGCTGTTATTTTTGTTTCAAATGATTCCAATAATTAGAGGGATAGGTCACTTTAAAGAATGGCAGAAGATATTGTCTAAATTTGTCTGGCAAGGTAAAAGACCCAGAATAAGATTTAAATTATTAACAGATGCTAAGGAAAGGGGAGGATTTGCCATGCCAGACTTGAGATTGTATTACGAAGCGGCCTGCCTCGGTTGGATAAAAGATTGGATCACTCTAGTTGATGAGGACATATTGGATTTGGAAGGTCATGATAACAGATTTGGTTGGCACGCTTATCTTTGGTATGATAAAGTGAAAGTACATAAAAGTTTTATGAATCATGTAATTAGAAAGTCATTACATCAGGTCTGGGAACGGTTGAAACCTCTCTTAGAAAGACATACACCAAGATGGTTATCCCCAATTGAGGCATTGGTGATTATGAGGAAAGATAAAGAAGGAGTGGGGATCACATATGGCGATGTGTTATTTTTTTCAGAAAAAGGTCCTAGACTGAAATCTTATGATATGTTGAAAGAGAAGTTAACAGGTTGGTTTCAGTACCATCAACTAAATGACATTTTTCAGAAAGATAGAAAGGTGTCTGGGTTTGGAGAGAAGGAATCTAAGTTCCAAACCATAATTATGGGCCCAAAAAAGAAACTGTTGACTAGATTATATAACTTTCTGTTGGAGTTGAACCTAAAAGATGAACAAGTCAAAGAATGTATGGTAAAATGGGCTATGGATCTGGGTCATAATATTGAGCTAGATGTGTGGGAAAGATTGTGGAAAAAGAATATAAAGTTTACCGCATGTACCTTGATAAAAGAAAATCTGATGAAGATGATGTATAGGTGGTATATTACTCCAACGAAGTTAGCAAAGATGTATAGGATGAAAGATGACCACTGCTGGAAATGTAAGGAGAAGCAAGGTGATTTTTATCATATGTGGTGGACTTGTGAGAAAGTGAAAGAATATTGGGCACTGATATATGATGAACTCAAAAAGATGTTAAAGTGTACATTCCCAAAACGACCTGAACTTTTTTTGTTAGGGTTGGTGGATAATGAAATCAAAGGAGCAGATAGGACTCTATTTTTATACGCAACAGCAGCGGCACGAATGCTCCTGGCACAGAACTGGAAGACAACGCATATACCATCTTTGGATGAATGGAGGGCGAAAATATTGGACTTTGCAGAGATGGCCAGACTGACGTGCAGACTGAGGGATCAAGATAACCAGAAGTTCCAAAATGATTGGCAAAAATTTAAGAACTACATGGAGACTCATTGTAAGGAATTAAAGACTCTTACCGGATTAGGATAGAGCTCGAGGGATTATTACTTATTTTTCAAATCTTTTTTATAAGTACAGTGGTACCTTGTATAACAGACAGCTTGTATAACAGAAAATTTGTACAACATAAAAAATTCCGGAGATAGGGGAAATTTGCTTAACATAATTGCCTATGGGGAAAATCCGTACAACATAAAAATGGGATTACTCTGCTTTCAATGCATTCCTATGGGAATTTGTATAAAGGAAAATTTGCTTAACATAATTTCATTTGGAACGAATTAATTCCTTTATACAAGGTACCACTGTATATAAAAGGGGTTTGTCTGAAAGGAAGGCTAGGAGATGATTAACGCTAAAACCGCGGAAAGAACAGAGGGAAGTCAAATTTTAGTGGTCGAATGATTTTGTATTATTAATGTTTTGAATTTGTCTCTTCTTTTTTGTATACTAAAATTCTCTAATAAAAATATATAAAAAAAATATATTCAAATGGAAAAAAAAATAAAGATTCTAATTAATCAATTAGGTTTTAGTGCTCAATTTAGTAATATAATAAATCAGTTGTAGTCTTATAATAAGGCTAGAGTCTTAGTGAATGATGGAATAACAGAAAGTATTACCCTGGGCCGAGGAACTAGACAAGGTTACCCATTATCTCCAGTTTTGTTTATACTTATAATGGAAATGTTGGCTAATGCAATAAGGAGGGATAAAGAACTAGAAGAAATTGAAGAGGGGAAGTCAAATAAAATTAATTTATCTGCTGATGATACATTATTAGTAATTAAAAACCCATTGATTAATATTTACCAATTCCAGAAGCATTTAAAGGCGTTTGAAGAAGCAACAGGATTAAAGGTTAATTGGAACAAATCAGAATGTATGTTGTTAAATTATAGTGAAGAAGAGAAAAAGTTATTTAGGGAAGTATTTAAAGGTAAAGTAATAAATAGCATTAATAATTTGGGGATAAAATTAACATGGGGCTTACAGGATATGATTAAGATAAACATTGAGAAAGTTAAGAAGGAGATCACTGAACAAATAAAATATAAAAAATTAAAGATTTCTTGGTTTGGAAGGATTTCAGTATGTAAAACGAAAATTATCCCCAAATTAAACTTTTTATTTTGGATGTTACCTATAAAATGGGATGAAGGTGAACTTAAAGGGATCCAGGGTAAAATTAATATGTTTTGCAATTGCAATAAAAAAGCCAGGATCAATAAGAGTTTATGGTATATACCACAAAAAGAAGGTGGTTTAGGGTTACCTAATATTAAGCTATAGTACATAGCCAATCAATTAAGATATATTCCAGACTTAATAATAGGAAATGATAATTTAATTTGGAAAGACTTAGAAATTACACAAAAAGAGAATATTTTTTTAAGGAAGACATTAAAGTTCAGGTGAAAATGATCAATAATCCATTTTTGAAAAATACTATGGAATGTTGGAGGAACTTTAGGGAGATTTTAAGCCCATTAGTTTCACCTTTGACACGAATAACAGAGATTAAGAATTTGGTTAAAGCAAATGCAGAGTAGACAAAAGTATAAAGGAAAAATTGGGAGAAAATATTTCCTGGTTGAACATTATACAACTGGAAAAATGGACTAAAGAATGGATAACTAAAGTAGGGGAATGTAGAAAACTGACCAGATTTGAAGAAATTATAGATAGAAGAAATGAGACTGAGTATAAAGAGCAGAGGAAAGGAATTGTAAGTGAAATATATAAAATATTAATTCAGGAGGATAATAAAAAAGTAATAAGTTAACAGAGATTTGGCAAGAGGATATTAATAAAGAGATAAAAAAGGAAAATGTGGAATAAAAGAATAGTGAAGAATATGTCAGTGAGAGTTAAAGAAAACTGTTATAAAGTATATTGGAGATGGTATATAACACCTGTGAAGCTAAATATAATAAATAAAGAAATATCTCCAATATGTTGGAAATGTAAAAAAGATAAAGGGACATATTTACACATGTGGTGGACATATGAGAAAAGGAAATTTGAATTGAATTTGGTTTTTAATAAAATGCAAGAAATATTAGGGAAAAAGATTCCAATGTCCCCCCAGCTGGTATTGTTAAATATAGGTGCAGATATACAACTGAGGAAAGAGGAGGGGGAATTGGTAATTATAATGGTTACGGTATATTGATTTTTGCCAAATATTGGAAATCTAATAATCAATTAGTAATGGAAGAATGGTATAAAGAGTTATGGAATATAGCTATTAATGATAAATTGAGTTGTGAAATTAATATTAGGAAAGGGCTGACTAAGTCTAATGATTTTAATGGAATATGGGATAAATTGCTGGTATATGTATTTCAAAAAGGTAAAGGGTATACACCTGGAGAAGACTCAATGTATTTCTGGAGAGAAATGGGTCGGTCAATAATATGAAAGTTGTAATTTTGTTTAAGTCCCGAGGGGTGGGTGGGTAGCACTGCGTTTTCTGTCTTATATCTGTTATACTTCTGTTATATTGTTGTGTGTTATACTTCTGTTATATTGTTGTGTGTTATTATGTTATTTTGCTGTTTATGTTTTTTTATAAATTTGTAATAAAATATATATTAAAAAAAAGATACAGCACTGCTGGACTATAGAAAGAATCCCAGCATTGCTGGTGACAGTACACTGGGTGTGATATTACTGAGCTAGACATGGGAAGTGTCTGACAGATATAAAAACAAAAGTACAGTGGTATCTCGACTTATGAATGATTCGACGACAGAAAAATTCAACTTATGAAGGAAATCATTGGAAATGGATTTCCGAAAAAACTCAAGTTACAAAAGGAAATCCCTTTCCAATTATTTCCTTTCAGTACGAACCTCCGCCCCTGGGAGGCAGGCGGCATATATATATCTCAACAGCAACCACAGCCTGGCCAGACAGCTGATTTTGACAGATCCAACCTGGAAAAGCTGCAGCTTGGCTTCTGATTCCAATTAGAAAAAAAGCTTCCTAGGGGCACCCCCTTTGCAGCTTAATTCTCCTCCTTACTGCCAAACCTTTTCAATTTTGAGGAGCTTATCTAAATTTGCTTGCTCCCCTGGGTCCTTTAGGAGGAGGGGGAGGCGACGAAGGCAGAGATTGCCCTCTCCTCCTCCTTTTCCTGGGTGCTTCAAGAACAAGAGGGCGATCTCTGCCTCTATCGCCTTCCCCCATCTTCTTATCATACCTGCTTCAATCTCTTTTGCAGAGATCGAAGCACCCAGGAGGAGGAGGAGGAGAGGGCGATCTCTGCCTCCGTCGCCTCCCCACTTCTTCTGCCTGCTTTGATCTCTTTTGGAGAGATCGAATCAGGCAGGAGAAGGCGGAGGGCGATTTCCCTCAATCAACGGCAGCCAAAGGCTGTTCTCTGCAACCCTGCCAGACAGCTGATTTTGACTGGTCGGATCTGCCAAAATAAGCTGTTTGGCAGGGGCTGCAGAGAGCACCCTTTGGCTGCCTTTCATTGAGGGGGGTTGGGACAGCCTTCGCATGGGAATACACTGAAAACCAATTAATCTGTTCCTTTTTTGCCTTTTTTCCAACCTCCAGAACAGATTAATTGATTTTCAAGGCATTCCTATGGGGAACTGTGATTTGACTTCCAAAAATGCATTTGGAATGGATTAATTTTGTTAAGTCAAGGTACCACTGTACATGAACTCTAGGTCCAGTGGAAGTCAAATATATTGCTTGTTCTTTTTGTCCTGCCTTTTGCATGTCATGGTGAGCCTGTACTTTTGATTTAAAGTGAGGGAAAATTCACCTTTTAAGGCAAACCACTCTTCTGTCAACTATTAGAAAGTATCTATTGGTCTTCAACCAAAATGTTTTCTTTCATTTTCTAGCATTGTGCAAGAATAAAAAAGGTAAATCTGTACTTCAATTTAACAATCTCTTATTCATTACTTACGATTCAGAGCCACAATTCCAGAAGCTGTAAGCCATGATATTTCATTTGGATGATTCACTAGATAGAAAGCTTGTAGACTGTAAAGAAATGGAACCCACACCAAATCTCCAAATGCTAACATGAATCCAAACCCATCATGAATGATGTCCATTGTTGTCAAAATAGCTTCCTAAAAAGTTAAAGAATAGTTGTTAAGTTAGATTTTAACAATCACTTTAAAAATGTCTATAATATTTTGTTAGTTTATCAGTTTATCAGTGTTCAGTGTTAATTTATCAGTGTTCTACCAGGCTGTAAGAAAAGCTCATTTTTTACACAGAGGTTATACCTGGGTATTTGTTGTTTGGTATTTGATATGTCTTGTACATGTAACACAGTGTATTGCAAATGTGGAGGGACCAGGAACTAATTTCCTCCACTACTAGAACCACAGGGCACACAAGTCCTCCTCAGTGAAACCATAAGTAACCTCTTTAAAAACTATTTTTGGATATGAGACAATAGCCATTTCCTACTACTTATGATTGGAAGGATTAATTCAATTAGCATAAATCTCAGTTCAGAACTGCCACAAGTCAAGAGAATGCAGACATTTACTGTTATATATACTATAAACTACTTGACTCAGCACACAGCAGCATTTTTTTAATTTTAATGTTTTACATAATGAACACATTAAATGAAATATATCCAGAATATCATAAATTTACATTAACATGATAAATAGGAAAAGAAAATATAAGTAACTACAGTTATATGACTTTATGCACCTTTCGCCCCTGGGGTTATTCCCATATCAATATATAATATTATTTACTTGCTTATTAATGCCTATTTTATTATTGCTGCCATTCTCCTGAATTTTAAACTGAATCTTCACCAGGAGTGTAATCTTTTCCTTGCTCAAATACATGTATGAAGAATGGCTTTCAAATGTCTTTAAAATTGTAACTGCATGATACTCTTTTTCTTATTTTCATCTAACAGGTTAATTCATCATCGATGGGCATGTTCCACATTATTTCATACCAATCTTGCATACTAACTCTTATATCTCCAGTTCTTTGCAATAATTTTGCTACAGTCACTATAATAACTATTAACTCTCCTTCTTCCCAAAATAATTGATTATTACTAATCATATTCAACGGGGCTATCTTTGAAGACAACCTTGACCAATGTTATCTCTTGAAAACTTAACTTTCTCTCTTTTAACGAGACCACCACATATGTAAGTATAATGGTACCTCGTATGACGAATGTCCCTTAAGACTAAAAAAAATTCTGGGAATAGAAAAACTCATCAGACAAAATGTCCCCTATGGATTCAGTTCGTCTTACAAGGTACCATTGATCCTTGCCCAGCCTGGGCAGCTTGCAAGGGTGACAGCGGCCGATCAGCACCTCCGCCACTTCCCTTGCAAGCCCCCCAGGCTGGGCAAAGATCAATAGGTCCCTGCTCTGTCCACCGATCTGCTGCTGCCGCTTACCTTAATCCCAAAGAAGACGTGGTGGTGGAGGTTTCTATCCTGCCTTCCCTTCCCTGTAGCCCGCACTGATCAGATGCTACAGGGAAGGAAAGGCAGGATAGAAGCTGATGCCTCCTCCCTTTCACCAGAGTCCTGGCACAGAGACACAGTGGAAGAGGAGGTGGCTGACCCCTCAATCACTGGCAGCCAAAGGCTGCTCCACACAGCCTGAGACAGACACCTGATTTGAACAGCTATGACCTGTCAAAATCAGCTGTCTGTCAGCTGCAGTGTGTGTGGGGGGGAGAACAGCCTTCTCCTATCCCTTGATTGAAGGGGTTTCAGACTGAGGACCTCAATAAATGTTTCACTTTATAGTTAGTTTATTCCTTGTGTTTCTGCTGTGATTTTCTTTCTTCAATTTGAACCGTCTGGGGATCTATGTTATCACCCTTTCTAAATGAATTATGGTGGGATCCAAGTACAGTATGTCAGCAAGTTTTAGTGACATGAGGCATTTACTTTAGATCCACTGAGTGATCATGATCGTGATGTTTGTCATATTTTAAGAGTGAGGCTTAGCCTGCTTCCACTGAACAGTGATTTACATTTACAGTGTTTACTGATGTGTGCCGGAGCCCCCCACCCCCCAAAAAAACTAGAAGTGCTTTCTGGGGCCTCTGACAGACCCAGTAAGGCCCTCGGAGCTCTTAAAAGTGCTTTCTAGCAATCTGGAGGTCACTTCCGGTTTACCGAGCCAGGTTGGGTTTACTTTACCAATAAACACTATAAGCGTAAATCACTGTTCAGTGGAAGCAAATATGACAAATATTCACGATAATGATCAATCAATGGATCCAAAGTAAATGCCTCATGTCACTAAAACTTGCTGACATACTGTACTTGGATCCCACCATAATTCACTTAGAAAGGGTGATAACATAGAAAGATCCTCAAACAGTTCAAGTTGGAAAAAAGAACATCACAGCAGAAACACAAGGAATAAACTAAACTGAGACAATTATTGAGGTCCTCAATCCATTGATTGATTATTAATTTATTTATTTAATATCTTTATTTAGTATCACGCCCATCTGGCCATATGTTCAAACTATTAGGGATAGACAACTTTTTCCATAAAGAGGTTTCTTCTTTTTTGTTATTTCTAGTTTTTCATTATATAGTAATACCTTGGTTAATGAGTGCACTGGTCTACGAGCATCATGGTAGACAAACAAAATCTGGAAGTTGAGTCATGGCTACTGGACTTCTTTTGAGAGAGAGAAACATTTCACTGCTAATCCAAACAGCTTCATCAGTCTGAATACAGCTAGTGTGAGTCCTCCATCTTATAGTCAGTTAGCTTTGACCTCTTGTCACCCTGGTCTGAATTAGGCTCATAAGATGAACAATGGCCTGAATAGGCTCATTAGGGAGACAATAGTATCCATAGCCTTAAGGTGAACAATAGCCTAAGGTGCTGAAACCTATAAAAATGGGTCGTTAGCTATAGCCTTGGTGGTGAAGGCTTTTTGATTTGTCTTATGAGCCTAATTCAGACCAGGGTGACAAGAAGTCAAAGCTGACTGACTATAAGATGGAGGAGTCGCACTAGCTGTATTCAGACTGATGAAGCTGTTTGGATGAACAGTGAAACGTTTCTATCTCTCAAAAGAAGTCCAGTAGCCATGACTCAACTTCCAGATAAACTCACCTGGATGACTGAGAATCTTCACAGACATAATGACAAACAAAAATTTCACAACAATTTTGTTCTGGTTTACAAGCTGTCTTGCAAAATGAGTACTGGAGCCCTGAATGCCACTGAGTTGTCTTTCGTCCACTGTGCCAGACATGTCCTCCCCACCACCACAGCTGCTGTGTTCAGGATACCAACATGCCTGGGCATGTCGTTCCCACCAATATGCACACACAGCTGCCGAAGCTCCACCGGGGTAGGACACCATTGCCAATGACATGCCTGGGGCATCCCAACACGCTCATGCAGCCCCTAATGCTTGCCTGGGTAGGTTGCCATTGTTGCTGCTGACATGACCGGGTATGCCCTCCCTGCTATCACAGGGACCTTGCTATGGTGAAGGGGTGACAGAGAAGGCGGGGTCTGCAGCCACAGACTGAATTATGGTAGTCAAGCTTTAATTACTTCATATGGGATTTTTTTGGAAATTTTTTTACAAGTACTGTATTTTAGTTTAAGAGCATGCTTCCAGAACAAATTATGCTCATAAACCAAAGTACTACTGCATAAGTATAATAAAAATAATTTTATTTATTTTTGTTGCAACACAGAAGTTTATAACAAAAAAGGGGGTTCGGTAAAATATGGGAAAGCACACCTTGCTTCAGATGAGAACTGTGTCCTCTGAAGAATGGGAATCCCAGAACTGTCCATTTTGAGAAGCTCACCTAATGAACAGACACCTACAGGATCACCTTAAAGAAAGGCTTCTGCTAGAAGGCTTTGTGACCTAGTTCCACCTTGCTTCTTTATTGAAAAGTAAGCTTCTATATAAAAACGAAGCTCCTAGCAAGCTTCCTTTTTGAGCAGTAAACTAGGTGGAGCTCCCAGATGAGCCACATTTAGATGCCTGCCGGCCAGTGGGGCTCCCACATTGGTGATTTCTGGAATGTCTACTCCAATAACAAAAATGAAACCAATGACATGACAATCTGCTTTCAATACTTCTAAAGAAGACGGGGTTAAAGGGAAGCTCTTGTTTCACTACAGTCCTGGGAGCCACTTTTGTCTTTAACGGATACAATTCATTAACAAACTCCATGCAGTTCACATATCCCGAATAGACATTTCTTTTTTTCCAGATAGGGATATACTTTTCACCAAGGAGTTTTTCAATGCCCCTTTTATGAGTAACTTACATACTCCAAAAATGTATCACACAAGTTGAGGAAAGGGGATACACAACCATTTACTACTTTCAAGAATGGGATGACCTCTTGTGATTTTCAACACAAGAGTGCTACTTTAATCTTTTTTCCCTTTCATCCAAATTGACTGACACAGTCCCGTTATTATACTGAACAGCAGAAGCAACACATCTAATCCTAGCCATTATTCCTTTCTTGAGGCAACGGGCTCCAGTTCCTTGGTTTCAGGTTAATAATGAATTCATCAACCCTTGCCAGAAAACAAACAAACAAACAAAAAGGACTTGCATAAGCAAAAGTAAATCAGAGTTAGGAAACATTCCAAATGGCAAATATGGAAACAAATAAATCAACAATTTTTCAACAATTTGAATACTGATAAATATTATGAAAATATATTACCTCATTCCACAGAGCATCAACGACATACAGGAGCTGAAAACTGTTAACCAGGATCATTGACAAAGATGGCATGTTCAGATGTTGTACTTTCATTTCAGTCAACAGCATTGCCAGGTTAATAACAGCCTTTAGAGAAATCAGATTGCGTAGTAATTTCATTCTTTCAACTTTACAGTGAAACAAGATCTATGACCACCACACTATCATAAATTTATTTAATTCTACTTACATCCTGCCTTTCATAAAACAAGTTAAATACAGTACGCACCCACCTATTGCGGAGATCAGGGACCTGACCCAACCCGCAATAAATGAAAATCTGTGATATGTGGATGCAGGGTCAGGTCAGGACTTGGGGGGCCTATCTGGGGCCTCTTGTACTTACCTCAGGCCTCGCGCTGCCCCAAATGGGCCTCCCAACAGCCTTCCCGGGTGAACAGGAAGTGACTGCTGGAAAACAGTGCTTCCCAGTGAACAGGAAGTGACTTCTGGAAAACCAGAAGTGACCTCCGGGTCGCTATAAAGCACTTTTGGGGCCTCCCTGCAGCTGTCGGAGGCCTCAGAAATGCTTTCCGGCAAACTGGAGTGACTTCCAGTTTGCCGAAAAGCATTTCTGAGGCTTGTGACAGGCCCAGGAAGACCCTTGGAGGCCCAAAAGTGCTTTCTAGCGATCCTCAAGTCACTTCCAGTTTTCTGGAAGTCACTTCCTATTTGTGGTAAAGCAATTTTGGGGCCTCCGGTGGGCCCAGGAAGGCTGTCGGAGGCCTGGCGTAAGTACAGGAGGCCTGAAACAAGCCTTTCCTCCTTACTTCAGGGGGGCTTTTTTTCATATAGTGCAGTCCCGGAATATACCAAGCCTGCAGTATATGACCCACGAAAGGGAGGATGTTACTGTAATAAAACAAGACACAGTAAACTGAGGAATACAGCCATATAAATAAATATTTGCTGACTCAAAAATGCCTTAATAAATGTATAAGATAGGTATCACAATACTGTCTGTAAAGATTCTCAGTCTTCCAGGTGTGGTCATCTGGGAGCTGAGTCATGGCAACTCGACTTCTTTTCTAGTGAGATTGGAAAGTTTTGCTACTCATCCAAGCAGCTTTATCAGTCTAAGGAACGTTAGTGGTGAGGCCTCCAAATTATAGTTCACTTTGATTTCATATCACCTTGGTCTGAACAGGCTCATTAGGTGGACATGACCGAACTAGGCTCATTAGATGTAAAATGGCCTGGGATGTATTAAAGGCTCCCCTATGGAACCCTCCCCAACACCATTAAGTACGGGTCATTAGCTATGGCAGGCATGTCCAAACAAGCCACTCTTGTTCTCACTTAGGACTTGTTTAATTGTTGTGGGCTATCAGTTTGTTTAGCTGTATTGTAATTCGATTTTTCATTAATCGTATTTCCATTAATTATCCTGTTAATTCTTGTTATCCCCTTTTCTGTTAACTTTTCAACTCTACATGGGCTTTTAATATCAATATAAACCCGTGGGAATATGTGCTCCTGAGAGTGCTGGGCTTCGTGAACATTTTATATTGCCTGTATTTTATATCATCTAAATTCCTGTTCCCCTCCTTGATAAGATGAATAGAAAAGCACACAGCTGCAGAACTGTAATTTGGGGTTGGAAAAGTGGAGATCATCTTATACATGGGGTTGTCTTATAGATGGGAAAATGTGATATGTCTCTTCCCATCAATTAGGCTAAACTAACTGTTCTACTTGGAATACAGAAATCCACTAGCATTAATGCTCCAATGAGGTTTCTGATTAATTTTCTCTACTGCTGCTAGCTTGAATAGGGCTGTTACTGGCCAACAGGTCAGGCAGTATGCCAGGAAAAATGCTATTTTGTCTATATGATTCAGTGTTACATAAAATATCAGAAATACAAACAAGGATAATTTGTCTCAAAGAGCCCCTTCAAGTGTGCATGGCCATTCCATTATGCATCAGCAGAGCTTGTTACCTCTTTTTTATTTTACCTTCGTGTTCTTTGCCTAAGGACAACCTCTGGGTTGGAGAGATAGGCATGATAACCCTCAAATGCCATTTGCAGGGAATCACAAGCAGGTGAAGACATCTGCTTGGGAATAACCTGAAGCAAATGGTGAGCCACTGTGTGAGGCAGAATGCTGGACTGGATGGGCTGTGGCCTGTTCCAGCAAGGCTCTTCTTATGTTCTATCATATCTGCATTTGAACTTTTAGAAGTTAAAAAATGCAATAGTGCATACTGTATGATTAATGCTGCTATGATGATATTAAAGTTTTTAACACACATTTAACATACATTGGCTACAACAAATAGTTTCTCTTATTTAGTGCCATATCTGTAAAATTACAGCTGCCAACAATGTATGTGTACATTTACTTACCCAGCCAATTAATCCAGGTCGTAATTCACAGAAATATTTCAAATCAAAATTTCCAATGCGAGGATTTAATTCACGTCCCATGAAAAAATCATAAATGATATTCCCTAGAAAATTTAATTGGCCCGCAATATTATTTGGTGCTTCACCTCATTTAAAATCATTGAATCTATTTTAAACCAAACTATAATTTTGTTCATTTATTAGATTTCCATAACACACACCTAGCTACCAGGCTAAATAACATAATTAAACACAAGTCTCTTCCTGTTACAGTGTAACTGTTATAGCTACTGAAACACAAACTGTATGTTGCCTTCTGATATATCATAGCGAAGAAACGTCTTGGTTACCAAGAGGAGCTGCTACCACAGTTTGCCACAGTATAAAGAAATTCCCTATAGTCCTCAGAAAGCAATGCAATATGTTTTACAGAAGTGAGATATAACATTTTAACTGTCTATGCAGAGCATCCCAATCAAAGAAGGGTTTAAGCTAATTTTTCTTAACAGGAACTACAGATTTTTATCTAAACTGTGTCTTTATACAGAAACTAGTTCCATTTTTTCATATTCCTATATTCTGCCAACTGAGTGATGCCTTTTCTCTCTCTTCCTACTCAGAGTATCTGATTCTTAGAGTAGCCAAATCCTTTAAAAAATGGTAGGGAAAATCTCCCTCTTAAGCTCTGCCTTTATAGGCTGTTGGAAATCTGGTAAAAGAGCAGGAAGCCGGAATATCATAAAACCTGGAGAAAAAGCTCCATGGGAATAGCAAAGCATTGGAACTGGTAGCCTCTCTGTTCATGGGGTTCTACGGATCAGTGGTTCCTAGCCTTGGGTCTCCAGACGTTCTGAAGAGTACTAGTCACAGAAATCCTAGTAAGCACAGCTAGTGGTGAGGCTTCTTAACAAGCCTTGTGGCATAGTGGGTAATTGCAGTATTGCCATCAAGATTGTGCCCACGACCTGATTTCAATCACAATAGGCTCAGGTAGTTGGCTCAAGGCTGACTCAGTCATCTATCCTTCACAGATTGGGACGGGGTGGGGACAACGTGTAAACTGCATAATTCAGTTGTAAACCTCCCAGAGAATGCTTTAAGCACTATGGGATAGTATACAAGGAGAACACACTTTGATTTTGCTTTCCAAGGTTGGGAATCACTGCTACAGATGATACATTTCAAAAACATAACAAAAAACTACCACTCCTTTAATGCTCCTTTAATGCTTTGCTTATTCTCATGAAACCTGGAAAGCTCCACATATAGTATGTCCATGCACTATTGACCATCTGCAGAGAAGGCTCTGGCAATGAACAGGCGAGAATCCTGAAACCTCCCTGAGAATATGGATTTCTTGGCTAACACTACCAGAAATCTAGCAGGGGAAATTCCTGCTAAATTCTGACGTTTGTACAGAAAAAAAAGTCTAAACATTAGTGAACCTGATTAATACTAATTTATTACTTTTTAAATAAAAAACTGTATATAGCTAAGTATCTGGATGGGTAGCTCAGTGGTTAAGGTATCTGGCTGTGGAGCCAGAGGTTGGGCATTTGATTCCCTACTGAGCCTCCTGTGAGTAGAGGCAGCCTGGAAAACATTTTTGAGTATTCTATATCTGAAAAACCCTGAAAAGGGTCCCTATAAGTCAGAATTGACTTGGCAGCCAATGGTTTTATAGCTAACTATTTTGTTTTAGCTATTTCATTTTGCAACACTGAATTCATCCTGTGTATATTAAGTTGTCTCTTTTGGATTTACTTACACGTGTTTTGTAAAAAATGATCCCCCCCCCAGTGTAATACACTTTAGTAGAGTTTGATAAGCTGATGTTAACTATGAGGTGGCTAAACAAGTTACAGAAGAGATACCACATAAAAGACTATCCCTTGTGAAATGTTAGTTGTGCATGTGGAAATCTCCAACAGAATAGTGGCCATAGTAGTTTACCTTCAAATAAATGAAACAACTTTTCAGCATGGTGCATGTGACATTTATTTATTTATTTATTTATTTATTCTATTTTTACCCCGCCCATCTTCCGAAACGGAACTCTGGGTGGCTTACAAAACTGAACAAGTCAGGAAACATAAATATTTAAGTGGCAATAGTAATAGTTGATTAAGGCACATGAAAATCCATTTATGAAACTAAATGTATCAGTCCTGTTACCATTATACTGAAAATCCCTAGAGAAGAGGAAGAAAATGAATGGTGGCTACTGTAGTTTGTAATGAAAGCATTTTCCAGAAAGAAAAATGCATTAATAAAGATGACAAAAACTAAGCAAGAAATGTTTTCACAACTGTCTACTTACCAGAATTCCCTCCAGGTGATAATTCCTTCTCAGAGGCATGCAAGGAACGGGCATATAGATAAATGCTTAGCAGAAAAGAAAATACAGTGGCACAGACTGCAAACTGCAGAAAATGATCATATATATACTGAAGTTCCATTTCAAAATACAGACAGATTCCTACAGCTATAGCTGTGAGGATAAAAGCGTAGAATCCTTAAAGGGAGACAAAAACACACAATTAAAAGAAAGCACCTAAAATGTATAATAAACAGAAACACCGAAAACCACGTTCCTTGTGAAATCATTAACTTACTGGCCAAAATTCTGTTGCTTAGCATAGTAAACTGCACTAAAATAGATCCACTGAATAAACTGTGATTTAGTGAGTCAACTCCTCTGTAAGTTCTATGTATGAAAATAGAGCTATTTTAATTATGACTTAGTACGTTGAGGTCAGTTAGACTAGGCACACTGGAACTAATAGAACTTGCCTCACCAAATTTCCATTGATTCAATGGGTCTACTCTAGTGCAATTTGCAACACAAAGCAGCAGAATTTTGGTCAGTATGTCTGCAAATCAAAGAACATGCCAGAATAACTGTATTTAAAGTGTTCTATTTGTCAACATTTCTTCGTTACATGGAAAATTAAAGCTGCAGCCTTATACTATCAGGGTAGGGGTGGGAAATCCCACTGAATTCTGTGCAACCAAGTTAGTAAAATACCTCTTAAAATCCCAAATACAGCTATAGCCAGTTAGACACGTTTTAGGTAAGAAACTGATTTGACCTTTGTGTTCTCAAATCCTTTTATGAACCAAAAGCACTTTGAACAATATGAAGATGCTTACAGGTAGTAAAAAGATGCTGTGGTCCTTTAACAAGCTAGTTATTCAGAAATCTGAGTGGGTTTATAGAATAATATTATAAAATGGCATTTCATTTCATTTTTTTGGTTATTTTATTTCATTTAAAAGAAATGAATTTTTTAAAAAGTCTTGTGGCGCAGTGGTTAAATACAGGTAGTGCAGGTAAAACTGTGCTCACAACCTGGGGTTCAATCACCAGCAGCTGGCTCGTGGTTGACTCAGCCTTCTGTCCTTCTGAGGTCAGAAAATTGAGCACCCAGCTTGCTGGGGGGGGGGACAATGTGTAGCCTGCATAATTAAACTGTAATCCGCCCAGAGACTACTTGAAGTGGTATGTAGCAGTATAAGCAGAACACTTTGCTTTGCTTTTTAAAAAATTGTTTGGTTTTTCATTTTTCATTCTTAATTTTTTTGAAACTCGAGCCGACCAGCTGTAGCGCAGGCTGGTTGGTGCTTTTTTTGTGCCGGAGGGAGCCTCGGAAGCCCTCCCCGTGGGGGCTCGTTGCCGGCAGCGGCGAGTCCCGGGCCTGGCCGGAAACATTCAGGTAGAAGACGCCGGATGGGGGAACGAAAATCGAAATGAAACGAAAATTTCCATTTCATTTTGTTTTATTTTTCTTTGAGGGGGCAGTTCGTTATTCGTTTTGTTTTGTAATGAAACAAATAATGATTAATGAAATAAATTTTAATTTATTTAATTTAAATTGTTTCGTGCACATCTCTAAATAATATACAACACATTAAAAATTAATAGGATTTACATTTTGTTTTTCAAGTTTTTATTATTAACATTTTTGATACAGCACTACCTTGATCTATAAACATAATCCATTCCGGAAGCATGCTCATAAACCAAAACACTCGTTTATCAAAGCAAATTTCCCTATAGGAAATAACTGAAACTCAAATGACTCTTTCTGAGGATCCAGTTTCTATTACTTCTAATGGGAAAATTTGCTTTGCCCGAGAGCCATGGCAGCCTCTAGAGCGTGTCCCAGGCCCACGGTGAGCTTTAGCAGCAGAAGGGTACCAGGGGTTCCTCTCTTTCCTCCCTCCCTCTCTCCAGGACCGATTCACCTCTTCCTAATTCTCCGCTGTTGCTGCCATCTTGGGAGCCTGCCAGGCCTGGAGTGTGCTCTGGAGGTCCATCAAAGGTCCACCAGGTAGCCTGGAGATCATTTACAGTCTGTGCCAGGCCAAGAGGCCACTTCTAGCACTGGGCACAGTGTGGTTCCATTAGGCAGCATGGAGACCTGTTCCGGACATCACTGGGACTGCACCAGGCCCCAGAAGCCACTTCCGGTAAGTGTGGCCCAGAGGGCCGTTGCGGGCTTCATCAAGCCTGCGACAAGCTGCAGAGGTCACTTTCAGTCTGGAGGAGGCGGCGGAGGAGAAGAGCCAGGCCACCTTTATTAAAAACATTGCTCGTTTTGCAAAACATTTGTAATCCAAGGAACTTGTAAATCGAAATAGCACTGTATTCAGAAGAAAATGACAGCATTCTAGAAGATTAAATATATAAAGTAGATTACAGATAAACTTAAATTTTGAAGTGTAGTAGTACTATATGAGAAATTTGCTATTTTTTATACTATGATCCATCTTACCCTCTTGCCTAATTATGGGTAAAGGAGCTGAATTACAGTATGTTTTAATGTGATGTATGAACTTGCAAAACAACTGATGTGTAAAACTACAGTTTCGTATCCTGGATAAAACAGGAACACTTAGCTACAGCTGCAATTCTTACCACAGGTGGCAAGAATGATGCTTAGAACAAATTCAGAGAAGGGCGACAGAATGATCAGGGGAATGGAAACCAACCCCTATGAGGAAAAACTGAAAGAACTAGGAATGTTTAGCCTAGAGAAAAGATTGAGGGGTGATCTGATAGCATTTTCCAAATATTTGAAGGGCTGTCATACAGAGGAGGGGCAGGATCTGTTCTCGATCATCCCAGATATTAGGATGCGCAACAATTGGCCCAAGTTAAAGTGAACCAGCTGAATATCAGGAAAAACGTCCTGTTAGAGCAGTACACCAATGGAACCAATTACCTTGAGAGGTGGTAAGCGCTCCAACAGTGGAGGCAGAGAAACCTGGACAACCACCTGGCAGATATTTTTTGACGTGTATTCCTGTCTAGAGCAGGGGGTTGGACTTGATGGCCTTATAGGCCCCTTTCAACTATCCATTCTATGATTTCTACAGAAGTGTACTAGTGCAAGGTTTAGACCTCTTCATTCAACATGTCATGATGCTATCGAAGATCAGGTGAATTATATTGGTCATCTACCAGGAGAGCTCTCTAATTTAACTGCAATTGCTACAGTGAGTTAGAAGGTTGAGGAAAGTTGTTTGCCTGGAGGGATGGTGTCGGGAGAAAATAAGATGAGGAACCACAGCTGAAGAGGCCGCATTCTGAGGCGAGCAAACGGCACTACCGACGTGGTCGATGCTCTAAGTCCCAACAGGCGCTGAGCCAGGTGCTCTGGAACGGAGGCTCCCGGATAAAAGGAGGGTACGAGATCGAGGATGTTGCAGATCCAGGAACAAGGAGGGAAGGCCTTTGCCATCCTAGAGTCCAGTACTGGCCCCATGTAGGTGACTCTTTGAACCGAGGTGAGTTGGGACTTTCTGAAGTTTGAGCTAAGGCCCAGATCATGTAACAGCCATACGGTGAATCGAATATGTAGAACGGCTTGTTCTCGCGAGTCCACTACCACCAGCCAATCGTCTATATATGGGAAGACGATTATCCCGAGTTCGAAGGTAGGCTGCAATGGGTGCAATGCACTTGGTGAAAATTTGAGGGGCCGTGGCTAGTCCAAAGAATAGGGCCTTGTACTCGAAAGCCTGGTTGCCTATGGCGAATCTGAGGTACTGTTGGTGGTCCATGTGTATGGAGATGTGGAAATAGGCATCTTGAGGTCAATTGCCCCGAGCCAGTCTCCACGCCCGAGAAGAGGGATGATGGATTCGAGGGCAACCACTGTGAACTTGGAAGTAGTGATGAACTCGTTGATAGTTCAAAGATCCAGAATAGGCTGGAAGCCACCCTCTGATTTTGGAACTATGAAGTTTGGGGAAGGTCTTTCGGAGGAACTCGACAAATGGCACCTTTTTGAAGTAATGTTTCTACTTCTTGCAGGGTGGGAGAGGGGGGAGTGGAGACCAGTTGGCCTGTAGATGGACAGGAGTGGAACTCAAGACACTAGCTGCAGGAGATGATGGGACACACCTGTAGGACATGATGGATTCCCAGACAGGTAGGAAAGGGGCCAAGCAGGTTGGATCAGAAATCTTGTCTGGATCTCCTGTCCTTGGGGGTGTAGGAGGTTGAAGGGAGGAATGGGAAGATGGGCTCCCTCGTGATTTGCTGTCTGACCTGGGACTGAGTGAAAGGTCGAGCACCCGTGTGTGTGGGTTCACGGAGGCCAGGAAGAAGAAGAACAGGTTCATAGCATAGTCCCTGCTGGTTCCCATATGCTGATTTACTATTTAGTATTATACCTCAATCTCAGAACATGTGAACAGTATGGTATGATAACTGAATAGACACACTATTTTCATGAGTCAAGCTGCAATGATTAAATTAAATGCATGTTATTGAAACATGTCATCACCATAAAAACACATGATCAAATTCATATGAAAAACTCAAAAGACATTTACCATTTATCCTGTATTCCAGCCTAGCTCCATCCAAAAGGGTTGTCCCTTCCACAACCTGAAAACAAACACAAAAAGTTGTATCTACCTAGAATTCTACTACACTATCTCAATTCACTGATATGTTGGGAAAAGCAGATTATAAGAAACAAAAAACTTTAAAATCATGTGACTTTTACATTTGTAGAACTGGTGTCAATCAAATGAATGTGCTCTCCAAACACCACAGTTCAAATATCACTGAATACTGCTTTTTACTATATTTTGTATCTTTCTATACAACTACAAATCCCACCTGAAAATAAATTGGGACAATCTGAGAAGATAAATACAAGATTTTACCTTTCCTATTGGTAGTAAGTAAAACAGGGCCTGAAGAAAGAACCAAAGAAGATATACACCAAATACTCTTGTCTCCCATAAATTTGCAAAAGCTGGAAGAGGGGGAGGAAAATTCAGAAGACTTGGATCTTCCTGAGAGCACATCAACAATAAGTATAACACAGTTCCAGGCAGGAGAAAGACCATGAAGAAGGCACCTGTAAAAAAGCAAAAATCCCACTACAAAATTAGAAATTAGGCAGGCAACAAACAGAAGCCTAATTAAAATAGAAATATTGTTGGCAAATCTATTACAAGGTGGGAGTTCATGTTATAACTCCTGCTACTGAGCATTTTACCATGGCTGTTCTAATATATATGGTTGGAACCTTAACCGTTTATTACTTTTTCCAACAGAAGAATACTGTAAGACTGAATTTCTACAATTGCACAAAACATGTCTATTTAGAGCTATAGTTCATCAACTTAGGTTCCTAGATGTTAGACCCCAAATTCCTAGAATTCCTAACCACTGGGCCATATTCACTGGGTCCTAGGACTCAAAATCCAATAACCCTGGGATGTTTGACAACCCCTAATGTTGAGGCTTTTGGTCAGCAGATTACCTCACTGTTGCAGAATGAAAGCAGCTCACATTTCCAGCCTACACTGATGAAACTGAAGTATCCAGTAACAAGTATAACATTAGATCAGGCCTGCACAACACATCGACCATGGGTGACCAGTCGGCCTGCTGTGCTCACTTGGTTTCTCCAGCTGCACCCGACGCGGCTCTGGCGGCACGTGTGGCAGCCACGGAGGCAGGCCCAGGCCAGCCTGATGGCTTTGCTCTGCCTCTCTGGTAGCGGGTGTGGTGGCCACAGAGGAAGGCCCAGGGCAGCCTGCTGGACAGGCTTGGTGTCTCCGGTGGTGCTGGAGACGGCAAGTGAGCTCAGCAGGAGTCGCTGCTGGAGAGGCTGAGGGGGCCCAGGAGGCCAGTCTAGGCCCGCCACCGCCATTATTTGCTTCGGCTACTCAGCCAAAAAGCAGTGATGGCTGCTTCAGATGGGATTCTTCGGGCAACTCTGAGGCACCACAACTTGTGTCCAAATTGCGAAGGGGTTGCTGAGAGGCTGCTGCCAAGGACATGCTGGGGCTGCAACTGGCAGAGAAGCGCGTCCTCCCCCACTCTGCCCTGACAACGGCCTCCAGGGGCAATTGGTGACGCTCTTTCACCACTGAAAGGACTTCAACCGCCATTGCCCCATTGCAACACGTGGGGAGGGGTGGGTGAAAGGAGAGAAAAGGGGAGGGAGGGGAGCGGGGAAGGTGTGAGGCAAAGTGAGGAAGAAGAGTTCAAAAGGTCCCGAGGAGGAAGGAGCTCCGTGGACGGTAAAGGGAAAAAACAGTTACTGTGCCGCTGCCGCCGCTGCTAAAAGTCGATTACGGGAAACAATCAGGAAGGTCAGGTAGGCCGCAGGCTGTTCAAAGTTGGCCAGCCCTGCATTAGATGATGCAATAAAACTATAGCTGGACATGTATTTTTTCAAACATTTTCCCACCAATTTGTTGAAAGAGAAATATTTCACTGAATATCTCAAACAGAACTAATTTTCATGTGGGGCTCAACATTAAGGGCAAGGTAGACTGAATTTAAATCAAAACTGATTTTAACTGAATTAATTAACTGCTGAGGAATCCTATGATCTGTACTTCTAGTATGAATATCTTGTTCTACTCTTAAGTTCATTTGCTAATAGCTATATGATTGTTGTTTTTCCTTTCTTACCATGAGCATGTGTAATTATAAAACACGATTCTACTAAAAAAACTCCAATATTATTTCTTGAAAATCCACTACTTGGAAAGACTTGATTTAATCAATTTATTTTCTTCCATCAAAAATGCTTTTCTGCCTTCTGCAACCTTTATATTTTTTGCAATGTATGTTTTTCATAATTCCTTTATGAATACTACACGTGGAGCTTTCAAAAGCCAAAATTGTCAATAAGAGGATAAATTGTGAATAAGAGGCTAAACAAGGACAGTAAGAAAAACATCTGTTGCAAAAATATATGGTATATCCAGGGTACAGTAGCCAGGTGTTCCATTTTGGGGAGGAAAACTTTTATGATTCAACTAAAATATGCTTTCAGATTAAGAGATGAGTTGATTTTGTACATGCAAACTGGAGCGAGACAACAGTTAGGGTAGCCACTATAAAGCAATCAGCATCATTCATAAAGAAACTACTGAAAGCAATCCTAGGCTTTCCGTTATTTTTCACGTTATATATCATACCGAGACAGGAAAAAAGCCTCTGGATTAATTTCAGTCAAGTCTGGGAAACACAGCTATCTCTTTGGTATATAAGAATGTGTTGTATTTTTTGCAGTTTATTTATTTATTTATATACAAAATACACATATTTTTTGCTCTATAAAACACACCTGACCATAACATGCACTTAGTATTTAGAGGAAAGCAAGAAAAAATGTTTAGCCTAAGGTTTCATGGTGGGAGAACCCTGGCTGCAAAAGGGGAGGGCAGAGGCTCCGTGGAGGAAACCTCCTTGCAAACAAGCTGATTTTTGACTGGGGAATACTTGCTACAGAAGGGAAGGAGTTGGGAGAGGCTCCCTGGAGCAAGCACCTTTGCAAAGGAAGTGACTGGAACTGTGGTATACCGGCTGCAGCAGGAGACAGGAGAGGTTCCGTGGAAGCCTCTTTTGCAAACAAGGTGATTGGGACTGTGGAATCTAATCTGCAAAAGGGGAGGGTTGCCAATGAGGTGACTAGCACTTTGGAATGAAAGCTGTAAAAAGGGAGGGTTGCAGACGAGGTGAATGGAACTGGGAATTCCAAGCTGCAAAAGGGGAGGGTTCCAAACAAGGTGATTGGGACTGGGAAATCCAAGCTGCAGAAGGGGAGGGCAGAGGCTCCACAGCGGAGACCTCTTTCCAACGAAGTGATTGGAACAGTGGAATCCAGGCTGCAGCACGGGACAGGAGAGGCTCTGTGCAGGTATAAAGCAAAAGCAGTCTTCTGCTTATATACCGCCCTATACATTGCCAAGCCAGCAAAGCTGGGTACTCATTTTAACGACCTCCCTCTAAATGAAAATGTATGATACAGTGGTCCCCCGCCCTTTCGCAGTTCACATACTGTGGTCCCGCTATATCGCGGGACTGCAGTACCCCGAAAGGGCTTGAGGGAAAGGGGAGCCATCGCACGTAGCTCGCCTGCCCTCCCCTGGGATAGCGGGCAGCAATGTTTAAAGGGCTTTTGGCAAGGAGATAAGCGCTCGCCTCCACAGCCGGAGCCCTTTCCAAAGATTGCTCCCCGCCCACCCTCCCCTGGGAACAGCGGGCGCGCGGGGAGCGATGTTTAAAGGGTACTCGGCACGGAGACAAGCGCTCATCTCCGCAGCCGGGAGCACTTTCCAAAGATCGCTCACCGTCCACCATCCCCTGGGGTAGCGGGCGCGCGGGGAGCGATGTTTAAAGGGCTCTTGGCAAGGAGACAAGTGCTTGCCTCCGCAGCCGGAGCCCTTTCCAAAGATCGCTCACTGCCCGTCTGCCCTCCCCTGGGGGTTGCAGGTGCGCAGCGAGCAATGTCGGCTTTGGGCAGCACCCCGCGGCGGAGGCGCTGGATAGGATCCCCAATGCCGCCGCTGCGCATTGCTCCAAGGCGGCTCTGTACAGCGTGCGGTGGCGGCCCCTCACCCCCCAGGCCCCACCCGACCCACATATTGCGGATTTTCAGCCATCACGGGTCGGGTGGATCCTAACCCCCGTGATAGGCGGGGGGTTACTGTATATGTGTAGCGGGGACTACTGTATTCATTCTATAAGACGCACAGACATTTCCTCTTACTTTTAAGGGGGGAGTGCTTCTTATAGAGAGAAAAATATGGTATCTCTAGAGGCACAAGCCTATTTGAGAGTAGCATATCTTTTTGACCATCTCTAGTAACCTGAGTGCGCCGGTGAAGACAAAAATACCACCCTAAATAATCTATAGAGAAGCCTGTGGAGTCCCACAACATTGAGGCCTAATCCCCCAGCACCTGATCACAACAAATATAGTGTACGTGCATGTTCCAAGCATTTATTCCAGTGAAGCAAACTGTGAGATTTCAATTTCTGATACATGATTGTTGCAGTAGTTTTAGACTTTCTGAATGGTGTGCAATTATGACTAATTACTTCCAACATAAACATACCAATCTTTCCTCCAAATTCCAGTTCTTTTGTCTTCTGGCATAATTTTCCAACAGGTTTTGGTATCTCAAAATTTTTCTCTTCTGAATACATCTCTTCTGTTCTTTTCTCATCTTTTCTTGAATGCAATCTATATTGTTCCAGAATGCGCTCTCTCACTCTCTCAGATTCAATTCTTTGGCGCTGAAACATAAATGGGGAATGGGGGAGCTATTTGTAATCATACAGACATTTTCTAAACACAGCCTTAAATTCAAATACTATATTACTTTAGTTCAACTAATCCTTCTTTTGTTTCTGTCTGATACGCTATGCTGCCGTTTCATACCTACACATCATAAATTAACAGAATGTGTGCAGCTAGTTGACTATTAGCTTTGCAACACAGCCCAAGGCACTTCTTTAATTGGTATTCTGAATAATCTCAAAACAACTTCAATGCAGAGACTCTTTTTCTCTCTCAAATAACTGAGTAATTAAGAGTAGACATCCAATTAGAATAAGTGTATTAATGTTGAAAGGGTAGATGCAATATATGTTGTTCCATTATTTTACCTCTAAGATGCTGTGAGTCAAGTAATCCACATCTGTTATATCTGGCTCACCATTATACTGGCTGGTATTGTTTTCCTGAAGTTTCTGGATTGAGGGAAATAAAAACAAATAATCCACCAGGGCTTTTTTTTCCCCAAGAAGAGATTAAACAAAAACATTTCTGATTATCCTCACAACTGATGTCTATCTACCACATCATCACTGAATCAAACTTTAAGATGAGTCTGACTTAGAAAAACACCCAATGTAATTTTAATTGAGATTGGCAATAACTATTAAACCTGAGAAAAGAGGGATTTGTTTTCTATTTCTTTCAATGAATTAAAGTATGCAAAATTTATTACAACAAAAAAAAATCAAAAGAAATCCAGGCAATAGTGCTCTTCTTCAAGGAAACATCGAAATAATAATAATGTAAGCATTATTATTACTGAATCAATAATACATACAAATGGAAAATCAGAATATGTTATTTTCAGAATATCTTTATTACACTGCTTCTTTGCCTACCAGATTCAATCAATACAAGCTATTTATGTTGTACATTAGGGTTTTATTTATTTTACATCCATTATGAAATTACCAGAATTATTTTGTATTCCCTTTATTTGAGATCACACCCATAGTATATGCAATTTAACAGTCTCCCCCTCAAGCTCTGTTGAAGTATTAGTACTATATGCACACAGCACCACAGTACACAGAAAAACATGCTAACAATCTTTATTGAAGACCTACAAGATGGCTGAAACCAGTTATCTTTCAGCAACGTGTTTCACTTACATATATCATGTTTCCCAGAAAATAAGACAGTGTATTATATTAATTTTTGCTCCCAAAGATGTGCTAGGTCTTATTTTCAGGAGATGTCTTATTTTTCCATGAAGAAAAATATGGTACACATTTATTGTTATCTTATTATGGGGAGGCCTTATTTTCGGGGGATGCCTTATATTTCAGTGTGGGGCAAAACTGTAAGTAGGTCTTATTTTCAGGGAAACAGGGTACTGTACTTAAGTACCACTAGCAGTAATGACTTACTACATTTTGTATCATCATCATTTTCCTGTTTTTGTCTAAAAACAGTTCTATTTGAGACAGGCTGGAAGCTTGTACATCCAGGTTCTTTCTCAAGTAGAATTTACCTTTCGCTTTCTCAAGGGACCACAAAAATATGGTGCTGATAAGAAAACTTTAACCAGTCAACACTGTTTTGATTTCCTTAATATTTATCTGTTTCTTAACCCCCTCCTTCAACTTCTGATAAATCATAAATGTGCTGTTAAAATCACAAATAGTATACAGTGCTTTATCATGCTGATATGGCTGGGATACTTCCATTTTAAATAGTATGTCAACTTTTGAAATTTTACATGTACAAAGTGCTAAAATAATTCAGAAAAAAATATAAAATGCAACTTTGAACATGTACATTATCCTTAACAGAATTAGGTGTGAACAGCAGCAGACTAAAGGATCTCTTTCTTAGCAAGCTAAAACTTTTGTGTTGAAATGTAAACAATGATAAAATAACATTGAAAACAAGTCCAGGACCTAGATCATGAAACTCATAATGCACTATAATGCAGTTACATCAAACTGCTATTCTGACAGTTTTTCTCATAAGCATTCTGCTTAGCTATAAAAGTTGCAATCAAGCAAAATGATATGCAAACAGTCTGCTCTCCTACTAGTTTGCAGGAATGGCAAAAGCAATAGATTCCCTTAGAAAATTTAGAGAACATGTTTCACACTGAAGCAAACTGTTCTGATAGTAAACTGCTGTACATGGAAAGTGCCAGCTAAGTGTGGAAAATTAAAAAAGTAATATAAATATAGGGAAGCAAGACACAACAAGATACCAACAACGCAGATACCAGGCAGTGGGCATCATACATAAAACACCAGGAGGCAATCACATAGCTGCAGGCCTCATTTACAGAAGCCAGCAAGACACACAGATAAAAAGATCATGGATTTCCCTCTACAGATGCAAACTGGCATATGGCTGGCTTGGCTGGCCTAGAACATTGTTAAATAATTTTCTCGTGTGTCTGAATATGCATAAAGCCTAAGAATTCAAAACATACAGTATTGATTTTAAGATCCTATCCATCAAAGTGAGTGGACAGGACAATCCATTGTAAGGAGGTAACTCTCCCTTGCAGAAAAATCTGAAGTTTTCAACTCAATACAGGTATTTCAACATTTTATAGAGAGATCTTATAATACTGCATTAAATAAAATATGAATACAGGAACACCAAGAAAGAAAGTAAAAGACCACAGAAGATTGTTAATAAAAATAAGTACCAAAGGAGTCAAATCTGGTTCTCTAATCATGTTTCTTTCACTTTTCGACTCTCTACTTTGGGAGGAAGAACGACGCTTATGTTTTGCCGGCCGACCAGGTGAACGGGATCTAGAACCTGATCTTGATCTGCTGTTACTGCGTCTTGATGGAGAACCAGAAGAGCTGCTTTTTCTGAATCGGAATGATGAAACTGACTGGAAAAATAAAATAAAATAATGTATACTATTTGACAACATAGCAGCAATTTATTAATATTGTCATGATCTCAGTTAAAAGAAATACTGTATACCATACCAAATACTATTGTAAACGTCTCAGTTTTCAACAGAAGCATCAGTTTCACAATTCATTTTAGAATGCAATCATAAAAGACCCATTTTGGGCCAAGGAGGAAATGCCATTCCCCCCAAAACCAAAGGTATCTTCTAGTCACGTTTGGCTTTAGGGCAAAAAGGTCTCCCCACAGATCAAAATAAAGCCAGGGGAAGGAACATACTGAAATTGTCCTTCATATCCAAAGGAACTTATCTGCAAAGTAAAGGGGGAGCAGGAATGTTGCGAGAATATTTATTAACAGTAATTTATTGTGAAAAAGATACAATTTGTTGCGATTATGGCAAGTTTTTATTTTAACTCTGAAGAGTATATTCTCTTTTTTATAATGCCTTCAAAACATAATGTGCATTCAGCTATATACCTTCAAAGCAACACATGCACATTATATGGCCAAGTATTTTTATTTTTTATTTTTATGAGGAAGCATTGGAAACAAACATTTCTGTCATTTTTAACAGTGGTCATAATATATATGAAACACTGAATTAACTACTGGGTAGCTCCAGTAGTTCTTCACTTGTGAAGCCAGAGGTTGTGAGTTCAATTCCCCACTGTGCCCCCTTGACAGGGGATGGATGCTCCATAATTTTCCTTCCAGCTCTGCAGTTCTAACACTATTGTTGTGTATGATTTAAATCTCCTTCATGCTATCTAATTCACAGAACTACATGTCTAGATTTCTTTGGACTGTGCACTCTGAATAACTGGAAAAAGTTGCTAGTAGGTAATTAAACATGCTTGATAGTAATACTGTATACACTCAAATCACAATGGCTGAAATCTTGTCTGTGTAAGAAAATCTGCCAAAGGCTTATGACATCAACAAAGGGCAATTTGGAAAAAAAATGCTCTTCCTACTTCTCCTTTGGGTCCCATGTAATCCGCTTCATAATCTGGAAATCATGGTAGACATGGAGTAGAAAAAGGAAGTTTTTAACTATAGTAGTCCCCTGCCACATTGCACCCCAAATATTGCGGTCAAGATACGCAACCCACCTCTGCTTTGGAGACAGCAGCCACAGAAGAGGTCTCCGGACCCAGCTGTGGAAGCCTCTGGCCTTCAGAGGCTTCCAAGACCCAGCTGAGGTCCCATCTGCGGCCACAATGGATACCTCTGGACCTGGCTGTGGTTGCGACAGGCTTCTGGACCCGGATGCAGCTGCAGCAGAGGCATCCAGACCTGGCAGAGGTCCGAGGCGCGGAGGCCTCCAGACCCAGTCACAGCCACAGCAGAAGCCTCTGGACCAATCAGAGGTCCTGGCCATGGAGGCCTCCAGGCCTGGCAGAGGTCCTGGCCAGAGCGTATGCATATGGCGGATTTTCATTTATCACAGGAAGTTAGGGAACCTAACTCCCACAAAAAATAGGGGACTACTGAACAAAAATTTGCTGCCACAGGACGACATCACTAGTGTCAGCAATGTTCAGCAAAAGACTTCTTCCCATCTCATGGCTTCCATGGTTTCCAAAGAAGAGAATGTATTACAGTGGAGCCACAGAAGAGACAAAAATCAATCATCCTTTGCTAATTATTAGTCTTCTACAGGCACAGTTGTGCAAGAAAGATTTCAGCCAATGAAATGGACTACAAAGACAATTTTCCTCAAAGTTACTAAGCAGATACCAAGTACTGCATAAGTGCACTTTTTAACATGATTATGGGAAGACACAACAATTTCAATTTCTTTTAAGTTTTTTAAATTTAGCAGAGAAAACATCTGAATTGAAGCAGTGAACTTCCATTGGCAGAATAATAGAGTAGACCTTCTCTGACCAATTCCATTTCCCTGACTTTCCAGAAAGTTACTACTGTCTTATGCTTATTTTACCATGTACCATTTTACATCTACTTTTTAAAAGACACCTAAGCTGAAAATTAGACATCACTAATAGTTGTGGGTAGAACCTAAATTCTAAAGTACAGTATTATGTAGTACATGTCTCATAGGAAATAAGTTTATAAACTACAGGAATGGATGCAGCCCTGCCCCAGTGCCACCTATAATATGTCTGTAAAATTTCAACAAGATCTACTAGTGTCATGCAAGTGTTATCTACCATGTTTGTTGATTTTGCAAAAAATCATATAAAATTATAAATACAGTGGTACCTCTAAATATGAAATTAACTCATTCCTCAAGCCAATTTGTGAAAAATTTTGTATGATGTATCTGAATGGGGAGCAATGCATCCTGGGAATTGAAGTCTGCAAAACTTTCATATCTCAAGTTTTCTAATAGGGAATGTTCACTCTCAATAAGTTTTTCTGAATATTTCCATTCCCAGGATGCACTGCACCCCAGACAGACTTCCCTTCACATTTCGAGTTTTTTGTATCTAGAGGTACTACTGGAAAAAGACATTGTTTAGATTTAAAACCAGTTCGATAACCCGATCTTAAACATAAGCAAATAGAAAAAAGACTTAATGGCTGCTGCATTCACACCATATTCCAAATAGTGATTAAATCCAATTGCTAATCCTAACTACAGCAGATCCACTGAATCAATCACTAACTGGTGAAGGAGCAATTATCTAATTTGCACTGATTCAGTGAGTTTGCTTTTAGTTGAGACTACAATTGGATTCAGGCCCACACTTATATTTTAGTAACACCATGCATGCAAACTCATACAATAATGACTACATTCACATTCAAATCAAAGGACCACCACTAAGTCAAATAAAGTCTAAGAATGCAATTATTAACTTGGGAGATGGCTTACCCTCATATCACTTTCTTTCAGCTGAAGTTCAGTTCCATCTTTGTATTTCACAGTATACAGATGAGTGGGGTCATCATAGCCAGTTACTTGTACTTCATAGTAGAGTACACTTCCAGGCCACCGACCCATTACTACTTCTTCATCAGCAAATTTTCTCCTTGGCATTTTTAAAGCAATCTTCAAGAGAAAAGAGGGAGGATGATTAAGTCAGAACATATCTTCATTCTGTTTTCTCAGTCTCCTAAACAGGTCACCCAAAATTTCTTGCACCTATGTTCTAGCGGAAACAAGACAGGGACAATGTTTTATCACAGTGGTTCCTAAACTTGGGTTCCCAGATATTCTTGGACTAAAATTCCCAGAAACCTTCACCACTAGCTGTGTGAGCCAGGATTTCTGAAAGATGTAGTTGAAGAAAAGCTGGACTTTAAGAAGACTTACCACAATGTATGTGTGTATCAGAAAACAGGCTTCTTCTGCTTTTTAACTGTACAATGCAGTTGCTCAAAAGCCACAAATCACACTGTAACAATTATGAGATAGGAATGAATTTAGGCTTTGGTTTTCAGATCCAGAAATTGACAAATGTAATGGTGATTGCGTACACAGGATTCCTGAAGTATCAGTATAAGTGAAATTTTTAATGCAGTGCAAATAATTTCTTTAAAATAACAATATACTGTAAAAGAAATTACTTACATAGGAGCCTATTGCCTAATCACAAACAACTGGAATCTATGTAAACCACTGATAACAATCTAGCTCCAAACCTATTTTAGATGTAGCTAATTATATTTCTTAGCTCTAACAGTCTAACTGCAATTAAGAACTACCATGAGTTTGTTTTTTCTTTCTTTTCAATCCCTTTTCTTGCCATGTCTTATACAATAAACCTGACAGTAGGAACTGCCTTTCTGTAATCTCTGTAAAGCACTTTCAGATACTTTTTAGTAAAAACCCCAACTACTATGTGTATCCAAAATGTGTAACTCAGTGGTTCCCAAAGTGGTCTATATAGACCCCCAGGGGTCTATTTCAACTTGCAGGGAGTCTGTGACAGTGAGAAAAAAAATTGGGGGTCCACGAAATGTAAATGGGGGTCCATGGGAGCAGACCCCATTTAGGAAGATCAACATCAACATTTAGGCATTCTGTAAATGTCTTACACCTAACACAAACTGTTTTGGTGCCATTTTTGAAAGTTTTTGCAGCAATGTTTAAACTTAAATTTTAAATTTTTAAATTTTTAAACTTTAAATTCTTAAACTTTTCTAGTGCGTTTTTCAAGTGGTGCAAAGGTAGGGACCTGATCCTTGTGGTGTGCATACTTTTCAAGTCCATTTTACATTGTGTGTGCGGGGTGGGGCTATTGCAACCTTTTTTCAGAACTTGATTTTCGTGATGTGCTTGTTTTTAAAGTCTGTTTTGCAATGGTTGTAGGCTGATGTTTTACATGAAAGATATTTGTACCCAAATCATGATCGCTTGAAATTCAAATCAACTATATTTACAGTTGTACTTTGG
>JAHTLZ010000275.1:19173878-19187157 GCA_023846285.1 Phrynocephalus versicolor
CACACACACACACACACACACACACACACACACACACACACACACACTTCTGAAACTAGACCAGGGGCAGTTTAAAGTAGACCACGGGCTGTTCAAAGTTGGACAGCCCTGGCCTAGGCCATCTTTCTGTAGAGCAATAATTTGTTTTTTCAGATCCTCAGATAGTTATTACCATGAGGTGCCATGTGGAACTAGTATGAGAGTGAGAGTGATAACACAAAATGTGAGACAGCGATAACACCTGCTCCCCTCTTCACACCTGAGACCTTGACACTAATGGGTCTTACGACACTAGGGAGGGAAAAAGGCTACTTGGGCCCAATTTGGACATTGCCACTTAGGGGTGTACTCACTTTTGTTGCCACCCTTAGACATTAATGGCTGTGTGCTGCATTATTTTGAGGGGACAGCACATTTACAGTGTTATACAAGCTGCATACTCACTGCTTTACATTGTAGCCAAGTGTCATTTCTTCAGTGTTGTCACATGAAAAGTTATAAAGTACGGTACAAAAATATTTATGAAATATAAGGCAGTGCACATTTCTGTGATATGCTGTATATGTAGTGAGAAATGACCAATGTTCAAGATGCATTCTGAAAAGGAAAGAGATTGTACTGGAAATATCGACTGGCCAATGAAACATACCAAAGAACTTCAGTGATCTATGGCCTAGAGCAGGGCTGTTCAACTTTGAACAGGCCAAGGTCTACTTTTTCCAGCCCAAAGTGCCTGAGGGTTACTACACTAAGACTTCTACTTAAGAATTTTATCTGTTCCGAGCAAGTGCTCATAACTAAAAACTTTTGTAAGTAGAGCAGCGGTTTCCCATAGGAATGCATTGAAAACCAATTACAGTAATCTGTTCTGGAGGGAACAGATTTCAATGCGCCATGTCCCTTGAACTGCCCTGCTCGGCTGAGAAAGTGGGCTGGCAGACCCAGAACTTTGCTGGGACAGTGGTGGTCTTTGGGATGGGGGAGGAAGGGGTAGAAAACTTGTCCCCTCATATTTTTTATTGATGGTCGGCGGGCTACTTTTGAACCCTTCACGGGCTACCAGTAGCCCGCGGTCTACCTGTTGGACAGGCCTGGCCTAGAGCAAAGTTTTTGACTTGTGGCTTACAAGAAGCTATGGATTGTTTTGAAATAAATGTGTCTGCCTCAGTGATTGTCTTAATGTGTAACTTGTATTGTGGACAAGAAGCTACCATAAGGACAGAATATGCAGAGACAGAATGGTTTCCTATAGGCACAGGTTATCTGAGAAAGATGAATTTACCTGTTCAACCTTCATACAGAAAGTCAGACTAGATTCAGAAGGAAAAGGAAATTAGTGGAAGACACATCAATAATTTAAGGTATGCGGATAACACCATCTTATTGGCAGAAAGTAGCAATATAAAACCAGGATTGCACGTGTGGGAATGGCTTCTTGGAGACCAAGATCATTCTTACTAGTTTATTCCTAATCACTCCATAAGGATGTGAAAGTTGGACAATGAGGTAAGCTGACAGAGTAAAAAATTGATCCCTTTGAAATACGTTGCTGAAGGAAATCCTTGTACTGTAGTTACCAAGACCATCAGAAAGACATACAAGTGGCTCCCAGATCAAATCACCAAGACCAAATACAGTAATACCTTGGTTTACGGGTGCACTGGTCTATGAGCATTTCACAAAATGATCAAAAATTTCTCAACATTTTTGTTATGATTATCAAGATCTGTCTTGCAAAATGAGCACCAGAGATATTCATTTTGCTACCACCCCTGCCACCACCAGGGTGGTAATGGCAGTGCAGGCCAGAGGTGTCTGCCCAGGGCCTTGGCGGAGGTGCCAGGGTCTTCTCCCCTTCCACCTCTTCCCTCCCTCCTGGCCTGGATTGCCTGTTCGTCCTCCTCCATGTTGCTGCCATCTTGGGATGGCACCCGGATGTTGCCTGGCTGGCTCTGAAGATGCATCAACACAGGAAGAAGTGGACCAGGCTGTGAGGGAGGGAGGAAGGAGAGGGACCCTCAGTGCACCAGCCCCAGGCAGATGTCCGTGGCCCGCCCACCGCCGCCGCCACTGTCAGCCCCTTGCTGTGTCTACTGCAAGGAATACATGATGAAGAGCTGGCGATGGTGAGAGGATGTGAAGCAGCAGGATGTGTACAGCTCCAGCCATAAAAGTGAGGGGGTAAATGAAGCTTTACACTGAAGGATGAGTAGTGAAGCATTTTGATCTCACAATAAAAGAAGTCCAGTTCCCATGACTCAACTTCCAGATATCCTCATGTGGATGACTGAAAGTATTTACAGACATCCAGTGATGCACACATTAACTCATACAGCAAAAACCATAGCAGATAAAATCATATACAGTGGTATCTGACGAAGCCCTGTAAGATGAATGAAATTTCCGGGCATAGGCATTTTGTTCAAGACAAACCCGAGAGGTTTATGGCGCTCAAAATTCAAAATCCTGGTCTTCCATCCTGGCTTTCCTGATCATGTAGCACCCGATCTGCTGGTGCTACACGGTGGGGAAAGCCAGGACCAAAGCCACCACCTTCACCCAGGTCCAAGAGGGGGGGGGAGAGGAGGAGGAGGAGGAGGAGGAAATCACCTGGCACGTGGAAATCCCATTTGGGCCCACAGAGAGAGCTGAGTGGAGCACCCAAGCCCAGGCAACAAAAAGGTGTGCGCGCACACAAACACACTGCCAACCACTCTTTCCCTGCTGGAGCTAAAACCAATTGCCAGTGGGTTGCATACAACTTTGCTGAGATGGCAACCAGGCACTGAGCTCCCAGAGGGATGGAAGTGACGCCGGCCAGCCCTGTGCCCAAGCATCTCAAAAGGGCATCTCACCTAGGCACGCTAATGGCAGGCTGTCTTCTTGGTCAGGATGATGGTACGCCACTCCTTCGTCTGCCACCCAGGGCCCTTCAGCCACCCCCAGGGCCCTCGACCAGCACTGGGCTGGAGTGGAAGTGGCTGCCCTATCACCTCACCCATTCCTCTTGGCTGCTTTGATGTCTTTGCCATGCCTGGCAGCTGCCAGCAAAAACATCCAAGCAGTCAGGAAGAGACTCAGGCTAAGTGGGAGTGGCTGCCCCGTCACCTTGGCCCCTGTCCTCCTCCTCCTCCTTCTCCTGGGCTGCTTGGATCTCTTCACCGGCAACCACCGGGCATCATAAAGACATCAAAGCAGCCAGGAGGAGAAGGATGAGGAAAAGGAGGGGCAAGGCAATGGGGCAGTCATCCTCCCTTTGCATGGGTCTCCACGCCGGCTTGTGGGCTCATTGGTAGCTCTAGTTTACTCTCCAGCTATGCCTCTCTGGACATCCCAAGAGCAGCATGGCTGGAGAGTCAACTGCAGCTATGAATGAACAGACAAACTGCTGCCCTCCCTTCGGCGTGGAGACTCAGATCGCTGATGCAGGCTGCCCTCACACAGGACAGGAATGAGTAGGCCGCTCACGCCTCGCCTGCTCTCTCCCAGCTGGGTTGGGGCAACCAGCAAAAGAGGGGAAGACTTTCCCCTGCCCCAACCCAGCAAAGAAAAAGAAAAGCTCCCCCTTTGCTGGGTTGGGGGGAAAACCCCGCAATCATTGGCAGCGGAAGGCTGCTCACCACAGCCGACAGATTATTTTGACAGCTCGATCTGTCAAAAATCAGCTGTCTATCGGGCTGCCAGTTGATTGAGAGGAACTGGGACAGCCTTCTCATAGGAATGTACATACTGAAAACCAATGTAATCTGTTACCTGTTTTTGACTTTTCTAACCTCCTGAACAGATTAATTGGTATGCAATGCATTCCTATGGGAAACCGCATTTTGGAAGACATTTTTTTTTAAACAAAAGGATCCCTGGAATGGATTAATTTCATTTTACAAGGTACCACCGTAGTAAAAAAAAAAAACCACTGGGATTATTGTGGAGAATGTTTCAGATGAATGGGTATATAGTGGTACCCTGGGTTAAAAATGACCCAGGTTACATAACCAAGTCCATTGAAAATAATGGCTCTTTTTACATATTTCCCCCCGGAATACTGCAGGTTACGTATTATTTCATAAATAATTACGAAAAAAATACCCAGAAACCATTGCGCCCCCTGTACGATTCCGGTTTATGAAAGTTACAGGTCACAGAGCATCATGGGGAATGAATCAACTTTGTAATCTAAGGTACCACTGTACTCAGAAAGATTTGTTTAAAGTGTTGAAAAGTGGCGAGAGGGAGAACCTGAAAGACAAGGAGGAAGTTTTGATAAGGGGTTTTGCAATTTTGCCTTACTGCAGCATGGTAGTAAAGTACCAGGTGTTCATGAGGTCCCATGCTCTTTTGGTTTTAGTTTAGAAGAAGCATTGATATCCAATGGAAGGAACATCAGTGCTATCTTAGACTGGGCAGAGAAGAAAAGTCTGCATTAGCTAAAGGCTGGGAAACAGCATAGCATGTGCTTTACCAAAACAAAAAAAGCTGTTCCAATCTCACTCTTGGAACTTAAGGCTCATAAGGGAGTCTTTAGGGAGGGAGCATGAGGTGAACTGGGAGGATGGGCAACAACTTAGTCACTTGTGGCTGCCTGTAATTAGTTGCATAAGGTCACAGAGTAAGGCAGGCATGACCAAACTTCAACACTCCTGATGTTCTGGACCAAAACTCCCAGAATTCCAAGCCTGTATTGCCAATGGCAAAGGACTGTGGGAGTTGTGTCCCAAAACATCTGAAGGGCCGAAGTTTGGACATGCCTGGAGTAAGGCAACTGAACAAACTGGTCCACTTGAATATTCTGCTATATCTAACATTCAATGTAGTCTGCATTTGCTGTTTCTGTAATCCTGGAGATGGCACAATGGGTATAGATGCTGAAAGCTTTATCTTTTAACTGTATTAAAGGTTTTTAAAGTTTTTTACTTTCGAAGCTAAGCTCCTATTTTTTTTGTTTTTTTGTAGATCTTTTCCACCTGTTGACTGAAATTGGTCTATCTTTGTCTTAAAAACTGTTGTTCTGAAGCAATGGAAGCCTATTACTGTTTTGTCTAGTTCCTTAAGAATAGCACAGAACAGTGTTTTCTGTATAAGGACTCCTGGCTGACCACACCAAGTGCACCTCTTCCTTATTTCTCTTTATGCCCTATACATTAAAGACCACCATAGACTAACAAAGCCCCCCCACCAAAAAAAAAGCTGCATTAAAGCTTGCAAGTCAAAGGTTCATAGGATGTTGGGGAAAATTGTCACTCTCTCCTACCAAATAAGAAGCTGATAGGTTCATAATGCCTTGTCACCGGGACCTCCACTTGAACCACTTTGGATTTGTGGACTGCTTTTTTTCCCTTCTGCATTTTGGTGAACCACAAATCTGCTTTATTCATCTGCTAATGTGAGTTATACTACTGTATTCAGATTTTCATAAGGGGTCCTAGTCATGTCAGCCTATGCCCTGTATTACACAAACCTAAGAGCAGAGCCATTTAGAAAAAAAGTAGCATGCTGCATTTCTACTGCTTGATGTTTAGCTACTGCATGTCGTATTTTATAGTATACTGCTCTGTAAGTCTTTCACAGGAAGAAAAGGTTCAACAACAATTTTAGTAGTACGTAAAACTGTGACAACAGGATCTTAATACTACAAACTTGTAGGACTAAAATGTATCTTGGCGTTTCACTTTCAATCTGCAAAAGCTGTTTTTGTTCAGAGCTGTTGAATCTTGTTTAGAAAAAGTAAATGCCTTTCATTTGCTCCTCCCCAGAAACGTTAGAAAAATCCCGAGCAAGTGCGAGACCACGAGGAGACCATACAGTGGAACTGAGCGCATCGTCCTAGCCTTAAAACGCTTATTTCAAAACAAGTCGCGCCGAGTTCAAGGCGATTAACTCCTGAGGGGGAAGGGTAAGCTCCAGCGCCTCTACTACTACCGGAAGCGTGAGGGCCACCCTCCGGCCCGCCGTTTCGTGGTAGGAGATACTGTATCTAGAGATACATTATCGCGCTTGGGCTCCCTTTTTAAGGGCCGGATCCGCGGGTTTCGGGAAACTGCTGGGCCGTCCGGGTTTTCCGCAGGTTCTGCAGCGCCCCCACGCGGCCCACCAAGGGAAGCTCGCGCGTTACAAGTACACTCGCGAAGACCGTCCGAGTTTCTCAAAGGATGAAATTAAAGACAAATAAAGTATACACGGAGCGGGAGAGTCGGGGGGGAGGTTCACCCAAGCCGCTCGGAACGGGCTGCGTTAAGGCGAGGGAGGGAGGGAGGGCGACGGCTGAGGAAAGAAAGGGGGAGGGGGGGTCCGCCTGCCCCGAGCCTGGCCGAGGCCTCAGAAAATGGAGGCGGGAGCAGGAGGCGAAAGAGGCGGCGGAGGCGGCGACCGGCCGGTGCCCTCCCTCTCTCAGGAAAGGGCGCCCAAGGGGGTGTGTGTCCCCCCGTCCCGCCAACCACGCGCCCTCTCACCTGGCCGCCGCTTCCCCCGTACAGTCAGTCAGTCAGGCACGGAGGTCTCCGCCGAGCAACGGCAACAACCCTGGGACGGACGAAGCGCGGGGTCTAAACGGCAGCCCGAACGCCTCAAGCGACGGTTGCAGAGGGGAGGGAGGGAGGGAGGGCGGACCGCGACGTTCCAGACCCCTCCCCCCTCCCAGCCCATTGGGGAGGCGCGAGAGGCGAGGCGCCAACTGCCGCCATTGGGCGAGGCGCGGCGTTTGAATCGCTCCCGGCGCCCGCTGATTGGCTGCGCGTCGGTGGCGCGTTCCTCCCCCTCGCTCGCTCGCGCGCCCGCGCGCGCGCCCCCCTCATCTTCGGAGCGTTCCGCTCTCGAGGTCTAAGGAGCTCCGCTTTAGCCAATGACGTCGTTCCCTCTGGGAGCGGGGGGGGGGGAGAGGAATGGACCCCGCCCCCTCCGAGCTCCCCGCTGGCTGCGCGTTGGCTCCGTAGCCCAAAGGCGTGGCGGGCTGGAGGGGTAGTGGTGGTGGAGGAAAGCGTTGCTGGTAAACGGGCACAAGGTGCATTTACATCAATTCTTTCTCGCCCCGAGAAAAGGCAGTTGGCAGGGTCGCTTTGTAGTGCCTGCGTCCCTCCTGGCCCGCAGGATGGAGTGAGGTGAACGTGTGAAAGCAATCCCGGGTTTTTGGTCAGCGAGCGCACGGCACACCCTCTCCCTGGGCGTTCAGCTGCTGTCTCCGCCAGCAAAAAAATCGAGGCAAACACAGATTAATATGCAACAATATTGGAAGCGTCTGAACAAGAGCGGGCCTTGGGCATGTTTAAGCTCTATTAGTTTTAATTGATATAATTAGCCCTTGGTGGAATGCAGGCCGTCTTTAGATGTAACAGCCTGGTGTTATGTTTTCTTAAGTTTTGCCAAGAAGTAATATTTAATATGTCTTGCGTGGAGACAGCTTGAACCACTAGGAACTAGTTACCTCCAAACGATTGTATCAACAATTCTCAGCTCTTGATCATCCTCCCCCCCCTTTGGATTTCACCCAAATTACTGACTTTTCCAAGTGACACTTGACACAATGTGCCTGAGGTAATGATAGACACAGGAGTTAAGAAAGTGTTATTCCAGGTAAGTTATGAACTTAAACTCCATGTGTGGCGGAGTCAGTCAAGCTCCTATAGCAGCAGCACTGGTTTGGAAATAACATGTTCTTTCCAAAGTGAAATAATCAACAGTGTTTCTCAGCATTACTGCTGCAAAGGGGCAGACTGAACATCAGTCAAGTTGTATAAATTTGCAACCAAGATGACATGTTTTGCAAAATCACCAATTTTTGAATTTAAGGAAGCAAATAAGCAACTATTGTCAAGTGTTTTAAACTGATCAAAGATTTTGGAAGGAATCCAACTGGTGAAATTAGTATGGAGAGGAGGATGACCTGATCTGGATTATTTTAATTTATTGTCTTAATATGTGGTACTTTGCAATTTTTGTGTGTTCTATAGTTTAGACGTTGATTGTTGATGGAACTCCAACTTCTAAAATATGTTTTTCTTTGTTACTTATCCAGAAGTATAATATCCAGTTTATTAAAATCATTTGCTGTATCCATCATAACTTGCTTATCCCAGTATAGTATTGTAGTTTCATTTTCTAAAACTGGAGGTTGCTGGATTTTATAATATGGAAGAAAATAAGTGAGTTATCCATCCAGTAGATTTAGCCAGTTGCTAAATCTTTGCAATTTGGTTAAAACCATGTATATAATCTGTTAATACACATTTAGGACATCCAGCTATGATATGATGTATTGTTTCTTTAGATTTATGACAAGCCCTACATGAACTTACACCTTGCTTCCTGATTATTTTCTACTAATATCTACCGTAAATAAATTGGACTGTGCATGTGAATCCCTCTGTTTGAGCTTGAAGACAGCCTAATTTAAGCCACAGGTTCAATTGTGGTTTATCAACATTATAATCCTGAAGATAACTGAGATCTCTTGTAATAGGTTCACAAGCCATATATCCCTGTGCTATGAAACTTTAGTTACATATAGGTTGGTACTCACCTTTATCATTTTCTATCATCTGATGAAGTAGAACTGTACTCTGGAGGAGATATTTTCAAAATTTGACCCTTTGACCCATGCAGGGATTCTTGAAGTCAACAAACCCAACATGTGCCTATACTTGTGGCAAACAAAAGCATTCTGTACACAACTTTGGATAGTAGCACTGATATTTTGATGGGAGCACTCAGGTTTTCCTATTTAAATCTTAAAGGTTACTGGTCTTCCATTCCAGAATTCCAATTATACTAGCCCTGGGGTTGTCAAACTGTTGCTACTGTTGCTGAGCTGTCATACTGGGAGAGATCATATTAGTCATCAATCCAACCTCTGACTCCACGGCCAAATAGCTAAACTACCAAAGCATACAGCACTTCATATAATTGATATTATAACTTGGGCAGAAAAAAAGTGACAGGAGAAAGATCAATTACAGTAGTTTGAAATGTGGTGCTCACTGGCCGAGTTGTAAAACAAGCCTTAACTCTTTAGAAGTGAAAGTGACAAAACTGAGGTTCTTGTGCTTTAGGGCCATCATGAAAAACAGGACTTGCTGGAAAAGAAAATAATGCCAAAAGCTGAAGGCAGCAGGAAAGGAGGAAGACCAAATATGAGATGGAGAGAATGCATAAAGGAAGCCATGGTCTTGAATGTGCAAGAAATGAAAAGCACTGAAGATGACTGCACATTTGGGAGGGTCACACATGCATAGATTTATCATGCTTTGGAGACATCATGATGACACACAATAACCATAAGAGAGAGATGAAACTACACAATATTTTCAGAAATACAGATGTTTGAAGAATGTGTCTTAGTATTGTAACTAAAATGCAAAATTATGATGAAAGAGCTGAGATTATATTTAATCTTCACTCTCAAACGTTAACAGATTGCCAGATTTCAGTAAGTACAATATAGTCTTCCTGTACCATCATCCCTGCACATTGAAAGTACAGAACTCTTCTACCTATAAGTATTCTGAAAATATCTTAAAATAATTTCATAATTAATATTTTTCTTACAGTCATTGTTCCAGTACTAATCCTGTGCGAAAATCTGGATTTCATTCTGTAGAAGGAGCGGTCTAACACAACTGCTGGAGAGTTCTTTGTGATTACTCAGGAAGAACAAAACCAGTTTGCTTGAGAGTCACAGCATTTTCAGACATCTGAGACAGGATTTTTAGAAAATCATTATAGTGAGAACTTGACACTTGGTGTTTTAAACCCTGGAGTGTGTCGGACTTTTTTAATGGACTCAGGTTTTTTTTTAAGAAACACATTAAAAGTAAATTTCAGTCCTCTCTGCTCCATGTAATATTTTGTTCATGTTCTTTGAAAACAACAGTAAAACCTCCACCCGATAAGTCTCTGAATCTGAATGTAAGTAACAAGATCAGACCTGGGGGGTGGGGGGTGAGTTCCAAGTCACAAGTAGAGTTCAAGTCATTTTTTAAAAAAGTTGAGCCACCAGTGTGACTCAAGTCTAAGTTGACAGCAAGTACCTGGACTTGAGTACCCACCCCTGAAAGAAGTTTCTAGCACTGGGAAACCTCTTTTCTTCCAACACATATTGAATGTCTTTCTGGTCATATACCATTATATCCAGGGAAGCGGTATATGCCAGCCTTGCAGATGGAGTTGGTCCTGTGTTTGATGAGGACACATGAAACCACTAGAATCTATGAAAAACAATCACACTACTGCAAGATGTTATGTCCAGTCTGTTGAGGTGGCCTGTCATTAGCGCTGGAACCACAGTGATGTTGATGATCTCTAAGTAATCTGTGTCTTGGGAACTGACATCCAAATAATCCAATATGTAAGTGAGGATGTATCAATCAAGTTGAATTTAATGAATCCAACAGTAGGGGAAGTTCAGACATTTTCATAACTTAATCCGTTCTCTGCAGTTAGATATTTGGTAGCAGCTATGACAGTGACTAAAGAGACAGGAAGGACGCAGGAAATGAGGAGGAAGCAAAAAACAGCTTTTGTACATTTGCAGCATGGCTTTGGTGGCAGAGCTGGCAGCAGTAGAGGAGCACCGTGGACACACAAATACTGTATCTTGACAGATATTTCTTCCTGAGACAGATGAACTAGTGTAGTTTTAGAAATAAGAAACTTGGTGCTTGAGAACTCAAAAAATATACAGAATTTTACATCTCTGTTTCCACACATGCATACAACAAAGGTGTGTAGCAGCTACATATCCTTCATGTAGAATAAGTCTATCATAGGCTCCACCAAAAAGAGCCTTCTCTTTAAACTGTATATGCATATGAACACTGCAGATGGGAGGCAGGAGGAGGAATAAGAAGAGTGGAATCAATAGAAAAACGTACAGAGAATGTTGATGCCTTTAATGTTATCTACTAAGAAATGTTCCAGTGTTATTTCTGCCAAGAATTCATACTTGAACCAAGCACAACTGCTCTCCACTGTTTGGTTTCCAGTGCTTGGTTTAATGGATTCCAGTGCTTAGTTTGATAAAAGCTGATTCCCCTCCTCTGGGGTGTTTGTGCAGTGATGTATGACTACCTGGGGGTACTTCCATATGCTTTGGTCTACAACTCACCTTGTCTTGTGCCACCCTCCTCCTATTGGGAGTCTGGGACTGTGCAGGCTGACCAGGTGCAAGCTCTTTTTATTTTATTTAAAATATTTTCACCTTCTTTTTCTCCATAAAAAGGGGCCCCAAGATGGCTTACATAATTAAAAGACAACATTTAAAAACTTGAAACAGTATACAGATGTTTGAAAAAGAATTAAGCCAATGTATTAAAAATGATAAACAATAATTCAAATGTTAACATTTATTTAAAACCAACAAAGCACAGCAATCCATTTAAAAACACTCTCTTTAAAAAACTATAAACTACTGATAACACATAATAGTAAGAAGTTCAAGCAAAATACAATAAGGCTTACCTATGTCTCCTTTATACTGTCTTCAGCCATGACCTGAAAGGACTTGTGTAATGCTTATCTTTTACAAGCTGGACTAAAGCCATTTACTCCTGTAAACACTCCAAATAACTGTAGTATCACTTGGCAGTAAGCTTTTGGCTTTGCCTACATTTTCAACAGATCTAGAAAGCGAAGGCTTCACACCAGCCTTCTGATCTCAAGCACTAGCTAGCTTTATTACAAGTTTAAAACTGCTTGGGCAAACTTATCTATGCAGCAAACAAAAACTGAATCCTAAAATGCACCAAATGAATTTGTTCCTAACAATTTAATATGAATATGCATCTCCCACCTGACAAAATGTTATTTAAATCATTAGTTCCATAATTTAATACTGTTGTGCCTGTTTCAATTATTATGATCCAGAAACCTCTGGAAGGATACATTTTAGATGTCACAAAATTTGGCTAGGACAGGATATATTTATAAAGAGTGCTTCAAGTGGCTTCATAGTTTCTCCTAGGCGAATTGTGGATGCCTTTGTGGTTGATGTGAGAAAGGAATCAAAAAGGGAAATTATATTACTGTATTCTTAAATACCTATAAACTGCAGATATATAGTAAATAGACAGAATAATCCCTACAGAGGGAGCTAAGAACCATTAGCTTGCATTCACTCATGCAAATTCTGCATAAACTTGGTGAAGAATAAGGTGGCTAGAGAGAAAAATTACACCTGAATACATTGTTTTAAGAAAGACCTTAGTGAAGTTACTAATTGGAGTTGCAGGTAATCTGAGCCTTTTGCCATAACTCTCACTCTCATTATTTTCTCAAGTGTCTGGTTACTAATTCAGGATATTTATGAACCAAATACTGTTGCCACAAAAGACTAGTGGTCCATTTGATTACTATCATCCCTTACTGAACTTACTGGAACAGTTTAGACTCCATGGGTCCTTTTGTCTCTATTGTTTGCACAACAACAGGTATAATGTGATACTGGCTATGAGAAAGCTGAAGAAGTTGTTGTTTTAAAAAGAAAGAAAGCAGACAGTTAACACATTGACAGTGGCATCACAGTTAAGCAGCCTTGCATGAAAACATTTCCTGCTTATAGTTGAATACTTATTTCAGTGCATTCATTGCTGATTGAAGCAAATGTTTACATTTTGAAAGGATACACTGAAAGGATACACTGAAAGCAAAAACTATATTTTGCTAAAGGTTGGACATTCATCCTTTCAAAATGACATACCGATATGTATTCTGCTTGTTTGACAACTCTTTACCAATCAAGGAAATCCAGTAGATAGCAGAGATACAGGGCCCTTTTGAATAGTTTTCAATCAATTTTCAATTTTATTTTACAGCCTGATAAAATACAGTGTACATTCATACAAATAATTAAAGGAAGCTTAAAATTAGTTAAGCGCAAGAATTCTCTTTCTTGTTTTCTGGTTAAAGAAAAGGAATTTGACCACAAGTTCTGTAGTGGACTGATTTGTATCTTCTAGAAGATATCTTGTATACCAGTCCAAGGATCTGCCTGGGAAACCTCTCATTACAGGGTAAAGGAGCCTGGCATGATCATCCCTGTAATAACTGCTTATAAAAAGAACATGTTGCAATGTTTCAGTTTCTTTATCATTACAGGGGCATAATCAATTTTCATATGGTACGGCATATGAGCTTCTAAAACTGCAGATGGAAGACAGTTAAATCTGACTCTTGGAAAGATCTTTTGAACAGTCAATATAATACTAAGCTTAAAATGTTCCTAATACATTTTTTAAGCCAGCTGGCTTAAAATGTGTTAAGTGGGACTAAAGTTGTATTGGTTTCAGTGCACGTA
>JAHTLZ010000275.1:19197047-19239234 GCA_023846285.1 Phrynocephalus versicolor
ATAAATAAATAAATAAATAAATAAATAAATAAATAAATAAATAAATAAATTCACAGCCATATGTGGATGCAGGTCAGGTTGGGCCTGGGCCGCCTAGCTGGGGGCTCTTGTACTTACCTGGCACTGCTCCGAACGGGCCTGCAAGGGCCTTCCCTGGCCATCTGGAGGCCCCCAAAGGGCCTCCCTGCAAACCAAAATTCACTGCCAGGTCGCTGAAAATCATTTCTGAGGCTCCCAAAAGGCCTAGAAAGGCCAGAAGTGACTTCCGGTTTGCAGGGCGGCTCTTTTGGGGCCTCCAGAAGGCTCAGGAGGGATCTCTCAGGCCCGTTCAGGGCAGCACCAGTCCTGGGGTAAGTAAGGGAGGCCTGAAACAGGCCTTTCCCCCTTACCCCAGGGGGGCTTTTTTCATATATTGTGTTCCCGCGATATAGCAGGACCGCTGTATATGAACCGCAAATAGTCAGGGCACCACTGTATTTATTTATTTAAGATAAGTCAGTTGCTTACATTACAAAATGATTCCCAGATGTCTCAACCACCTCAACATGTCTTCTTGAACTTTATTACTTGTTACAAATAACATTTAGTTAGATGATATCCATCTGATCCATGGAGCTGCAGATTCTTCTGAGAGATGGAGTGCTATCAACATATTTAAATGTGATACAGTAATACCTTGGTTTACAAGTATCTTGGTTTAACAGTGTTTTGCAAGACAAGCAAACATTTCTTCTAAATTTTACCTTGACCAATGAGCAATGTCTTGCAATACAAGCACTAAAGCAGGTCACATGCTTACAAGTGAGCCAATGGTAGCTGTCTTTCTCTCCCCTGCTGGATTGTGAGTGATTGGAATGTTCCATCTCAGGCAAGCCTCAAAAGCAGAGGGAGGAGAGAGGAAGGAAGGTCTCCCAGCCAGGAATGTTTTCAAAGGTGAGTGCAGGTTAGGGGTTTGTTTTATTTTTCTTTATATTTTTCTTTAATTTGTTTTCAACACCCTTTCTTCAAACCATTTTTGAACCATTTCTAGTCATGGGGCAGCTAGTCAAGTGTGTATATGGCTACAAATTGCATTTTATTATTGTCACATTAAAAACAGAGTAAAATCCAATTGTTAGTTCCAAACAGAGCAGATTCCGCAGCCAGCTACCTACACTATGGTGTGGACGTAGACTTCTAGCAGACTTCTTTTGTGAGTTTTGGCATTTTGTATGTACAGTATATGATCTATGGGCAAATTATCTGAGTTTCCATTATTTCTTATGGGGAAATATGGTTTGATATATATTTGTTGGCAAAGTGCTTTGGTTTATAAGCGTGTTTCTGGAATGAATTATGCTTGTAAACCAAGGTATTACTGTATTTATTAGGCAGTCTGCTCCTGAAAAAAATACAGCCTGAACTCAGAAACCAGGTATTGCTTTCTGGGTCATGGTCTAGAATGAATGGTCACAGAACAATTCCAAGCATTCTTAAAAGAAACTCACCCTTGATCAATTTTAAACCAAGGTTCAGTCTCCTGGGTCTGGAGCAGCAGTTCAATGCATTCCTATCGGAAGCCTGTCACAACCCAGCAAATAGCTTAAACTGCTTTGCTGGGTCGCTGGGAAACCCCCTCAATGAGCTGTCAACATCAGCTGTGTGGCAGCGGTGAGCAGCAGCCAGCGGCTTTACTCCTGCCGCTGGGTCTTGCTGCAGCCATTTGGCTCAACCCAGATTGGATAGCAGAAATGAAGCATTGCCTCCCCTCCCCACTGCCATACAGCTGATGTGAGTGACCCTTGCCTGGCTGAGAATGGGAGAGTGGAGCAGGTTTTTCAATTTCGCACTGCAGCAGCACTCTTGCTGCGCTCTCCCATTCTCAGCCATGCAAGGGTTGGGCGGGTGGTCGCCCAACCCTCACACAACCCTTGTCTGGCTGAGATCAACAGGCTGCAGTGAGATCCGGTGGGCAGTATTCTGAAGCAAAATCCCATGGCTGGAGTAAAGCACCCCCTGGCCTCCGCCACCCAACTGGTTTTGAGCACTCTAGCTGTGGCAAGTTGGGCAGTGGCTTTACTCCAGCTACTGGCTCTTGCTCTAGCCCATTGCCTGAAGTTTTTTTTTTATTTTAATTTTTTTTTTATATTTTATTGAGGAAGTAACAACATATCTTTCCAGTCTTTACAAGTTTCAAAAACATTACATCATCCTTTGGTCCCTTCCTCATTAACTCTCCCTCCCCCCCCCCCCAGCAAGCAAAATTCACTACCCTTTCATATTGAACATTATTAAGGCATGATGGAATAGTCTAGCCCATTTCTCGTTCTCAGGCTTCCCTTTTATCCAATTTATATATTTCTCCCATTCCTTTAAAATTGTATGTTTCCCTTCTATGTTTTCTTCTTGCATAATTTGTATCCAATTATTTTGAAAAAATTCATGTATATAATCTTTCCATTTATCATATTTCCATTTCTTTTGGTCCTTCCATCCACTCGTTAGTACCATTATAGCTGCTGCTATTCCGTAATAGACAATCTTTTTAACACTTCTCCATTCTTTTTCTCTATCTACTAACCCTAAGAAAATATAGTCTATTTTTAGCTCAATCCTTTTCTTTGTAATTTCTGATAACCAATTTTCTACTTTCCTCCAATATGTTTGTATTTTCTCACAGTTCCATATCATATGTGCAAAAGTTCCTTTTTCTTTTTTACAATGCCAACAATTTTGTGATATGTTATTATTTATTCTATTTAATTTCTCTGGGGTATAATACCATTTATGCAATATCTTCAGTTGCATATCCTTAATTTTTTCCAATTTTATCTCTCTTATCCCCCGTAATATGGCCTGAATCTTTTCTGTATTTAAATCCATATCTCCTTCCCAATTATATTTAATTAAACTTTCATTCTGATTTCCCAATCTGACCAAGTATCTATAAATCTCTCCTGCTCCAACCTTTTTTTCTTCATATTTCTTATACACCACTTCCCATTGTCTATCTTCCTTTCCCTTAAGAGGATGGAACCATTGATCATATCTCCTTTTCATACTTTCTGCCACCATCCATTTTTGATTCCCTAATATCCCTTTTAATTTATTAATTCCCCCTCCTGTTGACATTAATTCATGCATATCTTTGATTTTATAATATCCTTTCTCTTTTAAATTCTTTATATCTTTTTGTGATAGGATCTTCCCCTCTTTATTAAACTGTTCTAAAGGGCCCCAGTTCGATACTCCACCTATTTTCGTCCTCTTTATTAGAATCTCCATTGTTACTTGCCTTGGTCCCTTAACTTCTTTCAATATTCTTTTATCTCTATCAAATATCCCTAAGTAACCTGCTGAGTTATTTATTATATCTTCTACTCTTTTCCATTTGGGTGTGGGAAATTCCTCCACCTTCATTGCCCATTTTAATTGGAAGGCTATATAATACTTTTCCAAAGAGGGCATGCTCCATCCTCCTTCTTCTTTTATTGCATAAAGGATTTTATGCTTAATTCTTTGATTTTTCTTGCCAAAAGCCCATTTCCTTAATGATGTGTCCCATTTCTTTAATATCTTTTCTGAGAGTAATATTGGGAGAACCTGAAATAGATATAACAGTTTTGAAACTATAAAGATTTTCAAAGCCCTAATTTTTGCCAGTATTCCCATTTTTTTATCTTTCCAGCCCTTTATTATTTTCTGGATCTTCCTCCAAGTTTTGTTATAATTTGCCTCCCCTAATTTTTCCCAATTTTTTGTTAATACCACTCCTAAATAAATCATTTTTTTAACACCATTCCCCATTTTCATTTGTAATCTTAATTGATCTTGCTCCTTCCTGGGAACATTTAGATACATAATTTCTGATTTTTGTAAATTTACTCCTAATCCTGATATTTTTTCAAATTTCTTTAATATATTAATCAGGGGGGCTGCCGCTTCTAATGGGTTAGTCAATATTAATATTAAATCATCCGCAAACATATTTAACTTTATTTCCTCTTTTCCTATTTTATAGCCTTTTATTTGAGCACATTCTCTCAAATTTTGGGCCAACGGTTCCATTGCTAATGCAAATAATGGGGGGGATAAAGGCCATCCCTGCTTTGTACCTCTTTCCACTTTAAACTGTTCCGTTAGTGATCCATTTAATCTTACCCTTGCAAAGTTTTCTTTATAAATTTCCTTTACTGCATTTGCATAGGGACCTATAATATCCATCTGTTTTAATAACTTTAGTAAGTAATCTCTTTCTACCGAGTCAAAAGCTTGTTTAATATCCAGTTTTACCATTGTTAATTTACTTTGTTTCCTCTTGGCATCTGCCATTATATTCATTACTATTCTTATTGGATCACCTATATATCTTCCCTTAACGAACCCGTATTGATCCTCCTGTGTTAGATCTGGAATTGCATCCTCTAATCTTTTAGCTAATATTTTTGTAAAAATTTTGTAATCTTGATTAGCCAATGTGATTGGTCTATATGACGCTACTTGTTCTTCTGCTTTACCTTGCTTTTTAATAGGGATAATTTCTGTCTCCTTCCATGTTTCTGGGATTCCTTCCCCTTGCATTATATCATTAAATAATTTCTCCATTCTTTCTCCTAACCCCTCTTGAAACTGCTGGTAAAACAAAGTAGTGAAACCATCTAAGCCTGGAGCCTTCCCCCTTTTTAATGTTCCAATCACCTCCTTAATTTCATCTACTGTAATCTTATCATTTAGCCTCTTCTTCTGTATTTCAGAGATTTTACTTCTAACTTGTAAATCTTCTTCACATTGTATTTTCTTTTGGAACGCTTCCTTAAAATATTCAGTCATAATTCTTTTTTTCCCTGTTCTTTATATTTACATTCCCCTTGTTTATTTTTTAATCTTCTAATGAAATTTTTACTTTTCTGTATTTTTAAATAAGATATAAATCTTTTCCCTGCCTGAATGGTCGTCCTTTGGAATTCATTTTTAACCAGGGCTTGTTTCTTCCATAGGAGTAAATTATTTATTTCATCTAATTTTCCTCTTTGTTCCCTTATTTGCTTTTCTATCTTTTTTGAATACTTATTTTGTAATTTTTTCTGTAATTCCAATAATTCCTCCATAGCTTTATCTTTTTTCTCACTCAATTCCTTCTTATATCTCCTCTCTTCCTCTAGACACAAACCCCTTATAACTGATTTTGAGGCGTCCCATAAAATAGATGACTTAATTTCTTCTACATCATTTTCCCTAAATACTCTTTTTATCTTATTTTCCATTTCCCTTCTCTTAACTTCTGAAGAAATTATTCTTGAATCAAATCTCCATTTCCAGTCCTTTTTTGGAAGGTTTAAATCTAATTGCATTAGCAAATGAGCATGATCTGATAGAAATATACCCCCCACCTGAAATTTTGAGATTGTTCCTTTATGTTCCTCCCTCACCAGCATAAAATTTATTATGCTAAACTTTTTATGCCTGTTTGAATAAAACGTTGGATCCCCCTGTTTGCCTTCTACGTTAGCCACATTACTCCATAAATGAGATCTGCAATACTGTTGAGTTTCCTTATTATCCTGTATATTCAAATTAAAGTCTCCAGCCACTATCACCAACCCCTCAGAGACTTGTTCAATTTTACTTAAAGATTTTTTCAAAAATCTAACTTGACCTTTATTGGGAGCATAGATCGAGGCTAAAGTATATTTTTGACCCCAAATTAAACATTTGACCATTATAAATCTTCCTTGAGTATCAATCCTTATTTCTTTCACTTGGATATCCAGGTCATTTCTAAATAATATTCCAACCCCTCTTGATTTCTTTGTTCCTTTTGATTGAAATTGCCATTTAGTAGGCCATGCTGGGTGGGAGAATAACACTCTATTTTCTGTTTTGTCCATGTGAGTTTCCTGTAGAAATAGAATCTTCACCTTTTCTTTATTTAAGAGCTGTGCTAATTTCGTTCGTTTTGCCTGAGAAGACATTCCATTGATGTTTAATGAGAGGAATCTCATGTCCCCTCCCATTGATCTTTCTCATCACCTATTTTGGCCTTACCATTCCATCTTGATTCCCTTTTATTTGCTTGCTTCTTATTTCTTACCCCCCTGCTTTGCAGCCCCACCCCTTCCATGGGCTTACAGCCCATTCTGAGCACCATACAAAGCTTGGACTTCCCGTTGCCGCTCCCCTTTTGCCCCTGTAGACAATATTTGCCTGAAGTGAGATCCAGCGGCTGGAGTAAAAGCATTACTACCCCTCGCCACAGCCCAAACTGTCAAAAACAGCTGGGTGGTGGAGGCGGGTTTTGCGTTTGGGGTTTTTCAAACTGCTAGGTTGGCGTGTGGGTGGGAGCCGCAAGGATCTGATTTTAAAACACCTTTGCGCACCCTGCAAATGGCATGCTGTGAGCACATGTTTTAAAAAAACCGATCACCCGTGCACACGGCCTGCTCCACTCTCTTATTCTCAGCCAGGCAAGTGGGCGACAGAGTGTCTGTGATCCTGCCTCCCCTGCCGTCTTCGTCACCCACTTTTTGGGTGCCTTCAAGCAGCGCCTCTGTTATTCGCTTCCTCCTCCTCCTCCTCTCCTTCGGCTAAGGCTTGGCGATTCTCAACCCTTGCAGCAGCAGGAAGCTGGCACAAAGCGCGGAAAAGGCTTCATAAGCAGCCACCTGACTTTGCTTGGCGCAATGGTGAGGTTTGGTGAAGAGTAAAGGCAGGCTGATGTTGACAGCTCTATTGAGGGGAGTTTCTGCCAATCCAGCAAAGGAGGGAAGCTGTTCCCTTGCTTTGCAGGGTTGGGACAGGCTTCCCATAAGATGGCCTTAAATAACTATAAATTAATTTTTTTTCATGTGTGTGTGTGTGTGTGTGTGTGTGTGTGTGTGTGTGTGTGTGTGTGTGTGTGTGTTGTGTCTCTTTGTGACTCCAAGTCCATGGATTTTTCTTGGCAGGAATACTGTTTAAAAAACTTTTTTTTTGTAATTGGAAATTTGCCTATACCAGCGGATTTCCTTTCGTAATTCAAGCTTTTCTCACTCAAGGCATTACTGTACTACTCATACGCCAGAAGATCTAGCTGCTTTTTGTTAAATCTTTGTAAAATTATAATTGACAGGATGAATCAACTGAGATTCAATCCTGACCACAGCTTGGAGCTCTGTTTTTAGAAAGGAACTCAAGCAGAATATTATTATCATTGCTCCACCCACAGAGCAATCCCCTACAGCCCACATTGTTAATTCACACTCCTTGCTAGCTCTCCAGAAAGATCAAATGAAATACTCACAGTTCCCTCTAATAGGCCAATTCTGATATTGCACCTCAAAAGCATGTTACATAGGTACATAAGAACAGCCTTGCTGGAACTTGCCACAGCCCATCCAGTGCAGCATTCTGTCTCACACAGTGGCTCACCATTTGCTTCAGGATATTCCCAAGCAGATATCTTCACCTGCTTATGATTCCCCTCAAATGGCATTCAGAGATATCCTGCCTATCTCTCCAACACAGAGGTTGTCCTTAGGCATCCATAATGATAGCCATTGATACCCTTGTTCTCCATGAACTTGTCTAATCCTTTCTTAAAGCTGTGAAGGCTGACAGCTGTCACCACTTCTTCTGGCAGGGAGTTCCACAGACCAGTGATCCTCTGGGTGAAAAAGTGCTTTCTCTTACTTGTTTGAGATCTAGCACCCAAAAGTTTCATGGAGTGCCCCCTAGTTCTAGTGTTGTGCGATAGGAAAAACAGTTTTTCGTTATCTACTTTGTATCTACTTTGTAGGCGCCATCGTTCAAGAGTGAAGAGGCCCAGCCACTGCAGCCTCAGATGGCAAGGAAGGTGTTCCAGTCCCCTAATCATTCTGGTTGCTGCACTTTTTCTATTTCCATAATATCCTTCTGGAGGTATAGTGACCAGAATTGTACACAAATACTGTACTCCAGATGGTGGGATTAGGATCTTGGATCAAGGATCCTTTCTTTTTGAAACACCATTGTTGAGAAAACCTGTTCTGATTCCTCAATGTTTTCTCTCAAAACATTAATTTTGTGGTTGGCATGCCACATTTTGTTAATGGGGAAATGTCATCCTTTCCCAAAACTGCAGCATCATTTGGGCCTATTTGGGCCTCATTGCACACGTCAGAATTACTCCATTATATAAGCATGTGGGTATCCTACAAAGACTCAACATGGGGCCATGCTTCAGTTATTGTATGGGAAACACCCTAAGAAACATGAGATATGTCAAAAATAATTTTTCAGTAAATGGAAGTCTAATGGGATCAGCTATTGTTCAACTTGGGGATGAGTAGAAAAGAAGGGAGCCAGCATAATTAGAGAAGGTCTAAGATGCTGCTAAGAGATGTTTTTGACCTACATTATTCTTGCCAACCCCCAATCCCACCCCTTGTATCTTCTGCGAATAAAGTACAATTAAGGGAAACTGCAGCAGGACACTACATCTTAAATGGTGACAAGATCAATAAGGGTTTCTTTAGCAATTATGGTGGGTAATGGAGAAATTATGCATAGTTAACAAAGTAAGATAACACAGTGATGGATTTCCCCTTTAGGGTGGTGACAAGTATAAATCCAAAATATGGTAATTGTTAAAGGAATTTAATTGGATTCCAGAAACAGAGACAAATACATACACACACCATGAAGTCTCTTGAGGCATTTTGCCAAATGTATTATGTCACAATAATTTAAGGCTTATTCATCAAAGAGGAACAACAAACAGCTTATCCCACAATGAACATATTAGTCTTAAAATGCCACAACTCTCTTTACTATTACTGCATCCAACTAATATAATCTAGGAATTGCTAGACAACATAAGGAGTATTTTCCATTTTTAACACAGAAAACAACTTGTGATCTTCTCAGTGTTCTCTGACCTGAGCTTCTGGATATTCACAACAAATACAACATATTGCAGCATTGTGGTGCAGTGGTTTTTGTTGTTCAGTCGTTAGGTTGAGTCCAACTCTTTGTGGTCCCATGAAGGAGGGATCACCAGGCCCTCCTGTCTTCCACTGCCTCCCAGAGTTTGGTCAAATCCAAATTGGTTGCATCGATGACACCGTCCAACCATCTCATTCTTTGCCATCCCCTTTTCCTTTTCCCTTCAATCTTTCCCAACATCAGAGACTTTTCCAAGGACTCATCTCTCCTCATAAGGTGACCAAAGTACTGGAGCCTCAGCTTCAAAATCTGTCCTTCCAGTGAACATTCGGGGTTGATTTCTTTCAGGATGCATAGGTTTTATCTCCTTGCAGTCCAGGGGACTCTCAAGACTCTCCTCCAGCAACACAGCTCAAAATTGTCGATTCTGCAGTGATCAGCCTTCTTTATAGTCCAGCTCTCACTTCCATACACCATTACTGGAAAAACCATAGCTTTGACTATCCAGACCTTTGTTGGCAAAGTGATGTCTCTGCTCTTTAAAACGCTGCCTAGGTTTGCCGTCACTTTCCTCAGTTGAACAATATGCCAGCAAATTTGGAAAACTCCGCAGAGGCCAGAGGACTGGAAAAGATCGGTCTATATCCCAATCCCAAAGAAGGGCACACCAAAGAATGTTCCAACTATCGTACAATTGCACTCATTCCGCATGCTAGCAAGGTTATGCTCAAAATTCTACAAGGGAGGCTGTAGCAGTATGTGGACAGAGAACACCCAGAAGTGCAAGCTGGATCAAACTGCCAATATGTGCTGGGTTATGGAGAAAGCTGGAGAGTTCCAGAAAAACATCTACTTCAGCTTCATTGACTATGCCAAAGCACAACAAACTATGGCAAGTCCTTAAAGGAATGGGAGTGCCTGACCATCTTATCTGTCTCCTAAGAAATCTATATGTGGGACGAGCAGCAACCATCAGAACTGGATATGGAACAACTGACTGGTTTAAAATTGGGAAAGGAGTAAGACAAGGCTGTACACTGTCACCTTGCCTATTTAACTTATATCCAGAGCACATCATGCGAAAAGTACAGTGGTTAAACACAGCCCAAACCCTGCTCATGATCCAGGCTAAATCCCACATAGCTGCTTTAGGATCCACTCAGCTTTCCATCCCTTCATCCACATGCTTTGAATGTAATACATAGCCCTGCTACTCTCTGTTATTGTTTTTCACACGTGCTAAAACGTAGAGCCTACACATAAGCCCCTTTTCCTCATCCTTCTAAGTTATTGCATGAAGAAAGTGATGTTGCAGTGGAGAAAAAATATTAGGTCCTCCCCTTTAAGCATGCTGTTGAAAGCTAATATAGCACTGTAGTAATACCTGAATGGAAAGCTGCTGTCAAGGATTATCAACATATTTGTGGAGACACTGGCACCAATTTGCAAATGTTCATCACAATACCCACACAGCTATCGATATCAGCTCAATCCTGAGATATGACTGTTATTGTTTGACAGACTACAGCTCTAGAGGAAGCTGAATAATTACACAACATGCTTGTATAATGCAGGGATAGAGGGAGGCTCTTCTCCCTCTCACAAAATACCAGAACTAGGGGACATCCACTCAAATTGGGGGCTGGGAGAGTGGGAACAGACAAAATATTTTTTTTTAACCCAGCGTGTTGTTAAGTCTGTGGAGCTCTCTGCCACAGGATGTGGTGATGGCATCTGGCCTGGATGCCTTCAAAAGGGGACTGGACAGATTCCTGGAGGAAAAGACCATCACAGGTTACAAACCATGATGGAGATGTGTAGTATCAAAACTTAAAACCAGGATACTTCAAGGATCAGAGGCAGGGGAGTGGTATCAGGAGACAGATATCTAGTCTCGTGCACTCCTAGACGCATTTGGTGGGGCCACTGTGAGATACAGGAAGCTGGACTCGATGGGCCTTTGGCCTGATCCAGCATGACTCCTCTTATGTTCTTATGTTGTCATGAATTGGAAGATGGCCTTCCTCCACAAATACTGTCCTGTTTTTAGCTACTCATTTGTGTAAAATATCTGAAACTGCATTTTCTGTTCTGCTTTGCTTTTGTCACTGTTTTACTTTGTTCAAATCAGAAAGTCCGTTTTTCTTTCACCAAATGAGACTTTAACTCTGGCAAGCAACACACATCTGTCTCAGGGCTGTGGTTTAGATCATTTCCTGTCAGTAAGGTTTGCCTATTGCTCTTTTGGCAGCTATAAAAGCACTAGTAAGACTATAGGGGATTTTTGTCAAGTGAGCAAACAGACTGGCTTCTTCCACTCTCTTTTAATCTTGATTCTGGCCCCAAACAACTGAAACTGATATGCGAAGCTGCCAAAATTAGAGGTCTAAGTGATCTTCCACTGCATTGTTCCCCAAGTTATTTCAGACGCACATTGTACTCTGCACCATTCAAACACAAAATGAGGAGTTCAAACTCTAATTAGAAAAACATTCCCAATGTGTAGGATTGGACTATGGCTCTTGTCTGATATAGTTGCAACTCCAAGGTGCATTGGAAGTGGTCCTATGTAGCTTCTAATCCAAGAGAAGCTATAGATCGCAATGGGAGTTGCGGTTTTCTCTAGCATCTCTTCACAATTCTTCACTATAGCCCTCTGGAAGCCAGATTTCAAAAGAGCAATGCTGCTCTACATTCTAGGTCTTTTTTAAGCTAGTGTCTTCCTGTTATGCAGGCATTTAGAGTGAGAGATGAGATAAGAAAGCTGCTGCTATCAGATGCCATCAAGCAGTTTCTGGCTTATGATGGGCCTGGCAGCTTGTGTCCTACAGAAGTTCTTGTCATTAACAATCCTACAGAGGTCTTGTAGACCACAGGCCATGGCTTCCTTTATTCAGTCAACCTATCTCAGGCTGAGTCTTCTTTTTTGTGATATCCTCCTCCTTTACCAACATTATTATCTTTTCCAGCAAGCCTTGACACTTTTCATAATACATCCCAACCAAGTACAGTATATTTAAGCATTTCAGCTTTTAATAGAGAACTCAGGCTTAATTTAATCTCGGATCTATTTGTTTGTGTTTCTGTTCACAGTGCCCATGAAGCTCCAGCAGCTAGAGGGCTAAATATGTGGTCAGTTTGGGGGGTATTGTATTCTTAGTATGACAGGGTGATTCTAACTATACTGGATGAACACCTAGAACAGTGTTGGTGAACTTATGGCATGGGTACCAAAGGTGGCACTCGGAGCCCCTTCTGTGGGCACCTGACATAGCCCCCTCACAGCCACCTGTATTCAGGTGAAATTGCTATATTGGCACTTTGTGAAAAATTATTGGGTTTTGAATCACATGTTGAGCACTCGGTCTCTAAAAGATTTGCAATCACTGACCCAGAACATACCTCTTTGCCAGTGGGGGTGATAGCCATCTCCATGTCTATAGCAGTCTCTGTAGAAAACTATTGCTTTCTCCTGTTGCTAATATTTCCCTTGGTGGCAGGCACTACAATGCATTGTTTTGGGGCCAAGAAAAGGATCTTCTTTGAGGCCCACAGAACAATACTTCCCTACCTAGACCAGTCTCAGGTTATTATGTATGGTTTCTATGAGAGGTAGTTTTTTTTCCAAAGAGAACTGGAGGAGAGAGCAGCTTTGAACGAAGTAGCCATAACACTGTGTTCCAGCATGAATAACAAAAATTAAATGCAGTAAAGCCATGGCACTCTCAAGACCAACAGATTTAATTTGGTGTGAACTTCCCATCTACTTCCTCAGACACATGGAGCATAATAGTTACACTACAGATCTACTGTATATATATATATATGGAGTCCATGATAGAGATATTGAACCAAATGAGATGTTTTCACATTGTATGTGTGCATTTTTCTCTGACCACCATCAAGACAAGTAATACTTTTGATTACTAAAAGTGTCCTCTAAATCAGTGTACAAAAGTACTGGATGTGAGAATCCGGAGTACGTACAGATTATCTTTCCTTCTCTATGATCTTTGCAGTTAAGGGAAGTGCTTTTGTGAAGCTTTGAGCCTCCACTCCAGATGGTGGCTGTGAAGGTTCTACCTTCAACCTGACATTCATGGCATTCTCACTCAATAAAGGGGCACTCTTTTCATTAAACACTTCACCTTTTATTTCTTCCACATCACAAAACAATGGACGGTTTTATAGTAGTTTCTGACTTTTCAGGTAAGTCCAAAGGGGATAGGAATAGGTTCATGACCCAGGCAACTGGGGAATTAAACTTCAAACTGTTCAAACCAGAAAGCTCAAGTCCATTCTCGATGCCACATCCAAAGTCCTCCTGGGATCTTTGTTCAAGGTTCCTTCCCGGCATGTCTCCAATCGCTCAACACCTTTAATCCCAAAGGGGTTAGGGGTCCACATCTTGGCTCCACGCCTCTTCCAATCTTTCTTTCCGGTTCCACAGTGTTACCCAGGCCAATTACAGCCCACTGTTCCTTTCACTCCTTCTCTATACGTTCCTGTATCCTTCACTCTAACAATTATCTTCTCTCTTCTTTTCCCTTTCTCCTCTACTCCCTCGTCTATCGCTCACCCCAAAAAGAACATCTCTTTTCTGCTTCACTTTTAGGTGCCATTAATCTTTCGCATTTTTCTGTGTCTGGGTTCTCCAACCAGATCCAAGCCCATCTGGGCGGTAGGATCCCCCTCCCACTTCTAACTTCCCCTTCCCCCACCTAAGTCACTTTTCTCTCCCCATTGTTTCCCGCCTTTTTCTTTCCCTCAATCAGAGTGGTGTGTTTGTGAAGATTCTCAGTCATCCAGATGAGTTTATCTGGAAGTTGAGTCATGGCTACTGGACTCAACTTAAGAGCCTATCTCAGACCAGGGTGACAAGAGGTCAAAGCTGTCTATAAGATGGAGGACTTGCACTAGCTGTATTCAGACTGGTGACGCTCTTTGGATGAGCAGCAAAACATTTCTATCTCTCTCAAAAAAAGAAATAGAAATGTTTCGCTGCTCATCCAAACAGCTTCATCAGTCTAAATACAGCTAGTGCAAGTCCTCCAACTTATAGACTATAAGATGGAGGACTCACACTAGCTGTATTCAGACTGATGAAGCTCTTTGGATGAGCAGCAAAACATTTCTCTCTCTCAAAAAAAGAAGTCTTTTTGGGGAAAGTACTGCACCCTTGTTGGATTCTCAGCTGCTAGATTTTCCTGGATGAAGCAGATAATCTGCTTCAATTTCAGTCTTGCTTCTGGCCTAGTTATGACATGGAGATAGCATTGGTCATATTAGTGGATGACCTGCATATGTTTTAATAGTACTTTTATAATGTTTAAATATTTAGATGACAATTTTAATTATTTTAGTATGTTCAATTATTTTTAACCTTGCAATTCATTATATTTTAGTCCAATTTGTTTAAATAATTTGTGAGTTGCCTTGGGTACCTTCAGCAGGAAAAAGATGGAATCAAAATTAAATCAAGAAACAAACAAATACTGTACTATATTCTAAGCTGTAAAAATGAAGGCCAGATATTCAGACAACTGCATGAACAATAACAGAACCTGTCCAGTTAAATGATGAAGTGCTGGTTACATGTTACTATGCACACATCTCATGTCTGGAATGTGCTCTTTTTGTTAGTCTCAATTAACTCTAGCAAATTCTGAAGTTGCTCTTGACTGCACCTATTTTGGCCTAAATATTACTCCAATGGACTACTCCACATGTTGTGTAAGCCTGCCATGGACATTAAAATGCATACAATAACTACCTGGTAGCACAAATGTCTTTTCAGTTTCATTCATATGTAGTATGTACACATCCTAGGAGTCCAGGTCCAATCAGTTTAGCTTTAGCAGGTTTACAGGGTCCATATATTATCAAAAGGAAATGTTTATTCATTTATTTTTGGATTTGTATACTGTACTGCCAAGTTCAATTCAAAGTACAGCTACAGGTGGTGTATAAAACAATAAGATAAAAACATTTTACATATATTAAATAAACATAATAAGCACATAGAGCAAACAAATTATAATAGGGAATCAGGTAGGTGGTGAGTAATGTGCAGCACTGCCAAAAGTCTTCAAAAATTCTTAAACATTTCCACAGATAGAGCTAAATGGATGTCAACTGGCAATTTGTTCCAAATAACAGAGGCAGCTACTGAGAAAGCCTGTTTCTCGTAACAGTTTTTCAGGCTTCCTTAGGGGTGGCCATTCTAAGTGGCACCACTAAAGAAGATCTATTTGGATGGGCATTTATTAATCTAAGGGACAAACGCTTCGTCATATATTCAGGTCCTAAGCTGTGGAGGGTTTTATAAGATAAAACGATCACCTTCAACCTGATCCAGGATGCAACAAGTAGCCAGTGCAGGTGAGCTAGTATAGGAGTGACGCGGTCATATTTTATGTTCTCACACATGGCCAAAATTGTGTACTTGCTCTAGTTTTGAAGCAATATTGATGTGAAATGTGCTTTCGAGAAAAGTTCAAATTGTTTTTTGAACTCTATATAGCAAATGCTTTGTTGTAGTTATTGATCTTGCTTTTAATCAGCTCTGCCTCAACTTTTTCCTGTGGTTTGTTTGTTTTAAACAGTGTACAATTGTTGTTAACTGATTTTATATACACTGTTTTTTCTGCCTCTCATAGTGATTGTAGTATTGATCTTTAACTGTATGTGTTTTAAGTAAAAAACTGTCTCGGGGCTATTTAGAGCTGAAAGATGAGATGTTTCTAGTAGGCCCCTTCCCGGCCCCCAGTAAGTAAATGTTTAGCTGCCCAGATCTGAAGCAGAGTTCTTGGACTGGCTAAGTCAGAGTCAAAACAATCTATCTAATCTATACAGGTTTTGAAGCAAGGAGACTTGTAGATCTTTTTAATGGGGCGTGTGTTAAAAATATCCAGCCAATCTATATGCATTTGAAATGGTCATTCATATGGCCATTGCTAAGCCATAATGAACATGATTATAATTATTCATAATGAATTCATGAAAAGCTGCAGAATCAAAGAGTAGAAACCAACCCTTGTGCTTCTCAATACAGTCCATGAGAAACTGAAAGAGCTACTTTGTAAAAACAATGTTCTGGGCTTGGTGGAGAAACTAATTATTTGGACTTTAACTCCAGAAACCTCTCAGCCTCCATGGTCCCCTCCCTCCCCATTATGACTGATGCTGTATATGCTGGGAGATGCAATCCTTCAAATAATTTTAAGTTTTATATGGACAATATGAATAAGAACAAACAATAGCAGGTGCTCATCATCGTATGGCTTTTTAATTTCCTTGTATTTCTAGCTGTATACCTAGAAATATCTGCTACTTCTCCTGTACTGGATTTTAGATTGGAACTGCATTGAAGCAAAGATCTGTCCTTTTGTACTGTGTAAAAGCATGATTAATGCAGCAGAACTTTTTCAGGTTCTGCCCTGCAAGATTTGGTTGTGCACATCAAATACAAAGGGGAGCAAAAAGAAGAAAAGCTTACCAAGTGATATGAACAAAAACTGTGCAGTACAGATACAGCAAAGGATTGGAAAAAATCTCTGGGTACAATCCAGAAATAAACTTTTCAGAGTGATGACTAAAGTACAATGTGGAAAGCAGCTGGTGTAATAGGAGTATCTAGCCACATGGAATCCATCAGACATACATTGTATGGAAATACTCAACTGTGAGACTGGGTTAGGGTTAAAGGAGTTATTGCTTGAACTAATAGTATCTCACAGTGAATGAAGTCCTGTTCATGGATCTGAACCAAGTAAGGCAGATGATGACATAAATTGCAACAATTTTTTGGAAATAATTTCTGAGTTCCTCCCGCAAAGTTTCTGAGGCTCCAATGGAATCCTTTTTGATAATGGACAAGCCACTAGGGGTCATGGATACAGGGGTAGATGACTTTCCCAGTGGTGATTTTCAAAAATTAATGATTCTTCCATCCTATGACCATCAATTACATTTCCACAACAAACAGGATTTCATGGCAGCCTCTACAGTACAGTGGAACCTTGACTTGCGTCATTAATCCGTTCCAGAGGTCTAGACATAAGTCAAATATGCCTTAAGTCAAACGAACTTTTCCCATAGAAAGTAATGGGAAAGTGGATTAATCCGTTCCAGACAATGAAAAAGACCCCCCAAAACAGCAATTTAACACAAATTTGACTGGGATAGGAGATTCCTTCCGGGGTGTCTCTTCAAATAGAGGAGGAGGCAGTGGAATTATAGTCCACAAGTTATATGCCTCCACTTTTTAATGTTCATAGCAACAATGTCTAACATTTAAGTTTTACTGATTTTTAATCTGACGTTCCAAGTTCTGAACAACACTATGCTTACCATTAGAGTCCCATAACTGTACAGCTCCCCAACTAAAATGCTTCCATTGTGGACCAGAATTCTGCAGCCAGATTTTTTACAAGACTGAGCCTACTGTCTAACCAGCGAGGCCAGCCCCGAGCTCCTGGCCCTTCTTCTTCTCCGGCGGCAGCGGCAGCTTCAGCGAGGCCGAGGACCAGCTCCAGGTGCTCGGAGCTGGCCTCACTGAAGCTGCCACTGCCGGAGGACAGGAAGAAGGCAGGAGCAGTTGGGAGGCGGCAGCCGCGATGCTGGGTCATGGCTGCCGCCTGATTCCGGGGCCTTGCGCCGGGGCTCCGAGCTGTAAGTTGGAGCCTGCGATGCAAGTCAAGCAGGCCCCTTCTTGCTGTAAGTCAAATACGCTGTAAGTCAAGCAGCATGTAAGTCAAGGCTCCACTGTAGCTTGAACAAAGCATGTCACTTTATCTACATAAATACATCCTTACTCTTATTGATTCAAACTGATCTTTGAATTAGCTTGAACAAAGCTTGTCACTTTATCTACATAAATCAATGTATCTGGAGAAATATTACAAGCAGGGCTACGAAATCTATCCACTGTATTAAAAATGCTTGATATCAAGTCCTGCATATATGAACAACTGTCTCCTCAAAGTGCTGAATAATTTGCTATGGCATGTGACTGATGGTTCAGTTCCTAGCCTTGCTTGAGTTTCAGTCCAAGAAGCATTTCCCCACTTGGAATACCAGTGTGTACAGCCGGTCAGAGATAAAGTATACATTGTGATCTAAGACCATATTCTCAATTCATGTTAATCAAAGCAAGCTTAACAGGGTTGTCTGGTGCTCTTTATTTACTGATGCAAAGCAGAACATGTTCCTCAACATGTGATCTAGGAAAACAAGTAATTATGGGAATTGGAACATCTGAAACACTTAGAAAGCATTTCCCCCCTCATTTTAAAAGCAACTCATACAGTTGTATACTGACTGGGAAATCTGTAGAAGTAAAACTTATCTTAACATTTTTTTTCTATCACACACTTCTGGCAGCTCTTTTAAGGCAATTTGTTTCACAATAAAAGGTCTGCCATATGTTCAAAACACCACCTTTACGCATTAGTGCACCATCTTAGAAATTCCCTTGAAACCCTAATGGGTTATCAACTCTGCAAAATCTCTGTACTGTGACATATTCAGTGAGGTGGAAAAACATCCTTATTTTATGTGTCATTTTTGTTCGCACAGACTGTTTGCCCCCACCCCATTTCATTATACACATGAGAGCATCAGGCATTGTTTTACTAAGCAACTGAGGCTTTCACACAAACTCATAAATCTTCGGGCTCTGTGCATGGTCTCAATAATTGTGTGCTTTCAATGATCTTTTAGTTTGCTGAAAAGCCCAGAGTATCTGGATAAAGCATACCAGCACTGATCTTAATGTCTTTAGAGGGTCTCACATGGAAACTGTAGCCTTTTTCCAAGTTGCCAGAGCAGATAATATGCCTTTCGTTTTCATCCTTGTTAAATAACTATTTATTTATTTATTTATTAGATTTTTATACCACACCATCTAGCAACAGGGCCAATCTTGGCTGTTTACAACATTAACAAGTACCAAGTACGAAATAGTATACAATTTATATAAACAATATGATATAATGAACGCAATAAACAATAAATGTAACTAAATCAAGTCAAATCAATGGAAGATGAGAAACGAAAAACTAAAGACAGAACAACACAAGGGGGAATATGCAGCAAATCATAATAGGATAAATTAGTAACCAGGGAAAGCCCTTCTATATAGCTATGTTTTAAGATGGAAAGCCCTTCTATATAGCTATGTTTTAAGCCCTTCTATATAGCTATGTTTTAAGATGTTTCTTGAAAAGAGACAGCGTAGGGGACAAGCCGATCTCAGGCACGAGTTGATTCCAAAGTCAAGGGGCCACCACTGAGAAAGCTCAGTTCCTCGTTGATGATTTGCGAGCTTCCTTCAGTGATGGAACCCTCAAATGCCCCACCTGAGATGATCGGATACAATGGGTGGCGATAGGAGCCACCCTTGACAGATAACAAGGTCCCAAACAGGTTAAGGCTTTGTATGTCATCAGTAAAACCTTCAAGTCAGCGCGGTAATGGATAGGCTGCCAGTGCAGCATGGCCAGCGTAGGGGTAATATGTTGGAATTTACTTAACCCCATAACTAGTCTAGCTGCCAAATTCTGCACCAGCTAGAGCCTCCGCATTAACTTCAAGGGCAGCCCCATGTAAAGAGCATTGCAATAGTCTAATCTCAAGACTATGAGTATGGGGACCAACATGGCGAGAGCACCAGGGTCCAGGAAGGCACGGAGCTGAGCGATTCGCCTAAGATGAAAATGGGCAGACCGGACCACTGATGCCACCTGGGCTTCCAAGGAAAGTGCCGGATCAGTACTTCGCCAAAGCTCCGTACCTCACCATGCACAAAGTTGCCCCCCGCCCCCAAAGCTGAGGGAGCTTCCCAAACTGCCAATACCTGGTGCCCCCACCTGGAGGACCTCCATCTTGCCTGGGTTCAGCCTCAGTCTATTCACGCTCATCCATTCCAGTACAGCCTCCAGGCAAGCATCCAGCATCCATTGCAGATGGAAGAAAGGAGATATAGAGCTGGGTGTCATCAGCATAGTGATGACACAAAACCCCATACCTCCTGTGAACCTCCCCCAATGGTCTTATATAAATGTTTAAGACATTTGAGGGAACAAGGGGTGGAGGCCATCTCCTCCTGAACTCTCTGGGTCCTCCAGAAAGGAACGGAACCACCGCAAAGCAGTGCCCCCTAATAGTGTGCTTCTCAACATAATAGGTATCAATCCTATCATCTTGAGAGTGGCATTTTGTTTAATGTATTTAGAATCTTGGTTCATCTAGAGCAGTGGTTCTCAACCTGTGGGTCCCCAGAAGTGCCTGGACTGCAACTCCCAGAAATCCTGGCCAGCTCAGCTAGTGAAGACTTCTGGGAGTTGCAGTCCAGGAACATCTGAGGACCCACAGGTTGAGAACCACTGATCTAGAGCTTGGCCATAGCTATTAGGATTTGTCTTTTTTGAACATCAGACTTCCATGATAGATCACAAACTGCTTTTTAAATATTTCTTGGATTTAAAGTGGTTTGCCCTAGAACTTTGTGGAAGAGTTTTGTTCAAGTGTTATTATTTTAAGTATGTTCCTAAATATTTATCTAGTTTGGGCCTCTTACAACAGAAGCTAGAGGTCTTTAAAAAGAGCAGAAGCCCTCTGGGATAGCCATTTCTGTAGCAAAGTACCTCAGAAAAAGTGGCTACATTAACACATTTATTTTAGGAGATGCTTTGAGTTCCCAGACTAAGAGCTATGTGTCTTTGACAAAACAGATCAAACTTGCTTTAGTAATAAACTATTTTACTATGACAGCATGCTTGTTTTCTTACACATTCTGCTGTCATTCTGTTAAACTCTCAAAACTGCAATGCTGTTTACATTCTCCATGTATAAGCCAATCCTCTTAGCCCAAAGCAGCTATATTAGCTTTAGCTTGTGTTGTTTCTATTTTAGATGTTTCACCTCGAATGATAGATTTAGAAACTCAACTATGTAAATACAGTCTTAAAAATGTAACATTTAATGACACCTAGGATCTCCTCAAATTCGATAAAACAGTGTCTAGTCTATATTTATTCCCAGAATTACTTACAAACACAGGGTGATGACCTCAGTCCCTGAGGTCAAGAATATCCTGGATGAGGGCAAACTGAAGCTTGACCTAGAGATCTCTCTTAGTAACTAAAAGGATGAAGGGATAGGAATTCAGCCTAAGGGAATTACCGTATATACTAGAGTATAAGTCGACCTGAGTATAAGTCGAGGCCCCTAATTTAACCCCCCAAAACTGGGGAAATGTATTGATTTGAGTATAAGCCTAGGGTGGGAAATGCAGCAGGGCCTGGCAGCTCCTCTTTTGTGAGCTGGGGGAGTGGTGTGTGATGTTTAAAATGATTTTTAGCCACTGATGCAAGTGCTTGGGTCAGTGGCTAAAAGTTATTTTAAACATCGCACACCGCTCCCCTGTGATGCAGAGGGAGGTCATGAGAAACGGCACACAATGTTTAAAATGACTTTTAGCCACTGACCCAAGCACTTGCCTCAGTGGCTAAAAGTACTGACCCGCATATAAGCCGAGGGCCCCTTTTTTCAGCCCAAAATTAGGGCTGAAAAACTAGGCTTATATTTGAGTATATACAGTACATACCGTAAATACTTGAATATAAGTTGAGTTTTTCAGCCCTTATTTTGGGCTGGGGAAAAAAGGCCCTCAATTTATATTCCGGTGAAGGAGAAGCGGTGGGTTTTTAAAACTTTTTTCCCTCTCCTGAAGCAAGCACTGATATTTGCCATCAGCGCTTGCATTGGGGGAGAAACTTTTAAAAAAACACTTCTCCCACCCATTGGGTGCGTAGAGGGAGAAGTGGCGGGTTTTTAAAACTTTTCTCTCTCCAGAAGCAAGTGCTGATGTCCACCACCGATGCTTGCTTCAGAAGAGGAAAAAAAGTTTTAACCCCCCCCGCCCCTTCTCTCCCCCCCCCATTGGGCATGTAGCGGGAGAAGCAGCAGGGTTTTAAAACTTTTTCTCTCTCCAGAAGCAAGCGCTGGTGGCGGACATTGGCGCTTGCTTCAGGAGGATAAAATCTGCTGCTCCCCCCCCCCAAAAAAAAAATCAGGCATACAGACGGAGATGACATCTCCCTTTAGGTACTGGGTAAATACTCTTAATCTGGGTGCAACTGATTGTATCTTACCTTGTGCATAAATTTTTATCCCAAAACCCTTCTGAAGATTTTAAACACCCTGCTCAAATCCATCATCCATTTATTTTTATAAAGAGCATGATGCAGATAGGTAAAGTAATTATTCTGTGATCCTTAGAAACTAGCGAAAGTGCAAATTTAAAACATCTTAACGTCTCTCCCTTACATTGGGCTTCATTGGATGTTTCACCTTCTTCTGTTTTCGTTTTCATTAACAACCCAGAATCTCTAGTGCAGTGTTTTTCAACCTTTTTTGGGCAAAGGAACACTTGTTTCATGAAAAAAAATCATGAGGCACACCACCATTAGAAAATGTCTCTGTCCGTCAGTGTACACTGGATAGCACTAGCAACATTAACTGGCTGCAAAACATTAACAGTAGGGCACTGTAGGCGAACCTATAGCATGGGTGCTAAAGGTGGCACTCGGAGCCCTTTCTGTGAGCACCCGACATCATCCCTTCACAGCCACCTGTATTCAGGTTAAATTGCTGTATTGCCACTTTACGAAAGTGCAGATGCCTTCAGCAAGTCCAGCGACAGGAGGGGAGGAGGATGAAGGAAGGCATGAAGGAAAGAAGGCAGAAAGTGTTCTGCTTGTATACCGCCCCATACCACTTCAAGGAGTCTCTGGGTGGTTTACAGTTTTAATTACAGATACACATATGCAGGCTAGAAATGAGCACGTTTCTATGAAGAGGGGAAAGGGTACGAATGGAAAGAGAGAGGTGGGGAAAAAAAGAAAGAAAAGACAGAGAGAGAGAAGAGGGAGACCCAAGACAGAAAGAAAGGGGCAAGCCCTGGGTTGAATTTCTTTAGAATTTTTCAATTTTTCCCACGGCACACCAGGCAACATCTCGCGGCACACTAGTGTGCCGCGGAACAGTGGTTGAAAAACGCTGCTCTAGTGCACAAAATAAATTCAACCAACTTTAGGATAGTGTGAAAAAATGGATACAAAACATCAGTCCTCTTCCCTCTCTTTGTAAGCTACCATGGGTTCTTTTTATGGAGAAAGGCAGGGTAAAACTTATTTTAAATAATATAAATACTAAATATTCATTAAAAATAAAATTTGGTTGTTAGGCAGTAAAGTTGTGGAGAATCTGGTGTGCTGCTGATTTTCTGACTATTCTAGGTCTTAACTTCATATTTAGCTTCAGTCCAGTATGTACTATTCCTCATAGTACAATCTCATGCCACTGGGAAATACAGATCAATAAACAATTGCATAATATGCATCAGTGATATGGGCTTACCCTCCAAATGTCCAGACTATGCAGGAATGACCCTTGTCCATATTTTCTGTGCAGGTACAAAAATCTTATACAGCACGAGTTGTAGAGTACAAACATCACAGAACACAGAACTCAAAGATAATATTCATCTTGAAAGAGGGGAAAAACAGGGCTGATCTAACACTTTTTCTGTCTGAGAACATGTCTCTCTTATCTCCCCAGGAAGGTGCATCACATCAAACTGAGTTAAATTATTTTGGCACAAGGCAGGAAAACATTTCATACCCATAACAGTAAACACAATAATTAAGCTAATAATTATTTACTGGCCCTTTGTGACATGAAAAATTTGCTGCCTGAGTTAAATGCTTCAGGCTGCAATTACACTGGCAAGCTCAATTGGCGGGTGGCGGGGGGAAGCATTGGGAGCAAAAAAGACCAAATCTGAATCAGCCTCTTCATTGTGTAATATGAAGAAACAGCAACATAGTCCTCTACTGCAGCCAATCCTGCTGTATTTGATCATGTAGTCAAAACCTCACTATCTAATGCTAGGAGGGCCAGCTTTGCCAAGCAACATGAAAGAAGCAGGGAGATATGTTTTGTTTCCTTCTGAATGGCAGGAACTATGAGACATATGTTAAAATCCTGGTTGTTAGCGTAGCAAGTCACAACTAAAGTAGGCATGCTAACTCAATGAAAATTACAGAAGAGCTGTCTCACCAAATTCTCACTGATTCAATGAGTGTACTCTACTTGCAACTTTCTAATCTAAGCAGCAAGATTTCAAAATTAAATCTTACATATAACTGTCATGTGCTAAGTAAATCACGTATTGACTCTGTGTTTGCTTCATTAATGACCACAGATTCAGCATGAAAGCTAGAGCAAGCACATGTCTTTTTTTCTTTGGTAGGTTCCCATTTCTCCAAAGCAAGGTTTGATAATAGACAGATCAACCAATGCGCCAATTTCCTGCCATTGGATAAATGTTCCTGCATACAAAATAATTGTTTTCTTGCATGCAAAGCAGTGATTTACCAGGATTGCTTGGGACAGAAGGGATATATCACATCAGCTGCTTTACAAATAGGTATAGAACAATTTTGTTATTTGGGAGCTTCTGTTTGCACTTTACCAAGCACATTTACTATGATGTCACTCAGGCAAATACAGAGATATTGACCAGCAGTGACAAAATTTGTGTAGAGAAAGATCTTACATACGCACTTAAATTGTAACATTTATAATAACTTAATTGCTCTTGGGTATTGTTATGCCATTCAGTCTGGCAGCACCTAATAATATCTTTCATTTAGAACAGGGCCGCACAAACTACCATACACCAGTTGTCTGGCACCCTCCTTTCTTCACAAGGAAAAAAAATCCCAATTGAATTCCATCTACAGTTAGGGGCCCCAACTGTTTTGCTGTTTGGTTAATCTTGAAAGCCTTAATTCAAAATAGATGCAAAACTCACACACTTCTCTCTCTAGGTCCACCCTGAAGCCAATTTATTAGCTAGAATTTATACTATGAAAGTTAAAAGAGAAATGGATTATCTTTGTACTTTATAGTGTGTCAAATCACATGATTAATTAGAATGTGGAGATAACAACAACAACTTTGGGACTTCCGAATACAGACAAGACAGGGTTTTGGAGCATAATACCCCAGATAATATGATTGTGGAGAAGAAAAAAGTGTGGATCGCTGATATTACTATACCAGGAGATAGTAGAGTCACAAATTACCCAATATCAGGATCTGAAAATTGAACTTCAGAGACTCTGGCATAAACCGGTACAGGTGGTCCCAGTGGTAATCGGCACGCTGGGTGCAGCGTCTAAAGAGCTAAACAGGTACTGTATTTAGAAGAAACTGTAGTTGACAAAGTCACCATCGGTTAGCTGCAGAAAACCACCTTACTGGGATCTGCTCGCATAATTCGCCGATATGTCAGGTAGTCGTAAACGCTTGGGAAGTGTTCGACTAGTGGTTTGTAATACAAAATCCAGCGTAGTTATCGTGTCTGCTGTGTGATGATGATGATGATGATAATAATAATACAACTTTCACTTTTTATGTATATTGACTTTTATTCTATTAAGGAAACTTGATAGCAAGAGGCACAATAAGAAACTATCTAGAAAATGAGCGAAGAAAAAAAACCTGGACATAGTGGAAGGAATGAACACAGAAAAAAGCAGTCTGGTTTCAGTGATTAACTATTTATGCAGACTTACATATTTATGATATGCACATTAGATTTCAAAGAGATTACAGAAAGTTAGCATGCGTTTTATACAGTTTAAATGAGTTTAAGGCACTTTTACTTTAGAGAGAACATACTCTGCATGTATACTCCTTCCTCCCTTTTTATGAATTTGTCATTTTTAACTTTGGCAAAATACTTGTTCCAGTTAATGTTACTACTGGAATATGATTTCTATTGTAGCACAACTCAAGTCATTCATGGATATTTTACATGAAAAGTGAAGTAACCTGTTACCTGTACACTTCACACACACAACTAAAATGCAGCAATGCAACCTGAAACTGGTTCTTACAAAATTAAGCTTATGTGTACTAATGTACCATATTTTATCAAATCCAAGAATTAGGTACCTATTAGGATAAAAATTATTTACATATTTACTAAACTCTTTCCCCTTGCTGGATTATGTTAGCATTCTGGAATAGTGGTTTTTAATTTAAGACAAGTTTATAATAGAGCACAGTTGCTGCTCAAGCAAAATGCATGCAAGATTTTCGTTGTTGCAATCTAAAGACAGATAGTAAATCATTAGATTGTGAATGAAGCTGTAATTTAGATTGGGTTTATTATAAATGCAAAGCCCAGCACTGAGAGCACCATTGTATTCATGGTAGTGGCAACAAATGATTACTGCTAAATGAATATACATATGGTACATCAGAAAACAGGGGGTGACCAATTAATACAGGAATGTTAAGAACCAGCAACAGATCTGAGTCCAGTACATATACCGAATTTAAGAATACATTATTTTTATATGTCTGCCTGCTGTGCTGTACAGTAACACCATGTACCTAAGGATTCTCTGTTGGTTTCTGGACACGACTATATGTAATACTGTTTAAGAGACTCAATGTGGCTGCTATCAACTGTGACTACAGCATTCAGCAATTGACACATGTTTGCTGGATTAGAGATTAAAAACTTCTAAATATCCTTTTCTTATTGTAGGTACTGTACTGTATATTAGAAGTCAAATACTGTACCTGAAAAATTATTATCTTAATCTGAGAAGGACTACTGTCACTTATCACTGTTCAATAGAGATGGGCACAAAACGCCAAAATGGTGTTGTTTCATTTTTTGTTTTTGTTTCATTTCGTTTGGTACAAAACAATTTTTTAAAAAATCATTTTGTTTTTCATTTTTATTTTTAATGTTTTTTTTACAGCTGACCACCCCAGCCAGTCGGCTTTTTTTACAAGTGCCGATTAGCTGTAGTGTGGGCCAACTGGTGCTATTTAATTTTTTAAAAGTTTTTTTTACAGCCGACAAGCCTGGCTGGTTGGCGCTTTTTTTTTAAACAAGCAACAATCAGCTGTAGCGTGGGCCAATCGGCACTTAAAAAAAACAACTCAACAACTCACGCTGACCAGCCTACTTGCAAGCCCGGCCGGTCAGTGCATTTTATTTTTTACAAGTGCTGATCAGCTGTAGTGCAGGCCGATTGGCACTTTAAAGAATTAAAAAAAATTTTTTTTACAGCTGACTAGCCCGGCCGGTTGGTGCTTTTTTAAAAAAACAAGTGCTGATCAGCTGTAGTGCGGGTGAATCAGCACTTTAAAAAAAAATCTCACCGACAAGCATTGGCACTTGTCAAAATAACTAATAAATGAAAATGAAACAAACAAAAATTTGTTTCGTTTCTTTTTTAAAGGGGCATTTGTTTTTCATTTCATAACGAAATGAAAAATGAAAAATGAAACAAAAAAATTCATTTCATGCCCATCTCTATCTACTGTACATTGTTTGCCTTTCCCATTTCAGATTTTATGAAAAACTAAGGTGCTTTTTCCTCCTTTTAAAATCTTTCTTTCTAGTTGAACAGAGGTAATTTTGTTTTCTACTACTGTATGAAGTACATTGGAAAGTTAGAAAGAGCATAAACTAACTAGAAGTTTCAACTTCTATATATGTTATAGTACCAGAAGTTGTCAAGTCCACGCTAAGAACTACAGGTCTATAAGTAGAATCAAACAGAATATATCCAGTTTGTGTCATGTACCAAGAAAAGGAAAAAAGAGAGAGGAAGCAGCCCACCTAAAGCAGGGAACTGGAGACAATACCCTTGGTTCCAGTTGTCCAGTCCATCATGAATTAAGAGAGTCTCTGTTCTCAGTTTCCAGACTACTCTGTTACTACGGTATATGACATTAGCCAATTCAATGTTGATAAGGGGGAGGGAGGGGAAGTGGATGGATCATGGTTATTCAAAACAATCACAATCCAGATCACACCTAACTCTTGTGCTTGGCCTCAAGCCCAAGGAATGTTCTTATCAAGCCACAAAAATCCATCTCTCTCCAACAGTGCACTCCTGTCATTTTAACTTTCCCCCCTCTTCTTTACATTTTGACTGTCCTGCCTAAGTTTTTCCAAGTAAAAGCTGTTTTGGTATATGGAGAATTTAACAAGATCGACACTGTTGTGAAGCATACAAGTGGTTGATTGCATCAAGAGGCATTTGCTCTTGCCTTGAATAACAGATGTTAATGATATTTATTTTGTACACTGGCTGTTAATAACTACAATTATCACTTTTGTAAATGTCACTGCAGCAATAAGCCGTAAGCAAACATGAGAAATTCTTTCAGTGGAAATAACTAGCTACCACAGATCAAGCAAAAAGTTTGCCCAACTGCAGAGTTGTGTGGATCAGCATATTTTTGCTAGAAATTGCCCAAAGTACCAAATGCATCGTAACGGGACCATCTGTTGACCCAGAAAGACTGGTCTCAAAGGAGATGGTAGGTTACTCTTTGGGAAAAAGGAGAATGCTTCATTACAGTTACCCATAAATTAAATAATGTACAGTTAGCCTTGGAAGATTACATTTTAAAAAGCTATACTAACACCTAGAGTTCATTATTATTAAATCAATACAACTGGATGCCAAAATAGATAAAATTCCAACTTTTGCCAGCAGAGGGTCCTTATACATGTTACCAAAATGTTTTCTAAAGGGCATAAAGTCTTATCCTTATGGCTTAAATAAATTGTTGATAAATGATATCACAATCCTAACAGAAACCTGCAAATCAACTATTTCACTGTTCTCAGATACTTTCACCATACATCTGTTACTTACCTGCTGCTTGATCTTAATCTTTTGAAATTCTCTAATGCCCTCTACCTGTAGAAAGGTGATTACAAGTTACGTTGCACTGACCAAGTCTGTGATTCAGAGTCTGTTTGACCTAATTAATGAATGACTTTATATTTAAGTATATATGGGTTTTTAAATCAAGAATTTATTTTTTCAAATGATGCAAAAAGCATTACCTAAGATGTGAGACACAATAACATTAGATGACTGTTTTCAGATCTATTTTGACAATAGTGACAATAATATCCTACCTGAAATCCTGTTCTGCAGTCCTACAAATGGGGTAAAATTTGGAAGCAAGTGGCCATAAGTTAAGAAATCTGCATAGGTGTTATGCCAAGTTGTGCACGTCAGTATGCAACAGATAATGTCATACTAAGATTTCTTAATTTTGAGCAATTTGATTCCAAACACTATGCCATTTGTGTTACCGCACAAAAGGATTTCCAACTTTGCTTTATATTCAACACAAGATGGCAGCAATGGAAAGAGAGGCTGCGGAAACATAATGTATTACAACAAGGAGCTCACTGATCAGATTAGAATAAAGCAAACTATACAAGCTAGTATTTCAGCAAAATATGTAGTTTTGGATGACCTGTATAATCTGTATATATTTTCCAAAACACCTGGGAGTTGGGTAGGGAAATTCAAAGCAGAAAAACAACTTCCTCAAATACTTTTAACAGTTTCTTGGATTCAACATCAATATTGTAGTTGTGCACTTTCTGTTATATACTTTGCGGAGGTAGAACTTTTAGAACACTATAAATCTAGAAGGGCAATGGAAACATTGGTGTTTTGTGCTGTAAACCATTTCTGATTTATGGCAATCTGATTAACTGATAAACTTGAAAAGGTCCTATCAGCTCTGCTCAGGTACTGCAAACTAAGGGCTGCAGCTTGTTTTATTGATATTACATTAAAAAATTAGTCTGCCCCCCCATATGACATCAAGTTTCATAAACAATAACAGCAGCATGTATATATTGCAATTTTATTTAATCTGCTCAAACAAAACAAAGTTAGCATTTAAGAAATTTTTAATGACAGTATGGTAAAAATAGCAAAGAATTAACTGAAAAACTCAAAAGGAGGTAAAACTAAATGCAGTAAAATTCAACATTCATTAGTGTTTCATCTTCAGTTTTGATTGACACTTGATGCTTGCAAAACCTTTTGAACAATGTTTCATGACAACTCTGAAGAGATTTCAGCACCAGCACTAAGATTTGTACATTCAGTTTTTATGCAATTGACTTTGCTAGCCACTTGTGTATGGATAGGACAGATTTATCACAGATCAGATCACAGTGTTGAGGAAAGCAAAACCTTCCTTGAATTAAAAGTGATCCCCTAAACCATATTCAGCTTAAGGCATCTACTGTACAAAAAACAGGAACCATCATAACATTTTTAAAGAACAGTAATTAAAATAACCTAATAACCGGTAGCTAATTTTGATTACAAGAATGTTTGGCAATGGCATTGCTGTCAGCACAACAGCCATAATTTACAGTTTAACTAAAACTAGATTTTCCAAACAGTCCAATTCAGGGTTATTTAACTATGGATGTAGAAAGAATAAAAAGACCTCTGATTCTTTTACCTTTTACACAGAAATCATGTTAACTTTAGACCAAGGCACAACATGTTTAGTGCAGTAACCAGTTTCATTCACAATCAGTAACTTAATTTTCTTACCTTTGGACCATTTATAACATTCTGCTAGACGATTTCTGAATTTTCTTCACAAACAGAATCAAACATGATTTCTGACAAGAATAGGTATTTAGTATTACATGGTTTAAAGAATTTCCTTTTAAAAGATGAAAATGCTTCCATTTAATTTTAGAGCAACATTATTTGCTTTGAGATTTAAATGCCTTCAGCTAATGCATGCAGAGAGAAAATTAAGCACTGACTTGGGGTTCTACTTTATATGCTGTATCTGTATCTTGGAGAAACAGGGGAAGTGACAATTTCCTCATTCAAGCATATAGCAGCAATAATAGTTGTTAATTTGCTTTAGTGTACAACATTTGGGAGGATGTGCTAATTGAAGCTGTTCATGAACTAAACTGGATGAAACTAAGTAATTTAAAAAATCAGTAACTACGGTATGCCAAACCATGTTATTTTGAAATCAATTTAAATTGCAAACTATGTATGGCACTATTATAGAATGGATAATTTAGGGTGCAAAGGGAAGGGAAGTTAGTCAAATCATAAAATTCAATTGAAGGAAGACTCTCCTCTTACACACACTTTTCAAAAGTTTGCATGGGTATTTTAATACACATTCAAACACTGAGGTTGGAGATGAAACTAAATAGATGAACTTCTAAAAAACAATCTTTGCCACTGCTGTTCTTAAGACCTTCCCTGTATTGTAATTCTATGTATCAGAGTTGGATTGCTAATTATGTGGGTCCAAGGCAGGATAAAAGGAGGAGGAGCAAAATGAAATGTGTTTCATCTTCCCTTTTGACCCTTCGGTTGCTATGTCTTAACATACCATATTAGCTTCAGCCACTGTTAAAGAATGTATTGGCACCCATTGTTTTCAACTCCTGGTTAAAACAGAAGTTCACCTAGGCCAAAGCTCAGCAGTGAGGTACCCAATGATCTGGAATAGGCCAGAAAGGCAAGAGAAATTTCAGTGGGGGCGAAAATATGGATGCAACCGTTCATGATCTCATGGCCTGCTACAGAATCAATCGCATAACCTGGTAGAAAACATGCGGCTTTTCAGATGGGGGAGCGTTTGTCATACCCCATTACTGGCTATTGCTGGTGTGTGTTACAGTCCAACAACTTTGAGAACACCACAGATTGCCTGCTTCTGGATTAAAGTATTGTGAGCACAATATCTGCACTGATTAACATTGTTTAACATCCACCGTCCCCCTTAAACAAGAACTTGCCTCAATTCCCCAGGGTAAGGAGCTATTGCAGGAGGTATTCTATTACTTTTATATTCCTCTTATAAAAATCATCTCTACATATAATCATGATGCTTAATGCTTAATTTATATCAAGTTAAGAAAAGAACAGAACCAATTGATAATGCTACTACTGAAGCATTTTTAAGTTTGAAATACGAATGTAATGATACAAAAAAGTATTAAGTACCTGGTTCTATTTAACATGGTTACTGATAAGTCACAACATTTTCCTTATTATTACACATGCATGCAATATAAGGAAAAATAGTGCAGCAATTAATACAAACTTCTTAAATAAAAAAAGTCATCCCCTTTCCTAACCTTCCAAATTTTGCCTGGGCATTGACTAGGCCTTACTGTAAAAAGGCTACTTAATATTTGTGGCATGCAAGGATGTTTGAAATTAAAAAGCCAACCTCTGTGGTTGTGTTATATTACAAAAAAGTCTACATGCATAAATCGTAAAAGCTCAAAAACCTATGGTAGGTGTCTAACAATCTAAGAATTTACATTTGACCATTGATTTGTATTCTGGAGAATCCTTGGATTTGGTAAAGCATAACATTTTAGGAAGGCATCTACATCTTTTATGTTCTGGACAGCATTTGCATTTTTCTCTACAAAACAGCATGAAGGCTAACTAGAGAGGCTTCCTATCGTAAGATTACAAAACACACATCCTAGATCTCTCATTCACCAATACTGTGTCTCACAACACACTCTCCTATCTGTTCTAGTTTGTGAAGCGAAGTCATGTTTGATCTTTAATTCACAGAAATATTCAACATGATAGGAAGACTAACCTGAGTTACATTTGTACAACAGTATAACTTGCTAAACCCTTCTGCAAGAAAACCTCTCTGAAAAGCCTCCCCGAGCTTTTCTTCTCCTTTTTTTTGTATTACTAATCGGCGCATGTGCAGCTTCATCTTGATATGAAAACATCTCAATGTACTGTGATCTTGTCTGACTGTTATACGATATTCTGCATAAATCATGATCGCAATTTAAGACTATTTCCCACCCTGTTGAAAGTCAGAAAACAGCAGCAAAGGGAAAGAGTATCACCATAGTGATGTCTGAACATTTTCAGAATGTGGCTCTTTCTTCTTCTTCTTGTTCTTCCGAGTGTATTTTTCCATTTTCTTCTAACAGCTCCCAAAATGTAGTTGGTTTTGTGCCAAAACTGGTGGTCACAACAGCTTAGTTCTAGTGTGTCTATGCTGTATTTGACTTGCCCAGTTCTTGCCGGATTGCTGTTTAATAAGGATAAACTGTGTTAAGTATTGTTTGCATTCTTATATTGAAAACTGCCAAGAGAGTGCTCTAGTACTATGGGTCAGGAAATAAAAGTCTAAAAAACAACTACCACTTGTGCATTACAGAAGAACAAAACTTCTTTTGAGGCAACTTTTTATCAAAGCAATGTAGATTTACAAACATCCAGTACATTATAGAATTACAATGCAGACATCTATCGCTACAATCTCATTTTTAAAGAAATCTGAAATTAAAGTGAGCAAGTCATAGAATATATTTCGCAACTCTGAACAATTCTGGCTATGTTTTAAGAGATGTTGTTAAATATGAAATCTTTCACTGTACAATCAAAAAATGAAAAAATCGAGGAACCACTACAGACAGTATACAACATCTAGAAAACAGGACAAAGGAAGACAGTATGTTAGAAGTATGAAGGTGTGATGGGAGGATACAGAAACATTGTGATTTAGCTAGGGCTACAAAATCCTGGTAAGCACTCAAAAAGTTGAATAATAAAATAAAAATGTTAATATACCTGCAAAAAGACGGAATAGTCCAATGAAATACTTATACAGTGCGGTGGTTCCGAACATTGGGAAACCAACATTCTTGGACTCCAACTACCAGAAAACCTGGCCAGCACACAGGTAGTGAAGGCACCTGGGAATTGTGGTCCAAGAACACTTTGGTTACCAAAGGCTGGAGACCACTGATGTAATTCACTATGTGTTAAAATTTACTTTTGAATTGTGTCAATGTCCTTAATATTTATTTTGCCGTTTTACAGATGAAGTTGAGACAGGAAATAATTTGCTATCAGTTGCAAGATTAAATTTAAATAGAGGTGGATCAAATTCTCAGAAATCTACAGCTGAAAAGTAAAAAGGCACTAAGGCAGAGAGATTAGAAACAGATTGTCATGAGTACAAGGAGAGCTGGAAATTTTGTATTTCAACTTCTAATCAATTTCCACAAACTGGAACATAAACATTCCAGTAAACAATTACTAGCCTGCTTTTAAATCTCCATAAAGTAGTCACCCACCATAACACAGTTCATATATTACTGTCTCAGTATAATCACGGTTTTTTTTTGAGAGAGAAGCAGGCTTCCAAAGAATGGCGTTTAACCTTCTCCTGACACCTCAGCAAACAGAACTTGGGCTGCTCCTACCAGCCTGCACTTCCACCAAATAGAGGTTTTTAACCCCCTCCTGACACCTCAGCAAACACACGCCAGCAGCAGCAGCAGCCCCAGGCCAGTTTGCTGAGGTCTCAGGAGGGGGTTAAAAGCCTCTCTTTGGAAGTGCATGCCAGCAGCAGCAGCCAAAGGTCAGTTTGCAGAGGCACCTGCATTTCGTGGATTTTCCTTTATCGCGGGTAGGTCAGGCACCTAACTCCCATGATAAACGGGGGAGTATCGTACAACAAGTTTAGATACTCACCATCAATTAATTCTTCTTTTAGTTTTGTTAATTCCTTTCTCATTTCATCTAAAATATCCTAGAGCAGCAGAACAAAAAAGTTGTAATATTTAACCAGCAGAATTCCAAACATAAAAACTAAAGTGAAATTAACACTCTTGCTTGTTAATGAGATTAACCAATGCTCTAAATGAAACATTCAATAGAGTAGTTTGTATTTGTTTTTGTTTTGTTTTGTTTTTTTAAAAAACAAGCTTATCCAATTCATGGCCTCTGGTACCATTAAGAAAAATACGTACTCTTTTCTTGTAATGACGAAATCAGCAGGCATCACATTTCACTCTTCTTTTTTCTATTTTGAATTATGGATAAATAATGCTATGTAGACTTGGACAAACTATTTGGTCCCAAGGCACCCCCAGAAGGCAGCACTCATAAACTACTTATGAATACAGTAATACCTCGTAAGACGAATACCTCTTAAGATGAAAAACTCATAAGATGAATGCAATTTCCGGGGATAGGAAAAACTCATAAGACAATTTTTTCCTTCCAGTTTCCATTCGTTCCATAGCAAGGGAACAGCCCAGGCTGGCTGAGGATCAATGGGTCCCTGCTTTGCCCACCAAATTGGTGAGCAAAACAGGGTCCCATTGATTTTCGCCCAGCCCGTGTGGCTTGGGAGAAGATCCATTTTTAAATGTTCCGCCACGAGTGCTCTGGCCCCAACCAGAGCGCCTGTGGCAGGACATTTTAAAAAGGCTCTAGTCAAACGACTAGAAGCTATTTCTCATGTCCCACCATGAGCGCTCGGGCTGCGGCAAGAGTGCTCGTGGCAGGACATTCCTTGAGTTGCTGACAAAAGGTACTCTTCATAATATGCTTCTGTTGGAGGCATGTTTAATCTCTTCTGCTGGCAGTCCAATATCTAGTTAACATGTTTTTAGGAAGTGCTTGTGAATAATTAAAAGAAGTAATAGTTGGACTTAAATTTGCATATACCAGTGGTTCTCAACCTGTGGGTCCCCAGATGTTCCTGGACTGTAACTCCAAGAAACCCCTTCCAGCACAGCGAGTGGTGGAGGCTTATGGGAGTTGCAGTCCAGAAACATCTGGAGACCCACAGGTTGAGAACCACTGGCATATACAGTACATGGATATACTTGTGATTTTTAAAATAAATCTGATTTATACTGTTTCTGGTGGACAACACAATTGACTTCTGCAGCATATTCTCTGCCATATATGGAGAACCTATAATTAACAAATAGTCTGTTAATTATAGGTTCTCCATATATGGCAGACAATGAACTGCAGAAGTCAATTGTGTTGCCCACCAGAAAAAGTTATATAAACTAATATTACAACTAGAGCCTGAGTTTCCAGCAGAAAATACTTACCTGTTTTAATCTGTCATAATCTAGCCCTTCTGACTGAACTCCATTAGTACTGGGCTGCCCAGAAGATGCAGATTTTGGTCTAGAAAGAGAGAGAAAAATAGTCTTATCAGGACAATTATTGTCACCAAATATTTTCCACTAAGATAAGACTTTTAAAAGCAATTATACTTTACCAAGATAGTAAAAAACAAACAAAACCTCCAGAAAGTGATGTCAAGGGAACTAGTGAGTCAATGCCTCTGTAAGTTCCATTATTTCAAATGGCCTTCTCTAGTTGTGACATGCTGTAGCATAGTAAGTCACAACTATAGTAAGCCCATTTGAATAAATGGAAAGTGCACAGCAGTTGATTCATGAAAACAATGTTGATTCAGTGGGCTTACTCTAGAGCAATTTTCCACACTAAGCAACAGGATTTCCACCAGTATTTCAGTAACCCTAAGAACTAATATGATGGTCACTATAGCCCAGGCCTGGCCAACAGGTATACTGCGGGCTACTGGTAGCCCGCAAAGGGTTCAAAAGTAGCCCGCTGGCCATCAATTAAAAAAGTTAAGTTCTCCACCCCTCCCTCCCCCATCCCAAGGACCACCACTGCCCCAGCAAAGTCCTGGGTCTGCCAGCCCACTGTGTCAGCCAAGTGGGGCAGTTCAAGGGCCATGGTGTATTGAAATCTATTCCTTCCAGAGCTGATTAATTTGTTTTCAATGCATTCCTATGGGAAACTGCTGATCTATTTACAAAAGTTTTTACTTATGAGCATGTGCTTGGAACGGATAAAATTTGTAAGTAGAGGTTTTAGTGTAGTAGCCCTCAGGCACTTTGGGCCGGAAAAAGTAGACCTCGGCCTGTTCAAAGTTGAACAGCCCTGCTATAGCCTATCTCCAGAATAGGCACATATAATAACCTGTGAAGTATAACTGCACAACCATGTTTTAACAGCACTAAAATAAACCAAAAGAGGGAACAACTGGCAGAAAAGATGGATTATTTTTAGGCGTATGTACATTGGTTTCTAGTACTGAAATCTGTGTAGGCATTTCCTTCCGTACACTGGGTCCCATGACTGATGTGCAATAAGAAATACCTATACCGGTGTATTAGCTGTCAGCAATTCACAAACATGCTGCACTGATAATAGTACTCTGCTGGGCATAACAGACTTTTGGCCATCGTTGCTCAAAGGTGGCTAAAAAGAAACAGGAGCAAACATCACAGTCCCTCAATACTGAACCCTGAGACCCAGGCAAGAGCCCACCATGAACACAAGGAGAATGTGGTATCTCCATAAAAGAAAAATAAAGTTTCTGGTTTAAAAAATGGAAAATGTATTGGGCTTGGTTTGGTTGCCATTTATTTTCTGCACCCTCAGCAACTGATTCAACTTGAAATGCTGGTGGCCTGCTGTACACCCCCAGTACTCCACCTTAGTCAGAGACCAAAAAAGGAGCCTAAAAAAGTAAAAAGGCCATTTTCCTCTGGAATGGAAATAAGCTTGCTCCATCTTCTATGTGACAGCCTTTTAAAATAGTTGAAGAGGGCAACCATAATGTCTTTCAGTCTTCTCTTCTTCAAGTTACGTGTGTTAAACTTTTCCACCATTCTTCACGGGATTTGTTTTTCAGACTTTTTACCACCTCTAGCTGTCATCTTCTGTACACTTTCCAGCTTGTCAAAACACTTCTTAGTTGGTAGTGCCCAGATCTGAATATTTTAAGCAAGGTCTGATCAAAGCAGAATATAGTGCTATCCAACTACATTAATTGCAAGGAGTGAGCGCATGTGGCCTGCTTAGGAAAAGCCAGGCTTGATTATAGTAATCTGATCAAGCCCTCCCCACTGAAAACAGAAATTGTCCCTACAAATATTGTGATGTGGCTTAATAAGCAAACTACTTTAGGATATTGTCAAATTACAGTAATCACTTCCTCTGCTCCTCGGCAGAATGGCGATGGCAGTTGTTTTTTAAACTGAATACGAATATCGCTGGTGTGCTGCATCAGTTATAAAATATAAAATTAAGACATATTTTATCTGCCTTCTCTTAAAGAGCTCATCAAGAAACTCTCTGCAGCCAAAGTCATTGTTATAGATTTGACCTTGGTCAGTTTCTTAAACAGCCCTTTAAAAGGCCAAGAATTTTCTTAAAAAAACAAAATTCTAACTGATGCAGTTAATCAGCAATAAACCATTTTAATAACAACAAAAAATAGCACTTTTCGCACCCTTCGGCTGAGCAGCAGAGGAAGTGACTAAGTTGCCAATATCATGATGGAGCTCACCATAATGATACTGGCTTGCTTTGGATTGATTCAAATGGTCTCAAGCACTAGAATTGATCCAGATCAGAGCAATCCTACTTGCACCAAAAGGTAGAAGCCCCTGGTAGGGGCTTAGATGGCATGATGAATAGGACTGTTCTGGGGGCAGGTTGCTTTGTGCCAATAAAGATGCCATCTGATTGCCATCTTTAAGAGCAAACCAGCTTGTTCCTACCGTGATCCAAACCGTAGGCTACATACCTGTGTAATCAGCCTCTTATTTCCCTTGTTTAAGACACATTTCTGTTGCTGCAGTCTAGTACCATATTAGGTCCTTGTTGTTGCCAATTCACACTGCTGACTAATATTTCGCTTGTGATCTACTAAGACTCCTAGATCTTTTTGAGATATACTACTACTGTCACTTATTTTGTATTTGGGCACTTGATGCAGGTATTTCTTGCCTAAATGCAGTCTACTTTTCTGTGGAAACTCGTTTTCATTGTTCTCCAATGTGCAAAAGTCATTTTGAATCCTGATTCTGTCTTTTGATGAATTAGCCAGTTTTGGTCTATTTCTTTATTTATTCGATTTATATACTGCCCATCTGGCAGAAAGCCACTCTAGGCGGTCTCATCTGCAAACAGATGTTGATCTTCTCCATGGCCAGCCTCCTACTAATGATTTCACAGAAACTTAGAATTAAAAGAGGTGGACAGAACCCTGGGGCAAAGGTTCTGAGATTACATTTGCAAAGGCACTGTATTCTTTTGGATGCAATTCATCCAGCCCAAAATATATGAATTCATTTAAAGTTACTAGATGTTCCCCTACTGCTTCTTCCACCTATTTTGGGCTCCTATCTGTACTAGACTAAGCATCATTTTTCTTTTAAGAGAAAATGGAGGAAAAGTTAGTGTCAAAGAGTTCTACCCACCTGCCTATTAATATTTCTCCACCCTCTTCATGCAGAAGATTTACCAGTTCCCCCTCCCTCTTATGCTCTGCAACCAGGAACATGACCTATACCCTTGTTAATTAACAGCTATATGCTGTCATCACTTATACAAATTGACTTATGCATGCATAATCTGTCACTAGGCTGGCCTTTGTTCTTGAAAGCAACAGTACACATCAAATTTCTTTCTAATCACAACAGAAAAGTGGAGAGAATGCAAAGCATTTGAATCACAATGCAAAAGGTTTCCGATGACAAGAGTACAAGGAAAAATATATGGAGCAGTTTCTTCTTTTCCTTTCTGTGACTTTTTATATCTCACTGGAGGATCTTACAAAACTCCAAAATAATCTTCAGAGAGTACAAATCGGGAAAGGGCTAGAAGAAATGTTCTTCCTTGCCTGTCAAAAAATTATCTTATGCGTTTCTTTATGTAAATCCATAAAACACCAAGCAGAACTGACTTTTATATCTATAAATCCTTCATATTCTTTTCTAGCTAAATGTGGAAAATACAGTCTGTTCATTGCAAATGTGGCAAGTACCTTGAGATAATGGGCGACTTGCTTCCATTCACGGTATTTGTTCTTTCCCAAGGCTTTCTTGTCAGTTCTGGATACAAAAATAAATAAAATAAAATAAAATAAAATAAGCACTGGATGTTAAGAGTGACATACAAAGCACTAGGAGTTTGGCAAAAATTAACATAATTACAGGGAGGAGCTGATTGGATAGCTCAGTGATTTAGATGTCTAGTTATGGAGCCAAAGGTTGTGAGTTTGATTCTCCACTATGTCTCTTGAGAGTAGAACCAACCTATTTGACCTTAGGCAAACTCCACAGTTCCAGGATGCCCCTGACATAAGGGAAGGATCAGCCATTTGTGAGTATTTTCTACTGGAAAACCCTGAAAATGGCTGCCATCAGTCAGGACTGACATGATACATCTGCGCTCTGCAGAGTCCCTGCTGGCCTTCCGGAAGGCTTTAAAGACCTATCTTTTCCGGGAGGCCTTTGGTGATTCCTAACCTTTTTTTTTTTTTCCTTTTTCTCCTCCCTCCGCCATCATTATGTGTTAGGCCTTGTATGCTTTATTGATAGTTTGAGGTGCCACAGTTTTTAAACTTTGTCCGTTTGTTTTTGTATGTCTATTGTAATATTATGTGGTTGTCCTAGCCTCTGTAAGCCGCTTAGAGTTCGGGAAGAAGATAAGCGGGGTATAAATCCAAAAATAAAATAAATAAATAAATAAAAAAATAAAATGACGATTATTCTGAGAAGGAATGTTTTCTATGACCACAACAGTTTCAGGTGCCACAAAAAACAGTGGAAGCAGCATGAAGCATTAAATGCTAAACTGAGCTGAGGAACTCACATCCTTGTTTTCGCTTCTGGCAACATTAGATGGGTGAACAGTTCTGCCAGAAATCTGAAATTATCTACGAAGAAGAAGGGTTGCTGTAACAGGCCAGCATCGATACGAAGACAACTGGGTTTCTCTTCAGCAAATCCACTTTGTCATCTGTCATTGAAAAGGGTCCCTTTCTTTTAACAAAATCAAGTGGATGGGTAAGATGCCACTTCAGCACTTTATATATAAATATATTCTGCTTTTAACATGGAGTTTCCATTTATTAATTGAGGCTAGTCTCAAATGGCAACTCTCTAGCTCTTCTGGCCACATTTAATTCTTTTAAAAATCAAACTATCCACTTTAGGCAGAGATGGACATCGGAAGAAGTTTGTTGCCTGGAACCCAAACCCACGTTTACAAGGCACTGTGCAAGTTTACAAAGGACTGTTGCCAGTTCTGTTTTGGCTGTGATAAAAATTCAGCAACAGCTCCTGCGGGTTTGTAGTGCATGTTCCTGCACCACAGAGACCTGCAAGTGCCCAGTGTTCCATTTTAATCTAGGAAAGTGACAGAAGGAAAAAAGATGATGCTCCCTTCCCTTAGCTGCATTTTTTGTGTGGCATCACTATCCCTGACTTTCACTAGCAAGCTTGGCAACACCAACAAATTCAAAGCAACAAGGCCTGCCTTTCCCCCCTTTTGCCTTTCCCTGGGCTGTGTGAACAAACGTCATACTGCATATTGCAGGCTCGTCCAAACTTCGGCCCTCCTGATGTTTTGGACCGCAACTCCAAGAATTCCAAGCCTGTATTTCCAGTGGCAAAGGACTGTGGGAGTTGTGGTCCAAAACATCTGGAGGGCCAAAGTTTGGACATGCCTAGCATATTAGTACTGATCCCTCTCAGCTGCAAAGGTTCCTGGAGAAAATGAATCATCCAGATCCTTTCCAAGCTGGCTTTAGGCCTGATTAAAGGACATAAGACTGCTCTGGTCATCTTGGTGGATGTCCAATGCTGGGAAACGGACAGGAGGAGTGTGTCCTTGTTGGTGCTGTTGGATATCTTGGGGACCTTCAATATCACTGTCTGTGGTATCCTTATAGCCTGTCTCTCTAGGATGGGACTTGGGAAGCACAAAAGTGTACCCTTAGAAGCTCCTGGAGGGGAAGTAGAGAAATCAGTTTTCGTGGACTCCTGAATGACACTTCAGTCACTAGTCTGTAGGATCCCTCAGAGTTCTGTTCGGTCTTCCCATGATACTTACCATATACAGTACAAAAAAATAAGTTGAGCAGAGTTTTGCTGATGACACCCAAATCTACTTTCCCTTTCCCTGCAAATCTAAGACTTGTTTTGGTTCTAAGTTAGTGCCTGATGCCAGTAATCGTCCAGATGAGGGTAAACACACTGAAAGGGGTGCTCCTGGTCAATTAAAAAGCATATCAGGTAATAAGGATCCAACCTGTACTGGTTGGAGCTACAGCTTACTGAAACTCAGGTTCACAGCTTGGATAGACTTGTGGACTCATCCCTGAACTTACATGTCCAGGTTTCAGGAATGGCTAGGAGTGTACTTACATAGTTATTAATAGTGTGCCAGCTGTACCTCTACAAGGACACATGCATTAGTTCCATGGCCTGGATTACTGTAATACACTCCACATGAGGTTACCTTTGAAGAGAGTCCAGCAATTCAGCTGCTCTAAACTCCAGACTGTGGAGCAGGGAGCATATTACTCCTCTGGTAGAACAACTTTGCTTGTTTCAAGTCCCCATCCACCCCCCCCCAAAAAAAAAAAACTCTGTGCAACTAAAGGCCAGGCTATGTAAAGGACTGTATCTTCCCATAAAAGCCTCCCTAGCTCTCATTATTATTATTATTATTATTATTATTATTATTATTATTATTATTAT
>JAHTLZ010000275.1:19239244-19251124 GCA_023846285.1 Phrynocephalus versicolor
CTTGCTATTTAAGGTGTTTTAAACTATTTTAAAGCAATTGTTTAATTGTATAGAGTATGTTTTAAATGAACCTTGTGTTTTAGTTCACATGTTTTTTAACAATTTATGACCTATTTTCAGTCCCTTCACCAGGAGAGACAGCATAAAATGAATACATGCACAAATGCACGCACGCATGCATATAGCATAATAGACAATGGCGTGTCTATAAGAAGTCCTTAAGGATGAAAAAACAAAATTCTCTCACTTACATTTCCCAGGAATGATATTCAGAGACAAATTAACTCAGACACAGAAAGTAACAGCTACATCCAGTACCATCTGAAGGAAATATTTTTAGTAGCAGTCCACTGTATCCTGAATGCCTTTCCAAGTGGTCACAGCCAATTCAGGCCACAGGGTTAGGATATTTCAAGAAAATGTATTCATTTCTTTTAAAATGTTTAGTTTGAAAAAATAACTGAATTAGTTGCCACAGCTGTGCTTCATATTAGGATGCAGAACACCGAATTTGATGTCAATTATGAGCATGTCAAGCGTCACAATCTATACAACTTACCAGGTGTGCTTGTTGACGGAGGCTTGGAAGCTGAAGGCTCTGGTTCCTCCTATTTAAATATGATTAAAAATACAGTGATTTTTCAGTTCTCATGAAAATTATAGTTTAATAAATAAAACCAGTGAAATAGTGATTAAATATTTCAGTGTAATGTATCAAATTCAGTCTTAGAGATATCCTGGTGTCAGGCATGACAAGGTACTTAATTTGATTACCTCTACCAGTATGATAGTGGAACCAATTGCCTCAAGAGGTGGTGAGCGTTCCAACACTGGAGGCATTCAAGAGAAATTCAACCAACCATCTGGCAGATATCCTTTGATTTGTATTCCTGTATGGAGCTGGGGGCTGGACTTGATAGCCTTATAGGACCCTTCCAACTTCACTAATTCTATGATTCTGTGATTTGGAGTACCTGTCATTCAGATTCTATTGATGAGCACCACTATTTGTTTTATATCTCTTTTTTTAATGGTGATCTTTAGTTTCAACCACTCAATCCATGGCACTTCCTAACATTTAAGACTGGACATATGAACTCTGCCAACATACTGACACATTTATAACCCAAAGTAATAAAGGGTCATGCCCACAAAACACTCCTGGAAGAAGCAAGAGTACAGGCATAACCAACACGCCCTCTGTTTTTCATCTCTGCTAGGTAAGCACGTGTGGAAGGCGCATGTACACCTCCTGCACATTCTGTTGCAACCACAACAAAAATTGTAATAAAAGGTACACAGAGCATTGGGGCGGGGTTTGAAGCATGTGCGTGTGCACACATGCGTGCCTTAGAGGGAACACTGAATGTAACATTTCCAAGATCATTTGTCAGTTTTTAAACACTGAAGTGGTAAAGTGTTTTCATTTCAATAGTAAATAGAAAATAATTTCACTCAATATAGCAAATATTAAATTCAATCACTACAGTAGTTTCATCATAGGACCATACCACTTTTTATGCCAGATTGGTTTGATAACTTACATTTTTTTCCTCTTTCTGTTCTGGTTCCGAAGACCCCTTCTCAGCAATTCTTCTCCTTCAAGGGGGGACAAAAGTATGTTCAGTTGCATTTTACTAATATATGAGCGTGCTATAACTATTTCCAAACCCGAAATGTCGCCCTGCACTAAAGAGTAAACAAATGCCAAGTAATATTTGTTATTAAATGGTTCAAATAATCATGATAAACCAAGGAAGTGACTTAATATGAAGCAGTGTAGAGCAGATTTTCAAATGCTGTTCAGGAGAAAATTGCAGTCTGTCAGACACATGTACTGTATGTTGAAATCCAGTAGGCACAATTAAGCTGTGTAAGTGGTGATAATTAATCTTTATCTTAGTTACATAATCTGAAAACGTTCAATTCCTCTTTTTTTGGGTTCTACAGTTCCTTGGGAATTCCTTTTGCCCATGAGAAGCCTTTTGGAGCCTTGAGACAGGGGAGCCTTTAAAACTGGAAAATCATGTTCGTGTCCCACCAGCAGATAGAAAACGCCATTGACAAATTGATCTATCAATTTTAAAAAGCCCCAACCCTCCCCAGCCTTCCAAAGGATTCTCCAGGGCAAAAAGAATCCTTAAGAGTCTCAGAAATTGAAGAGGGGTCAGAGGAATGCTTTTCATATTTAATGAAAATAAATATTAAATGTGGTGGTGAGTATGCCATCATCATTTATAGGGCATAGTTGCGCCAACTGGATGTTAGCCGAAGTGAACTACAGTATCTCTAACATTAATCTCCTTAAAAGTAATCCTAAATCTACAAGAAAAGCTAAGTAAAAAATAAAACTACTATTTTACCGTCTTGCCAACAGTGCACTCATTTCTTCCATTAATCCACTTCCTCCAAGGGGAAGTGGCCCATTTCCACGACCAGTATCTGTTTTAGGAGAAGCAGAACTTGTTCCTGCACCCAGATTAGGAGAATCTTCATTCTACAATATATAATGTATAATATATGTAATGATATGTGGAACTTACATGCTCAACAACAAACAAACCATGTATCTGATAAGCCTGGAAACAACTCAAAATATTTGAACCATGAGTTTTAATTTGATGATAAAAGCACCTAACCACAACTTGATACTGGGTTGCATCTAGATATTGTGTGTTATAGTAACTTTTTCATTTAGCTATTTCAGTAGTAGTTTTTGGCCCAGCATCCTTCGTGTTATGCTCACTGCAGGCCTTTTGTGCAAGCAACTTTTAGCTTTTTGGAGTTCACAAAAGATGTAAACTCCTTACAGCAATTGTTCTCTTTGAACTGAGAAGGCCAATGACTAGCTTGGGGGAGGCATCTGCCAGCCAGCTGTTCTAATTATGGGAAGTAACAGCCCAGCCCTGTTTCTGCCACCACTGGAGTGCATTCCACCCAAGTACCCAGATAAATATGCTAATAGAGCTTTCTGCTCTACTGCTATCATATAGAATCCGTGCCTTGGCCATTACTCTAGTTACTAATTATAAAAATTGAGCAGATGGAGACTTTAATTAAAAATGAAATAGTTTGAAATAGCATAACTGTACTTACCCGTGATACTTTTCTGAGTTTGGCCCCAGCAAGGGCAGCTGCTAGTCCTGTTATAGGACGGTAGTCTTCATACATCAATCCTTTGGAAAAACCAGTGGTGGGGAGAGGAGGGGGAGGGGGAGGGGGAGGGGGAGGAGGGGGAGGGGGAGGAACCTGGTTTGGAAGAGGAGGAGGAGGTGGTGGGCCTGATGGTGGAAGAGGGGGTGGTGGAGGTGGCCCAGGTGGAGGAGGTACTGCTGGAGGAGACTGGACAGGGCCAGGTAGAAGAGGGGGTGGGGGTGGAGGTGCAGGTGATCCTTGTACAACACCTAATTTAAAAACACATATACATACACATACAACATCAAATACAAAAATTGTAACAAGGTGAGAAAAATCAGAAAACCAATTCTACAGTTCTTTAATGGAAAAAATACACATACCCCAAAAATCTGTTTCAACATCAGTCTATAAATATATTCCAAATTTTAATGTACATCTGTGAAAACTAATGCATGAACAATTATACTAAAAGCAAAAGTATTCCTTCAACTCTGTAAAAGGAAAATACTGAAAAAAAAACATATTAAGCTAGCCTATGGTATGCAGATAAAGGTGACTACTCCTTAAACAAGTATGTATAACATATTTGAAGATTCTCAGTCATCCAGGTGAGGTTATCTGGATTTTGAATCATGGCAACTGGACTTCTTTAGGAAAAGAAGTCCAGCTGCCGTGACTCAAAATATAAATCTGTATAAAGCCAAAAGTGCATAAAAACCTGAAGGCTAGCCTGTATCCCAACAATAAGTCTTAAAAAGCACACACATATATATTTTAATCAGGGCATTTCAGTTTCACCAGTTTTAACAAGATTAAGGACAGCATATGTGGAACAGAACATCTGTGCCCTTTCAGGTGTTAATTAAGCATATATTAGTGGGTTAGAAGCTTTTAAAAGCTGATATATTGTCCAGTCCACCTCAATCACAACAGCTAGATGTAAATATTTATGTGTGCCCTGCACATCTACCCATTACTAAGAGAGAGTTGCTTATGACTAGACATAACAGTTTTTCCCTGTTAATATATGCTTATTTTCCTCTGGCTCTTTAGTGAAGGAACAATTCAAATTAATAAGGGAGTTGCCTATTTCTCCACTTTGACTTTGAGCAACTGGGTCCATAATAGCTTTTCTCTAATTTAGAACACCACTATCAATCCCCTTGTTATAAGCCTGATTTTATAACACAGTAAATACAACATGATCCTTGGATTCCTCAGATGTTTCAGCTCAATATATTCGAAAACATAAAACAGTGGCAACTTAAGCCTGTTTGGATAAAAATGCACACTGAATCCAAGTAAGTTCCAGTAGTGAAATGCAGAAATATAAGTACATAAAAGGTCTGGATTGTTTGCCTGTTTATTTTTTATTAATACAGTAACCCCCCACTTATTGTGGGGGTTAGAGTCCCAACCTGACCCACAATAATGGAACATCCGCAATATGCAAATACTGGGTCAGGTTGGGACTGGGGGGGGGGGCTGTTCTGGGCCTCCTAGACTTACCTTCTCCTGGTTCTGCCCCGAACAGGCCTCCAAGGGGCTTCTCAGGCCTGTTAGAGGCCCCAAAAGTGGTTTCTGGTGATCCAGAAGTCACTTCCAGTTTTTGGAAGGCACTTCCAGTCCACCGGAAACCACTTCTGGGGCCTCCAATGGGCCTGAGAAGCCCCTTGGAGGCCCGTTCGGGGCAGCACCAGGCTTGGGGTAAGTGCAGGGGGCCTCAAACAGGTCCATGTAGCTTACCCCAGGGGGCCTTGCCTTTCATATACTGCGGTCCCACAATATACCAGGACTACAGTATATGAACAGCGAAATGACAGGGGACCACTGTACTGAACTTCGAAAAACCCAATCCACAACCAGGCATTATAAGTTAACTAAGAACTGATTACAGTACCATGCTTATATCTGGCGGGGGTGGGGACACCTAAGCACTACCAAATTCCCTCTGCCAGTTAGACAAGCTGACCTTCCAGTTAATAAATAAAATAATGAAACAAGTCCTCACACATAGTTACATTTGGACAAAAGAAAATCTCTAATATCATAACATCCTGAAAAACCATTGCCGGAGGTATTATAATCACTGCAGCCTTCCACAGGTTAATTTTTCAGGACAAATCAAAATTTGGAAGCAAATTAGTTCTGATTGCATTCCTGATTAGTTAATTAGTAACAATAACAGAAACCTTACCCTGCTGGGACGGAGGTTCAACCGGCTGAGAGGCCGTCTGCAAGACTGGCTCAGAAGCAGAAGCGTCTCCCAGCACAGAGTTTAGAGAGTTCTCAACAGAGGCAGGGGGAGCTGCAGAGGGAGAAGGGAGAACACTAGGCTTGGATGAGGGAGCTGAGGCAATAGGGGAGCTTGGAGAGGAAGCTTGAGGTCTGGAGACGGAAAGAGGTTGAAAGGAATTTGGTGGCGGCGTTGGACCCGAGGTAGGTGGCGAAGGAACTGGGTAATTTGCCAATTCTGGAAGACCATTGGGTGCAGTAGGGGATGGTGACATTTGGGATAACTGAGCAGTAACTGCAATTGGAAGAACAGGCTTTGGACCCGTGGCTTTGCCTGGGGGGCTGCTAATCATTACCGGCGGAGAAGGAGGGAGAGGTGCAAAAGTAGAAGCAGACCAAGTGGTGGACTTTGTACTTGGGGGCAAAGAGGCAGGGGGATTCACAGGTGAAGGTGGTTGAGAATTTTTGTTTACTGGACGAGGAACTGTGGCATAATGGGGAAGAACAGGGTGGAAGGCAGAGCCCAACGATGTAGCAAAACGTGATGCCGAGTGCCTTAGAGGTGGTGTAGGGGGAGAGGCCACTGGCTGTGCAGAAGTCACCACCGCATAATCTGAAGTAGAGTCTGACATTGCTTTAGCATATGTAGGAGGTGGTGCTGAAGGCGGCTGGCAACTGGAGTATTCAGGAAGTGATGTACTATACGGGGAGTTGTCGTAAGATGGAGCTGGACAGAGGATGGAAAGCAGCAGCAGAGGCAGGATAAAAGAAGAGAGAGAGAGAGAGAGAGAGAGAAAGGGAGCTAATGAAGCAACAAAACCAGCATTCGAACAGAATTTATAAATGTAGACGATAGTTAGTTTCAAGGGATTAGGCACAAATAAATTACTGTTAGGAGAATTTCCATACTATCAACAGAAGCTTCTGGTCTTGCCATGTATGTATTTATGACAATATTTGAATTTATAAACAACATCTGGAAATGTAAAAAAAAAAAAAAAAACCACCCACAACACAATAAACCAGAGAATCCACTGCAGAACATGTTCTCAAAAGATAATCAGCGAAATTAATTGATGTAATCAAGTGTAGTGATCTTAACAAGATTTAAAAATAGCCTAATGAAAAATAATGTCATAAATGAATCGTGCAAATTTATACAGTATATCTTTATTCGAAAAGAAGCTCCACTGTGCTCAAGAGGATTATTCCCAAGTAGATAAGCATAGCATCTCACTATTCCACCCTATATAATCATCAATACACTCCAAATAAGAATTTCTTATGAAACAAAAGAAAGTTTTTAAAAAAAAGTTCTGGCAAGAGTGTGTGCTTTACTGATTGGTGATTTTTCATTTAATACTGTAATAATTAGCAACTGGGAACAGAAGAGTAGAACAGATGTAAATTCATGCTGTAAGCAACTATTTGTCTACTTCCCTATCACACAAGAGAAATGCCTCTGGGTTACAAGGCAGGAAACCAATTTTTGCACTCTGGAAGATAATTTGTTCTTTTAGGCATAATAAATAAGATGAAATAAATGTGTGTGGACAAGCACCACACAAGTGTTTTCCAGGTTGCAGGCTTATTGCAAGGTTCCCAGGTTACAGACTTAATGCAAGGCTTCCATAAATAAAAATTAATTCCACTCAAGTGAACTTTTCCATAGGTACAAATCATGGAAATATATTCTATATGGGCTGTGTTCAGATGTAATGCTGACCCAGTGTTTAAAATGAACCCAACTTCTTCTCCTCCCTTTGACTTGTCTTCATTCTTCCAGCATGGCTGAAAATGATTAGAAGCTTTGCTTTTCATTTCTGATCAGCTGTAGTTTAACATGCCATGAAACCCTAAAGTATGGCTAATCTTAACTATGGATAGGGGAAATAGTCATTAACTAACTAGACGTTGAATCATGGCAACTGGACTTCTTTTCTTGTGAGATTGATATGTTTCACTTCTCATCCAAGTAGCTTCATCAGTCTTCATCTGATGAAGCTACTGGGATGAGTAGTGAAATGTATTGCTCTCTCAAAAAAAGAAATCCAGTTAACATGACTCAACTTCCAGATAACCTCTTCTGGATAACTGAAAATCTTCACAGATAGTCATTAACTAAGTTACAAAGTGGCTTGTTTCCACTAACTGCAGTTGAGATTAGCCATGTAGCCACAGTACACCTAAATTTGAATAGTATGACAAATTGTGGTTAATCAAAAATGAAAAGAAACTAAGATTAACTTTAAAACATTAAGCTATGGTTTAATCTGAATCACTCACTGTCTGTTGCAACATATTTGTAATAGTACCTAAGTTGTAGGATTCATAGAATCATAGAGTTGGAAGAGACCTCAAATGCAATCCAGTCCAACCCCCTGCCATATAGGAACCCCCCATCAAAGTACTCCCGACAGATGGCCATCCAGCCTCTGCTTAAAACACCTTCAAAGGAGAGTCCACCACCATCCATGGCAGCATATTCCACTGCTGAACAGCTCTAGCCATCATGAAGTTCTTCCTAATGTTCAAATGGAATCTCTTTTACTATAGTTTAAACCTTTGATACTAGTCCTAGTCTCTGAAGCCATGGGAAGTGTTCCTAAACTATTTAATCCCATAAAACAACACATAAATATTCCTACTCTATATTGAAGCAAATATAACAAAGATAAAGAGAACCTAACTCTCTGATCACATAATCAAGCAGACATCCCAAATAATTTGATACTATAATAAGAACTATCGGATGAACTCTCTCTCCCTTGACCTATTACAACACCCGTATTTTAAATACAAATGGCCACTCTTTGGAAATAGATTAACATTGTTTGTATTTTTCAATATTACAGATCACAGTCTAACTTTCAAAACAGTACTCAAATACTGAATCAATAATTTAAGAAAATCTTGGATTCAAGGAGCTTAGTTAATCAAAACTGAAAAGAAACTGAGATTATCTTTAAAACATTAAGCTATGGTTCAATTATATATCTGAATCACCCACTGTCTGTTGCAACATATTTGTAATAGTACCTAAGTACTCTTAGTCATTTTAAAACACCTTTCATACAATTTGATACAAGATTTTACCAAGACTTTTCATGAAAGGTCCTTCTAAAAGCATTATTAAACCTCCATGCCGAAGAGCAGTTACACACACAATGAGCATGCAAATTGCAAAGTCTCCTCTCAGTTACAAAGTTAGCTGGTAAAAGCTACCAGAGCACCTGGCTTATACAGCTGCAGCTAAAATTATTAAGACTCTCCTACCCCAAGCAATGTATTGCAATTACACTCATTTTATTTCAAATGCTATCTTCTCTTCTCCAAGACCTCAAAGGAAAGGAACACACATGCCTAAATTAGCTTTCGACAGGACAGAAGAGACTGAGTCGGGGGGGGGGAGGAATATACAAGCATAAAAGGGGACAAAAACAGAAAGATGAGTTTGGGAAATAAGTCACTCTACAGAAACAGAGGCTCCAACAAGAGGAGAATTTAAGCTTTGGTACTGGAATTAGTGCAAGTGAGAAAGATGTTGGATAGGTGAAAACACATCTTGAGACAGAACAAGCAACCTGTCAGATATTTTTGCACTTAGTGAAACATTTATAATTATTGTTTTAAAGGACTGGTGTATGCACATCGGATTGAAGGCGGCATAATTCAAATTTAAAATCTAGTACTGTATCATGTTTCACTTCTCTGTGCATAAAAGAGTTTGAAGTTTTCTGTAATTAAGATGTCAGAGGAGATGCCATTTACCCACAATGTCACCACTTACATTGAGTATTAAATGCCATTTACCCACAATGTTACCACTTACATTGAGTATTACTTTCAGCCAGTCATAAAAGATTGTGGAAAATAAACACTAGGCCAACTTCTGCTAACAACTTGGAACACAAAATGTTAAAATGGACTTCAATAGTAACATGAAGCAAATATCCTCCCTTTCTCCAGCCATTCGTTCCCATAATATGTATTACACAACATTCCAAGCATCCTATCCCATATCCAATCATGAACATATGTATTGATAGAAGTCTCAATTTAGTTCCTGTAGAACACAGTTTCAGATTGGCAAAGTTCCTCTCACCTAAGCACTCCCTGACACGTTTCATTCACACCAGGACAGTGTTGGCGAACCTATGGCACAGGTGCCAAAGGTGGCACTCAGAGCCCTTCTGTGGGCACCTGACATCGCCCCTGCACAGGCACCTGTATTCAGGTTAAATGGCTGTATTGGCACTTTGCAAAAAAATTAGTGGGTTTTGAATCACAGTTTGGGCACTCGGTCTCTAAAAGGTTTGCCATCACTGCACTAGGATTCCAGCACAATATACTTTCTTTTCCAGGTAATACATCTGGAAATATACAGAAAAACATAATTGCCAACTAAAAAAAACACCCATAATCAATATCAAGTTCACATGTACATGCCGGAACTCCAGAACAAATCAGGAAACAAGATACTTGTCTCTTACCTATATCTGCATGAGACAAATTTTTGTACTAAAGTAATCCCCCACATTGCAGCAGTTAGGGACATGACCTGACCTATGATAAAGGAAATTTTGTGATATGCAGATGCTGGGTTGGTTTCGGACTGGGGGGGGGCTGTCTGGGGCCTGACTGGGGCCTCCTACACTTACCTTAGGCCTGGTGCTGCTCCAAACAGCCTTTGGAGGTTTCAGAAATGGTTTTTGGTGATCCGGTACTTCTGGTTTTTCGGAAGTCACTTCCAGTTTGCGGAAAACCATTTCTGGAGCCTCCAATAGGCCCGGGAAGCCTGTCAGAGGGCCCAGAAATGGTTTCAGATTATCTGGAAGGCACTTCTGGTTTACCGGAAACCACTTCTGGGGCCTCCAACACGCTCAGGGAGTCCATCAGAGGCCTGCTTGGGGCAGCACCAGGCCTGGGATAAGTGCACGAGGCCTCAAACAGGCCCACACAGATTACCCCAAGGGCCCTTGCCTCCGTATACTGCAGTCCCATGATATACGGGACCGCAGTATATGAACCGTGAAATGGCTGGGGACGACTGTATCTTAAATGAAAAAATAAGTCCCAGAATGACAAGTCTGTGCCAATTGATTCTGTTCATATAGAATCCATACTAGTGTATCTTATTAAATGATTCCTGATTCCTAATTAACTTGAAAGAACAGGATGCATGATAAATACAGCCTCATATCGGTTCTGGAAGTCCACTATATAAAGAAGAGAGCAGCAGGTGACTCTTCATCAGGGAGGAGGGCCAGATGTGTGAAAGCACAGATGAACACTCAAAGAACCACAATTACAGGTAAGTAACCTGCTATTTGTCATAATCTCTATCCATCACACATAAGGGTGATTATCAAGCTGATGTACCAATTGATGGACATCATCTGGGTAATGAAGATAACATTGTGGGTATGCAGGTGGCTGGCTTCCTGGCACATCCAGAGATCCATGCAACAGCACCACTTGAAAGTCATCAGATGACACCAGGTGACTGCCTGGCCAACAGCATCTAGTGGAACTCCATGCATTCAGGCTGTGGACGTAGCCATGGCTCTGTTCAAATAGGTGTGGAGACCGGTGAGATGCAGCAAAGGCACCAGTGTGGTTGTGACTATGACCCATTTGAAGAGGCTTTCAGTGAAAATGGGAAGGCACTTCCTTGGCTTGATACAAGCTACGAATAGACAGTTGGTCTGGAGCAGTGGTTCTCAACCTGTGGGTCCCCAGGTGTTCCTGGACTGCAACTCCCAGAAATCCTGGCCAGCTCAGCTAGTGATGAAGACTTCTGGGAGCTGCAGTCCAGGAACATCTGGGGACCCACAGGTTGAGAACCACTGGTCTGGAGTATACAGATGGAAACTGAAGGGTTCAATGTTGAGGAATTTCTCAAGAGAAGACCCAGAAGCACAACTGCTGGCTTTGAGAGATTTGGGCAGTGGCTGCATTTCTCCATGATGTGACCCCGAAGTGCTGGTTTTAGCTCAGAAATACAGCCAATGCCCAGATCTCTTTAAAGCCACTTCAAAGCCAGCAAATGTGTTTCTGGGTCTCCTTTTGAGAAAAGTTCCTGTCAGTATGTGGACTTTTACTGCCCCACTGGATGTACCTTTTGAAAAATGCTCTTGAATCCAGTGTCTGGGAATAATAATATGAAGTCAAGATCAAAGCCAGAATTCAGGGTCAATTGCAATGAAGCCAAGAACTTCAAAAGTGAAGTTGTGCAAGAGGTGAAGATAATCAGAGAGTAAGTCAATAGCAAAATAAATTTGGTAGAGAGAACTGTTCCAAGGCTGCTGCTAATGCAGCATACAGAAGAGAACTGAGGGTGACACAAGGAGTATCACGTATTTATCCTGCCAAGCAGGAGGCCAGGGCTTCTGACAAAATGCTTCTTCTAACTCTAGAAGATTCTAAGAGTTGTATGATGCACAGGGAGCATAGGTGGTAATAATAATAATAATAATAATAATAATAATAATAATAATAATAATA
>JAHTLZ010000275.1:19251134-19270717 GCA_023846285.1 Phrynocephalus versicolor
TAATAATAATAATAATAATAATAATAATAATAATAATAATAATAATAATAATAATAATAATAATAATAATAATAAACTCTAGGCATTGACAAGATCAACATTGGTCAACTACAAATAGTGTCATTATTAGGAACAGCATATATTCTACGAAGATACGGTATCTCCAGCCATCCTAGGCTCTTGGAATGAGCTCGATTATTGGAGAAGGCCAACTCCAGCTGTGTTCAAAAGATGTTAATAATAATAATAATAATAATAATAATAATAATAAATTATTATTATTATTATTATTATTATTATTATTATTATTATTATTATTATTATTATTATTCCACTTCTATCTTAGAAGCTTGTATCATCCCAACATCATATCTTTATACTTATAGTTTTTGTTTGTTTTTGCTTTTGGCTGGAAGTAATACTGTCGTCACGCAGCTGTGGGAAACAGTTAATTCATAAGCAAAGGGGGGGGGGAAGAACTGCAATATTCAGTTACTCTTGGTTATTCAAATATACATCAACTGTAAATGAGGATATCAAAATTCTTACCAGCATTTGATAGTTTTCTTTCCCTTTCCCATTCCAGTTGTTCTCTTTCTAGTTGTTCTTGCCGTTCTCTCTCCTGCCTTTCCCATTCTAATCTCTCTCGCTCCTGTCTTTCTCGTTCTTGTCTTTCTCTTTCTAGGCGCTCTTGCCGGTCTCGCTCCTGCTGCTCCCTCTCCTGCCGCTCCCTCTCCAGTTGTTCCTGTTCTAATCGCTCTTGTTCCAGTCTTTCCTTTTCTAGTCTCTCTCTTTCCAGCCTCTCTCGTTCCAGCCTTTCCCTCTCCAGCCTTTCGCGTTCCATTCTGTCGCGTTCCATCCGCTCCCGTTCCAATTCCTTTTGTCGCTGCTGTTCCTGCAGCTGTCTACAATAAAGAAAATGAGAAGCACTATAATGAGTAAGTGAAACCAAAATAAGAATTATTAAATAGTGAGGCAATAAGTGATATGTAGAGACTTTATATCTTACTCCATAGATAATAGTTCCAACTTTATTTCAGGATGTTTTCTCACGACAGGAATATGCAGTTAATGAGAAACTCTGGCTTTTATCCTTAATTGGTCACATGACTAAAGATGTGGGTTCAGAGTTACCACTTGCGCTGGATTACTCTCCGCATCTGGAATGTCCCCACTGCCCTAACCCACTTCAAACCTTATCTTACACGGATGGGAAACGGTGTTATTACAACATCATCTTTTTAAAAAAAAATCTCTTGAATTTTGGCATATCGTCTTCCTTGTGTCATTCATTATTAAACCAGCCAGTGTTTCATTTTAATTTCCAACTGGCTACTAGATGGCCCCAAAGTATCTAACTTTGCAAATGTTAGCCTTTACCTGGACATTCCACCGATACCTGATGAGAGAGCATCCTTTGTCCACCTCCCCCATTCAATCAAAGCTAATTCTTAACTTCCATTTGGTTTGATTAGGGAAAAATCCGGATCATATGTGCCCCCACTGACTTCTGCCCCTGGAAAAAGCACACATAACTGGAGTAAAAAATACACATCACCCTTCAATCTTGGAAATCTTGCTAAAACCCAGTTAAGGGGGTGTTACTGGGTTTTTGTTTCTAAAAAACTTGATGGTTGTGAGAGCACGTCTTTTGGAGACGGATTTTATGTAAGTAAGAACTGGCTCAAACTGGTCGTGAAATACAGCCCTTAGTTGTCTTTTGATCTAGACTAGAGAATCCCCAAGATGGCTTAAGTACACAGATATAACCCTGTGGGACTTCTCAAGTTCTGGCACCTAGCATTGCCTTGGAATATACTGTAGTATTTGTTCAAGGTAGTAGCCATGTCTTGGATGGGCTACTGAATAATAGCAGATGGCCACAGAATGTGAATTTGTCTTCTGTGCAATAATACTGTCGAACGTTATAAGATTATCTTCAAATGTGTGTAAAAGGCAACATTAATCATATTGGCTTAGAACTAGCTGGGATACGCACAATTTAGCCATGTCATACACACAGCAAGTCACCTAAGTTGCATTAACTAAAATATAAATGAATAAATAAAAAAGAGATGCCTAACCTACTGGCAGGCTCCTACATTCTGTCTCAGGCAAATTTCTCAGCATGGTAAAGATAATTGCAAACACATTTGGGCATTTTCACACTGACTTTCCATAGTCTTCTGGGAACAACTCAAGGAACTGGTGTTAATGTACAATGCCTTAACCCCATTAGGTCCTTTGTAACTTCAAGAAAACTTTTAGTACCATAGCAACCTACTCTCAATTATTCTTTCCACAAGCTTGCAGATAAAGGGCAACCACTGAGAGTTGATCTCGGCTGATGTCTATAACAGCTACCCAGAAATCAAGCTGGGCTTTGATGTGCAAAAAACTTCAGATCTCTGCCACGAAGAAGCCACTACATGCCCCAGTCATTACCCATACATTACCTTCCTTCATAGAAGTACAGAATTAAAAAAGGAAATTGGGGGGGGGACAGAAAGTGCAAGGGCCAGTATTACGATGGGGCTTTACACCACTGAAACCCCCAGTTGTGGGAGCAGTGTAACTATTTTTGAGCTCACATGAACAGAGATTCAATACAGGCACACTGATGGGGCTTTTCACTCTGCAGTATTATGGATGCAACGCCAACAAACCATAACAGTGTATGGAAGAGAGGTGATTTTCATAGGTTCTCCTTCCATTCCCTAGTTCTACTACTGCTCTCCCCAAAGGCAACCAAGGATCCTTAAAAGTAATTTTTCAGTAGAATCCTATGAGGAGAACAAGGCAGCCATTTACACACTAAAAATCTCATCCTTCAAAATGGGGAAATCTTAAATAGCATTTTATAGTAATAGGAGATAATGCATGACTCTCCTCTCAGGGCAAATTTCATTTAAATAACTACTCAGATGTATTTGATTTGATAATATGATCCAATCCCCCAAAAGTGCACAAATGCTTGTCATAAATGTCCTATGTATTTTCCACAACTTGGAGATATAACTGGCACAGCACAGAGAAAATTTCACAACATGTTTCTGTATGAGGTACTTCCTCTGCCACCGGTGTTTTCAAAAGATACCACCAAGTGTCCTATGATCATGACATACTTAGTCAGATTCTTGTGGCCATGTGTAGGAAGTAACTTATGGGAGTTCAGTCTCAGCTCTAGGACAATACCCAGCTGACCATCCATAATATCTATTTGTCTGAAGCAACATTTCTTAGACTTGCCAAAAGAGATGCAACCTTCCTCCTATCCTGACATACCTGGCATTAGGCAGAGAAGGCTGTTGGGTCTTTGCCACCTTTGCTGGAATAGTTGGAATCCTGCTCATTGGGACAACTAGACAAGTGACTCCTAATGTAACATTGTTGTCAACAAGAATAGGAGCAGAACGTGGAAGAAGAGGAAAAGTTTCATTTGGACTAAAAGGACTGCATGCTCCTCTTATTCCTTTAATGACCCCTTCTTTTAATTTTTCAACTCTATGGAATAATGATAACCTTAGAAAAGCATAGCTGGAAGAGACCCTATGGATCATCAAGTTCAGCCTTTGCCAAGGAGACACAGTGGAGAATTGATTTCCCAGCAAGAGACCTATGAAGCATCAAACAATCCTCCCCTTTCCGAGTAAAGGAGAGGCAGCTAATTTCTATCTGGACTATTGGTCAATCTCCTGGTAACTAAGGAGGTCTAAGGAGAACTAAGGCTCTCTGGAAGTGGGCGGGTCTGCTCTTCTTATCAGATTGTGTCATCACAAAAAACAGAGATCAACCCACCATCACAGAAGATCATACAAATGCCCATCTGATCAAGTCCCAAGTTGAAGCTGTCAAAAATTTAATAGCAGCAGCTAAATTAATAAGCTCAAAGAATTGGAAGGTCTCCAATTAAATGAAGGATATAAGTCTCCAATTAAATGAATGGTATAAAGAAGTGCTGAATATAGCTACTTATGATAAATTGACATCTAACATTAAAGCAAGAAAAGGACTGCCAAATAAGAATGTCTTTAGGGAAATTTATTGATTTGTACCAATGAAGGGGAAGGGTTATGTACTCTTCCAAGCATCAATGTATTTCTGAAAGGAAGATGGGGTTCCCTAAAAGGAAATAAAATGTCACCATTGGCTGTGGAGGGGGGAGGTAATGAGCACAGTGAGTGTATGTACCTTTAGCTTTTTTAAAATGTACAAATATATTTTAACCTGCCAAAAACACCCTGCTGTCCTTGCAGAAGTAAAGCCAAAACTGACATTAAAGTCTCATTCTCCTCTGGCTTATATCAAGTTTAAGTGAAGTAGTTAAGGAGCAGTTTTACCAATTCTATCTCCCAGTGAGTTTCCATGGCAGAACTAGGGACTTGAATACAGGTCTTCTGAGTCCTACACTATTTCTTTATCTAATACACCTTACTTGATATCTTACAACAGTATTGGCGAACCTATGGCATGGGTGCCAAAGGTGGCACTCGGAGCCCTTTCTATGGGCACCCAACATTGCTCCTTCACAGCTACCTGCATTCAGGTTAAATTACTGTATTGGCACTTTGCGAAAAATTAGTAGGTTTTGAATCACAGTTTGGGTACTCAGTCTCTAAAAGGTTCTCCATTATTGCCTTACAAATATGATTCATATACTTTCTACACATTAATTTTTTTTATATTTTTTTGCATCAGACTGATTATCCAAAAGAGGGCAGCAAAGTCCTTTTATTCATTTGTAAATTACTTCTCATAATTAACCCCATTTCCCCCCTTGTCATCTCAAATACAGTGGGGCTCCTTAGAATTTAATTCATTCTACAGGTCAATTTGTTTTACAAAAAAAATCGTCCTACGAAACATAGTTTAACGTGCTCCCATAGGAATGCATTGAATTCGTCTTGCAAGGCATCCCAGAGGAAAAATTTGTCTTACAAGGTTTTCCTATTCCCGTAAATTTCATTAGTTTTATGAGTTTTTCGTAGTAAGGGGCATTCATCTTACAAGGTACTACTATGGTTTTGTTTCCTTTTATAACATGTGCAATACCTTCCTATTCAAACATACAGTCCCTGTCCTGTACAGAATTACAATCATCCACAACATGTACTGAATGTGTACATCATATTTTAATATCTTGTTCAACTGTTTCTCAAGAGCTTTATTAGAATCCAGAAAGAAAAGATCATTTTCACTTATTACCCATAAACGGTATCACATTAAGATTAATTACCGTATCCACACTTGCCTAACCACTTCAACTTTACGCTAGCAATGGAAGCTACTGAAGACTAGGTTAAAGACAATTCACTTTAGAATCATAAGTACAAAGCAGAAGGTTGTGGGAAGATTCTGACCTACAACAAAAGAATTCACTCTTTATATATGTGTGTGCATAAATATATGTATACTGTATAATGACACATATTTACGAAAGTTCCCATGGCATCAATCCTATGATCACTCACTCAGTCAGAAGTAGAGATGGGCACGAAATGAGCAATTTTTCGTTTTCGTTTTTTCGTTTCGTTACGCAATGAAAACGAAAATGAAAATTTTTCAAAACAAAACGGAAATGAAAAATTTTGCCGTGTTTTTCGTTTTCGTTGCAGCAAATACATTGAACTGAAAAGAATGCTAACGAAACAGCAATTTTTTGTTTCCGTTTCCGTTTTTCGGTTCGTTACGTACGAAAATGAAAACGAAAAATTTGCAAAAAAAAACCCAACGAAAACGGAAACAAACCAAAACAGACTCCTAAACGACCAAATGAAACACCTTTTTTTTGAGTCGTGCCCATCTCTTGTCAGAAGTATCAGGTATCTCTCACTTTAGTCTGGACCTTAAAGGGGGATGGCTATTATGCCAGAAATCTTCCTTTTCTGTGCAGAGTTGAAGAGTTTGTTTTTAAGATGAAGAATGATTTTGGGGTGTCATCTTAACAATCGGTGTTGTTTGAAATATCCTTTTCCTTTTCAGGAAGCAGCATGCATTGCCTGTCTCCAATGCCTGGTAACCCTTCACACCCAGGATTCCTCATACAGTAATACCTTGGTTTACAAGCATAGTTCATTCCAGAAACATGCTTGTAAAGCAAAACACCCTGCCAAATGCACCAACTACAGACAGATTAGATTACTTTCATATCCTCTAAAAATCTTTCAGCGAGTTATCAACACATGAATCTGCACCATCGTTCAACCAAGCTGGCTTTGTCAAGAACTGGGGAACTAAACAGAGGCAATCCATGCTGTCCAGCTGTTATTTAAAAAACACAGGGAGAAAAACTGAAGCCAGTGCATGTAGCTTTCCGTGACCTCAGGAAAGCATTTGACCAAGTCCTACATGATGTCATCTGGTATGCAGTGCGACATCATGGAGTCCGAGAAGAACTTATCAGTTAGGTCAAACTCCTCTATGAATCACCGAACAGTCATGTACAGGCCGCTGCTGGTACATCAAAAGATTTTCGTATCACAGTTGGGGTCCACCAAGAATCGGCACTTTTCCTGCTTCTTTTCATTCTGGTTATGAAAACAGTCACTCAAGTTCTACAGAATCCAGTGCCCTGGACACTCCTTTATGCTGATGATGTCATGATTGCTCCAAGCCCAAGTGTGGAGTGACCGTCTGACAAGGTTTGGCCAGTGCCTCAATGTGAAGAAGATGAAATATCTGATGACCAACCCAAATGAATATGGTATGATTCAAATCAATGGTACTAACCTACCAAGAACTGAGAAGTTCAAATATCTTGGTACCATGATCACAACTGACAGGAGCCTGAGTTACGAGGTGACATCAAGGATCAACAGTGCCTGGCTAAAATGGCATACAACATCAAGTGTCATGTGTGACAGAAAGATCTATCACACCATTGTTCAACCTCTTGCACTCCATAGTGCAGAGTGCTGGCCAGCAATTAAAGAAACTGAATGTCGCCTTGGTGTCATGGAGAAGAAGATGCTGAGATGGACCTCTGGCTTCACACGAAAGGATCATGTGCGCAATGATGACATCATCAAAATATGGTATTGCACCAATCGCTGAGAAGATGTACAAAGTCCAACTGTGTTGGTTTGGTCATGTCCTGTGTGCCGATGTGGAAAAAGGGTCTCACCCTGCAGGTCAGCAGATCCCGACCGAAGGGTCATCCAAAACAGCACTGGACAAACACTCTCAAGAATGATATAAAGTTGTCCCGGATTCACCCAGACCTAGCCCATAACCACACCAAGTGGAGAGCCAAAACAAGAATACTGGATCCTACCACCAAGTGGGAGAAACGCTAAGAAAAAAAGAAAATAAAGAAAAATAAAAGGCAGGCAGAGAAGTAAAGTGCTATTCACATTTTATTATACAGTCACCCCCCCGCCGATTGCGGGGGTTATGGACCCACCCCACCTGCAATGCATGAAAATCCGTGATATGCGGAAGCGGGTGGGGTGGGGCCTGGGGCTGGGGGGGCAATTGCGCGCCCCTCCGAGGCTTCTTGGAGGAGCACGGGGGCGGCACGGAGCAACCCGATCGCCCCCGCCGCCGCCCCCCACGGCTCCGAGGTGCAGGTACTGCAATCCCGCAATGTACTGGGACCGTAGTACCTGAAACGCGAAATGGCGGGGGGTGACTGTATCTGATATTACAGAGGATGGTTGTAAATAAAGTCTCTGTTTTGGGCCATATATGAGTGTATAAAGCTGCCTAGATGCCCTAAGCACATCCAATCTCACCTGATTTCTGAAGCTAAGCAGGGTCGGCCCTGGTTAATACTTGGATGGGAGACCTCCAAGGAATACCAGGTGCTGTAAGTGCCTGGAGTAGGAACTGACAAGCCACTCCAGTATTCCTGCCAAGAAAACTCCATGGATATGGAGTCACGAAGAGTCGGTCACGACTCTAACGACACAACACACATGAGTGTATAAATATTTACCATGCAGCTTCTCTTATGTCTGAGGAACTGGACTGGTTCACAAAAGCTCACGTCAAAATGTATGAGTTAGTCTCTAAGGCATCACAATGTTTTTGCCTTTTTATTTTTGATGTTATTTTTTGTTTTCCCCCCTGATATTCTGTGGTAACTGTTCATCCAGTGCTAATGAATTTAAAATCTCTAAAAGGAGGTTGAATAAGGCATTTTCAAGTAGGGTGATCAAGAAAAATTGCTAGTTGGCTCCCCCCCCCCCAATTAGTTCATTTGCCAACAAAACAGCCAAATACTCTTTGCCTGGTTATCTACAGACACTTATATAATGTTCCAAATGAATAATCATTTATGAACCTGGCTTCTTCTGGTCAGGGTAAAGTCTTTAAATTGAGCTTTTCGAAATAGAAAGTTAGGTTGACGGGCAATCAAAAATAGCTAAATTGTACTCAAGTGTATTTTTCAAGTCACCGCAGAAGGTGAGCTGTAAGAATGCAAAAAATCTTTTTTTCTACAACTATATTACAATGACCAAATACATAGCTGCCCAATTACTGTATAGATTTTTCCATTACCCTGTGTGTCAAGCAGATGCCAGGATAATTTAGTGGGGGGGGGACCATGCAGCACTGTTAAAATACTACAGGTACATACAGATCCTTACACACATTCAGCAGAATCATGTCACTCCAAAGTTCTTTTCAAAAGTAATAAAAGGTTGTTTGTATGAAAATGACTCAACATTAACTCATTTTAAAAAGAGAATAAAGGAGGTTACTTACTGCAGAAGCCGGTCAACCTTTGGTCCATTATACCTCTGAAGGATAGGAGATGGCCTATACATTTTCATTTTTATCTTGAGTCTGTACACTTATTCTTAAAGGTCTCCTCTTTATAAGCTTTATTTATAGCGATTAGCTCAATGAACTACCAGTGGATACCAGTGGATTTATATTCATGACATATGTATTATTTCTAGCTGTGATGATGCTATATTAATATCATGAATCATTCAAAGGTATAATGTGAGGTAGTGTTCTATTTAAACCATGTTATGTTATTTTATTCTGACAGTCTTAAATGTACTCTAGTTTTCAAATTCAAATTCAATTTTTATTGTAGTGATATGACCCATACATAGAGCAAGGAACAAGCAATATATAGTAAATATTAAAGAAGAGAAGTGCATATAATAATTAGGCCTCTGGAAAGAGCTCTGTCCTCCTAAGAACTGATGCTAGAAATAACTCTGCAACTTGTGTTGTCATGCGAGTATTCCCATAAGGCAGGGGTCCTCAAACTACGGCCACCTACGGCCCTGAATCTGGCCTGTGGGACCAACTGCAACCCTACCCCCTCACTCCCTGCTTTGAGAGCAAGCAAGAGCCAGCCTCTGTGGCTGCTTTTATTGCTGAGGTGGGCTATGTCACTTCCCCCACTCCCACCACCCACCACCCAGATGATTGGCGGGCCAGTTAGTGGGGCAGTTCGGCAAGGACCCCCGCTCCCCCCACCCGCTGCCCAGATGGTTGGGGCACCTGTTGCAGCCAAATGGAGCACTTTAAAATGGGAGGGCTGTGGCAAGGTCTCCCGCTCCCTCCATGGCCGGGGGCCCCACCCCTGCTCCTCCTCCACCCTGCCCACCTGCCTTCCTTGTGTGGCTGACACTGCTGTGTTATTATGACTGTGAGGAAGGAGGGGGCAGGCGAAGGCAGCGCCAGACAGCCATCCAAACGGGAGCAGCTGCGGCAGTGGACTGACAGAGGGATGGGCGGCAGGTAACTGAGGGAGAAATGGAGTGACTTCCCGCCCACCCAGCCCCCTCCAAGCTGCTGCCTTGCTCATGGATGGAGTGGGGGGGGGAGCCCAGCCATGGCCAGAGGCACAGGCTGCCACTACCATCAGGTTAGTGACTGGCAAGGAGGAGGTGGTGGTGGCGGAGAAAGAAGAAAAGGTAAGGCCAACAGTGGTCCAGGCCTGGTTCTTGGGAGGCTGGCTGGGCTGCATTTGTCCCCAGTTGGTGATGGGCAGGCCAGCAAGCCAACTGAGTGCCGCAGCCTGGCTCGGATGGTGGCTTTTGGCAGGCCTTCCTGCCTCCCCTCCGTCCTCCCCAACCCTTGCTTGCTCCCTCATTCCCTCGCTTGCAATGCACCAAGGGCGTGCTGGCCAGGGGCACGGCCAGATCCATACACAATGGCACCAGCCTTGCAGCAGCTGCTGTTCCTGAACCTGAGTGGCCACCCAGGAAGCGAGGAGGGGCCCAAATCTGCCTGGGCTGCTGCCTCCTTCCCGACACAAGGAAGGAAGGACAGCCTCTCCAGCTGCCGCCACCAACACACAGATTTGAGGAGGCACACCAGAGGGATCCCAGCGGTGGCAACTCAGGGTGGCGATATGGAGCAGGAGGCATCACTGGGGCCCCAGAGATGTGCCAATCACCGGGGGACTCTGCCCACTTGCCCCTCCCTCCCCCTTTTTTCTATGTCTTCTCTCATTATAGGCATTCCGTATAACGAGAGAAATTGCTCATGTGATCTGGGGGGAATTGAGTTTCTTGCACGCATGTGTCTCTATTGCCCTCGCTATTCTGAACCCTGCATGCAATTGTTGTTGTTCAGTCGTGTCTGACTCTTCGTGACCCCATGGACCAGAGCTCGCCAGGCCTTCCTATCCTCCACTGCCTCCAGGAGATTTGTCAAATTCATTTTGGTTGCATCGATGACAACCGTCCTGCATGCAATATCTGGGCCCAATAGGTGAGAGAATGGGTAGATGTAGAAATAATGCATTTTCTATTAAATGATCTAGCGAACCTATGGCATGGGTGCCAAAGGTGGCACTCAGAGCCTGTTCTGTGGGCACCCGACATCGCCCCTTCATAGCCACCTGTATTCAGCTTAAATTGCCGTATTGGCACTTTGTAAAAAAATTAGTGAGTTTTGAATGGCAGTTTGGGCACTCAGACTCTAAAAGGTTCTCCATCACTGATCTAGTGGAAGACAGGGTGAAGAAAGTAGCAGGTTTTATGACACACACAGTGAACTATAATGAAACACCACAGTCAGTTTCAACACTCCCACTCTGAGCTATGTCTAAGTTGCAATTATTGTGTTAGTTATTATTAGAAAACCCAAGTTAGGTGCTGCTGAATGAACGTTCTGTACTGTGTATGTGTTTTATTTATGCCATTAAAGGTTTTGATTTGAAAAAAATAGCCCATAAAGTATTAACTTGAATTAGAGATGGCTTTTGTAATTAGGTATTCTTTGGAAGAATAGGTAAATATACCAAGGATGACATTTAGAATATATATAGTTAGCTAAAATGTATCCCAAGTTTAGTATTGAAGAATCAAACATCAAGTCTGAATATACTATTGAGATTAGACAGGCTATATTTTTGTATTAGAAAATATATGTAATTAAAGATAGATTAAAATATGGATGAGATAGTAAGGAAACTATGAAAGTATGTTCCTTTAAGTTTGGAAAGGAAATATGAACTATACTGGGCTGAAATGTTGGGGAAAATTGTGACTGAATTGGTAACATGACAGGAGACAAGCTTTAAAACTATAATAATAAAAATAATAGTTTTCCTCTACTATTTAAATGGACAAAATTCTGTTAGCATAATTATGCCAGGGCAAACTGGATCTGGGAACTGGAAATAGTTAATTTAAATAAATGAACAGTTTCCCATCCCACCTTTCAAGTTCCAGGGCTCTCAAAAGCTCCCTATGGTCTTGGGGAAACCTCTGGGACAGGAGGAGGGAATGTGCCTTTAATAGTCAAAAATCACCTCTGGATCACTGACGGCAGGTCTAATCCTGGCAATGTCAATCTGGCTGCAATTTTTGACTACAAAAGGTTCCTCACCCTCGTCCTGAGGCTCGCAAAGTGTTCTTCTTTTTCTTAGTGTCTGTCCCACTTGGTGGCTGGGTCTCCTATTCTGGTTTTTGTCTTCCACTTTGTACGGTCTGGGTGATCCCGGTACAACTTCATGTCATTGTTAAGGGTGTTCATCCCACACTGTTTTGGTCATCCCTTCAGTTGAGTTTGATTGACCTCCGCGGTTAGATCCTTTTTGGCCAGAGTTTTCTCATCAGCACTCAAAATGTGTCCATACTGTCACAATTGTTGACATTTTGATGGTATAGACATGAAATCTACAGTGCACAACAATGCATAATGAGTCAGTACTCATAAGATAGTGTAGCATTTTGCGTAACACAGTATTTCAGTTATCTTTCACAAATGATCTTAAAATACTATAAAAACAAAAACATTCTCTTAGGAACCTTAAATATTATAAATTCTTATATCTATTCCTCAGTAATGTATAAACAGAGTCTAAGCAGGTTGAAGACCTAGAAAAGTCTTAGGTTTATATATGAAGTTTTTTTTTTAATGAAGGCAACTGATTTCTGTTTCACTAGCAAAGATTGAGCACTTCATAAAGCACTTTCCACACAACTCCTGAATGACAACTGCAAACTATCAGTAAAAGGTTTTGTTTTTTTTGTTTTTTTTTGCTTTGGTTTTAGAGTACAGAAGAAAGAAAAATCAAAGGAACAAACATGGTTTTAACTGTTTCAATTTGTTCATGATATTGAGGAAGATAGCAAGTCTTAGCACCATTCCTTTGTCTCCAAAGAAAATGCCACTCAGAGAGGCCACAACTTTGCATTGGAAAATGGTAGATAATGGAAGGGAATAGGTAGTAAAGAAACGAAATCAAACCCTGTAGAACACAGCAACTGATTGTCTGGAATGTGACCATGAAAAACAAGTTATCAGTATAGCAAAACTGAACTTTTTGAAACTACTAAAAGGGGAGACAGCTCAATTTACTGGTTTTAATTACAAAAGTGTTTTAGTTCTAATGGGCAGCTAGACTCCTTCAACTAGGCTTCCTGCCCTCATTATGTGTTGCATTGCTCTCTAGTAGACAGATGCTCCACCAGAGAAAGGCATTCTCCCTGACTTCATTCACAAGTGGGGGTCAGCATCCCAATCATACAATTTCTAATGAAGAATGGCATACCTTACTTCAATAAAACTAATGGCTTTTAAAATCATTATACGGTAACTGTCTTTTTAAAAAAATATATAAATATATAAAATTATACTAACCTCCTTTGAATTTCTAAATCTTCTTGAGATGGGCCATTTTGCACTTGTGAAGCAACCTGTGCATTTTGCCGAGGCAACGTCAGACCTAGGAAAGATTCATTCTATTTCAGTTTTGTAAAAAAAAAAATCACTTTTAAAGTCTATGACATATTTATTAGCAGAGGGATGGACTACATGACACTTACAATGCTATATAATTCTAAGGCTTCATGAATTCTGTGATTCTAACACAAAATTGTCAAGCTTTAAAATATCTTTCATTTTCACTAATCCAAAAAACATATACTCCATAACACAGAAACTGGTCACTACCATCAATAGCACTTTATTCCCTTCCCTAAGAAGCATGTGTATCTGTATTTCCAAGCAGGTTTTTGGGTTCTTTAATGCAACTGTTTCCCTAAGTATTTGTTTTATCCAGTTAAATCTTTATTTAAGAAACAGGCAAGAAAGGACAAGGGAAGTGGTAAAAAAAAGCATTCTCAAATGATCACTGAGAGTTCTCAGAGGACACTGGACATCTGTTCTCTAACTTCATGCTGAATAACTAGCTGAATCCAAAACTGATAATGAAATGATAATGATAAATCGAGGACCCTCGTGACACAGTGGTTAAACTGCTGTACTGCAGCGAAAACTGTGCTCACAACTTGGGGTTCAATCCCAGGTAGCAGGCTCATTGTTGACTGAGCTTTCTATCCTTCCAAGGTCAGTAAAATGAGTACCCATCTTGTTAGGGGAGGGGGGGCAATGTATAGCCTACATAACTAAATTGTAAACTGCCCAGAGAGGGCTCGAAGCACTATGGGGTGGTATATAAGCAGAACACTTTACTTTTTCTTTGAATACAGCACCTCTACCCCTAAAAGGGTGGAGGCAGAGGGTAAGAACAGCTGGAACTCTCTCAAGAAAAACAACTGGATAGCAAAAGAATGCAAGAAAATAAATAATATGATTACAATCCCATTTTATATGAGCCTCATAGATCACTTCTCTCTCTCTCTCTCTCTCTCTCTCTCTCTCTCTCTCTGTGTGTGTGTGTGTGTGTGTGTGTGTATGTGTATGTGTATGTGTATGTGTATGTGTGTAGAAACCCTAACAGCCCAGAGGTAAGCAATGGGAAGCGCTTACCCAGAAGTAAGCGCTTCCCTTGCAAGTCTTTTGGGCTGGCCAAAGTTCCTCTCTCTGTCTCTCTCCTCCTCCTCCTCCTCCTCCTCCAAACCATCAGGAAAGTGGCAGAAAACAAATAAAAAGACTCCGAGACAAAGCAAAGGATTTCCACCACCCCCTCTTGCTCAGAGAACTGTGGCTGAACACACCAGGCATTTCCAGCAGCAGCAACGGTCCTCCAGGGCTGAAGTCCTTCCCTCTCTGGCCGCTACCCACACACACACACACACACACGCCGCTCGCCAAATAACCTCAACCTCTTCCTCTATGCCAGGTGACTAATTTTTTCCGCTTGAAAAAGAACTAAAAGAAGAGAGGGGGAGAGAGAAACCGACTCGTTCTAACTCTGCCAAGTTCCTGGATCAATGTGCGCCTGCCTGCCCGTTTGCCTGCCTGCAGAGGCTTGCAAGCTGAGCGTGGATGTGGGGTGCAGGTCTCTCCATCCATTCCTCTCCCAGGCGGCAGTGGCGGTGAGCTCCAGGTGGGAGCTGCGGCAGAGAGTGGGCTTGCAGCTGGCCCTATGGAGTGGAGGGAATGGCCTCAAACCCTCTTCCCAGGCAGTAGACACCGCCTCCTTCTTACCTGGCTGAAAGTCCCACAGAGTGGCACAGGGCTTAGTGTGCGAGAGGAAGCGGCCGGGGTTGCCCACCTGCAGCCACCACCTCAGCCTAAGCATCCCCAGAGGGAAGCCCCACATTCCTCTCCCCTCTTTATGCTCTGGCTGCCCCCACCCCAGCCCAGCTCACCTCCCTTACTTCCCTGGCTCCTTTCCCTTGGGCTCAGTGGGAACCGCTGGGGCCAAGCAGCACCAGAGGACAGGGAGGTGCCTCTCCTCTGGAACCACAACTTGGAAAACTTTTCCCGAGAGAGCAAGCGAGAGAAAGTGGACACACCGAGCCTTTACTGGCCACAAAAAACCAGAGTGAAACAGAGCGTCCCTTCCCTCTTTGTCCACACGAAGGAGGAGGAGGAGGAAGAGAGACAGAGAAAAAGAGAGAGAGAGAGAGCAATTTCGACCAGCCCAGAGGTAAGTGAAGGGAAGTACTTACCCGGAGATAAGCGCTTCCCTTGCAAGGCTCCTGGGCTGCCCAAAGTTGCATCAGTCCCTGGGAACGATGCAACTTCAGGCAGCCCAGGCAGTTTGGAAGGGAGGCGCAATGACCACCACCACCTCCTTCTTGGTTGTTTTGATCTCTTTTGCAGAGATTGAAGCAAACAAGAAGGACAAGGTGGTGATGGGCAGCTAACACTGCTCTCCAGTCCACACTTGCAGCTGACTTTGACAGGTCCAACCAGAGTAGAGAACAGCACTGGTAACCTCCACACACATACACCTTGACTGAGGGGGGTTGGGACAGCCTTCCAATAGGAATGCATTGAAAACCTATCCCTCCGGAATGGATTAATTGGTTGGGGGGGGTCCCTTCTTCTCCCAGGCTGCCTGCCCCTCAGAGCCCAACAAAGATGCGTTTTTTCAAAGAACCAACTGGTGTTTTATTGAACTCATCCAAAGCAGAGGAGACACGTTTCTTTACAACAGTTCCAACTTCTTCAACATTAACAGTAAAAGGATTGTTTCTGGATTCTTGGGGAGGTGTGAATACAGGAAAGTCCAAGCCCCCTTCTACTCCAGGGGAGAGGTGGTTCCACCACTTCCTTTCACCTCCTTCTCACAAGGGGCCGGTTCCCCCACTTGCACCCCAGCCTCCATAGCGGGTTTGGGTCCAGATCGCGTCTGGAGCCTGCACTTGAAGGGAGAGTCGTCTCTCAAAGTCAGAACCCTCCCGATACATTTCCTCCTGGTTCGTTCCTCCTCCTCCCTCACTTTGGCTAGCCATTTTCCCCAGGCCAGTTCTTGCCTGATTTCCTTTCTTTTCCAGTTGTATTCCCGGGCTTCTCTTTCTCCCCAGTAGGAGCAGCCTTTTCGGTGTACCTGTCTCCTGTAGCTTTCAGCCTCGGGCTGGGGCATCATCATCTGCTCCCAATCTCCAGTCCATGGGTTTTCCATCCATACCTATTCCCAGTCTGGGGGTAGGATGTGTGGGTTTCCCCTTTTACAGTGTCCAAACCCCATCTCTACTACAGCTGATTGGTTGGGTTTTCCCGCCTCTACTGGTTCCTTTCCTGCCTTAACCGGCTCTGCCGCAGCCGGGGTCTTATGTTTCTCCTCCTCCAACTCCCTCTCCAATATTTCACTGACTGTTCAAACTGCTTCCACAACTTTTCCTGCTCTTGCTCTTCTCTCTCTTGAGCGGCTCTACGTTCCTCCCTCCGTTTCTGTTTTGCCATCCATTCTTCCCTCTCCATTTCCCATGGTGCAGGTGTCACTCTCCTTCTGGCAGCCCCTTCAGGGAGGCTTTCCCCACATTGGTTTTCAATGCAATCCTATGGGAAACTGCTGCTCTACTTACGAATTGTTCTACTTAGGTATGTCCAAAGTCCGGCCCGGGGCCAAATGCGGCCCGTTTTAAAATTTTGAGTGGCCATCAGCCTCTTCTCCCAGCTGTCTCAGCCTGTCACTCATCCCCACCAGACACCCCCTCCCTGTGCCATCTGGAAACGTCACTTTGCAGTTTTACAGTTTGCCAGGCCTCCCTGCCTCCCTCTGTCCCCCTAGCCACCTGCCCTGCCTACTCACCCCTGGCTCTGTTGCTGCAGTGTCGTCGCCACCTCCTTGCAAGGGAGGGCAGCATATGCGAGCAGTGGTGGGTCTTGGGTGCGCGTGGGCCGATTCCCGGGCCATGCAACAACCACCAAGCCCTTGGGTGCCTTGAAACTGGAGCATTTGCAGCTGCTGCAGAGGCGCACACGCCCATGCTCTTTCTCCCCCCTTCCGGCTGAATAGTCAGCCCACAAACATTTTCACCTCACCAAATCTGGCCATCCTTGCAAAAAGTTTGGACACCCCTGACTTAGAGCATGCATTCGGAACAGATTAAATCCATAAGTAGAGGTACCACTGTACAGGAAACTATTAACACTAGCAAAGCTTAATTCCTTTTATCAATGCTGGAAGGAAGATTTAAAAATACCTTATAATACCAGTTTATACCCTTATGAGGCTAGTGTCATGGAGACAGTAACATGTCTTATTGTATTGCTCCTTTTATAATGGTTTCTGTCATATTTATATTTCTCCAGATTCTGTGAATGCAACATTCTGTGAATGTTGATGGAACAGTGCATTACTTAATCAGTAATTAATAAGGTGGTAAGCTTTTGCACGGCAGTATTAACTTGGTGGTGACAAATTATATCATAACATTTTATAATTATGAGATGATAATGATTATAATTCTCACTGAATTTCTACCTTTATGGGTTAATTATATGCAATGTATACAATATCCATTATAATATAATTTTGTTACCAAAATTTTATCTGATCTGTTGATTGTAACAAAAGAATTGCATATCAACTTTGCTTTATATGTGGAATATTAATAGACATATGGCTAAATATGTATATCAGAAATCATTCATTATTCAACACATCTAGTATTTAGACATTACATAATAGCAGCTGATAGTCTCTGTAAACCAATGCTTGCTCAGTCATTGTAATTATCTGGCTTAGAGCTATTCCAGAAAAATGGGTAAAAGCTAAAGATTTGTCAACATAAGTCACTGTGATTATGTTAAAAACAGAATTCAGATTTACAGATGGTCTTTGTTCTAGTCTTCTTACACAGGACAGGGCATGTGCAAATCCCCCATTAACTTCAACTTCTCCCTACAAATTAACAGCATTGATGAGGATATCTTCCAGGAATTCTGAGAAGATAGTGGTCACTTGGATTTGTTACAATTACTAGAGTATCTGCGTCTCATTTTCAAACAGGCATGAACCTTGGATCAAATAATCAATCTGATTTTAAGCTAAAATTCCTTGACAATCTTGGATAAAAAATCCAAAAAAAAAACTGAAATAGATGTTAATATCATTGATAGAGTTCCAATTTACACAACTCATGGAATTATGAGTACAAAAAATAGGAAATCCCTTATTGCCCAATATTCTGTTGGGGTAGTTCTGCACAAGCAACAGGAATAACAGAACCTGCTGCTGAGATAGCAGACTGCCAAGGCTTCAAGACTTGTTTCCTTTTGTTTACAACTTACACTGGCAATGACATCATTTCCACTATGCTGTGCAACAGGATTCTGACCATCAAGTCAGGTAAACTGTCTTGGTTTAATCAAGCAACCAACATTTTTCATATGCTATCTTCAAAAGAAGGCTTTCCCTGGTTATAAGTTTCACCTGTTATGTCTTGCTGCTCATTTACCTTCTTGTGTATTCTGGTCTATGCTCTTAATGATTTTGACTTAGTGTTATTTTTTTTTATATTGTACTGTAAATTTTTAATATATTATTATGTTTAATGGTTGTATCTGTTTGTTTAACCCTGTAAACCACCCAGAGTGGCCTTTGTTGCCAGATGGTGTGGTATACAAGTCTAATAAAGTTAACTATAACTTTCAATTCTGTATATAACAAAACATTCTAACCCAAATGTTTTCAATCTATTTATTGCTCCTCATTTTGCTCTGAACATTTTGCCTCACCATCTACATAAAACGCACATATTTTAGGTGGAACAAATTATGAAAAACAGAATATGCATGACCAGTTTGTTAAGCGTCTACATCACTGTAGAATATTACTAGTAAAAAAGCAATGAAGAATTTGTCATTCCAAAACATTACATTACTGCATAATCAAATGTGGAAAATGAGAAAAATCTCCATAGATCAGACACCTAAATATGTGATCTCCCTGTTGGGAATACATTTATCATTTCTTCTTATGGTAGCATGCTATAATATTCAACAACAACCTGAGTAACTAGCTTGGCCTTTGATATAAGCAATGTACAAAATGAATGAGGCAAAATGGAAACTACTACTTGCACACGCTCCTCTCCTCCTCTTTGGCTCCTCAACCAGTCTCTGATAGGAAGACAAGCTTCACTGTCCCGCCTCCTTGGCTGATTGCCCACTGTTGCTCACGGGGAAGAGAACACACAGCAGCTCTGGTGCTGTGGGTATGAACCTGCACAAGCCTCTGAACCAAGTTTCAAGTCCATCTCTGGCTGAATTCCCCCAAAACAAAACAAGGGACCATTTTCTTTCCAGGCATGTAAAATTGGCTGTATCAATGTACAGTATTTGATCTGCTTTAAATCAGTTTCAGGTTGCTTGCTTCTGCATGGGGCAAACAGTGCAATTTTATAAACAATCATCATTTGAAAATCCTTTGCCCAAACTTTCTGCTACATCTCTGCCAATTTTCATATTGGTTTCATTCATTCATTCATTCATTCATTCATTCATTCATTCATTCATTC
>JAHTLZ010000275.1:19273913-19323078 GCA_023846285.1 Phrynocephalus versicolor
AAGGAATTGGTTTGACTCCAAGAGTACTGTCCTTCCATGAGAGTAAGAGACTCTCTGGCTCTAACCCACTTAAAATACAATTTTAATTGCTTAAACTCACCTGATGATCCTGAATCTTTCTGCCAACTACTCGAAATGTATTGTTGCCTGTATGATGATATATATGAACTCTGCTGAACCCAGTAGACCCACCAGCTGGTACCCACTTCTTATTGGCATCATCATAGACCATTACGGCAGCTCGGGCTTGGCAGATGCTCTGCTCACTGTTAAAACAAGGGGGAGAGAATTGTTAAAAAGATGTCTTTTAAACAATTAATATGCAAATGAATTCCCCATTCTACAACAGAGTTAACACTATGGCATTCATCCCCATCTATAAGTTCACATAGTGTCTAATTAGGCACATCACAGTCAGTGTTCTCAAAGAGTTCATAACCTTATTTGAATGAACAGGGAAAGAAAAGAACTAAGCAAGATAGAATATTATCATTTGTCAAGTTTATCATGCTACGTTTATTTTATCTTTACTAATTTTGTACCTTTATGGTATTATTTTTATTTTTTTATTTTATCATTATGTTCTTTATTATTTGTATTTTGTTGGGGTACGTCTGGGGTTTGTAGGTTTGGACAGTTGTTGTTTTCTTTTTGCAACATGTTGTACACCACCCTGAGTTCCCGTGGGAAAATTGGGCGGTTAATAAGTATAAAAATAAAATAAAATAAAAATACAATCCTTGCACAGTCCCTGCTAGCCTTCAAAAAAGCCTTAAAGACCTGGCTTTTTTGTGAGGCGTTTGGCAACGGTTAATTCCCCCCCCCCGCCATCACGTTAATGAGTCCTTTTGTAGTTTTATTATGTGTTGTTATGTGTTTTATTTAGTTATTATCTTTCTTATTGTTTTCATTGTTATCACTGCTTGCATACTGTTTGTAAACCTCCCGGAGTTCCTCCGGAAGACGGGCGGGTATATAAGTATTAAAATAAATAAATAAATAAATATACTTAGTTAATATATCTTAGATTAGAAATCCCAAAACTATTAACAAAAATGCAAAATCCAAACAACCCATACACAGAAGTCAAACAAATTTATTAAGATTGGCCATACCAAAGATGACCTATAAATATCCAACTCATTCAATACAACAGGAATAAGAATATTCCATCCTATAAAGAATGATTAAAATACCAGAAATGCTATACAACTAAAACTATCCCTATGCTGGTACTGAAAACAACAAAGTTTTCATGAGGAAAGCTCTTCTGGGGCAAGCAGATCAAAATGTCAAGAAGTTGAAATAGGAAGGTTCATTATCTCAGCACCACTTTGAACAAGTGTTCGACACGGCATAAAGAGAATAGATACAAGTATTACTTCAGGGTTCAGGGAGTTTCAACGGGGAAAATGCGATCCTTGAGCTACTGGGATCCTTAGTCATATCTTTGTCACTTGATCAGCTACAATCTGGGTTTGAAACAAACTGGCAGCCAGTGTAAGCATTCCAGGACAACAGCTATACACTCAGAATGCAATTTGCCAAGTAGCACTGTGTCCTCCATGTTATTATTCTGCAATAAATTGTCCCTTGAAATCATCTTCAAAAATAGGCGGAGGTAAACAGTAATAATAATTAGTGCTGTACAGTTGAATCCACTCTTTGTCAAGCCTTCATGCATACTCAGAGAAGTGGTTTACCAGCCCCTACTTCTTGTGATGCTCTGGGACCATGCAGCTTGCTCAAGGCTTCACAGGCTAGTTCTTCTTCCAGGAAGAATGGTGGGGAGACTCAAATCCTCTGTCAGACCACAAGCTAGTAGTCCAAAGTAAAGCTGTTTGGAATTCGGAGAGCTCACCAGAGACAGGCTCTCTCTTTCTGTGTCAAGTTACAGCTATCCAACCCCAATATAGACCCCCAAAGTACCAATAATCACACACCTGATCTTCATGAGGAGCACGGCCCCATTCATAACCATCAACTGTGTCCATCTGAAATATGGAACCACCCAATTATGTTTATATGAATCAAGTTTTACTTTATGCATCATCGAGTCTATTATCACAGCACTGGTTCTACACGCCCACTACTTGCTTGCAATGTAAAAGAGAAACATATCCACATGTCATTATCTTGTCAATGACTATGCACTCTAAAGCACAGGGAATCCCACTCAATGGCTGCCCTTAAATTTTAAACACAGAATGGAATGTAACTAGATGACAGCTAACAATCTGACCAAAATTCCATTGCAATTTTGAACCGGGCAAAAAAAAGAAAAAAAAGAATGTCAATCATGGTGGCTAATTAAATATAATTAATAAAGTGCTATTTGTGTGTCTGATTGTGTGCTAGGAGTGTGACCAGAACCTCAATAACTGGCTTAAATTAGTCACTGCAACATTCACAATTTTGCTTCTTGCATCATAAAATCCTAATCGGATTTTTCAAAAAAACATTTGTGATCACTAACAATTTTTTCAATGAACACGGCCAGAAACTGATATAAAGTTGTGATGAACTGTGTCCAAAACAAGACTTTCAAATAATGAATAGTTTGTCCATTAGAGAAAAAATAAACATCCATTGTTATTTGCCATTCATTTGCTTGGAACCTATGGGTGACTATAATTCAGCAACTTCCAAAATGACCTGTACTTAATAGTCCTGCTTAGCTCTTGTAAACTCAAGGCTGTGGCTTCATGGTGTCAACCAATCTCATACTCAGTCGTCTTCTTTTCCTACTACCTTCAACTTTTTCTAGAATTATTGCACTTTCCAGCAAATCATGCCTTCTCATGATGTGCTCATAGCTTCTGTTTTCTCAGTTTTGCTTCCAGATGACGTTTAGGCTGGATCTGATGTGAGACTTACTTGTTTAAAATATCCATATTACAGTACCCCAGTTAGGGACCCACCCCACCCGTGATGCATGAAAATCTACGATATGTGGAAGCGGGGGGCCTGGGGGGTAGTCACGTGCCTGTCCGTGAAGTCTTGGGGCAGTGCGCGCAGGCGGCGTTGCGGGATCTTACCTCCTGCCGCCGCCCGCCCGAGGCTTCATGGCAGAGCGCGGGGGCGGCACGGAGCAACCCAATCGCCCCCTGCTGCCCCCCACAGCCCTGAGGCTTCTTGGCGGAGCGCGGGGGCGGCACGGAGCAACCCAATCGCCCCCCGCCACCCCCCATGCAGCCCGAGGTGCAGGTACTGTGATTCCGCAATGTAGTGGGACCGCAGTACCTGAACCACGAAATGGCGGGGGGTGACTGTATATGAATATTCCTAAATTGGCAGAATACAAAAATGTGTAATGTGTTTGTAATGCTTGTAGTATAATCATGCACAACAAATCAGTATATTTGACAAATATTCAATAACATTTTTAGAGATCAAACTCCAACTCAGGGATAACACTGATTTAAAAAAACTAATAAAATATCAAATATGTATACAATCATTCTCCATCACTCTTTTTCTTCAGCCTACATATATTTCCCTATATACAGTAGGACCTCCATATAGGTAGCAACCACAGTAGAGGTTCAGCTCAGAAAGCCTCCCTTCTGTACATCCCTGTATTGCATAAATGGTATAGGTTGGGTGGGGCATACAATATGGTTTCCACATTTGCAGCAGCGATTTGAGTCCCCCAGTACAGCATTCTCACTTTAAACACAATAATGTAAGTATTTTCATATTTTTTTCAATTTACACTGAACTGTATTTGATGCCTTAATTGTTCACTATTGCCTGTTGGCAACTGTAGGTAACTAAACAGTGGATAATGAATCTGCAGATCAATAAAAACATCCAAATTCTCATTCATCAAACCAAAAGTGATCAGTGCAATTTGGAGAGAGATAATTTCTAAAGAGTAATTATATGATGAGTAATTACTGACCCACAAGTCCTTCTCAACAGTATAGAGTTTAATGATACATTCACAATGTCAGCTAAGAGTATGAAAAGTGCTAAGCTTTTACATGAGAAAGTATGATATTGGTTTAAGACGGGGGTCTGCAACCCGCGGCTCCGGAGCCGCATGCGGCTCTTTGGAACATATGCCGCGGCTCCGGGAGGGTTCAGAAATTTCAATACAAAGGCGCCGAATCTTGCAAGGACAGCCCGTCCCACAAGGCGGCGCGAAGCCAAGCGCGGCCACACTCTCAGTGCGCTCCCTCTTCTTCAGAGCAAGAGAGAGAGGGAGGGAGGCGTGGTGGAAAGTGCCCGCCGAACGGCAGCCTTTTTTTCTTTTTTTTAACTTCAAGAAAACCTCCCAGATCTGGATTGTTGCCTCCCCCCCCCCCAGAAAAAAAGATGGGAGGAGAAAACCCTCCTTCCTTCCTTCCCCCCTTCCCCTTCCTTTCTTGCTTGGGTGTTTGGTGGGAGGGGGAAGAAGCGACGTGTGTGTGTGTGTGTGTGTGTGTGTTGTGTGTGTTGTGTGTGTTGTGTGTGTGTGTGGTGGGGGGGCAGTGTTTAGACGGGACGGTTCAACGTGGAGGAAGAGAAAACCCTCCTTCCTTCCCCCCTTCCCCTTCCAAGCATTGCACATGTGCAGTTGGCATCTCTCTCTCTCTCTCCTTTTGCTTCGCTACAGCTCCCCCCAAAAAAAACTACGGCTTTGCACTAACTTGCCGGGATGAAGCTCCAAAAACACGGGGGAGTGGGCACGCGCGTGCTGCATGTCTCCGCGAAAGAGAGAGAGAGAGAGATTAGAAATTCCCCTCCTCTCCCTCCTGTACTATTTTTTGGAAGATTTTTAAAAACTGCCCCCCCCAAAAAAAAGTGGAAGCAGTGTGGGCACGACGCACTCAGGCTGCGCTTTCCTCCTCCATGGAGGGTGGGGGCAAGAGGAGGAGGAGGAGGAGGAGGAGGAGGGAGAGATGGAGTGTGTGTGTGTGTGGGAGAGTCAGACCATGGCTGCAGGATCCGGGCAGAAAGCAGCGAGGGCGGAATGGGAACCTCAAGAAAGGCGGCGTGGGGAGGGGGGCACGGCTAGTCTTCTCTCCCCCCCCTGCCGCCGCCCTGCTTCATTGCCCGGTGCTGTCAGTTCTGGCCCAACAAGCAAGGGGGTGGTGTCGGCGGGAGCGGGGAGGGGGGAACGGCGGCGGCAGCGGAGAGGTGAGAAGCAACGGATGAAGTCGGCTTTTCTTTTTCCTGCGCGAGATCAACTTGGCAGTCGAGGGACGCGGCGTGACAGCTAGTTCGAGCCCGCCCCCCCCCCCGAGGAGGGGTCTCTCTTATTAGACTTCCAGCGGCTCCCTCCTGGAGTCAGCCGGTTTCGGCGGCGGGGTGGGGGCACCGGGCTCAAGCTGTTCAGGGGGCCCTGGCCGCCCGGTGAGGCCAACGGCACGCCACCTTGCTCAAGAAGCTGAGCCGAGCCGAGCGGAGCGCCTGTGCGCCTGCCTGCTTGTCTGGCTCGCTCTCGCTCTCGCTCTCTCCGAAAGCCCGCCAGCAACTGCCTTCCGCTACATTCCAACACAGAGAACGTGCCTCCTGCGCGCCCACCCACCCCCCAGCCCGGCCCTCCCCGAGGCTGGCGGACATGCAGCCGCCCCAGTTGCGCGCGCGGGAGAACTTGGGGCAGGTGCGCGCCTCGATGGAAACCCTCGGGGACAGGGTGGCGGGGTGGGGGGACGCGGCGGCGGCTCGGGCTCGCCCGCTTGCTCGCTCTCCCGGCGCCCGAAGTGCTGAAGAAGCAACTTTCATTGGCTTCCTTCTCAGAAGCCCTTCAGGGGTGCCCGGAGGAGCCACAGCCGCCGGAGCTCCTTCCCACCCCACCCAAACCCAGCGCCGGGGCGCAGCGTGTCCGAGGAGCACATGAGGGAGTGTCTTGCTTGCGAGCGCCCAAAAAGCCAGGAGCGAGGGGAGGGGAAAATATATTTGCAGTGTTGTATTTGTTTTAAATTTCGCAATGGTTTTGCGGCTCCCAGTTGTTGTTGTTTTCGTCGGAAACGGGTCCAAGTGGCTCTTTATGTCTTAAAGGTTGCAGACCCCTGGTTTAAGAGAAATGAGTTTGAATATGGGGCATCATTTATGTATTGAATGTACACAATGCATAAAATGAGAATGGTACAGCATTTTCATTTTACTAATTACAAACCATGCGGAAGTGCTAAGTGAATATCATGTTTGAGGCAGCAAAAAAGCTGATTCAGAATTCTACAAACAAAAATAAGATGGAATTAAAATTAAAAACAAGATGCTGCTTTTCAGCTTACTCTGAGAAGGTCAATGATATGATATTGCTTTGAAGAGGTGCATTCATGTCTGCCAGTTTAGGATGGAAGTATACTGAAGGATATGAATAGAATTGCTTTTGATGGAAATATGAAAATGGTATTTGTCTATCCAAATTCTACTAGTGATCATAGCATAATTTAGTAATGGCCTAGAAGCCTGGACTCTTGAGACAATAAACTTTTGTTGGTCTATGGGCTTAGAATTACAGGTGTTTAGAGCCCCAGAAATGTATAAAATTGATAGTTAAAAAAACAACGTAAAAATCAATAATGGGAGATACCTAATCCCAAAGATTTGCAGATACAATAATATTCTGCGTACAAAAGATTTTGTTGGACTTAAATAACCTTACACCACACAAACCTTACAGATAAGGATTATTTACAGACAGAGAGGGGGTGAAAACAACTTAAGTTAAAGTTAAATATGTGGAGATAGGACATACGCACAAAGGCATTCAACTCATCATAGTAAGATGGCTGCCTGCTGTGCTATACAGACCAGATACAACAATCATATAGCAGAGCAACTGGACACAGAGAAAACAACAATCCACATAAAAAAACAGATGTGCATTACTAAACTCAAATGGTCATGAACCATAACAGCTCCAGACTTGTGTCCTGAAACTAGAAATATTATTAGGGAAGAATACAAAACATACAAAACAAAATCAGCTGTTAGAATAATAAAAGGAAAAACCCAGATGGATGACAGAAGAAATACTTTAAGAGTCAATGAGACTGATAGAATGGCTGTGGCTAGCACCAAAAAACAAAAATAAGCTCATGAAAACTGATATACAGTTGACTGATTTGGAGGACAGAGAACATTATATGGATTTCCAGAAGATGGAGCTGAAGACTAAGATTGGCTGGAAAGCACAGGGAAAAATATGATAAAGAAAGAGTAAATAAAATTTATAAAATATTATTGGAAACAGAAGATCAGGAGAAATTATTTAAAACATTGTGGAAATATGATCTGGAGGAAGGAATAAGTACCAGTGTTTGGAAAAATGTATGGCATATTCGAATACTGAAATACACGGCCGTAAATATAAAAGAAAAAAAATACTAGTTTGGAGATGATACATAAATTCATTGGAACATACATAAATTCTAATTATGCTAATATGTGCTGGAATGGGTGCAAAAAGTTGATATTTACATTCATATGTGGTGGGAATGTGAGACGATATCAACATTCTGGAAATTGGTTTCAATTAAACTTATTTAAAATAGTGCTTTTATCAGTCTGTGAAACAAAAAAATATAAGCAGACAACTAAAGAATTCATTTCCAACTTGCAAACAGTGGTAAAATTAATTAGAATTACAAAACCAGATAATAAGGTATAATTATTTTCAATTAAATGACTGGTACAGAAAAATTTGGGATATAGTTATTAATGATAAGTTAACATGTAATATTAAAGTTAAAAAGGGTGAATTTACAGATACAGTGGTACCTTGTTGTGAGGAGTCTAAGGATGGTGTGCTGTCCAAGGGGCAATTGATGAAGGAGAGGCCAGGTTGGGGAAGGAAGATGGGAAAAGGGAAAACATGAAGGGGAAGGAAAATCTGTGTGCGGAAAAGAAAGGGTTAACGACCAAAGAGATGACAGAAGGAATGTCTGTCAGTGGGGAAGACGAATGGGATGAGGATGTTTGGAAGGAGGAGGGACCAGAAAAGTAGGTGCGTGCAGTAAGGGTTCAAACGGAGATTGGGGGACAGTTGAATTGCTGGAGTGGAGAGTGACAGTGGCACCTGGATGAAGTGGACCAAACCGGTCCCCTTGTAGATGGATATTCCCCCCAAGGAATACCGGGAACCTCCGGGACATTTCGGGAGTTATGGGAAACCTAGCTAGTTGGAGAAAATGTACCTCAAATTTCATTGGGAAAGGAACCGTTAACATTTAACGTTCAAAATGCCAGGCTGGAGAGTGAGAGTAAAAGTCCATTTGTTATTACTTCTGTTAATAAAACGCTGAATGACACAATGTCTTCAGTCATCAAGTCTACACAAGAACTGAACATTCATGGAGAAAATCCAGAACCCACTCACACTTGAATAAAGGAATTAATTCGTTCCAAATGAAATTATGTTAAACAAATTTTCCTTTATACAAATTTCCCATAGGAATGCATTGGAAACAGAGTAATCCCTAATCGCAACCATTTTTATGTTGTACGGATTCGCCCCATAAACAATTCTGTTAAGCAAATTTCACCTATCTCTGGAATTGTTTATGTTGTACAGATTTTATGTGATACAAACCATTTGTAATACAAGGGTCCACTGCATTTGGGCACAATTTACTGATTTTGTATTATTAAAGGGGAAAGGGCAAGCCACCTCACAAGAATCATTCCAATTTTGGAAGAAGGGGGGGACCATGGAGATAAATGGCTGAAACTCGCAATTGGTTGTAAAAAGACACCCCTTGAAAATAAGCCCTGGTGTGTCTTCTTGTGAAAAAATAAATATAAGACAGTGTCTTATTTTCAGGGAAACATGATACGTAGCTGCTATAGATATGTGGTGATATTGGGTAGTATAAAGTTCTGTACAATTAGATGAATTTTTAGTTCCTCAATTTTGTTTTCTTTGTATATCATTTTGGATTTCTAAATAAGCCATTAAGCAGAGTGAAAGTTTTTAAATTTGAGCACTCACTATTTTAAAAAGCATAATTTAATCAGGTCTCCTTGGTCAAATAGTTGTTTCATAAATATTGTTTCCATTTTCGTTTTCAGTGAGAAGGAAAAGGGGATAAGCTATCCAATGTATGCATGACGAGCACATTTCAGATTGTCTCCTGAAATGTCAAATTCATAATGGCACTGTCTGTACCTTTTCGGATGTAACGTTTTATTTAATTCCTATGGCACATTATAAAAAGCCCCAAATCTACAATGCCTGACTGGTGTTCTTTTATGTTAGAAAGTTATTTAAATGAATTTACTTTCTTAGATCGCACCAACCAAGAATATGGTTCTTGGTTGGCTCACTTCATCAAATCTTATCTGGCCATCAAGTATATACAGTACATCCATTAGCACTCATAAGCCTCCAAACCAGAACAAAAAAACCTGTTTCCAGTTGTGGTCTCCAATGCTGCTCTGGAACCAAGCAATGGTAAATAATAACCATCTGCACTCAGTCTAGAAGATACCATAAATAAATGCAATTATCAGGTGGGATTTGTATCTCCAGAGACATAAACCTAATTGCAACAATATATTCATTCATTCAGTATATGGATCTAAGAAATAACAGTCCTGAGCACATTTTCTAAATTTGTTGATATCTGTCCAGATTTGACAGAAATTATTCCAATCATGTAATATTTCCCCCCTACCATCTTGATATAATGTTGGCAATTTTTGCCAGTCATATTTAAACCTCCAAGATTGCTTTCCCTGAGTTATACTGATTCCATTCCAGTGACAACTCCCCGCAACACCTATGTAAACAAAGTGAAGCTTTTCTGAGAAAACGCACAATTTTAGACACTAGAAGTGTCCATGAATACAGGAGTATTTCAGCTATAATCAATCTTGGCAATGAGATAGTGAAAAACATATTCAGGTTCAAAAAAACAAGAATGGAAATTTGTGGGGAAAGCACATTGTGTATCCCAGGAAAAGGATTTAAACCAGTTTGATTTTAAATCAAAACCATAGCAATGGGTAATAATGCCCTCACTCAATGCCTTCCTTAAAAATGTAAACATCTTATTGTCATATACAGTAATTTCATATTTAACCCAATATATAACTCTCAATATACCATAAACTCTAATAAAATTAACAGATTAAAAACCTATGTCCCATGCTAATTTTGGAACATGCAGCAGGCCCAAATTAAAACCATGAATGGAATTAGTATGGCTGATAGTTACTATGATGGCTTTTTAAAATTGAATATATACATCACTGTTGCAAACCTCTGGCTGAAATCCTGTTACACAGCTCTGCCATCAGCAGCAAGTCACTGGTAAATTCTACTGTGCAGTGCATGCAACTTCATCACATCGTGTAATCAGCTTTAACCATCAGCAAGTTGCTGCTGATATTAACATCACTACCATTGTGCATGCAGAGTTGCACAGCAGAATTTCAGACAACAAATTTCTTCCCGAAAAGAGTAGGAACCAAGTTTTTATTAAATTCCTAAGTATTGGATACCAAAATTCTTCCAAGTGTTGGAGGCAAAAGATTACAGATGGAACTGTACAAATCAGTTAATACACCAGAGTAGAACAGAGTAATGGAAATCACTGGCAGAGAGACAAGTAGGCTGCTCTCCTTTCTTCTAGCTCTTTGGTGCCTGCTAATACATTACAGAAAACTAGGCAAAAGAGCTACAATTGTCACTGTAAACTTCCATCAGTTCTCCTAGCATAGCACTTTGCAAAACAACAACAGACGATTGTAACAATACAATTCATAATATTTTACCATGTATAAGACTATTTTTTGTCTAAAATTAATAAGACTAAAAATTGAGGGTCATCTTATACATGGAGGAAAGCCGAGGACAGAACAGTTCAGTTACAAAGCTCTAATTTTGGGTTGGAAAGGGGGGGTTAGTCTTATACATGGGTGCATCTTATAGATGGAAAAATATAACTTCCACTAGTTTTTTCAGACAGCAGTCTCTGTACTAAATGGCATTCAGTATAAAATTAGGAACCTCTTTAGACAACAAAGGGCTGTATTTGTTCTAAATACAGACAGGTGTATAATTCAGCTTGCTCCCTCACCCCTCTCCAAAAACGTCATTGGATTTTCATTTTGGCTATAGTTTTGGCGATTCCGCGGGCAACTGATTCAACCCAAGGCCAAACTAATATTAGTGAACGGAAAGAAACTGCCATTTGGCAAACTGGCTGATAAATAAAATCAAGTTGTAAGGAGAACAACTGAACAGAGAAGGAGGACAACACAGTACGAGTTAATGAGTACAACACCTGACATGCATCAAGCTCAACTTCTTCTTCAAAAGATCCACAAGGCTAAGACTGCAGATGTAGTGGTACCTTGTATAAAGGAATTAATTAGTTCCAAATGAAATTATGTTAAGCAAATTTTCTTTATACAGATTTCCCATAGAAATGCACTGTAAACGGAGTAGTCCCTAATCGCAACCATTTTTATGTTGCATGGATTCGCCCCACAGGCAATTCTGTTAAGCAAATTTCCCCTATCTCCGGAAATTTTTATGTTGTACAGATTTTATGTTATACAAACCATTTGTTATACAAGGGTCCAGTGTATATGCTTGAAACAGATACTGCCCGAAGAGTAATCAGATACAAAACTGCTTAAAAAAAAAAAGAACAGCATTGTCCAAAGACTGTGCATCTATGTTTAGAGCCAATCTGCTTTAGCAAATCATGTTAAGTCACCAACTGTCTGTTTGTTCACATCGATGTCAGATAAAAGTGATGTGGAGTCAGATGGCAGATAAAACTGGTAAAGAAGCTGACAAGTGGATTGGGCAGGTGGAACAGTCATCAGAAGGATGCAAGCCAAGACCTCACACTGAAACTGCAGGTGAGTACTTCAAAGTTTTAGGTCTCTACTGAACAATTTCTGCAACAATGTGAAAACAATTCCTTTTTACCATCATTGCTACTATGTGAAATTTAGGAACTCCACAGCATCATTTAGCTGTCCAAATCTCTACTTTGGTGGTGGGGTACTTTCTTTTCAAGCCACATCTTTAAAGCAACTGTGAATCTGGTCCCTGAGACAGTAGTAAAAGGTATACAATTTTTTTCATTAAGCCACTTCAAATAGGCTACTGTGAACTGTTAGATGTTATTAGTTCCATGACATACTGACCATTTCAGATTATTAGCTCTCAGATTATCGGAGAGCTGGAAATTATCTTCTTAGACTACAACTTTCTTTTGTAGATAACATGCCCATTTGCCATACTGGCCTAAGAGAGGCATCTGGTGGTTGTAAATCCAAAAGGTAACATTTCTAAGGAGCAAATTTATTAAACCACCTTTGCACATGCAATCACTTTGTTCCTTCCGTAACACAAGATAGAATTAAACCAGGGAAGCTTCTTACCCTAGTTCTGTGTTTCATTTGAACTGGAAAACCCTTATTACCAACTTTGAACAAGCCAGAACAGATCAAATTTCCAGATGTTGGTCCATTCTGAAGTTAATTAAGTTTCCTAGTTCAGAGGATATGGAGAAAAAAATTACTTCTCAGTTTTGGCAAAATGTCCTGGTTTAATCACACAAGGAGCAAATAGCATGGATGAATATAAAAAAGGTTTAACAAGCTGAAGTAGTGAACAAGGTACAATATACAGTAAAACCATGGTTTACAACCATAATTTGTTCTGGAAACATACAGTACAGTACTTGTAATCCAAAGCACTTGTATTTCCCTATAGGAAATAATGGAAACTCAAACGATTGGTTCTACAGCCCAAAAATATTGATATTAAAATGACTGCAATACTGAAATATAATATAAAATAATAAAGAAAATACAAAATATAAAGGAAAATAAAAAACAGATTAAATAAAAATAAAAATATAAAGAAAAATAAAACAAAACCTTAACATGCATTCATCTTTGAAAACCATTGTGGCTGGTGTGTGGGAGATAAGAGGAGGCTGTGCTAATTGCCACCACCTACCAACTGGCCTTCCTTCCTTCCTTCCTTCCTTCCTTCCTTCCTTCCTTCCTTCCTTCCTTCCTTCCTTCCTTCCTTCATGGAGGAAGCGAACTGGTCCACAGCCTCATCATATTTCCTTCCTCTCCTCTCCCTCTCCTCGTATTGCAAGATATTGCTCGTTGATCAAGGCGAAATTTAGAAGAAATGTTTGTTCATCTTGCAAAACACTTTGTAAACCAAGGTACTCCTAAACCAAGGTTTTACAGTGTATGTTCTGCATTCAATCACCAATGAATAAGGGGACAGGATTGCACCTGAAATGCAAGTCCCAGTTCTGTTCATACCAACAGTGTTGTTCCAATATTCTCTTCAAATTCATGTATGCAATTTTAGTAGCCCAATTGAATATAAATAAACTGCAAGATATGTGCTAAGAATGAAAAAGTCCAAATTGTCAAATGAATGCCTGTATAGCATACAGCGATATCAAATGTCACAGCACCATCAAGCAAATATGCACAGTTCTGGCAGCTTCTGAACTATTTTAACTGCACACAATGCATCTGTGTTAAATTCACGGTCAGTACGTCAAAGCATCAGAAAAGAAGAGGCTTCCCCCCATCGTAATGACTTATCCATGTTCAGTATGTACAGCAGCACTCAAGGGTACAATAAATGTAAAGAGAATGAAATTCTACTTTTGTAACCTGGAAAAATGCAATTATGCTTTATGATTGGCTAAGTACAAAAATTACTGTAAATAAAACTGCTTTCCTTAAATATGTATCAGCTGCAATGGAAGACTTAGAAACAGTAATCCAGCCATTTCCAATGTGACACATATAAAAGGAATCTACTATTCATTGAAAATATATAGTTCAGAGTCACAATAGTATGTGTTTATAGCAACATTTCCTTGTCGTGGCTACAGTCCCAGCCCTCTGGCAGCAACTTCCTTGCACCCGGCCTCTGTACCTCGCCACAGGTTGGGACCGCTGAGTCTTGGCCGGTGCGGCAACCAGCTCCCAGCCAAAGCAAATTTCCCCATAGCAAATACTGGAAACTGGGTCCCCAGAACAAATAATCTAAGTTTCCATTATTTCCTATGAGGAAATTTGCTTTGCTATACGAGTATTTTGGTTTACAAGCATGTTTCCAGAATGGATTATGATCGTAAACCTAGGCATTACTGTAATCTGTTCTGCAGGTCCCTGTCTGAATCCTATCCATTGCGTAGCTGAAGGTTTTAAAGCAGCAATTTCCACATTGCCAATAGATCGGGTGACTTCACATCAATACAAGTCTACCTCCTCAGGCTTTTCTAATTGACGGAGATCCAAACAAAAAATAAGACAACTATACAATGGACATCTCAATCCAAACTCTTGAACTGAAAAAGGAGTCAAGGTTCCACTGGATGTCCTAGATATAAAATGCTGGCTGCAGTTTTCTATGTTGGATGCCGTTTCTTCATCTGTTTAGTTTTGGTGAGGCTGCGAACAACACAAAAGGGCTCCTCCTGTTGGTCAGACACATCATCAATTTTATTGATGTTATAAGCCAGCGTGGTGAACCTTCAGCACTCCAGATGTTTTGGACCACAACTCCCAGAATTCCAAGCCTGTATTGCCAATGACAAAGGGCTGTGGGAATTGTGGTCCAAAACATCTGGAGTGCCAAAGGTTCACTACCACTGTTATAGTCTTTTAGCTGCCTTGAATAGATAACAACATGTGCCAAACTCTTCCCTAAGTGCATACTGATTGGATTTCATTGGACCTTTCCTCCATCAGTACATGTTTACTTGCATTCCTCTAAAGAAATATATGCTTCTCTCTATTACAAATGGAAATTGCAACTGACAGAAAACTTCCATTGGAACTGCACAGAGCATTACACTAACCAAAGAACTCTATATGAAGTATGTAATTCTAGAGTCAGCTGAAATATTTCTCAATATCAGGAATAACACAATCCCAGTAAAGTATTTTGTACCAGTTAGAAGCTCAGGTGTGGCATACTATCTGAAACTTGCACATATTCTTCAAGAGCAAACATCCACCAAGAATACGTCAGTAATCAAAACACAACAAAGCATTATTGTCAAGTCATAGCAACTCAGGAAAAATTACGAATAATAATTATAGCCATGTAACAACAACAGTCCCATGGTTCATGAAGTCCAGTCCCTGTTAAGGAGGCACAGTGGGGAATCAAAACTCTCAACCTCTGTCTCTGCAGCCAAAGACCTGAACCACTGAGCTACCCAGCCAGGCTTGTAGTTAGAATTCCCGCATGGCCACATGTTTTTTACCACATGGCCATAAAACAACAACTACATATCAACAAACTGCCTGCAAAACCGACTCCCCTCTTCCTCTCCCCCCTCCCCCCAGCTCTGTCTCTATGGGAATTTACGCCTGCAAATACACCTACATACAACAGCCAATGAATATTTGGCATTCCATTACGCATTATATTGCACACCTCATTCTGCTGCTATATGTCTGAAGAAGTGGACATGTCCATGAAACATTACATTAAAATATGAAAGTTAGGCTTTAAGGTGCCACATTTTTTTTTGTCTTTTGTATCTTTTGTTTTGTTTTATTTTTCTTTGATTTTTGCCCAAAACCTTCCAATTAGTTTTGAAGCCCAAAGGCTCTGTCTGTGACAGGAGACTGATATAGAGTTAATACAAGCTCACATTGTACCTATAGGAGACCTGGATCAGGATCAATGCAGGTATAAGTTAATCTTGCTAACCTAATTTGTCCCCATTTGGCCACAAACTAGTTGCAGGAAATGCCTATCACTGTGATCAATCCCAAATAAATTGCATACTATGCAAAATACTTCAACCAGGTGCTGCTGTGCTTCACTTATCCAAGTAGGATGTTCTAATGGTCCTCACCTTCTCTGGATACATTAGATGTGATTTTAGTGGCTTTTCAATTAGTTCCTTTTGAGAACCACCTCGAAATGCTCTCTTACCTCCACCCATTCTGCTTCATAGCCCACAGTTATTGGTTATACCACACTGAGTGGGCTCAGCAGTGTAGGGGGCTTTGGGTGTGACTGTGTCTAATGCATATTAGCATTATCATACCAACCTTCTACCAAGGCACTGACAGGAGTACCAACCAAATGAGCCAGTTTCCCCCACATGATATTTATTTTATTTATTTTGAATATTTATACCCCACCTTTCTCCAAAGGCCCAAGGCAGCTTACAATACTGAGGGACAATATACAGTCAAGAACATTTAAAGACATATTCAAGTTTAAATACAAGGAATTAGAAGAGGCATCATACAACAGTGAAAGGCAACATTAAAGCTAAAAACAGCATGCTAACACTTAAAATAAAAAAATCATTATGAGGGATGGAAACATAAGAAATACATATCTTGGAAACCAATTGGATCCAATAATTTGTGGGGACAGACCATCTTAATGGCTTCTTGCTCCACCTGGACGGGGGAGCCATGGAGAGGTTGCATTTTATGAAGTGGTGCTCCAACCCTGACACAGGAACTGACAAAAGGCCAATCACCTTCAGATCACTCTCGCCCAGCCCTGTAGAAAACACCAGGTCCAACATATGGCCAGCCACGTGGGTGCGGCCACTGAAATATTGGGACATGCCCAAGGAAGCCATGGCTTCCAAGAACTCTCTAGCGGGCCCAGTAGCCTTAGCCTCTGTAGTGGCCTTAGACTCTGCACGGATGCTGAAGTTCCCCAGGACAAGCTGTCTGTGGGACCTTAACATCTCTGGAAAGGAGAGTACTGGATTACAGGGAATGCAGCAGGACAGAACAACCCCCAAACCATCCCTGGTCCCCACCAACATGTGGCAGACCCATAGACCTGAGATTGCTAAGGCAAAATCCAAGACAAATTCAAGATTATGGTACCAACCTACAAAACCCTCAATGATTTGGGAATCCATTTCTCATCAGAATGTCCCTAAAGAACCTCTGCCAATGCCACCTGACTCTCCCAGGCCTTGGTCTGAGACCTCCACTCAGAATCAAGCTGCCTCGGATGTGGCCCCATCTCTGTGGAATGGGCTCTCATAAGAGATCTGCTAGGCCTCCTCTCTCTTAATCTTTAAGAGGGTGCTGAAGACCTAATTGTTAAATGAAGCATTTAAACACACTCTATCCACAACACTAGCTCTGAATTTAACTCAGCCATTCTGCTATCATTTGGGTTTACTGTCTTTGATTTAATTTTTAAACGGTGCTGGTGATGGGAGTTTATTGTGGAGAATTCAGTTTGAAAGGATTGTTTTTCCTATATTTCTTGTTAACTGTCCTGTGTTGTGCTCATCACTAAATTGAACTGTGTATACTTATTTGAAACAAACTACAAAGGATGGTTTGCATAAACATAACATGTTCAAGTACAGCTGAAAATCAAGAATCCAGCAAGCATTAACATGGCAAAGATTTAATAGTAAACCTGGCCATATTTTTAAGATATTCAGAGAATAAGCTTTGCCAGTTGTTTATTCAAGTGGCCAAAATCATAAGATCTCACAATTGTTTTTCAAAAAATAAACTGCATATGCATAACAAAGAGCATATTGTGCACAAGTAACAGTGGTTTAAATCCTGTTGCTTAATATATTCAATTGAGCTAGAATTGGCCGATTGAATCAGTGGGAATTTGTTGAGTCAAATTACTCCCTAAGTTCTACTAATTCAAACGTTCCTAGTCTAGTTAGAACTTACTTTAGCAAAGTAATCAACAGAACTTACAGAGTTGACACACCAAACCCCTACTATTTCAATGGGCCTACTCTAATGTGACTTACTATGCAAACCAAACGAATCTCTGGCAGTGTTGCTTGGCAACAGGAATCTATGCTAGGGAAGTAGAAAACCTTTCTGTTTATTTCTGAACATTGCAAATTCAAGCAGTGGAAGACACCAGTTTTCTTACCTATCACTTTAATTCCCAAGACTGGATAAAGCCTGCAATGTATCTAAACAGCTGATTACATACTGCCTACTCATATTTCTTTTTATTCCCCCTTCCATGTATCCAGAACTACCAACTTTTCAGCACTACTAAGTGACTGCATTCTGACAACCTGTCTGGAAAGAACTGTAAAAAACATTTGTGGCCCAGACAGTGAGTCGATAAATACATTCTCAGTTAACATACTATTAAGATTTTGTTATTTTAAATGTCATAAAACTTGGAAAGTACGGCTACCTCAGATTCCTTTTAAACAGTTACAGGCACAAAAAATATCTGTCAGAGAGAGCATCAAAGTGATGCAACTGAAGGTATCCAATCCCTGTCAAAAACAAAAAACATCAACATTTATTTTCTTTAAAAATAGGTTTTATGACTGAACTTGGAAACAGAGCACTAAACTTAATATTATACAAGTCGACATCTCACAAGTCTCTTCTTGGAATCCTTCAGACCGCTGTAAATTTGGTGGCTGTAGGGGAGGGAGGGTGAGAAAGGAAATTCATTCTCCCCACACGCACCCTCAGTCTCTTCTTGAGCAGAACGAACATGGCTATGACAAAGTTGCCCCCTCTTCATCTGAACGATGCAGACAACATAAAAAGCTACAATACTGGGTTATGTCTACTAGGGGTATGTGCCATTCATACATATAGATAAAATTACAAACCACATCATTTTCCATTCTAGGAGTTCTACCTGACAGATACTGTACCTACAGACACCTAAATGTTACTCACCCAGGAGAAACACCTAAGCTGGAAGGCTCTGCCTTCCTTTCTGTTCAAAAAGGAAGCTGGCCCAGGGATTGCAGGGGCTGGTTATTATTTCCTTTTTTTTAACAGGATGCTAAGTTAGGCAATGGAGTAGGAACTGGTAAATGGAGTAGAAACTGGCAAACCACTCCAGTATTCCTGCCAAGAAAACCCTATGGACATGGGGTCACAATGACACAACGCACAAGTTAAGCAAAGCTGTGCTTATGCTAGGCCATAAAGCCCTCTAACTTAGGCTTTCTTCTAAGTGAGCCATAGTTAGGTTTCTATAGGCCTCTGTCTGTCAGATGGGAGTCCCAGGACATAGATAGAATTCTGTGATTTGTAATTTTAAAAAAGTAGTGACATGAATTTAATGTCTACATTTAAAAAGCAATAATCCAATTTGATCCAAACCTAGTATCAAAGTAAACTTCTTAACACTGATCTCTTCTGTACTGCATCAGCAGCACATATATTTAAGGATGTAAAGAAACCCCACTAAATAATTGATTCCTGTCAATTTTAGGCTGTTTCACTCCAGTGGATCGCTCTTGAGAAACTCAAAAGCTCTGCAAGATTCCTTAGCTCCAAGTGAGTCCAAACCAACTACAGTGGTCCTTCTACTTATGAGTAATTGGATTTAAGTGTGGAACACCACTGTCATTTTAACTGCTGCTTTACTAATTTTAGATATGGTCTGTTCTATTTACATTTTTTATGTTTTTACTTATTTATTTGATTTTTTTAGATACGGCTGCTCTACGTACAAGTTGTTCGACTTATGAGCATGTATTTGGAATGGATTCAACTCTTAAGTAGAGGTACCACTGTAGTACTATTTTTTATTCTCAAGATCTCAATAATTAGTACAAACCATCTCTGCATAAAACTACTGTCTTTTTTCTTTGAAAAGTAAAGCACTGGCACTGAATAAGCTCAAGAAGACTGCCTGGTTATTTTAAAAGATACAAACAATCCAAAATATTTTGATAATCCTTAAAAAACAGTGGAAAAAAGGAACAACTATTGCATTTTTGTTCACGTAGCATTAGTTATGTTAAAGTATTACTTTGTACAGTTCAACTTGATTTACCAAATGAAAAACCCTTCTCTTTCTCTTCTCTGTAAAGAACAAAACTGAATACTTTGCCCTCCAGCAAGATGGCAACAACAGTTCTATTCTATACATAAGTGCAGGTTGTTTGCCCTTAACTGTGGTTCTTTGAGTGGTCATCTGTAAATTCACAGATGTGGGTCAGAGTACATGTGTGAGGCCCTGTTCAAAAGCTTCTAGAATCAAAAGCAATTCTCTCTGTCTCCTCCTTCTCTGGCAGGCCATTTGTGTGAGTTCACAGAGGACCACTCAAAGGACCACAGCTACAGATAAAAAAAACTTGTCCTTAGTTGTGATTTCTTTGACTCACACATATGGGTGAAAAGCAAACTGTCTTTACCAGCAGAGTGGGCCTTACCGGGACCTCAGAAAGCATAGCTTTACCAAAGGCTGCATCCTTGGAAGTGATGAAGGTTGGCAGCTGAGACCAGGCAGCAGCTTTACAGATTTTCTGTGAGGAGTACACCTCGAAGGAAAGCTTTAGAAGTGGCTCTAGCCTTGGTCAAGTGGCTCTGAAGCAAAACATGGGGCATCTGTTTTGCTGAGACATGAACAGATCCACTTGGGGTTCTTCCCAGGGTCTTGTGGCTTGTTGGAACTCCCAGTCACAGACCCGCGTATGTTGTTGGGGAAGAGCATTGGTGACACAAATGTATGGGCCTCTTGCACAAAGGGCCACAATATAGTAGCCCTGGGGAGGTGCTGTTCACTTCTAGCATTGAAGGCTTCTGGGTTGGTACCAATTAGGTTCAGGTGTGGCACTGTGTCAAAATGTGCTGTGAAACTCTCCCTCTATTACTGAGTCCAAGTAACTACAGTATTTGTTTGGCATTGGCTGACATCTCCCTGGGTTGCAGTGGAAGCTTAGTTTGGGCAGATGGTTGGCTGGAGGCTGGAGCAGTCAGTAACGGAGGACCTCAATCTGTAGTTGATGCAGGGGCCCCACCAAAACAGAAGTGTGATTGTTCAGATTCTTAGGTTTCTTTTCGGACCAATCCCTTCTGGTTTGGTACCGCTCGCTGAGGCTGGGTAGATCCTTCAGTCTTGACTTATCCAAACCTTTCAATGCTATGGGGATAAAATCACTACAAGATGACACAAGCATCAGTACGTCTTTTAATGTGGTTTTGCAAACAGGGCCCCAAATTGTCATTGGTTACTGAGAAGCCAAATCAGCAATCTAAAGGAATTACTCCCAGACTAGGAACTATATTACAGAGGCCTATTTGGGTGACTCCTTGGCAAACAGGGCACTGAGGACTACTACTTGGAAGACAACAATCTTATGGTCATCTTCCAAAGAGACACTTACTATTGTTAGCACAGATCTTCCTACTGCAGGCAGTAGATTTCTTAAAGAGGTTTGCTGGAGCCATAAAAGGCCAGAAGGAGATAGAAAATAAACAAAATCCTTTACTGGTCTGTCTTTTTTTAAAGAAAAGATAAAGAACACAGGACAATAAAGGAGGGTGGCGGAGATAACTATTTACGCAAGGGAGATAGGTCATCTTGCTTCAGAGAAGCTCCTGGGTGCTGATTTTGTGACAGGAAGAAAGGAACAGAGGAGGCAACTATGGAATAATGTGTGAGAGACAGTGGAGCCAGAGAGAAGAGGGTTTGATTCCAGACAAGGCCTCACACAAGTGCTACGACCCTTATGTACAAGCCACAGAGATCACAAAGAAGAAGCATGCCTTCCATGAAGGGAGTGGATGCTTACTTGGGTGGTTCAATCACTTTTCTAAATGTATGAGGAAATAATTTTAGAAAGGGGATGCTTGTGAATCTCAGGCAGGCTACAATAACTCCTGCTCTTTTCTCCTCCCTCATCTTCATATTCCATCATCTACTCCCAGCTGCCTAGATGCCCTAAGCACATCCAATCTCACCTGATTTCAGAAGCTAAGCAGGGTCGGCCCTGGTTAGTACTTGGATGGGAGACCACCAGGAAATACCAGGTGCTGTAGTCGCCTGGAGTAGGAACTGGCAAGCCACTCCAGTATTCCTGCCAAGAAAACTCTATGGACATGGGGTCACGAAGGGTCGGTCATGACTGTAACAACGCAACACACACACAAACACACTTTCCTCTCCCAGTGAGTGAGTAACTAAGCATTCTATGCCCCCTGAGAATGTTTTTGAGGGGGTCCATTCTCTGAGCCTTTTCCCCAAGATAAATGTCTTACAGCAGAAAATACCCGAGTTTCTCCTGGGTCAATAATGCTACATAAAGAGTAGCACTAAGAGACTTTAAATTATTATTGGGGTATTTATGTGTGTGCATATGTGTGATATAACAGATTTTTATTCGTTCTTTTACTTTTCATTTTTATTACAACATCATGAATTATTTATCTACAATATCAGTTAGATCAAATGGTCCCTGAAATATTACTTATATAAAGTGTACTATATAATAAACTGGAGCATATATTGCTATCATTTCATTGTCAAGTTAAGACTTGGTTCTTCTCCCAATTATCTCAAGACTACTGAAGTCATAGCCTGGCTTTCAGTCTGCATAATGAAATCAAAACCTGTTATCAGAAAGTAGATGGGTAAATTTCATCATTTGTAGTCTCCTATAAATAGAGATTGGATTTTCAGGTTCCTGGACTATACATCCCATAAATCTCTATACTAGGTGTTAACCACCTGACAGATACGCAGACATGAGTGAACCCTAAATGTAGTTCACCTGGGGAAAAGGCCTAAACTCTCTCTAAGTTTCCTATTCCTATCTCAGTGCTAGTTTGGTGATTTCTTTCTGACCCGGACGCGAGGCAAGACTAAGCCTAGCTCCTCCTCAAAGCATTCCAGTTGAAGCTTTCCCCATCAGCAAACATCAGGTGAACCACATTTAGGTATCTGTAAGGTATAATGGATTAGATTTAAATCACGATTTAAATTTAAAATTTAAAGTTTATTTAAAATCATGATTCAAATCAATTTAATTTTTTTTAAAAAAAATCATTTTTATCCACTCTGGTATCAGAATCCCCTCTTCTACCTATACATCTGCTTTGGGGTCTCAGAAACTGATGAAAATTCTCCCTCTCTCATTCATAAACTCGCATGTACGTTCTGTAAAATTTATAATGGCTTAGTTAGCTACCAGGGAAGACTATGAACAAGTAGCAAAAGACCGCAGGTACGGCATTAGGAAGGCAAAAGTTGAGAATGAGCTGAGGCTATCAAGAGATGCTAAAAGCAACAAAAAAGGTTTATTCAGATATGTGTATAGCAAAAACAAAGAAACAGTGGCTCACCTACTCAATGGATACAGGGAAATTGGTAACAGATGAGAAAGAAATGGCAGAAGTGCTCAATTCCAGCTCCATCTTCTCTCATAAGATAATCTATACTCCTCCAAGCAAATGTGAAATACAAAGGGGTGGGATAGGACTGCAGCTTGAGATTGATAAACAAATAATTAAGGAGCATCTTCCTACTTTAGACGAGTTCAGATCTCCAGGTTGGATGAACTGCATCCAAGAATATTGAAGGAACTGGCTGAAGAGATCGTGTAACTACTGCACTATTTTAGAGAGAGAGAGAGAGAGAGAGAGAGAGAGAGAGAGAGAGAGAGAGAGAGAGAGAGAGGAGAGATCACCAGATTTTCCCAAATGGGAACTCTTGAAATCAGGAGGGATGGGTGAAGAACCAGATGACTGGAAGAAAGCCAACATTGTTGCAAATGTCAAAAAAGGGGAAAAGGAGGAACCAGGGAACTAGAGACTGATCAGCCTGACATTAAATTTCAGGAATATTCTGTAACAGATGATAAAGCAGTCACTTTACAAGTACCTTGAAAACAAAGCAGTAACTAGAAGCCAACATGGATTTGTCAAGAACAAATCCTGCAAGACTAATCATCTCATTTTTTTGATCAGGTAATAGCCATGGTAGATGTTAGGAATGCTGTAGAAATATCTTCCCTTCAGCAATGCCTTTGACAAGGAGTACCATGATATTTTGATTAGCAAACTGGCTGTGAACTGGACAGAAAACTGTCAGTTGGATACACAGTTGGATACAGAACTGTACTCTTGAGTGCTTATCAACAGCTACTTCACAAACTTCTTCTGAAACTTATTCAGCTGAATTTAGACTGACTATCAGGAAAAACTTTATAACTCACTACTACTTACCTTTTTTCTCTTCAATCTGATATGCTTATTCTCTACTTATACTATGTTTCAATGTATAGGTATCCCAGCCTACTGGGACAATCTATTTGGAAACATTTTTACTTTCAGCGCTTGTGGATGATTCAACCTGAACTGGATTCTACTCAGCTCCTGTTAGCTTTCCCCTTGAGTTAAGAAGCTTAACAGTTTTTATGTCATCTTATCCTAGTGAGGAGAGCTGCCTAGATGCCCTAAGCACATCTGATCTCGCTTGATTTCGGAAGCTAAGCAGGGTCGGCCCTGGTTAGTACTTGGATGGGCGACCACCAGGGAATACCAGGTGCTGTAGGCGCCTGGAGTAGGAACTGGCAAGCCACTCCAGTACCCTTGCCAAAAAAACTCCATGGACATGGAGTCACGTAGAGTCAGTCACGACTGTAACGACACAATACACACACATCCTAGTGGGGAGAGACTGTCCTTTTTGTATAGCTTGTAGAAAAATATTCTCTCATGTCTCATAAAGTGCTCCTCTCCACAACACCGTCATTCGGGCAACCTTTTCAATGTTCCCTTGTGTGAACCGCCCTGAGTTCCCGCTCGGGAAATAGGCGAGGTATAGAAATTTGAAAATAAATAAAATAAATAAATAAATCCCTACAGAGCTCTGTGCTTGGAACAGATATCACTCTGAAGAAATCTAGCTTGCCCTGGCTTTCAATTTCCTACTAGCAGCTTCCTACCTAAATTTTAATTTCCAAGACTTTAAAAAGCTATATCATCAGCTCCAATATGCTCTCCAATCCCACATTCTACCCAGCACAGTAACAACCAGATAAATTGTCTAGAATGATGTTGAGCTGTGGGCTATTTGAAAACAATGGAATAGGCAATACAGTATCATAAAATGAATCACTGAACATATTGTTGCCAGAGTTCTAGCATACCCTCTGCATTTCAGAAGATGGAAAGGTTTTAGGGGCATATAACACACACACATACAGTAGTATCTCCAATTACGAATGCCCCTACAACGGGAAATCCATAGGAATTGGGATGCTTCAAGATAAGAAATTTTAGCCCTGTTTTTTCCATTTATGAAAGGGAAACGGAAGTAATGGTCCCTTTTTAAAATGGCTCTCCTTGTTTGTCATCTTTTGGCCACCCCCCACTACAGTGCTGCAATTGGAAAGCCATTTTGAAAAGGGAAGCTAAGTACCAGGGCTTCTGGTTTTCAATAGCCTGCACAAGGCGCCTGTTTCGAAGCCATTCTGGAGCTATTTGCCACTATTGGGGGACTTTTAAAAGTAGTTAGCTGAGCTACTGTCATTTACATGCCTGTTACTGAGCTTTATGAATTCTGGGGTAGTGTGTGTGTTTTCCCACTTGGAACAAATTAATCTGTTTCCAATGCATTTCTATGGGAAACCCTGTTTTGAGATACAATAATTCAAGTTAAGAAAATGCCATAGGAATGGATTAATTTTGTAACTGGAAGTACCACTGTATCCAAGTGGTATCTAAGATCACAACTTGTATGAAAGCATTCTTCCATGACATGCAGACCAGTTCTGACCTCCTTGTTTCTTCATGTTCTGAACATATCATCTACAATCCATCACTCCCAACTCTATACAGGCCATTAACCCTTGTCTTCAACTAAGCAACCTTTCTTAGTTAGATTCCTTTTTTTAAATATAAAACGGCAGTGTATACAGTAAATGAAATCAGTTGCTAGATAACTCAAGTTAGATATCAGGTTGTAAAGCCGAAGACTGTACAGTAGTTCAATTCCACACTGTGTATCCTAAAATAGCCAGCCTCTGTGACTCTCATCAAACTGCACAATCCCAGGATACTCCAAGAAGAGAACGGTCAACTACTTCTGAGTATTCTCTATCTAGAAAATCCTGAAAAGAGTTACTATAATGGCACATTGTTGTTGCTGCTGGGGGGGAATTTTAAAAAAATATAAATTAGCCATTCTTCGAAAACAGTATAACTACATAATGGGAAAGGGAAAGCATGTGATCAAATGTTTGGGGATTATTCTTTCAGAAGTTTTAATAATTAAAGTTGTATAACTACACAACAGCATATCTGCCACTGCAAGCAACTAGTTAGCACATACTCTTTCAGGAAATACACAAATTACAAGGTGTTAAGGTTTTTCTAAAACATCAATTTAGATTACACTTTTCTTTTCTTGGTAGTTCTAAAATCATGATTTTAGTCCAGTGATTTAAAGCCAGTGTAATTTCAATGAAACTACCCTGGAGGCAAATGACTAAAATAATAAACATGTTAATACTCTATTAACAGGTCCTAAAATTGGCACAATATCTTGATGGCAAGCTTCTAATAATCTACAATGTTTTGCCATCCACTGTAATTGACAAAAATCAGAACATTCCTAGTTTATTTATTTCTATATCTTTGCACAATATTTCTTTCCAAATACAGCAATTCTTCTGCAGATACAGGGCCTGTGGTTAGATGCTATTGTTAATACAAACAGGATTTCAAACCAAAACTCATATGTAAGGGTGTCTCAGAGCACACTTTGTCAAAACACAGCCTGAAAGGGAATAAAAATGATACTATTAATTCCCAATGTCAAATACAGTAAAGGAAAATCAGTATCTGCAGGAACAAATGGGTATTATGGGAGAGGAAAAGGTTACAGCAATGTCTAGTTTAGTGCTGTGATGTGCCTGAGCTCTATATTATTCCAGTAACCCACAGCAAATAGTATTGCAAGTCTAGATTTACCACTAGTCAAAGTAATTAATAATGAACTTAAAAGGCCAGCGATCAGAACCACCAGAAAGTAATGATCTATTTTCCTAAGAGATATGGTTTCCAACATTTCAAGACAGGAAGCACACACACACACAAAATAATTTTCACTGTGGCTTAGGGTCATATACGAACTCTCTTTAAAAATAACTTTGAGGCACTAAAATTTATAGGTGGACCTAAAACATAATTTATTTATTTATTATTATTTATTATTCACACTTGTATACCGCCCTATTCCCACAAAGGGGGCTCAGGGCGGTTCACAACATTAAAATAAGAACAAATAGAACAACAAAGTAGCTAAAACACCAATATCCAAGCATAGATAGGCAGGTTAAAAAAAAAGGCACAGACTGGGGCCCTAAACGTCGCCGTAGGCATCCCGAAAGAGAAAGGTCTTAAGGTTCTTCTTGAACGCCGTCAGCGAGGGAGCCTGCCGTATTTCGCCGGGAAGTTTATTCCAAATAGATGGTGCCACCACCGAGAAGGCCCGTCCGCAAGTACTCGCTTTACGGGCCTCCCTCGGGGTGACAGTCCGCAGCGAAAGGGCCACCGAAGAACGGGTGGGTCGGGCCAGATCAAGTTGTCGGGAGAGACGCTCCATCAAATAAGCCGGGGCCAAGCCATGGAGGATTTTGTAAACCAAAACCAACACCTTGAACCTTATTCGGGAGGCAATGGGTAACCAGTGTAGGCGAGCCAGGATAGGGGTGGTGCAGTCATAGCGGCGCGCACCAACCACCAACCTGGCCACCGTATTCTGGACCCGCTGCAATCGCCGAACAAGGTTCAAGGGGAGCCCCATGTAGAGAGCGTTGCAATAATCCAGCCTCGACATGACCAGTGCCTGTACCACAGTCCTCAAGGAGCCCTCATCGAGGTACGGGCGAATCTGGGCGATAAGCCTTAGATGGTAAAAGGCCGACCTGACCACGGCTGACACCTGAGATTCCAGGGTCAGATCCGGGTCTAGGACAACGCCCAGATTCCTCACTCTTTGCGCCAGCTGGAGGGCGGACCCGCCCAGACTGGGGAGAGGGCCACAGTACCCCTCCGACGAGCCCCCGAAGAACATGACCTCGGTCTTGCCTGGGTTGAGCTTGAGCCTGTGAGTCCTGGTCCAGTCCAGAACCACAGCCAGGCAACGATCAAGGGTCCGGACGGCCTCCACTGCACTGGTGGAAAAGGAGAGATAGAGCTGCGTGTCATCAGCGTACTGATGACAGCAGACTCCATAACTCCGGATGATCTCAGCCAGCGGCTTCATATAGATGTTAAAGAGCATTGGGGAGAGTGACGACCCCTGAGGCACCCCACAAGAGAGTGTCCAGGGAGCTGACAACTCACCCCCCAAGCTCACTCGCTGGGTGCGGCCCTCAAGGAAGGACCGGAGCCAGCACAAGGCCTGGCCCCCAATCCCAACCTCCGAGAGCCGTTCCAGCAGGATACCGTGGTCGACGGTATCAAAAGCCGCTGACAGGTCGAGAAGGACCAACAGGGTAGAGCAACCCCTGTCAGCCCTCCTCAACAGATCATCGTGCAGCGCGACCAGAGCCGTCTCGGTCCCATGACGCGGCCTGAACCCGGACTGGAAAGGATCCAGGACATGGTTCTCCTCCAGGAACGACTGGAGACGCAGGGCGGCGACTCGCTCAATCACCTTGCCCAAAAAGGGAACATTGGCTATGGGACGATAGTTGGACAAATCGTCCACAGCCAAGCCGGGTCTTTTAATAATGGGCTTCACCACCGTCTCCTTCAGAGGACTGGGAAAGATCCCGTCTCTGAAGGAGGCCGAGGCGATCAGTGAAGCCCATTTTGGCATGCTCCCCCCTGCGATCTTAATCAGCCAGGAAGGGCAAGGGTCGAACGGAGAGGCCGCAGGCCTGCAGTGTCCCAGGGCCCTGGAGGCATCCACAGATGTAACAGGCCCAAACTCAACAAACCAAGGCAACCGGTTAGTATACTGTACTAAAAATGATTTTTCTCCATCCTTGCCCTTTCTGTTTTAGACAGTGGAGAAGGCCTAGTACTCTTTACCTGTCTAGATTCTTCAAATTAGTGTGTTTATTTCAGTTTGTCTTAAAATTAACCATGTAGCAGGAAATTAAGAATGCCTTATCATGAATCTCTTATCATTCTACAAGCAAGCATGTTTTCACTTTGTACAGTCAGTATTTTGGATGTTCCATATCGAAGGAGGTATAACCCCTCTGTCTCAGCCTGGTAAGGGAAAAGACAATGTCTCTTCAAAGAACCTCCAAGGTCCTTTATACTGGGATCAACTGAATATCTGAATGGTCTTTGGAGCATCTTTTTCATAATGCTCCATAAACATAGAGCTGACCGGGCCAATGCTACACAAGCACAAGCAGTGATCACTCTCTGGCTGAGCTGCTGTAATGGACTCCACCTGAGCTGCCCTGGAACAGCATTCAAAACCCAACTAATTTAACATGTTGGCCCAATTATTTTATTAGTTAATAGGACACAGATGCATTTCAATGTGCTAGTTTTAGCATTTATTTACAGAAACATGCTGTCTCATACAGATCCACCTATAATTTTAGTGCCTCCAAGTTATTTTTAAAGAGAGTTTATATATGACCCTCATGCAGCTGACTAACAAATTAAAACAAGAAAATCAACCTATAATAAACAGAAAACTTCCTAAAAATAGCACTGTAAATTCTGAGAATCAGATACCAATGAAAGTGGGTAACTACACTTCTCCCTTTAATATGGATCTCAGAAGCACAGTTTTGGTTATACATAGCTTGTTGCTTTTACAACAAACAAATAAATATTTTATTGAATAAATTAATATTCAGTTATTAAATACTATGTGGCTATTCCTCTCCAAGACATGGCCTACGAAAGGGGAGGCTGTTATTGGCAATGCAGTGGCCCCTGGTCTGATGGCAACAACCCCGAGCTATGTTTTCAGGGAGACATACCCAAAACCACAATCTAATCACTTGGATTTTCCAGCACAAACACAACAGTACAGTACTGGTATATTTCGCCATGCTGAGATAGAAGGTGGACAGATTAACCATAAGGAAGATGGAACTATCAATGGCTACCTGGAAGAATAGCTGTATCAGAACTCCAACTGTATACCTCAGGTCAGTGGAACAAAAACCTGGGATCCAAATCAGGGACACAGTAAGAAATGGGATAGAACATAGAGCTATGAAGACAGTAGAGGAGCTTTCATAGCTCTATATCAAACAAGAAGAGGAAATAAAGGTCATCTTCTCCCTGTCCCAACTCTATGGTCCACAGTGGAGGTGCTGGCAGGGTGGCCTCATAGGTTTCCCGCATCAGGACATGGAAGGAGGTGGGCCCTTGGGGACAATGGTGGGGAGGAGACTGGATGGCTGGGAGGGATGTCAAGATCTTGCCCTTGGTGGTAGTGAGACCCTTGATGGCCCCTCAAGCAAAGAGAGTTGCAGCCAGAGGTCAGTGATTCAAGGGAGCTGTGAGTCAAAATGTTTGGGAACCAATGAGCTGTAAATTTTCTCCTGCACCAGAAATAGCCTATATTCAAATCACAATTTCCAATTCTGATTTTCTAATTATGGAACTAAGGCTGGCATACTTCAGGTCTTTGATGAGAAGACAAGACTTACTGGAAAACACAATAATGCCAGGAAAAGTTAAGGGCAACAGGAAAAGTGGAAGACCAAATAAGAGATGGGTTGACTTGGTAAATGAAGTCATAACCTTGCATTTGCTCATCAGTTCACATCATACTAAACATTCAGTCAAATGTCTTTACAATTTGGCTAGGCTTAATAACCAAGATGAAGTTACATTTTCTATCTGTTGCATGGGGCAAACATCCCTTTCTTCATTAAATTATGATAGAGGAATTCAGCCTTAGCCATTGCCTCTTGCAGAAATCAAAAGCAAAGCAAAGTATTCTGCTTATATACCGCCCCATACCACTACAAGTAGTTGCTGGGCAGTTTAGTTTAATTACAGCATGCAGGCTACACATCACCCCTCCACAACAAGCTGGGTACTCATTTTACCAACCTCCGAAGGATGGAAGGCTGAGTCAACCATGAGCCTGCTACCTAGGATTGAACCCCAAGTCATGAGCCCAGTTTTAGCTGCAGTACAGGCATTTATCCACTGTCCCACAAGGCTCCTTTTTAAAAAGAAAACTTCAAGAAAACTTTTCCAACTCGCACATCATTTTTCAGCTCCAGAAGAGGAAAGCAGGGAAATGACTTTCTAGTTAGTTTCTGCATAGAAAAAAATCCACATAGATGTCAAAGCAGCTGAACAATTTTCCACCCAAGATCATAGTCATGAATTTACTGTTAGATGAACTCTGTCCATCTTTGCTGACTGGAAAACAGCAGCCCATCTGTTGGAACAAGCGAAAACTGTTCCACGTCAATGCATCTGAACAAGCAACAAACCAAGATATGTAGTCTAGTAGCTAGAACCAGATAGTGTTAGATGAATTCATATATTCAAAGAATGATTGCAACACTTCCTCCTGGACCAAAGTGTCAAGTGTGCAGCCACAGGGCCTCAGCCACATTATGATCAACATCTCTGTAAATGACTTTCTTCAAAAGATGGAGAGGACACTCAACAGATTTGGATGAGATTTTTAAACACAGACTGGATCACTGTCTGCCACAGATATCTAGCATCAGCACTATTGTGTCAAACAGAGCATTAAACTGTTCTAAATTCATAACATACACAACACACTAAATTTAACCAAGTGATACAGTTTTTCTCAATATAAAAATGTAAAGCATGTTTGCAGTGAAACAAAAGTCGCTGAGAAATTAATGTCGAAATATTTATATAAAAATATCATGGAAAATTGTGAAGATTCTCAGTCATTCAGCTAAGTTTATCTGGAAGCTGACTCATGGCAACTGGACTTCTTTTCTTGAGAGATCAAAACATTACACTATTCATCCAAGCAGCTTCCTCAGTCTAAGGAAAGTTAGGGGTGAGTCCTCCAATTTATAGTTCACCTATAAAGGACTTTGGATAGATTGTACATGAATGTCAGACAGGCCTATAAGGCTGAACCATTAGTGCACTGGGGCCAATCCGATTATATATCTCGACTTCTGACTCCTGAATATATTCCTTTGAGGAAGGAGATGCCAATAATAAAGATGAATATCATGATATGGCCAGCAGGAGCATCTCAAGAGCCGCAGGATTGTTTTTTATGTCACTGATTGGGAGGCATTTGCCCAACAGGATTTAGAGACTTACACTGAGGTAGTGTTGGACTATATCAGATTTTGTAGTGACAGTGCAATGCCAAAGCTCAGGATAAAGACCTATCCAAACAGGAAGCCCTGGATGACAAGGGAGGTTCAGGGGCTGCTAAAGGCAAGAAATGCTGCTTTTAGAAGTGGAAACAGGTCACTGTATAGTACAGCCAGAGCCGATCTGAATAGCAGCATCCTTGCGGCTGAAGAGGCATACAGGCAGCGATTGGAGAATCCTAACAACACTAGGGAGGTGTGGCAAGGTGTACGGGAAATGACTGGGTACAAATCTAAAGTTTCCCCAGTAGCTGAGGGAGGGGTATCTTTGGCAGAGGAGTTAAATGGCTTTTTTGCCCATTTTGAAGCAACATCTGTAGGGACAACAGCAGAGTTTCTGCCACCTTCAGTACTGTTATCATCATCGACACAAGGGAGTGTAGTTTTTAATGTGGAAGAGGGAGAGATGAGGAAGGTGTTGAAGAGGATCAATCCAAGGTAGGCTACAGGGCCAGACGGAGTTGCCAGAAGGGTATTGAAGGATTGTGCAGAACAATTAGCAGGAGTTTTCACTGGGATTGAATCGATCCCTATCCCAAGCTACTGTGCTATCATGCCTAAAGTCTGCTATTTTTGTTCCGATAGAAAAAAAATCCGGAAAATTTTAATGATTCAGTAACACTTACACCTGTAATCATGAAGTGCTTTGAAAAGTTGGTACGGAACTATGTTATTGCCTGTTTACCAGAGGGACTGGACACATTCCAATTTGCCTATAAAAAGAAGATATCAACAGAGGATGTTGTGGCCTGTGCTCTTCACACTGTTCTTGAACATCTGGAGCAGAGGGGGGGGGCTATGCTAGATTGCTCTTTGTGGATTTTAACACCATTCTACCATGGCACTTGATTTCTAAACTGGAAGGTCTAGGGCTTCCACCATCACTTTGTGGATGAATTTTGGATTTTCTGTCAGATCATTCTCAGAGGGTCCGATTGGGCCCTTATACCTCTAATATTCTTAGTACCAACACTGTAACACCACAGGAATGTGTGCTTAGCCCACTCCTTTATACACGTTTGATTCTGTCTCTGCCTATCCTAGCAATAGGATCATTAAGTTTGCAGATGACACAACTGTGATTGGGCTAATCTGTGGCAAGGAGAGTGAGATGGCTTACAGAGATGAGGTGGAGAGGTTGACCAAGTGGTGTAGAATTAATAACTTGCACCTAAACATAAAGAAAACAAATGAGCTTGTGGTGGATTTTAGGAGGCAGAAAACCGATGTTCAACCACTGGTGATTGATGGGAACAGTGTGGAGAGGGTTACAGGTTTTAGATTTTGGGGCATTGAGTTACAGGAGGATCTGTCCTGGAGTGTCAACACAAGGGGGCTTGCAAAGAAGGCTCAGCAGAGACTATTTTTCTTGAGAACTTTAAGGAAAAACCATCTGCCACAAAAGCTGCTGCTGGCCTTCTATCATTGTGCAACTGAGAGTGTGCTTACTTACGGGTTATGTATATGGTACGGAACTTGTACCCATCGGGATAGGACAGTGTTGCACAGAATCATAAGAATTGCGGAGAGTATTGTGGGCTGTTCACTCCCCACCCTAGAACAAATTTATACTACCAGGTGCCACTGTAAAGTGTTAGATATATTAAGAGATCCATCACATTCTGGTCATCGCCTCTTCGAGTTGCTGCCATCGGGACGGAGATATAGAGTACTGAGGGTGAGAACAAACCATCTGAAAGATAGCTTCTTTTTTTTTAGCAATACTGTCCTTAAATGGAAATTCTGGACTTTGAAGTCAGCTTATTTTATGTCATATTTTATGTGTTGTAGCTGTTTTTAAATCTCTGTGGAATGTTTTATATGAGTTGAATATAGCAACCATGAAATTTCGTTGTTCCTGCAAGGGAGCAATGACAATAAAGATTCCTATCTATCTTGTGATGTGAAATCAAGGTGAACTATAAATTGGAGGCCTCACCACTAACTTTCCTCAGACTGATGAAGTTCCTTGGATAAGCAGCGAAACGTTTCAATCTCTCAAGAAAAGAAGTCCAGTTGCCATGACTCAACTTCCACATCATAGAAAATTAATTTTTCATTTTCTGAAACCTAAATTGTGCTGCTTTTGATAAAGTACTTTCATATTCACATATGAAGAAAAAAATTAAACCTCTTCTATTTTTCTCCTGTGTTTTTAACTGACACTTCATCTATATACAGGAATAAATATTTATATGTGACCTCAAATGGTAGGAAATAGTTTACTGCTGTAAAGAAACGTACAGTAAGATTTGTCATCCAATTCCACAATACTTGAAAGAAATTGCTATATTTTTTTAAAAGCCTTCCTTCAATTAATGGAGGAAAAGCATCCTTTAAAGAAAATCATATGTCACCTTATTTGATTCAGAATCCAACTATGACTTAAATGTAATCAAATTTTAGCTGGAAAGGTGATGAAAACCCTTGAACATTTAACTAGGAACGAGCGCCCTCAAGAGACATGACAGCTATCTGACTCCACAAGGGCTTTAGGCAGTAGCACTTGCTTCCAAGACCACCTGAGTACCAAACTATTTTAAGGCCTTTTAAACTGAAAAGGTCATTTCATGCCTTCTAAGGGCCAAATATTTTTGTTTTCAAAAATCATTTATTTACTTTATATAGCACTGTATTAGTGTAATGCACTATTCTGGGCACTTAGGAGTAGATAAAATCAAACAGACAAAATGGGAGAAATCATGCAGATGAAATCAAACCATAAAAACTACAAAACCTGGCACAACATTTCATAATTAATTTGGCTGGCACAGGATGAAATAATTAAAGAATGTTTTAATGTCTCACACATCTTTTAGAAGCCGTAAGTAAACTTCAGGCCAAAAAAAAATTGTATGTTTTTCTTAATTGGCGCAAAGCTTGGAGGACCAAACGTTGTCCAAACCTGATGAAATGCACCTATTTCTGGATAGATATCCCATTACAAAGCACAATCAATCAAACCCACAGAAGAAATACACACGCTCTACATTGAATCACAACATTTACAGCCTCAGCTTTTGTATTCAAAAAGTAATAAGTGTGAAACAGTTACAAAATGATGCTATAACATTACATTATAGCTACAGTCATCCCCGGCGATCGCGGGTGTTAGGGACCCACCTCACCCGCGATGCATGAAAATCCGCGATATGTGGAAGTGGGTGGGGTGGGGCCTGGGGGCGATCGCACACCTGTCCGAGGCTTCTCGGAGGAGCGCGGGGGCGGGGCGGAGCGACCCGATCGCCCCCCCGCTGCCCCCCCCGTGGCTCCGAGGTGCAGGTACTGCAATCCTGCGATGTAGTGGGACCGCAATACCTGAACCGCGAAATGGCGGGGGGTGACTGTACTAGTACCAACTATAGTCTAACATTCATAACTATATGTTTAAGAGAACTAATACTATTATTCATATTGCTTAATCTAAAGATGAAACCAATTTAACACAAACATGTTTCCCACTGTTTGCAGCGTTCAGTTGTTTTCCAGAAAATTTTGTAAACAGAAAAGTTGCCAATATTCTAAGTAAAGTGAAACTTGATCTGGCATGTTTATTTGGCTTATTGCTTATTTATTTAAATTATTTATCCCTAAAAAGAACCCAAGATGACCACATTTTTGCTAAGCAAAACTTTTAAATGTCCCAGGATATTTGAACATAAATCATTTAGGCAGTGATTATGGCAGGTCATTATATCCTTATCAGTCCAGGAGGTAAATTTTGAACCAAATGAGCATCAGTTAAATTCTCTATTAGAAGATCTTTCTTTATGTTATAAAAACAATCAGCTGTTTGTATCCAAACTATTTGTAACCAAACTGTTTACAAACACAGATCTCTGCCTTCCACTTAAAAACTAGAGAAACAGAGAAAGTTCCATGTATTGGAATATTGCCATATCTCAAAATATTTAGGTGCCACTATGGATCAAAACCTGACCTGACCTACAAACACATTAAAATCTAAACAGAAAGCTGCCATCAGAAATAGGTTACTTAGAAAATTGGCTGTATCAGAGTAGGGTGTATACCAACAAACAATAAGGACAACAGCTCTGACCCTACGCTACTCCACAGCAGAATATTTACACAGTACCATATGGTATAAAATAGTACGCACCAAACAAGGGGATGGCACGTAACCCTTAATGAATCATGCAAGATTATTGCTGGCTGCCTGAAATGTATCCCCATTTTAACAAGTCTATTATCAGGCTGGCACTGCCCCTGTGGAAGTATGCTGAGAAGTGCTAACAAAAATACAAGCAAAATAAAGTAATACCCAATCCCATCCACTTCATGGAGACTAGGCCCTTACACCAATGTTTCTAGGTGTTCTTGGCCTGCAATTCCCAGACATCTTTACCACCAGCTGTGCTGGTTGGGGTTTCTGGGAATTGCAATCCAAGAATAGCTGGCTTATCCAAAGTTGAGAAACACAGCCCTAGACAACAGCTGATCTTGAGGATGTTTTCTGCACCCCTCAAGCTTTAATTATCAAACCAGAAGAGGCTAAACCAGAAGAGAGCAAAAAACAACACCCCTTGTTGAATTAAGGAATGAATGAATGCAGAACAGCATCTCTCACTAGGACAATATTCTGGCTGGAATATTTGGAAATCAATAGACTTCGAAGCAGAGTAAGAAAATAAAAAAAAATCAAGCAAAATGGGGCTTAGTTAAACATAGGACAATTTTCTTATGAACATGAAGATATTTGAGCAATGCAGCACATACATGCATGTAATTTACTCTCTACCAAGTGTACAAACGAAGGACTAGCCAAGATAAATGATCTATAATAGAACTGTTAGGAAGTTCTTCACATATTCATTATTTTCTTTTAAGCTTTAAATATTATATTTCAATAATGCCACCTTGGGTCCTTTTTCAGAAGAAAGGTGGGGGGGGAATTGTTAGATAAACAAATATGTGCTTATTCAAAGTGAAAGAAAAATAATTATATATTTATTTTGAGGTCTAATTTTAGCAACCCAAAAAACACTAATAATTTCATATTGGATTAGGTTAATTTGTTCATTACAAGCTGCCATTTTGTTTAAAAATAAAGAGCACTTCTTGGGCCAATCAAGGGAAAAATAACCTCACAAAAACTAAGCTGGTTGCTGATTTAACTCTTGTTTAAGAATAAAAAGATTGCCTTGATGGCTTTGATAACTCTGAAAGTTCTCCACCAACCTAACATAGTATTAACACCTAGTCATGCTTCCTAAATAATTTTATGAAATAATGGCTGAAATTCTGTTGTCATAATTTAAACTGCGAAGATAGCTGTAACAGCAGGACCAATTTTTCCGAAATTAAGCATGTCCAACTACTGTCCCCAAAGTTCCCATGTAATCCTTTCCATTGTCAGGAAATCACAGAATGGGAAAATACAGTATATCACAGAAATGAGTACACCCCCTCACATTTCGTAAACATTTTAGTAAATCTTTTCATGTGACAACACTGAAGAAATGACACTTGGCCACAATGTAACGCAGCGAGTTTACAGCTTGTATATAGTGTAAATGTGCTGTCCCCTCAAAATAACGCAATACAGTCTAAACTGCTAGCAACAAGAGAGTACACCCCAAAGTGACAATGTCCAAATTGGGCACAATGTGCCAATATTCCGTGTGCCCACCATTATCTTCCAGCACTGCCTTAACCATTTGGGGCATAGATTTCACCAGAGCATCACAGTTTGCCTCTCGAGTCCTCTTCCACTCCTCCATGACGACATCACAAAGCTGATGAATGTTAGAGACCTTGCACACTTTCACCTTCCGTTTCAGGACGCCCAACATATACTCAATAGGGTTTAGGTCTGGAGACATGCTGAGCCAGTCCATCACCCTGACCCTCAGCTTCTTTAGCAAGGCAGTGGTCATTTTGGAGGTGTGTTTGGAGTCATTATCATGTTGGAATATTGTCCAGTCTCTGATGGGAGGGGATCATGTCACACCTCCACATCTGAGACCTTGTGACAATAACAGGTCTCATGACACCAGGGAGGGAAAAGAGGCTACTTGGGCCCAATTTGGACATTGTCACTTAGGGGTGTACTCACTTTTGTTGCCAGCAGTTTAGACATTAATGGCTGTGTGCTGCACTGTTTTTAGGGGGCAGCACATTTACACTGTTATACAAGCTGTATACTCACTGCTTTACATTGTGGCCAAGTGTCATTTCTTCAGTGTTGTCACATGAAAAGATATACTAAAATATTTACGGAATATGAGGGGGTGTACTCACTTCTGTGATATACTATAACAGTCTTTCATTAATGAAAACCATTGCTGCTGGGAAAGTTATCCTGCTGGCAGCAATTTTCGGCAAAGTTTTCTCTATCCTGTCCCACAGCTTCCAGCTTCAGAACAAACAAAAAAAATTTAATTTCCAAAAAAAAAAAAGAAAACCACACACACACAACAGCTTATGACATCATGAGCCTTTTGCAGCCTAAGTTTCAGCAAGATTTCAGTCAGTGATTTTCAAGAATGTAAGAATGTTTTGGCAGAATCTGTTTATATTGAAAACCTCATTTATTAAGACACACTAAATACTCTTGATATTTGATGGCAAAATTATGAGAGGAACTACATTAAGCTTCCCAAAAAACCCACAAATTTTAAGATGCCAATTAAATATTATCTGCCTAAATCTTCTCATATTTGTGCCTCTGGTGAAAGTCCGTCAAATGATCTTATCACTAGCAAGAGACCAAGATAATGAGCTAACATAATTTATTATTTACCAAGAAAATGGGGCTAGGACTGAAGGGATATATCACATTATTACACTCTCCAGCCCCATCTGTCTACAGAACAACAAAGAGCGAACTGAGAAATATGTACCACCTCCTTGACCTCCTTCCACCTATTCAGATTCTCATGCTAACAGTAGGAGACTGTATATATTGTTCTTGCATACTTTTTGTCTTAATAATGTTATTATAGCAGGCTAGTAAAAGACAACTGAGACCTCAAGTGATGTTTTGCATAGCATCCTGCAATTCCAAATGGACCTACATAGGCATACTGAACAGAGGAGAGCGGGAATTTCATGTATTATAATTACTATTGGAGTCACTGGTTCTATTTTGTTACTTGCTATATCATAAAAAATATTTTTTTAAAAAAATGTTCTGCTTATATAGCGCTCCATAGTGTTTAAGAACTCTCCGGCATTGTACAATTTAATTATGCAGGCTATACTGTATATTCCCCCCACCGCAAGCTGGGTACTCATTTTAGCAACCTCAGAAGAAGGGAAGGCCGAGTCAACCATGAGCCGCCTATATGGGATTGAACCCCAGGTCGTGTGAGCAGTTTTAGCTGCAGTACAGGCATTTAACCACTGTGCCATGAGGCTCCTGAAGTTGCATTTCAAAATACAGTGGTACCTCGACTTACAAATTTAATCCATTCTGAATGCATGCTCCTAAGTCAAACTACTCTTAAGTTGGGGTACCTATCTAATTTTTTTAAGTTAAAAAATAAAAAAATGAATAAAAATATTTGTAAGTTGAGCAGACCATCTCTAAAATTTGTAAGGCGGCAGTTAACATGCCAACAGTTTTCCACTCTTAAGTCAAATTGCTCTCAAGTCGACCTGCTCTTAAGTCGGGGTACCACTGTACTACTTGGTCCTGACAAGGAGCAACAATAAAAGCCAATATTTACAAACCTATATTATCAACTCATTCTGAAACACAAGTCACATACATTTAGTGCTAACGTTTAACCTGACAACTTTGACAGAAGACAGAAGGTAGTATAGTTTTGTCTGGACTAGGATAAAGCTCTGTGTTACTAAGAATAAGTCAGATTCTTGAATATCTTTATTTTAAAGTCTATATTTTAAATAGCAACAACCTTGCTATCTCTTCATGTCACTGTGTAGCTATTTTGGCCCTCCAAATGAGTAGCCTTGATACTTGAACTCAGATTTTTAAGAACTATACTGTGCTTGAATTTTCAGGGATAGTTCCACAAAGCATAATGTGCAAGCTATATAAATTAGTGCAAAAAGTTATCCACTGATAAATCAAGGGACCCAATTTTACTTAGCTCACATTAATGTGATAATTTTAGAAGTGATCTTCACCAAGAATACAGCCTACTTCAGCAAGATGACATGCGTCTAAATACATGATAACCCACTAGCCCTAAAGCACGACAATACATCTTTTTGCCATGTGTTCCATTCACTATAAAGATACCCTGTACAATGAATAGAAAGTCTCTTTTTAAAGGGGATTCAAAGTGTCCATTTTCAAAAGTGTGCAAAACAAATAAAAACAGTTTGAAGGAACTGTGCATAGGTACACATGGAATGAGAAACCAATAAAAGGTTTTAAATACACAACTAGTACTCAAGTGACTCTACTCAGAATGACTGAATTGTTTTCACAAAACCAAATATCTTCTATATCAACTAAAAATTGTTAGAAGATACAGATACTTGACATTTTCAAGCAGTCAAAATGTATATAGTTTCCCAAACATATTAACAAAGGTCTTCTTGGGTATCTATACTCCCCACACATACATACCAATCATTTTATGACTATATACAGAAAACCAGATTTACAAAAAAAGAAAACAACAGCGAAGAGGAAACAATGGAACATCTCACTGACTTAAGCTGCAGACTGTGCAGCTTGCACTGTAAAATAATATTCCTCTAAAAAAGTTTAGTACAGAGTACCTACATTTCTAGTGATTTCAAGATACCTGGCATCTTTTTTTCTCTCAGCAAAACTAGTGCAGGGCCATCTAATGTGAATCCTATTGTTATTACACCCTTAAAGGCTTGGCAATTACTGGCTATTAATCTTTAATACAAACGAAATATACAAGGACAGGCATTTGAGGAGGGGGGGCAATTCAACCACAACTCCCCTGGTTCAATAAAGGGGTCAAGGCTTCCCGATGAAACAGCCTATGAGGTCTCCCTTCTAAGTGCTGCGTCAAAGAAGAAAGAGGGTTACAGCATGCAAACTAGTTTTTGAAGAAAGGGTTTTTAAGAGAAAGCCCTCCTCGGGTTTGTCATGAGGGAAGGGAGATCTACTTCAACACTCGCACCAAAGCAAAAACCATTCAAAATATAAAATATTTTATTGTTGCTGGGTGGCTTGTACATGTGTGGGATTTCCCCCCCTCCTATTTATCGATTACACAAAAGAAAAACCCAGCAGGGGCTGCTGCAATGCAACACAGGGCGATTTTAGAGAAAGGCTTTTTTCGCGTCTCCACCTTGAATTCTGTAGCCGTGGCTAACACCTAGGTGATTGCAGATCTTGTTTTCCAACGCGAATCAAGGGCAGTGAAAATAACATAACCCGCCGATCCTCTTTCGTCCGGGCCCGACCGTCTCCCCGGCAAATAAATAAATAAATAAAACAAGGCTGGATCTCCCCCCCTCTAAGCGAAGTGGTCTCACCTCCCTCCCCCTCCCGCGCAACCCCCACCCCCCAAAACCGTCTTTTCCAGCCCTCGCTTGCAACAAAAGCTCTGCACGCCAGATGAGCCATTACGGTCCCTGGGGACCCACCATAGCCAGCGCAGTCCCATTTATCCCCCTACCGGCAAATATATACAGACGAGCATTAAAAAAAAAAACTTCCCACACTTTCTAGTGAGCGGAACAATGGGGGGGGGAGAGAAGCGGACAACAATACCGTGGGAATCCAATGGCGGGAGTGGGGGGGGGACTTGAAATGCGTGACGAGGCACCCCCACCCCGCGTTCCCCACTGCGGCTCCTTCCCTCCGACCCATATGGGCACACCCCGGAGGATCCCGCCCGCGGCTTCCCCATTATAGGGTTATCCCCCATCCCCACCCCACCCACCCCCACTAGCGCGCGCGCGCGCGCGCGCTCCTTCCCAGGGTTTCCCTCCGGCTTCATTGAGAAAAAAAGAGCCCCCCCTTCCGTGCCTGCCCACGTTGTCCCCCCCCCATTCTCAACCTCACGCGTATCCCCCTCCTCCTCCGCCACCTCTCGTCGCAAGCCCCCCTCCCCCCTCCCGCTTAATACAAGGGGGGGGGCACACCAAGTGGGTGAACAACCCCCCCTCCTCCACCAGCTCCATAATGGCTTCCCTCCTTCAAGGGAGGGTTGGGGGGGCAAAAAAAAACGGGGAGAGCCCCCTCTTCACCTCATGTTGTTGCCCAAGGTCCGGGGGGGTGCTCTCCCCCCCCCGCTCCGCTCCGCTCCTCGCGCTCCTCTCCTCTCCTCTCCGAAGCCGGCCGGGTCGTGCTCCTCCAGGGGCGACGTCGAGCGAGGAGGGAAGGAAGGAGCAGCAGGAGGAGAAAGGGGAGGGGTCCCCGGCCCTCCTCCTCCTCCTCCTCCTCCTCAGGCGCCAGCCAGTCCCTTGCCTTGCCTTGGCAACCCTCGCCGACCGACTCGCCCGCCCGCCCGCTTGCTTGCTTGCGCTCTCCGAGTTGGCTGCACGGCCCAACCCGACCACAGCGGGGAGTCCAAGAAGGCAAAGGCGGGGAGGGGAGGAGAGGGGAGGGAAGGAGGAATGCACGGAGCAAGGAGGGAGGGAGGGAGGGAGGGAGGAGAGGACCCGACGGACACGCGAGGCTGAGGGGGGGGGAGGAGGAGGAGGAAGAGGGGAGAACCAGGCAAGGAGAAGAACAGACACCGCGCCAGCCCCCGCCCGCTCAAGAGAGGGGGAAACCGTGCGCCCGGGGGGGAGTGAGGGGACGGGGTCGGCGTACGCGGCGCGGCGGCGGCGGCGGCGGCGACAGTCGGCACGCAGAGGGGACGCCAAGGGGGCGGAGCGAAAGGAGTCCCGCCTCCTTGGCTGGTCTGCATTCCCCGAGCTTCCATGCGGGTTCTAACTGGAGGGAGGGAAGGCATCAAAACGGGGCTCGCTCAGCCAACTAGGGCCTTCTCGGTGGCTGCCCCTTCCCTCTGGAATAGCTTACCACCCCATGTGCTGAGCAGAGTCCCTATTAGCCTTCCGTCCAGCACTAAAAACCTTGCTCTTTAATGAGGCTTTCAGCGGTGTAATTTGACTTTTTTTTTGTTTCCCTCCCCATCTACATGCTTGCCAACTATTATAGCTGTTGAGCTGTGACTGCTATGACAAGTTGTCAAGATGCCATGATGTTTAATAAGTTTTAGAATGCTGTTTTATGTTGCTGTTGTTGTTTATTACTTCGTTTGTTTTATATTGTATTCTTTGCTGACTTGTTCAGTTCTGTAAGCCGCCCAGAGTTCGTTTTGGAAGATGGGCGGGGTAAAAATCAAATAAATAAATAAATAAATAAATAGGGAAGAGGAGGATGAACCCCAGCGCCAACCCCCGCCTCCTTGATGAGCGGGGTGCTCTCGGGTGACCGCCTCTCCGGTGGCTCCTTCCCTTGCGCACCCCGGTGGGGATGAGTGCGTCTTTGCTGAGGGTGGGGTGGGGTGGGCTTTCTCGCCGCCGCCACCCTTTTCCACTCTTAGCACGCGGGGTTTTCTTTGCAGGCTTCGGTGTGTGTTGGTCCGTGTGGCCTGCCAGTTACCCTCTCCTTCCCTTTTTTGTACACGGTGGTCACACTCCTCAAACCACCCCCTACCAAAAAGCTTGAAATATGCAGAAGGGCTATAATTCCGGAATAAATTGTGCGTTGTTATGACACCGCTGTGGAGGAGGATTGGCCAGATCCCTTTTTTAAGCCGCGCTCCCATCCTCTTGGCCTGACCTCCTTGCACGACGTACTGCAATCCTTAATAGCTGCCAGCCGTTTGGGTTACTAAGGCCACGTGGATGGCATATATTAGTGCTTGAGCCGCTAGTTACTATTCAGTCTTTCCTCCGAGAGACCTGCCTTGAATTCTTCATTATCAAAACATCCCATTGTTGTTGTTTTTTCTGCTTACCAGGTGATCGTGCCCTTTGTAATTCAGTTGGCATTAAGGCTGAATTTCTGGAGGCGATCTTCGCAGGCTTCCTCGGTATTCAATTAATAGAATGCCTCCCATACATACAGATCTGAAAGTAAGTCTTCTTATCCACTTTGGCTGCAATACACGGGCATGATGTCTCCATGAAAAAGGAGTCACAGAAAAGAAAGTTTATGCCTCCAGGAAGGTAGATTCATTTCCAGATCTGGTGCCTCAGTGGCTCCACAGTTCCAGCTCTGCATACATACCACTATCCAGCCAAGATCTTCCAACAGCAAGCAGGATTTCTGATTTGGCTCAGATCACCTTGGTTTCATTTCTGTGGCATGGTCTGTTGATAAGTGCATCTATATTTAGGACATTATGCTATGCCTGCAGCAATGCTAAAACGCATTTGTTTGGACATCATTGATTCCAATAAGATTCATTCAGAGTACCTATTCTTAGGTTCACAGCCTGCAGTGCCATGCTCCTGAACTCAGTGCTAGATTCAACTGTGTCATTGGTATAAGGAAGCTATGTATCTAGTTGCATCCAAATGTCCCAACTTATATACCACTCCTGTGTTCCTCTTTTAAAACAGCATTCAACAGAGTATCATTCAAAGTAACTGTGCATGAGGACAATTGTATAAAATTAGGACTCTGACCAGAGAAGAATGAGTTCTTTTGTTTGAAGACTGGCACAGGTGTTCTAAAATGAGCAGACTATTGTGTCTTGGTTGCAGACTTGACTAAAGTCTAATTTTAACCATGAATAATTCATACTGACTTTCTCTCCCTCCAACTCATCAAATTAAAAAAAAACCTCTGATTGATATTTGCTCTGTTTTCTGTATGACTGTGTAAAAGAATGACATACGTATTCTTCAAAGATAAAACCTTACCAGCTGCTTCTGTATTATTGCTGCATAATAGTCCAGCAGTAGATATTGTGCAACAACAAATCGGCATTCCATAAGGCAATTCTAAAAGTGGAGCACCCTAAACAAAAAAATATAATTTTGAAATTAGACCTGCATCAGCACCAAATTTGGAACAATTGAAGCAGACAGTCTGCTCCTGCTCTATGCCAAACACAGTAGTGCATGGACAGATGGTTTTTGAGTTATGATTTGTTTATCCAGACACCGATAACCTTTTTGTCTACAGATTTAAAACAGATCAAATATACTGAATAGAACAAACTCGCTTATCTTGAAAGAGAATGGTTAGTCCCAGAGCCTTTTTTTAATTTGAAAGGAATCCAGGCTTCGGGGGCTGTAATACTGCCTGTGAAACATCCATTTCAAACGGAAAAACCTCTGAAGTTCTTATCAGAGTGGTTATTAGCAACAATCTTCTAAGCAAACATTGCATTAGCCTGAGAGTGAGTTAGAGAAATCTGAACTTTTAACTCTGGCAGTCAGGACCAAATTCAGTTACTCTCAGAAGGGGAACTTTAATTCCTTCCTGGCCAAACAAATATTAAAAATAGATTTTATTTCTGGTGTAAAAATATCTTAGAAGATATTTTAAAAATAAAGAATAAATATGCAGAAGATCACTTGTTTAAGCTGTGAAATTACTGTTTTTGCTTTGTGGCCAGATAGAGCTTTGGTGCCACTTATCTTGGCACTATACCATTGTTTGATAATTAAGGGAAAAAACTCTAAAGATGCTACGTGTAATCAAGTCACATCTGATGTGTGATGTCTATATGAGTATGAGTTAATGACTTCCAAAATGTCCTATCACTAACAGCTCAGCACATAACTTGCAAACCAATAGCATTTAATACTAAATTGTTATCTCTTCCTGCCACTCCCCCTTACTACCAATACTGTAGAATCTTTCCCATTAAGTTCTGCTCAAATCTTTGAAACTAACAGCTGCGGCTTCCTCTGTTGACTTAACACATCTCATGTTAGGCCGTTACTTCACGAGGCGCATCGCTTCACAGCGACATTGCCTTCGCTTTGAATTCGGTGGCGGTCACGTGGTTTCCATTCGAGCCCACCCCTCTTTCGCTGTACTCACGTGCACCCATTTTTGGACCAAATCAATTGCAACCTCACGTCCTCCCTTCGCATTTGCATGCCACTTTTCAACGTCTGTTTTTCCCATACTCTTTTTTAAAAATTTGCTACTGACGGCGTATCGATGCATCAATATGTAACTATCAGTTGCAGCTGAACAGTTTCCGTATTGATTTCGGCGTGTGACTCTACTGATTTTAACTGTTTCCTGGCATCATTGGCAGCCCCGCCGCCGCCGCCGCCGCTACTCGGGGGGAGCCCCGCATGGCACAGCCGCCCGCCCGCCGCTGCTTGCACGCTACATGCCCCGGGCGCCCTGCTCTGGCCGGGCGAGGTGGCGGCTGCTCCTCCTGCTCCCGCCGCCGCCACCGCCACCGCCACCGCCGCCGCTACTCGAGCGAGGGAGTCTCCTGCTAAACTTTATGTTGGAAGCTGATGCATCAATTTTCCGGCTTGAATGTAATTTAAAAAAAAAAACCAAGTCCACATGTCACGTTGGGAGCGAAGCGAGATGCGAAGCGAAAAGATTCCAGGCCACTGGCAGGGTCACCACTTGCCCCGGTTGGAGCACGGTAAAGGGGGCGTGGTCGGGGTGGCATCGCAGCCAAAAAGGAGGGGCGTGCAGACTGAAACAATCGATTCGCACAGAAAGGAGGGGTTGCCGCGAAGCGAGAGGTTCGTGAAGTAACGGCCTTAGTTCCTCCTCTTTTCCTACTGTTCCATCAGTCCCAGCAGTATAGTATATTCTGGTCACGTCTGAATTTCCATTATATGTGAATGGTAGGATAGCCTCAGTTTACTTTTTTATTCTAGTAGTGAAAGCTCAAGCTTGACTCGATTGAGGACCTGCTTTTCTGCTTTCTGGCTGTTTTTCATATCAATACTGCTCTCCTCCAGCACCACATTTCAAATGAGTTGGTTTTTGTTCCTGTCCTTCCTTGCTGTCTTTCTTACACATTCATAAACCAGAGATGTTTTTGTTTTCTTTTGTTTGAAGGATTGAATTATTTCATGCTTCTGCATTATTTTTTGCTGAGCTGTTTTTCCAGTTTATGCATGAAGTCATCTATAGGAATTATTGTTTTAAAAAATAAAGCCATTGTTACTTCACGTTTGAAGAGCACTAATCTGGCCTTTGAAAATACCTGTAAATTATTCAGGATATTCACTACAATGCAAATTCTTTGTGTGTGGCATGCACACACATGTGTGCGTGCACATGCACACACACACACACACACACACACACACACACATCTCATTATTATATCAATGCCCCAAGTAATCAGACAGTGTTCAGAGACATACTACGCATAAATCTACAAATGTCCATTGATTTCAAAAAAGTTATAGCACCTTGCTCTAAAACAACATTTTCATCTAGATCATAAGCTAATTTAGGGCAGAATTATTCTAACTGGGACAGAGAAAGGAGCAAAATGGAAAATCATTCAAAAATTTGCAAGCCTTCTGGTTTGTGCTATGGTAGATGTATGTGAGAGGAGGGGGGGGGTTCTAAGTGTCTCTGGTAGAGGTCTATATGGTTTTTCTCCTGCCAGTTTCAACAGGAGTCAAAATACCTACACTAGTAGCAGTTGGGCTTAGATGACTGGGCACAGATTGGGGGCCCTGAGGACAATAAAGAGGCATCTTTCCATCTCCATAATGCCCCATTTTAGGATATATCTCTTGAATCACTGCTGGGTATATGTCTGCACCTGCAAGATGATTCACAAATGGCTAACAGGCTGCTTGGCAAGACATTTTCCCTCTGTAGTAGAACTTTCCATGTCACTGGAGGTCCTTATCCACTGCTCTCTAAGCCTATCCAGCCAACAGATCTGGTTTTGTTTTTGCCTGAGGTTTTATACTTGGTTAGATAGCTGTCACGACTCATCAACCAGATTTATTTATTTTTCTTCTTAATAAGTTTGTTGGTTCTGGCTTACTGTGATTGAGCATGTGTTCCTTCAAACTCTTTGATCCCCCTGCTTGGCTTGTGCTGCTGTGGATTCTGCTCATAGTTTAGTGTGACATCAAAATGCAAAACTCTGGCTTGTTCCTGAAACCCAGAGTTTCTTCTGGAATCATGAATTAACCTTATTAAAAGAGTATCATGCTAAGTAAACCATGGAGAGTCCTTCAGTTGTTTAACCCCTTTATTGGGCCTTTGGTTGTAAAATAAAATTGATTGATTGATTGATCTTTAACCACTTCTGCTGATGAGTCGAAAAACCAAGCAGAAATGATCAAATAGTATGAATTAGCACACTTGCTGCTCAGGTTAAGTGATATATTTGTTTTAATTGGCCTACTGTGGTATCCAAACTTCCAACTCCCTGTCTATTGGTCCAAGTTATTGAAACAGTTTTTCTTTTTCTCATTGATATTTTATATTCAGTTTAATTTTTGTGATGCATCATTTAGCTGGACATCTATTATCTGGGTTGATTTATATGCTACCTTTCACCCATACATTATTTTAATATAAAGCATATATCTAGATCCAATTATTACTATCAATCAGAGCAAACTTAACTGAATCAATAGGATGTACATACATTTTGCCTTATGAAATTCTATTCTCTGATCAAGTCTATTTGAGTGGAGAGTTAACCATTGTTTTTTAGGTCATATCTATAGCATTCCAATTAAAAGAAACATTTAAAAAAACACCTTAAGGTCAGAGTGGCAAGTAAGCAGACAAATCCAACTGGAAAGAGATGTGTCTTTTAAAAACAAGAAAAGAAGCACAAGGGAGTTACCAAAACACTTTCACGCAGGCGAGTTCCACTGCTTAGCCAAAGAAATGGCTCTTTCGTAAAAATGCCTTGAATACTATTGGATCTCACAGGAGAACCTCTGCTGCTGTTTTCAAAGGGCAGGTAGGGTCCTGCAACAGGACGTGATCCTTCAGGTATTCTATCTCTAAGCCATTTAAAGTTTCAAAGATAATCTTAAGCACTTTGAACTGAGCCTGGAAACAGATCAGCAACCAGAGCCACACCATTTATAACTAAAGCCTGGGGCCCTATGATCAGCCCTGCTTTCTAGAAATGTCCAGATTTAGTATATTACTGTAAGCTAAGTTTAGCTATTTGAGACCACAGGCAACACCCAGAAGGCCTGTGGTCTGGAAAGGAGCAGCCCTCTTCATAGTTAGTTAGTTAGTTAGTTAGTTAGTTAGTTAGTTAGTTAGTTAGTTAGTTAGTTAGTTAGTT
>JAHTLZ010000275.1:19323088-19346001 GCA_023846285.1 Phrynocephalus versicolor
GTTCCATTTCTTTCTTTCTTGAATTTATATCCCACCAATCTGGCCAGTTGGCAACTCTGGGCTATTTATGACATTTAACAACCACAAATAACAAAAATAAGCAATATATTAATAAAATAATTAAAAGAAATCATACGGCATAAAATAACAAAATCAAACAACAAAATATGAGACATCTCAAAATCGTAACATCCTGTGCAACATTCGCATCTACATTGAGATGAACATTATAATAAAATTAAGGTGATGGGAAGGTGCTTGTTTGCTAGCATGTCTGTTGAATTAATTCTAACCAAAGCTAACTTAATGGCAAAGCAATGCTTTGATTCTGTCATAATTTGGGATGGGCACCTTAAGAAAAATGACACGCTGTTTCGTAGTGTTGTAAGGTTACGAAAAGTAACATTACTCTAACTACAAACCCAGACAAAGCCTTAAATAGAGCTGCAACCCCATCTGTATTTGGTGGCTCCACCTCCAGTCAGTAAAGTCATACAAGGTAAAGGACCCTATCTTGTTTCAGTGGGTCTTGAGTTATGGCAGGAAGAAGCCTGTGTTTCTGTTGTGGCTAATGGACTGGACCAATAACAGTTTCAAGAGATCATGTGATTATGCCAGTAAACATTGGTTTCTCTTGAACTGGAGCTTTTAGGGCAGTGAGAGTGGCTGGGGTTACTTCTGAGAGCAGGCCCCCACTCTAAATGCTGAACTGTGTAATCTACCATTAGAGATGAAATCCTAGAAATGTTGATTCTAGTAGATCTGTCTGAGAAATTCAACCTGCAAAAAAAGTCCTATGCACAATCACAAAACAAAACAAGATCGTCTGTAAACTACAGGAAGTGAGAAAAACTCCTGTGACAATCAGATACTTCAGCAATTAAGGAATTCCCTCTTCTGATGACAGGTGATCTAGAATCTATACAGTATGACCCTAATGCAGCTTCTGAATTCATAATAATCTTGTCACCTGAATATGTGACCACAATGCCTGCTCTCTCAGATTTTCTTTACTAACTCTGTCTTTGCTGAGGATTACTTTATATCACATTCATAATTTCATCTTGGGTCACAAGTTATATGACAAGACAGAACAATATAAAATTAGAGGCAAAAAGGGTTGTGGGGGGGGGGACAACAAAATATTCCCCATGCACTTGTCACTCAGAGCAGTGGATCTTAATCCTGGGTCCCCATATCTTCTTGGACTACAGTTCCCAGAATTCCTGGCCAGCACAGGATTTCACAGTTGTGAAAGCTTCTGGAAGTTTTAGTCCAAGAACCTGTGGGGACCAAGGTTGATTGATTTTTGTCACTGGATGCTTACAGACACCGTAATTGTTCCAGGCTCTTAATATAATTCCTACATGGCTGAGAATTGAGTTTGTGTAGGCGTGTTTTAATTTTCCCTGGGTTCTATAATTTTGTTCAATTGGTATTTTAAGTCTGCCCTGGATATCCACCTGGAAGCTAAAAGAAAGGATATAAATGATTTTACAAGACAAATTAATCAAATAAATGACATAGCAAAATAGTTCTTTGCCCTTTACCACTCACACAAACCATGTCAGGACTTTCTGAACCATTGTTCTCTGTTTCTGATGTCTGACTCAGCTGTCCTTCGCTAAAGAATGTCAGTGGAACGTGTCCTGAACTGGCTCAACCAAGGTGACAATTCTAAAAATAACTCACATCATGTCAGTACACTACAGCTTATATATGCAGTACTTTCTGTACTTAGGCAGATTTGGTATTCATTCTCCTAATATATCTTCCAGGCATTCCATTGTCAAGAACAGCTTGTTGATGTCAAATATTCTTGAACTATTAGACTAAAAGACATACAGAGAGGCAGAGAGAGAAAGCAACTGTTACAGAGGGTTTTTTTGCACTACAATGTTTATGGCTTGACTTCTCTATTCCAGTTGCATTAAATAATTCAACCATCATTTATAGCAATAATTATCAACGATCAATTGAAGGGGAGGAGAGGGAAGGGATGACAAAGGAGAAACTATGTGGGAGAGCAGCAGTAAGGTCTCATGGAATGCCGTCTGTAAGACCTGGCATATCAGATAATATATGAAGCAAATTTCTGGGTTAGACAACATCGGTATATTTTGAATGGAGACAGAGTTACAAATAAGGCAAGCATTTGAGTTCTACAGCTCCTATCTGTAATATTCTTGGTGTAGCCTTGTCGTTTTGATTCAAACCAGAAATCTCCAGTGTGTCACATATGAAGTCCTCTGTCCAGCCAGGGCTCTTGCAACAGAAGACCCGTGGTTCTTGCTACCTATGACTGGGTAGCAGGGCTTGGCCAGAGGAAAGAGCTGCTAGCTCTTCTAGGAACGAAGCAATCAAGAATAAACCTCCCCTCTTTGCAATATATAGATCTGAATCCTAGGCCTCCTCTTTTCTTTTCTTTTCTTTTCTTTTTGTTCTTTCGTTTTTACTATTTTTGTGCCAACACGGTTCGTGTTTTAATTTGGTTTGGTTCTTTAGCGGGACAGGTCAAAGCTGGGTAGACAATTTGCTGCTTTCTAGCAGGTTTCTGACTCCTAATTTCAGCTGCCTGCATTACGGATGGAGCCACATGTTCTGACTGCCTTTGTTGAATGTCCTGCCTGCTTGCTTAACGAGTTTCTCATTTTCTTGGGTGGTCCTTCCTTGATACACAAATCCACTCCCTGTTATCCCAAGGATTCTTCATTTCAACAGTGTAATTTAATGTGTGAGTCATTTTGTGGCTTCTCTCATTAAAGACAATTGCATTTGTATACATGTTCTGCTGGCAGGCTTCCTACAGGCATCTATTTGGCCACTCTGTGAAGAGGAGGTTGGATCAGACAGGCCTTAGGTTTGATGTGGCAAGGCTCTTCATCTGTTCTTATGAGTCAGAAATATTTGCCAATATACTGAATATTATTCTAAATCAGTAGATCTAGCTCTGCATTGTGTTTAGCCTTGAATTATAATATAGGATTGCTTTACTCCAGACTGCAATCTTAGGGCAACTTTGTTTGCATAGTCTTATGGTATAAACCCTTGCTTCTTTATTGTATGCTTGAAGATTCCCATGCAACACCTATAAGTACACGTTCTAAACACCTTTATTCAAGAGTTACAGTATGTGCCATCAAGTTGTTTCAGACTTGTGGAAATCCTATGAATTAAAGGTCCTACAATTAAGCCCAAAAGGTCCTATAAATGAGAGCTCTGTTCATGTCTTGCAAACACAATACTGTGACCTCTTTTATCGAGTCAATTTATCATGTCTTCTCTCTCTCTCTCTCTCTCTCTCTCTCTCTCTCTCTCTCTATTTCTTCCCTTCTGCTTTTCCCTTATCTTTTCCAGTTACATTATTTCCAAAGATTTCAATTTAGTCATTTTAGTTTCTAGTGAATTTCCAAGCTGGATAACCTAATTGTCTTTCTGGTGATTCATGGTGTCTGTAAAGGTTTCCTCCAACAGTACTTTTCAAATGAATCTATTTTTCCCTGTGAGCCTTCTTCACTATCCAGCTTTTAAATCTGTATACAGTATAGTAGTCAGGAATATTATACTGTAGAGTTTATTTTGGTCCTGGCTTCTAGAGACACATCCTTACACTTAAGCGATCCTCCATTGCTGCCAGTTTGACTCTCAGTCTTCTGCTTATTCAGCTACAGTATCCATTTGGACTGATAATTGAACTGAGGTATATAAAATCTTTAACAATTAAATCATTATTGTCATATTAAGTTATTTTACTGTACTCATGGTTTTTATAATTTCTTATAATGTTTTCTGCAAGTAATATGGAGTCATCTGCATGTGTTACAATATTATTTTTTCTCCACCAATTTTCACTCCATTTGAATCTAATTTGGCTTTTCTTTTGTTATGTTCTGTGTACAGATTAAACAGAAAAGAAACATCTTGTTGCCCTTGTCTGACACAGTTGCCAGCTGGAATATTCCATTTTGCAGTGTTCTGTCATAACATGATCTTCCTGTTCACAATATAGGTTATACTTCAGAACAATCAATTGAGGCAAACCCATTTCTTTTAGAAAGATCCATATACAGCATTTTCATGTTCTGTGCATTTAAAATCCTCATTGTAATTTATGAAGCACTGGCTGATTGTCTTCAGAAATTCATCAATACATTTCAGTAGCCAACATTTAGTTGCAATACAGTCCCTAGTACCTTTGCTGTTTCTCTATCTGGCATGACCACTTGGCATACTTCACACCAAAGAAGTCCAGTAGCCATTACTCAACTTCCAGATAAACTTACCTGGATGACTAAGAATCTTCACAGACATCTCATGGAATAGATATCTCATTTTCCCATTTTCTTCTATTTCATTGCAGCAGTCATTCTGACAGTTTGCTTTGTGCAAGTTACTGAAAATCAGTGCTTATAATTCCTATCCTAAAAAAAACTCTTCCAAAGAAAGTAATTAGTAATCTTTTATTTTGCTTATAGCTAAGTACAGTGGATCTGTTGTATTTCAGTTATGTGTATATTGTCATTTACAGCATCCAGATGTTAAAGGCATAGGTGGTTACTTCACGTCCTTCCTCAAGCCGAGGTGAACTTGCCTCTGTGTTGAAATCAGTTTTCTACATGGATCGAGAAGTGGATTGAAAAGATTCCTGAGCTCCAGGATGGGAATCTCTCACCCCGCTGGAGCGCAGTTCAGGGGGCGTGGTCGGGGTGAACTCGGATTGACCCCACAAGGACGTGAGGTTACGTTCTTTCGAACTCGGTCGTGAGGTTACGTTCCTTCAAACCGGTCTCCAGCAGGGCCGCGAACTGCAGCGAGAGGGACGTGAAGTATCAGCCGTAGTCACGTCACATGTATGACGCGACTTTATTTTTCTCACTTAACACCCAGCATGTTTCTTCAAATGCTGCCTTTTAACTGGATTCCCAGGTAAGTTTTGGAGGGCAAATGAAACTTGTCTCAGACACCAACCCTTTCTTTGAACATGCATTTTGTGTCATGGAGAGAAAATTCAGATTATTAGAACAGAAATTGAATGAAAGCATTCTGATCTCTACCATGGAAAAATAATTAATTATAAAAAAAATTAAAGAAGTACAAATAGGCCTGAAGGCTACTGGAGGCAAGAAACATCTGTTTATCACCATCATTATTTACGACTGAAGAGTTGGCCAAAAGCAAATGTGATTATCTGAGACTATGTATCCTGTGTATTGACATCAGTAGTAGTGAGGCATCTATTATTGTAAACATTTACAACCATATGCCCTTCAAGGACAGCAAGAATTGTGCTAATATCTTCCACTGGCATTGTCACAATGGCAAAAAACCATCAACCTCTTACTCAGATTTCCTACATGCAAATATGCACAATCGTTTTAGCTCGTCATCTGCTAGATTACAGTAAATCCCCAACTACTGCAGGGGTTAGGGACCTGACCCGCAATAATTGAAAATCCGCAGTATGTGGATGCCGGGTCAGGTCGGGACTGGGCGGGCTCTCTGGGGGCTCTTGTACTTACCCCAAACCTGGCACCACCCCAAACGGGCCTGCAAGGGGCTTTCCAGTCCCCCAGACGCCCCAAAAGTGCTTTCTAGTGATCTGGAGGTCACTTCTGGTTTACTGGAAAACACTTATGGTTTGCGGGGAAGCACTTTTGGGGCCTCCGACAGGCCTGGAAAGGCCTTTCCTCCTTACCCCAGGGGGCCTTTTTTCATATACTGCAGACCCGCGATATACCGGAACCGCAGTATATGAGCCACAAAAGGGCGGGGAACAACTGTACAATATTCACTATCCTAATGGTATTGTTGAAGAAAGAACCTATTCAATCAAGGTGTCTCTTTAAGTATATACAGTATATGTGTGGACTCATTCTCACCCACAACAAGCACTGCAACATTTCTCCAACTGTGGAGAGGTGGTGCATGCTGGTGTTGATCAATGGGACTAGTTTCTGTTGTTCTTCCACACACCCTCCCATTCGTTCAGCAAACATATTAAGGCATTTCTGTGAACCTTGCTTTGAATAATTAGTTCAATGACTTTCTTAGCTGAGCGAGAACATAACATGCAAACAGCCACGTTCCAGTAGACCACAGGCTTGAGTGCTTTCTCCAACAGTGGTCAACCATATGCCTATAGAAAGCTCAAAAGCAGGAGGAGGGTTAAAACAACCAGCTACGTATGCACTCTGGTATCTGGTATTCAGAGACATGCTGCTTCTGATGCTGGAGGATTAGAACACAGGCCACCTGAATCCAGCCCATGTCTAACAATTTGTTTACGATACCAGTGGCCTTCTGCCTTTCAAGATTAGGGAGACACGTTTCCTGAAATATGTGACGTGTTCAATCCTTAGCTGGCTAGTGTGTGAGCAAGGGATAGGGCCCTGAAATTTTGCTCCGTGTCCACAAGCCAACCCAGTTCCATTGTGTAGCTCAATCTACATTTACTCTTTCTTCTCTTTTCCTTCTTCCCATGATGGCAACCCTGGTGATATTGATCCTGGTAGAACCCATTTTGGACCAGAACGTGAGACAGCAATTCTGAGCTCATATAGATGGAAGCCCCATTCAACTACAGATAGGGAATGTGGCTTTTTGTACTATGAATCCCAGAATACTCCAGATAGCACGGCCACAGGTATAATGGGTACTGTAGTCCAAAAAGGGAACACTTCCCACTTTCGCATTGGGTCTATGGAGATTATTTCTAGATACATAGGACTGCAGTTTGAATTTAGGTATCAGCCCTTCAAAAGCAATGAAGTGCCACATACGTTTTAGCCCAATAACACAGCTTCAAACACACCCAAATGGGCCTTTTTCCACTTCAGATATTCTTTTTGAACTCACATCCACCTGACTGGTGTCTCTATCCCTGATCCCATGGTGCTTATGTATATATTTAATATTCAGATCTGATCCAACCAATGGAGCTCCAATCAGATGTCACAGCTGCACCATTCTTGCCTCTCAAGTTTGGGATGGGTGCCAACAAAGACAGCCTGACAGCAGACAGTTGGAGCCACTTGCTGACAATAGAGCATTATGGGGCATGTATTATTATCAGCAGTTACGTCTAACAACAGCTGTTATAGCATGAGCTCCTGCTGCCTCTCACCACTGCCCTTGAGCTTCTGGCCTTATCTGTTAGGTACCGTAACTTAGGTGTGGGCACCAGCTTGGCGTTTTCTCTGTTCCCTCTGCTTGGAAATGTAGACAGGTGCAATGATTTTCCACAGCAGGCATGCAACAGAAAGAGAGAAGAAGAGGGAGTTAACATTCTCTTTAATGGAGAGATTGGTGTGGGGAAGACTGTGTGACCGTCAGATTTTTTTTTCAGCAGAAGGGATTTATGTATAATTTTTTTAAACTACTACTCTCGTTCAGACAAAGATAATTAACATTAAGGAAAATAAACTTTTTCAACTTGTTCATCTGTGTGGCCCATACTTGTTGTCACTCATTGGCAGCAAAGGATCCATTCCCTCTCCCATTCCAAAACAGCATGGATCTGCTGCTGTTGCTGCTGCAAGTTAATACTTATATGAAAACTTCTCTGCTTTTCTGCTTATCATGGAGCATGATAAAAAGTAGATCAATGCCGGTCAACAGACTGAAAAGACCCAACACATTTCAAAGTTTAGCTTTCAGGTTTTAAAAAAAAACTTGAATACACTAAACTCATGGAGTTGTTTTTCATTCTATCGACTAGGATTGGTTTACTTTTTATTGTGTGTAATTTTATCAGTTGTTATTTATTTATTATTTATTTATTTATTGGATTTTTACCCCGCCCATCTTCCGAAACGGAACTCTGGGCGGCTTACAAAGGCTAAACAAGTCAGCAAACAATACAATGTAGGGGCAAACAGATTGGGCAACAATACAATAGTAGACAACAACAACAATATAAAACAGCATTCTGAAACATTTTGAGCATCATGGCATCTTGACATAACAGTCAGAAGCTCAGCGGCAATAGTAGTTGGCGAGCGTATAGATGGCGAGGAAAAGAAAAAAGAAAAAAATTAAATTGAGCCACCAAAATCCTCACTAAAGAGCAGAGTTTTTAATGCTCGGCGGAAGGCTAACAGGGACTCTGCTGAGCGCACTTCGCTTGGTAAGCTGTTCTAAAGGGAGGAGGCAGCCACCGTGAAGGCCTGGTTATGAGTGATGGACTTTCGGGCCTCTCTAGGGGTGGCGACCCGGAGCGAGTGTACTTGTGACTGCCAAACTGGACGGGCCGAGGTTGATTGCTGGACGATACGCTCTGACAGGTAGGCCTGGCCCAGGCCATGGAGGGTTTTATAAACTAAAACCAGGACCTTGAACCTGATCCGGGATGCAACGGGCAGCCAGTGCAGGCGAGCCAGGACCGGGGTGATATGGTCATGACGACGCACACCTGCCACCAGTCTGGCTGCCGCATTTTGTACCCACTGCAAACGCCGTAGGAGAGTCAAGGGCAACCCCATGTAGAGAGCGTTGCAGTAGTCCAACCACGAGATCACCAGCGCTTGCACCACTGTTCTCAGGGAGTCGCCATCTTGATATGGGCGGATCTGGGCAATTTGACGAAGATGGTAAAAGGTGGATCTGGACACGGCAGGCACCTGGGCTTCCAAGGTGAGCGCCGGGTCCAGAACCACGGCCAGATTCCGAGTCCTATCCGCCAGCTGGAGGGAAACCCCATCCAAGCTGGGGAGAGGGCCTCCATATCCAGATGGGGAACTCCCGAAGAACATCACCTCAGTCTTCTCGGGGTTGAGCCTGAGCCTGTTAGCCCTGGTCCATGTCAGGACCGCGTCCAGGCACTGGTCGAGAGTCTGGACAGCTTCCACTGCAGAGGTGGAAAGGGAGAGATAGAGCTGTGTGTCATCAGCGCACTGGTGACAGCAGACTCCAAATCTCCTTATGACCCCAGCCAGCGGCCTTACATAGATGTTGAACAGCATGGGGGAAAGAGACGAGCCCTGCGGAACCCCACAAGGGAGTATCCACGGGTCCGACAACTCTCCACCATGTTGCACATACTGGGGACGGCCCTCCAGGAAGGACTGGAGCCAACTGCGAGCAGTGCCTCCGATTCCCACCTCGGAGAGCCAATCCAGCAGGATAACGTGGTAGATGGTGTCGAAGGCCGCTGACAAATCCAGGAGAACCAACAGGGTAGAGGAACCCCTGTCGGCCGTCCGGATTAGGTCATCTTGCAGCGCAACCAGAGCTGTCTCAGTCCCCCGGTCAGGCCTGAACCCGGACTGGCATGGGTCAAGGCATTGGTGTTCCTCCAGAAAAGATAGAATCCGAACCGCGGCCACTCTCTCGATTACTTTGCCCATAAAAGGGACATTGGCAATCGGACTGTAGTTTGCCAATAGGTCCGATGCCATGCCAGGTTTTTTAAGAATGGGCTTAACCACCGTCTCCTTCAAACGGGAGGGAAAAAACTCCTTGCTGAAGGAGGCAGTGGCAATGACAGACGCCCATTCCGGCATAGTCCCTCTGGCTGCTTTTATCAGCCAAGAGGGGCAAGGATCGAAGGGAGTGGACGCAGGCCGGCAGTGGGCGATTGCCCTGGAGGCCTCCAAAGGAGAGACAGGCCCAAGCTCATCCAAGCGAGGAGAGCGAGGGGGTGCAGTGACAGGGGATGGTGGGGAAGGGCTAGTGCAGCCGGAGTCAAAGCCGGCACGGATGGCCTCTATTTTGGATCGAAAGAAGACTGCGAAGTTCTCACTACTGAACTCAGTAGGAGTTGTTATTATCAAAGATCATGTTGTACCTTTTTGTGGAACTGTTTACCACTTAAAACCTAGCAATTGTATTAAATAGAGCATACTTTTCAATGTTTGATTCTTCTATTTTTCATTAGCTTCATCCTCCAATATGGTGCATTGAATATTTCACATGTCATTATTTTGTTGCTTCCTGTTGTTTGCATCAATGTCTTAATTTAGATCTATGGTATCATTGACCTCACCCTTTCACTTTTAAGGTCTGACTCCTTGTTCCTTTTCCTGTCTCTTAATGGCACTGTTCACCAGCAGTCTGTTTATATATGCATTAAAGGATGTAATTTCATCCCTTACATTGCTACTGAGTAGATTTTTCTCCACATTGTTTGGAGGACTCTCCTTGTTTATACCGGAGATGTGGTTTAGCATCCAACTGGACAAAGATTAGAAGAAAGGTATCTTTGCCACTCCACATATTTAAAGTGTATTCTCTGCTTCTGACGACTTGTTTTTAAACTCTTCAGAACATCCAATTCTGGCAATAACATCAGCTTAATAATCACTATAGTAAATTACCTGAAATCAAAAGTTTTCGCCCCCTCATTGGATCCCAGATCTTTAATAGTTCTGTGCTACCAATTTTAATTTTGAATTAATTGTTTTGCTGTGTGTAGGTGCATCTGCATGGGTGTCTGTGTTAGAATACAGAATATCTAGCCAGAACCATGGCTAGTGTGCTATCGATGGTCTAGAACCTATGCCACAGGAGCCAAAGGTGGCACTCCGAGCCCTTTCTCTGGGCACCCGACATCACCCCTTCACAGCCACCTGTATTCAGGTTAAATTGCTGTTTTGGCACTTTGTAAACAAAAGTAGTGGGTTTTTGAATCGTAGTCCCACTCGGTCTCTAAAAGTTTCGCCATCACTAGTCTAGAGGCTGTGGATCAGACAGAAAAATATTGAAAATTAATTTTATACAATAATTACCAGGCCTTTCTAGTGCTTAAGAACTACTCAGGATAGCTACTAATAAATAAGAATAACGATATAGTTACAAATAAACAGAACTACTGAAAAGTAAACCCATGTACAGGGGAAAAACATATTTTGGGGGGAACAGACTACAGTAGGACCCCCGTATCCACTGATTCATTATCCACTGATTCAGTTATCCAGGTTGGCAGGGGAAAAAAATTAAATAATTCAGCAGCCACAAAGCAAGCTATTGTCACAAACAGCAGCTGTAAAGCAAGCAGTTGTCACAAATAGCACCTGTAAAGCAAGCTACTGTCACAAACAGTGGCCATAAAGCAAGCTACTGTCTCAAAATAGCAGTCATAAAGCAAGCTACTGTCAGGAAACAGCAGTTTGGGGGTGGGTGGCCAGGTGTTCTCTCTTATCCACGGTTTTCATTATCAACGAAAAGGCCTGGAACCAATCACCAGTGGATACTGGGGTCCTACTGTATTTAACTACCAAATAAATAAATAAATGTATCTATCCATAGGAGTAATAACACCATGTGATTGATTTCCAAGAAAATATGTATTGTACTGTATCACTCTCCACTGTTAAGCAACTAGAATCCTATGAAAAGTTTTCCTGAGAGTAAACTCATTGAACACTGAAGATGAGACTTTGGTGCCTGTGCAGAGTGTACAGTGTAAAATGGATGAGAACTTATCCTGTCACATTCATTATTTAATTAACCTTATAATGCAAGATCAAGAGCTTTTAAATTAATGGACAATAAGGGCAACTTGGAAGGGGCTGATCTACTACTTATGTTCCACATATGTGTGTGCATTTTCTCAGTCATCCAGGTGAGTTTATCTGGAAGTTGAGTCCTAAAGGTTCCTAATTTGTCCCAAGCAACGGAATTTGGACTACCTAGCACTATTGATGGGATCCATTTGGCAACAAATACAGTAATATATAATAGTGGAGGTTACGAAGAGGATTTTATAGCAGAATTGGAGAGGGAAAGTAAGAGAGAAGGGGCTTTTCAAATGTATGCACATATTTTCCTTCCAAAGTTCAAAAGAAGAGGAGAGGGAATTAAAATAATGGGTGAGGTTTTCCCACTTTTTCCTGCTCAGCCTTTCATTTGATAAACAAGTCCCCAGTTGAGTTCCTAAAAGAACCCTAGTCACATGCCCCAACACACAACTAGGACATCAGTCACTTCAAAAGAATCCAGTTTGGTAGGCCTGGCTTCCTCACGGGAGCTCAACTAGACTGTCTCTGTTGAAGGCCAGGAAAGCTCCTGAGATTTCTCTCCATCCTGCCTCCTTCACAGGTAGACACAAATCAAATGTGAACTTATTGCAAGATGCTAAGAATATCTTGGAGCAAGTGGGTGACCAACAGAGAATACCATATAGGAGAGAGGAAGAGAGAGTGTTTCCAGAGTGTTTACTTCATTCTCTCACAAACCCACTCAGACATGACTGAGAGGCGCCAGCCTCTTGTGATATCACAAGGCCCCACACCATGATCTCACAAGGCCCCACCCCACAGCATTTGGCCCCAGAAATTCAGGAGGAAGTGTTTCCTACAGTAGAAAATATAAAACCTTTATTTCTGGAAAATTGTTTTATTGACTTTTGATAAATATTTATTTATTTATTGACAATTTTTACTCCTTCACCTTGGAAAATGACCCAAAGTGGCTTACAAAAATGAGGGACAATATACAGTCCAGGACATTTAAGACATATTCAAGTTAAGAACAGGGAATAGAAGAGGCATCTTAGAACATTAATAGATAACACTAGAGCTACCAAGAGCATGAAGGAAGAGAAGAAAAATCCATCATGAGGGGTGACAAGCAACATGGAAAACACTAGTGTTCTTATGAAATCAGTCAATGCAGGCATGTATGGTAATTCATATAAAGTCACATAGTGGCAAAAGGAAAAGCTTGCCTGAAGAGGAAGGACTTTGCCTGTTTCCGGAAAGACTGCAAAGAGGGGGCAGTTCTGGCCTCCAGCGGGAGGGAGTTTTAGAGTCTGGTTGCAGCAGCAGAGAAACCCCTTTCATGTGTTCTTCTGAGACGCATCTGTGACGGAGGCAGGATGGAGAGGTATCTCAGGAGCTTTCCTGGCCTTCAACAGAAACAGCCTAGTTGAGCTCCAGTGAGGAAGCCAGGTCTACCAAACTGGATTAAAACTTCCTTTGAAATAAATATATGTTTCCTACACAAATTCACACCTTCCTAAGTTTTCAGAGGGTGAAGGTAGTCAGTCTGTTACAAAGCATTGAACTTCAAAAGGTTACCTATCTGCAGTACATATTTTCATAGAATCAGAATCATAGAATAGTGAAGTTGAAAGGGACTAACAAGACCATCAAGTCCAACCTCCTGCTTACAAAAAATACCCCCCCCAAAAAAAAACACCCAAACCCAATATCTGGCAGGTGGCTGTCCAAATTTATTGAAGGTTTCCAGTTTTGTAGCACTCAGCACCTCTTGAGGTAACTGGTTCCATTTCCAGACTGCTCTGTTTGGAAGTTATTCCTGATAGTCAGCCAAAAGCTGGGTTTTCTTAACTGGCAGGATCAAGAACAGATCCTGCACCTTCTCTGTAGGACAACCTTCAACTATTTGAAAGGTGCTTTCATATTGTCCCTCAGCCTTTCTTCTCCAGATTAAACATGCCCCAGTTCTTTCAACCTTTCCTCATAGGTCTTGGTTTCCAGACCCCTGATCATCTGTGTCACCCTCCTCTGATTTTGATCCAATTTGTCAGCATCCTTCTTGAAGCGTGGTGCCCAGAACTGGACACAATACTCAAGGTGATGCCTAACCAGTGCTGGATACAGGGAAAAAAGCACCTCACAGGAATTGGAAATTTTTGTGACCACAACACACTGTTGGCTCATGTTCACCTTATAACCTACCAGCATTCCAATATTCTTCTCGCTTGAAGTATTACTGAGCCAGGTGTCCCCCATTTGTAACTGTGCATTTGGTTTCCTCTTTCTAGGTGCAGTACTTTGCAATTATCCCTGTCAAATTTCATTTGTTTGGTTTCAGCCTGGAGCTCCAGCTTATCAATATCATTTTGAATTTTGTTTTGGATTGGTTATTCCACCCACTTTTGTGTTGTCCAGGAATTTGACAAGCACTCCCTGCACTCCCTTGGCCAAGTTGTTAATAAAAATGTTGAAGAGCACCAGAACCAGGACTGAGCCTTAGGGTACACCACACTTACCTCTCTCACTCAGAAAAGGAGCCATTAACCATCACCCTCTGGATACGATTCTGTAGCCAGTTGTGTATCGCTCAGCGATCCATCTCGGCCCGTCCCGTTCGGCAGGCGCGAGCGCACTTGCTGCGGGTCGCCACTCCTCGAGAAGCCCGGAAGTCCAGTACTCGGGCCCGGGCTTTCTCCGTGGCGGCCCCCAGCCTTTGGAATTCCATCCCTCCTGAAGTGCGCTCTGCAGAGTCCCTGCTGGCCTTCCGGAAGGCCTTAAAAACCCATCTCTTCCGGGAGGCCTTTGGCGATTCTTAGGTTTTTTTTTGTTTTTTTTTTCCTGCCATCGCCATGTCTTCTGAATGATATTTTTATCAGAGTTTTATTAGATAGTATCAGGAACACTATCTGGTTTTTAGCTATATTGTGTGTATTGTTTTGTCTGTTTTATTGTAATTGTTAATGCCATTTCGGCTTTGTAAGCCGCTTAGAGATCTTTTGATATTAAGCGGGATATAAATACAATAAATAAATAAATAAATAAATAAATAAATATCTTACATTTGTTTTATCTAGCCCACCCCTAGTTAGCTTACTACTAATCAAGATATGATGGGGAACTTTGTCAAAAGCTTCGCAGGGGTCAAGATACAGTATATATTACCTCTGCAGCATTCTCTCTCTCCACCAGTGAGGTTAAAAAAGGTAAAGGTTTCCCCCCGCACATGTGTGCTAGTCATGTCCGACTCTAGGGGCGGTGCTCATCTCCGTATTCAAGCCAAAGAGCCAGTGTTGTGCAAGTCCATGGCCACATGGCTGGCGTGGCTGCAAGGAAACACTGTTTTTGTTTTTGTTTTATGAGTGAGGTTACCTGATCCAAAAATGAGATCAGGTTACTCTGGGATGATTTGTTCTTGGCAAATCCGTGTTGGTCTCTAGTTATTGTGTTATTTTCTAGGTGCGTCCATAGTGACTGCTTAACAATCTGTTCCAGTATTTTCCTGGACAACAGGCCGAGTGGCCTTTAATTCCCTGGTTCCTCTTTTTTGCCCTTTTTGAAGATAGGGATATTAGCCCTCTTCTAATCATCTGATACCTCACCTGTGGACTCTGCCCCTGTGAGAAAACACTAAGAAGTTTCTTAGCACACTTCCTGTGTTAATTGACTGAATTGGTGGCCAAAAGCTTGTGTCACCAAGAATAATCGGATGAATACTCCGAGGTTCCTAATATCACTTGGCAGTAGTTTCTGATTTTTCCCTCTGGTCTCTTTGTCTGTTTTGCATTTAATAGCTACCATTATTTACAAACACACACACACACACACACACACAGAGAGAGAGAGAGAGAGAGAGAGAGAGAGAGAGAGAGAGAGAGAGAGAGAGATACACTTCTGTGTCCAAATTAGGCCTTTGAGGGCAGCTTTAACGGGTTGTTTCTACCATTTGGCAGAACAAATCAGTGTCATGAAAGAATGGGTAGTTGTTACTGACTTTGTTATAGCTAGGGATGGAGAAATGTCTCTAAAGATTCTCAGTCAAACAGGTGAAGTTCTCCGGAAGTTGAGTCATGGCAACTGGGCTTTTCTTGTGGTATTTTAACGTTGCTTCTTGGTGTCAGGCCTCCAATTTATAGTTCACTGGTGTTTCATGCCACCTGGATCTGAATAGACTCATTAGGTGGACAGTGACCTGAATAGTCTCCATTGTTGCAGAAGGGACATAGTGTTTGGGTTACTCAGGTGCACCTCTCTCCGAATTAGTACTAGGGCTCACTGGCTTCTAGTTTGTTGGTTGCACACAATATATTTTGTCTATGAAGTGGTAGAGAGGACACAGAGTGTTTGCTTCATTCTCTCTCACACACACCCAGACCTTACTTTTCACAGGAACCAACCACCTGTGATATCACAAGACACCACACCATGATCTCAGAAAAGCCCACCCCATGGCATTTGGCCACAGAAATTCCAGAGGAAGAGTTTCCTATGATAGAAAAGACAACACTTCAAATTTATTTCTGAAAACTAAGTTTATTGAGTTTTGATAAAGAGGCTAAAGAGATTTCCTGGCCTTCCACAGAGACAGCCTAGTTGAATTCCAGCCAGGACCGGTTCTAGGATTTTTTGCGCCCTAGGTGATGGGCGGGGCAGGGGCGGGGCGGGGGCGGGGCGGGGGGGGGAGGGGTATGGCGACCCGCATGGGGGGAAAAGGTACAATCCCACAAGTACACAAATATGAGATCACAGAAGACATCTCCTTCACATATTTGAAAATATGATACCCTGAACTATTAAAAGTTTGCTTACCCTAAAGTACTGAAATTTTATTTCGAACCTATACTAAGTATTTATTCTACATTGTTTTCAAAAGTCTAGCCCTGTGGTTCATGTTGCCATGGATGCTACTTCATTTTTTGCTTGTAGCAGGGTAAAATTTGCAAAACTTACTTTTTTTGGACCCCAGTTCCCTGAATTCCAGCAGGGTTAGGATTGGTATCCTAAAATAGTACCTTTATAAGCTCTGAACCAGGCAGTCTGCCCATGCATCAGAACTGACTATAAAATTCCATGAGTAGTCTTATGACTCATGTCAAAGTCATCTTTGAGGAAACCAGCAGTATGCACTGGGTAGGGTGGGAGGTGGTCTCACAAAGCTACCCCTTTTTAACACCATAGACACCCTGTCCAGCAGGCAAACACCCTGGCAAAAGGCAGTAGCAAAGGAAAAATCTAGGTCTTGACAACAAATTCTAGTTTTCCTGTCCTTTGCACCTTTAATGACACACCACATAGAGTACTTTTCCATGTACAAGACTATATTTTTTCTAAGATTGTTAGACTAAAATTTGGGGGTCATCTTATATACAGAAGTAAGCTGGGGAAAGAACTGTAATTTTGGCTTGGAAAAGTGTGGCTCGTCTTATACATGGGGGGCGCCTTATAGACAGGAAAAGTGGTAGTTAATTCTTCAAACTACCAACTCGGAATACCCTACTCAGCATGGCCTGGTTTTGGGGGGTAAAGAGAGCCATCTTTGCTCAAAAGTACAAGTAACACTGACTCAAAGACCTCTACCTACCTGCCTCTGGAAATCCAGAACAAAGAAGTTAGGAGTATGTTTTTCTTTTACTTTCAGCTTTTCTTTAAGTTTCCTGTTTTTGTTGACACATTGTATCTCTGAGTTTTTCTAATAAAATGTTATTGTGTGCTTTCATTTGGAAAAATACTACACTTTTAGCTACTGTATATCATGAGCAAAGGGTGCGGCGTATGCATCGCCCCATAGCACTCAAAGCACTTGTTGGGCAGTTTACAAATCCATTATACAGGCTACACATCCCCCTTCCCCTTGTGAGCTGGGCACCTATTTTATCAACCTCAAAAGAATGGAAGGTTGAGTGAACCTTGAACCAACTACCTGGGACTGAACTGCAGGTTGTGGGCACATTTTTGGCTGCAGTACAGCAGTTTATCCACTGCACCTTGTGGCTCTCCATCACCATCACAATTTTCACCATCATCATGTGCTGTCAAGTAGACTTATGTTGACCCTCCCTTGAGTATGCATGTTATAGCTTTACTTTACTTCCTTCTGCTGTTGCTCTGGGACTGAGTAGCTTACCCAGGGCTGCTTGGGCTAGCTCTTCTCTTCAGAGAGACAACAGGGAATCAGGCTTCCATCCTTTGGCTCTACAAGCAGGTGGCCCAGTCCACTGAGCTACCCAGCACTTATTTTGGGGCCCTCTTGAAAGCATTTTCACTGCAGCTTCCAGGAATGAAACTGCTCTCCTGGGGTATAATTTGGTCTAGGACTGGCAGGGTGGGATGCACCTACAACAGGTCTTAGAGTTTAAGGGAGGTAACAATCTACATTAAAAAAACGTAACTTAAAATAACAGACTACAAACATGTAGAATTATAAATTACAGATGTCTATAATAATAAGCTACAGATATCTGCTAAAGGAAAACATTTGCTTATTGCAAATGGTTGATATATGATGGTGAGTTACCTTCAACTTTGCCAGTCACTGATTTTTGAGACCTACACTAAGACTTCCTCATATTTAATTCCAAGAACTTTTTAAAAACATCACCGTCAATGTGCACAGAAACTGACATACACTAACATTAAAACAGAGTTCTGCCCAGACAATGAATAATCTAAATCAGAAATTTCCATGGGATAAGCTCCGTTGAAGTAAAGCCAAAAAGGAGTTGTGTGACTGCTTAAATACTAGAATGTTTTATTTGGCATTAAGTCTTGTGGATGATAATCCACTTCTGAACTGTGGAACAGAACTAGAAATATAATCAGACTATTCCTGTAGAAAAAAAGCCTCAATGGATATCTGATGAAACTTATAAAATTGTTGATGACAGATGAGAACCAAAGGGTGACAAAATGTCAGAATCCTAAATGGAACTTTTCAGCAACTTTGATGTTGGGATGAAGAAAACATTTAGAGTAATAATTGCAAAGAACTTCAAGAGAAAAACCAAAAGGGAAAAACACAGCTCTCTTACACATTATCCAATAAATGAAATAAAAATAAACCAAGATTATGGATGCTTAAAGAGCAGTGGGGGAGCATCTTTGTTCAGAATAAAATAGAGATGATATGGAAACAATATGCAGAAGAAGTATGCAGAGAAGCAAGAATGTCAAATTCCTCAAAAGAATAATTTCTGAGGAAAACATTGAATTTTAGAAGTGAGAACAGCTCTCAAAGCATTTGGTAGAAACATATAACTAGGAATAAATTGTTTACCAATAGAGTTATTTCAAGCTACACAGATTGTAACTGTGAAAATGCTATCAAGAATGTGCCAAAATATGGAAAAACAAAATTTTGGTAAACAGATTGGAATTGTTCGATGTACATTCCAATCCCAAAGAAAAGAGAAACCAAAGATTGTATTACACAGTCATTGCATTAATTTCCCATAAAAGCCAAGTGATACCCAAAATTTTACAAGTTTTTACCATATATGGAGCAACATTTGATTGTTCATATGTGCAGTTTGTACTCTGAGGACAGAATATGAAGAAAGAATAGTTTCCCATAGACAAAATATCAGACAAGGCAATAACTTTAATGTTGGTCATGAAGAAACTGAAATTGTTGTAGATTTTCTGTACCTTCACTAAATTATCAACCAAAGTGGAGATTGCACCCAAAATATAAGAATGAGAGTCAAAGGGGCAATTATCAAGGCATTACGAAGCATCTTCAAATGCTGTATAAGACTTTATTACTGGAGACCAAGGCCAAGATAATCTATATCAGTGGTGGCGAATATTTGGCACTCCAGATGTTTTGGACCACAACTCCAAAACATCTGGAGTGCCAAAGGTTCGCCACCACTGATCTATATGTTACTCCTGATTACTATGTATCTCTGTGAAAGCTAGACAATGAAGTGAGGTGACCGGAAAAAAGAAACTGACATTCAAAATGTAATGTTAGAGAAAAGCTTTATGGATACCATAGTTCACCAGAAAGAGGAAAAAGTGGAATGTAGAGCACACCAAGCTTGTACTCCCACTAGAAATTTCACCAGAAGCTAAAATGACTAAACTGAGGTTGTCTTACTGAACTATTGTTAAAAGACTTATTAAAAATACAACAGTGCTATGGAAAGTGGGAGATATGAGGGGAAGAGGAAAACCTAGTAAGAGATGGCTTAACTGAAGAAAGGAAACCAAGGACTTTAATTTCAAGAACCTGAACAGGACTGTTACTAAAATGACCTTTTGGAGGTCATTAATTCACAAGGTCATGATAAGTCAGAAAGAATTTGACAGCAAATGACAAAGTCCCCTTCTTCAGATGAAACCTGAATTAGAACACGGGCAGTATAGATGGTCAACTCTTTGCAATAGGATCGCCATCTTTCCAAGTTAATATAGAAAAGATTTTTTTAAAAAAACTTTATGTTCTGTGATCGGATCAAAGCTTTCATGAATTGCTTCTTCTTGGGAGAGACCTGTCACATTTTGTTCTCACTTGTTAAGGCTTTCGGCTGTTCTTGAGTGGCAATGAAAAGTCACACTTACTCAGCACTCCACCTCTTAAGCCTTCCTCTCAACTCCTTAAGTTCAAGAGAGACATTGTCAAATATATAATGTGGCTCCACATGAAAAATGAGATTGACACAGATTCAGTGGCTGTGATCCAAAGGCGCTCTTTAAGTATATCCAAAGGCTTGGGCCTATCTCCTGGCATTTCTTATTTAAAACTCTCTTACACCCATTAAACAGTAAAGTTGCAAGCAAGTCTTATCTCACAGTGCTTTTGAAAGTTCCTTCAGTTTCAAAATGTGTATGCTATGTGTACAGCATAAAGAGCTGCTACCCAAGACCCCCAGTTCAAAATGAAGCACTTGTTGGTGAGTGGTTAGATGTACCCCAGGGGTTTTTGTGTGAGTAAAACTGAACACCTTTCTGTCACAATAGCTGCAGAAATCATGTTGCTATGCTAGGAAGACGCAGAAGGCATACATTAAAGGGAAGTCATGCCGACTTCTTGTGCTAATTAATAATACCAATGCTCCTAAGGGATGTTCTAGCAATCAGTTTACTTAACTCTGGTGAGTGTCTGACTATCCTTAACCCTGTAGTTCACAAGAGAAGTTGCTTTGAGCAAAGGATCTTGGAACTGTAAAAGTATTCATTCTCCAGCAACTGTTCCAGGTGGGGAAGTGGTGGTCGTGGTGGTGGTGGTAGTGGTGTGGGGGGGTGGTGGAGGTGAGGATAAGAGGCTTGCCAAACTGGAAAAGTCTGGGAAGGGATACTTTAAATTTCAAAATAAGATTCAATTTCGAAGTTAACTCTGTAGTGGAAGAAGGGCTACCTGTTTGATCTTTCGAATCCCACTAGTGACTTGGAGGTTCACCGTCAGCCTGTAGTGGCTAAGATTAGAAGGGAAGGCAACCCAGCACAGAGCTCAAAGGTGTTACTGTTTTCAACCATAGCTCTGGAATCCCCCAGTGAGCATGGCCTGGAGAATTCTGGGAAGCTGTAGTTCAAAACAGGAACATTTCTGAGCTGGGTGGGAACAAATGGCAAAAGAGGGGAAAAACACATGAGTACCTACTACCTACCCAATCCTGAAGTGGGTCATGCTTTCTGTTTTGAGACTTGACAGACATTTCAGTTAGTGCCACTAGATTGCTTGTTCAGCAAGAGACGGAACTGTTCATAATAAAGGAGTGGATTGTTGCCAGTGGTGTCACAAGTCATCCCACTCACCTGCTTTGGGCCAGAATTCTCTCTCTCTGCATTAGACCTGATAAAGCAACACTTGAAATAACAAATTCAGAATTAGGAACCAGCCAATGAGTTTGGAATGAGTTGCAGACTTTGCCAAAGCCGTGGCCTCTGTTCTTCCCACTCACATACACCCCATACAATGCCTGGATTATAATCTGTATTGCAGGGATTATACAAAATGATATTTACAGCTCACATCACCAAAGCATGGGAATTTATGCACAGGAAGCTAAATTACACTGAAAACTAACCTGTGAATTACTGCAATACATGGTTAAAAGGAAAATTTAAGTCCTATTGTTTGTAATGACCTACAAGCAGTTACATGTGTTAGTTTAGGATAGCTGGTCCATCATAAACACAATAATGCTAATTTCATAATTTGTGCCTCTAGGGCTTACTGTTTCAAAGGATTCAATGAAAGAGCCAAAGCCTTCCATTTTAGATACTTTGCCTTTGGCTTCTGTAGCTTGCTACTACTTTTCAGGCAGGTTTGGGCGAAGTCCCAGGGTCAGGTTGGGACAGTAGCAGCAGTAGTATACTGTAAATTGTAACTGACTTGACAGCTCAGTACATTTCTTGCGCTGAATAACAGTGATTAGGGGAGAGAACAATTTCATGACATATATACCCAGAAAGCACACCATTTCATTTGAAACTACTTTCTTAAGTGTAGGCTCAGATGACTTGCATTTTCTGCTATTCGAATTTGCATTACTTCCACAAAGATCCCCACAAAGCCACTTGAGGTCTTGAGATACAAATGAGAAGCCCAAGTTCTTAAACTCAGATATATTCTGCTCAAGTTCTGTGTGCCACTAGAGTGATTTCTTAACTTAGCACTGGTTATATTAAAACAAACAAACAGAAGTAGCTTTTCCCGTTGCCTGCTACCCACAATCCTATGACTCTCTAGCAGGGCCAATGCATGGAAGGGAAGGGTATATTTCGTACTTTGGAGGGAGGGATGAGACAAAATGGTGTTGCTCATGTTTGTTGATGTTTATGGAAATTTATTCCCATGTACTATTGTCCAGTTTTTGTGTGATTTTCTCAAGCCAATGAAAACAAAACACATTCGGAAGAGTTGGCAGGTTCAGGTCATCCTTTAGAACAGAAACACTATGTGTACCATTCTCTGGATTCTATGGCATTATCTTCCTTACATGAGTATTGCAAACATCATTGTGTTTTACCAAAACGTGGTCCCCACCTAACAAAACAGCAGGAACAGCAGGAGCATCAACAACAGAAGTCAGCTCAAACCTGGGGGTTAGCAAATGTACTCCCCTGAATTCCATTTACTATCACAGCGCCAGAGCAGGAGTTGCTTGTAGTGGAAATGAAATATGCAAATATGGTATCTCTCTGAAGCAAAATGGGACAAGAAGGAAGTTCCAGATATTGCTCAAAGTAGAAGATCTGGCATACAAAGAAAACAGCTTCAGGTGTATAATCTGGAAAGCCCTAAAATCAAATACATTCAGGCTTCTAGTGCCCCTCCCACACAAACATGTTGAAATTCTACTACCTAAACAAGATGGCAAGGGCCTATTGGCATCCACCGGCAAAGGAGCAGCTCCAGCCCGCTCCAGTTTTCACTCTCTTTTTCAACTCAAATTTTGAATCACACACCTACTGAGGTGAACCAAATAGTTCATAGGGGGTTACATAACCATGTGGTCAAAGTAGGATAAGCCC
>JAHTLZ010000275.1:19346011-19359786 GCA_023846285.1 Phrynocephalus versicolor
TTTGTTTGTTTGTTTGTTTGTTTGTTTGTTTGTTTGTTTGTTTGTTTGTTTGTTTGTTTGTTTGTTTGTTTGTTTGTTTGTTTTATAGGCTGCCATTCTCCTGCTAAGGGGACCCAACCCAGCTGGCAATATTTAAAAGGAACTGAATTAAAAACATAATAAGTTGAATGCAAAAACATAATTAAGCTGTAGGCTAATTGTAATGCAATTGAATAATTAAATGCAAGTAAACATAAAAACTATATTAACGTTAAAAAGACATTCAGATTGTTATTAGGATTCATAGTTGGGCATAGATATGTACTGTACTTCCTTGCATAACCTTGAGTCACACGTGTGTAGTTGAACAATAAAATATTGGCCTATATTTGGGGGGCAAATGGACTACTATAATTGTTTTTGGAACTACAACTGCCAGAAACCCTGTCCTGAGTGGTGTGAGTTGTCATCTAAAACCTTACTTTTCCCAACACTGGTGCTGGAGTCCTGAAATGGTGTTTGGGTCCGTGGGCATCTCGTTCCACCCTTTTAAAACTCTTGCTTGTTGCATCTATGCACTTGATGCATCCATGCCAAATAAGTAAGATAGAAGCACTGAATATAGGATAAGCAAAACGTCCTGCTAATGGAGTCCCTTCTGATTACTATATCATTTCTTTGGCTGCTAAGTCCGTAACAGGCTAACAAACTATCACTGAGATAGTCAAGGCCTGGCAATTCAGCAGCCTTGTGTCAGAGGCCAACTAAGAGGAAACCACCTATGATATCCTTGGCCTGTTCCTCTGCACTTTTGTTTCATAAGTTGGCAGGGATGAAGGAGCATAACAGCAGCATCCTTTCCTCTTAAGCCTTTCAACGCAATGCTGCCCCACACATTCCTTTCCCTCTTGTACATTGGTTCTTTTTTCATCTCAGCCACAGCTACATGATAGGAGATATCTAAAAGCAAGTGTGAGGCTAAAATAATCTGTCAAAACAGATTTAAAATAGAAAGTTTAGCTCATATTCAAAGCAGCCTGAAACAAAATCTGCAGTCAAAATGTCTCCAAAGTCTGTGCAAATAGCATATGTTTCCTACTTCTATTCCATCAGATTTCATGAATGCAGTATCTGTCTCACGGCAGGTCTAAACAAAAGAACCTGTTGCCGCTTATCTTCCTACCATTGATCCATGCTAGAAAACAAATACACATGCATCCATCCCACTAACTGTCTTCTATTCCCTTGGCTATATGGAATCAATATCCATGTAAGAGATTCCTGAGCTCGGAAAGTTATTTTGAATAAAATGAATATAATGAGATGCTGAAACATCACCATGACTGAGCAGTGGTAGGGCAATGATCTGTGACCTAGGGCATCATCCTGTCACTGTTCCTCCTCTCTGGATGGCTTTGGTGCATCACTATAATTTGTTGTTCTTGTAACTTTCCAAAATCTCAAAATCTGGAAATTTATTTGCATTTATGTATGAAGCAAATCCGAGCTTGCCTGATTTCTGAAGCTAAGCAGAGTTGGCCCTGGTTAGTACTTGGATGGGAGACCACCAGGGAATACCAGGTGCTGTAGGCCCCTGGAGTAGGAACTGGCAAACCACTCCAGGATTCCAGCCAAGAAAACTCCATGGACATGGGGTCATGACGAGTCGGTCACAAATGTAATGACTCAACACACATGATAGCTCAACATTTTCTCCAAATGGAAACTTCACTGAGGGAAAATTCCACTTTATCTGCAAAATATATATAGGAATTGTTTTACCTTTGGTAGAAACAAGAATCTTAAGGACCACCTTCTTCCATATGAGCCTGCCCGCTTCTTGAGATCTGGCCAGGAGGCCCTCTTGAAGGTGCCATCATTCAAAGAGCTGAAGGGGGGTAGCATGTCAAAACAGGGCCTTCTTGGCAGTTGCCCTCTCCCCCAACTTTGAAATGCCCTCCCTACAGACGGACACTTTTGATGTTTGGCTTTTTTTTTTTTAGACAGCATTTTAATGAGATACTGTAGTGTTTTTATCTGGGCTCATGAGTATCAGGATTTTATAATTTGTATTGTATATTGATTGTTTTAAATTGTATTGATGTTGTTTTACAGTTTTAATACATTGTTGTATGCCGCCCAGAGATCATTTGATTATTGGGGTGGCTAATTTTTGGTAAATAAATAAATAAATAAATAAATAAATAAATAAATAAATAAAAGAACAGAACTGAGAAAAACTTAAAGTAGGGAGAGGAATTGAATGGAGACTTTACCCTTAGGTCAAAGTGGAGTACGTACCTGTTGCCTTGTGGCCACACACCATGGTAGAGGCCGCACACTCACCCAGCAAAGAATGAAGTATGCTAATATAGAAGCCTACTGAGCCCACGTCAAAGGCTATACTGTGGTTCTATACTTAGATCCTTAACATTAAGGAGTATATCTGCAGTGTCATTACATGGGAGAAACATGGGAACGACATCAGAATTTGTTAGTTCCAACTACTGTTAACTTTGTTTTCCTTTCAACCTTCCCCATACTTACATGTGCCAACAATACTAGAGATGCATCCCTAACCAAAATGCCTCATAATGCAGCTGCCAGAATTATAAACAATAAATGTTCTTCATATGTTTATTCAACTTTGTACATGTTTCCCCATGAGATCCCTAGACCCCACACTCTTTTTGGGAGTCTATTTCTTCAGCAGATTTCTGTTTGCTCTCCAAAAATTATCTGAGCTGATTTATAAGCACTCTGCTCTTGCAATAAGAAGTATTCTTTCATATTGTACTTCCAGGCTGTGTTTAGAATACATACTGTATCCAGTCTACCTTTTCTGCCAAGCATGCTTGAATTTCATGTCACAGCAACCTAGATTCGGTGCCAAGAGAAGCTGAATTTTGTGAGTTTTATAATTTACACAGATTATATTAATTTAATTCTTGCCCACAGTGTATGCTGGCTCAACTGGTTGTGAAAAGTGACAAAAACCCTGCTGTAGGGAAGCCTTTGACCTCTTTCCAAACACATGCCTCCTCTAGTTTTGCCTACACATTTCCAAGCCTATCTTCACAGCCATGAGGACTGGAAACTTGCTGATAATGAAATAAAAGTAAAGAGAATTGAGATTCTCCGAGGTACAGTACTAGAGTTGGGCTTTTTCCAAGTGGCAGAACTGTACCCAATGTTAATTATATCTGCAGTAGTGTCTGCTTTACCATCAGCTCATATGATAGGTTCTATGTTCCATCAAACATTTCACTTGCAGGTTCACTATAGTTCCCTCTTTCTCTTTTTCAGTGGAAATTTCATAACCTGCTTATTGAGTATAATTTCCCTAGTCTCTTTTCCTCCCTTGTTTTCCTAGCCAGTGAGTTATCCACTGACTAAAAGTCCTTGAAAATATAGGTTAACACTCCTTGTTAGTTAATTAATTTTGGTATTCTTGCACCAGTTCCTAAGGTCATCTAGTTTACATAACCCCTGCTGTTGCAACTGTACCACATTGTATGGACTCAGTCTCGACTGATTTCTGAAGCTCAACGGCTTGTTAGCATTTGAATGATAGTCCACCACAGAATACCAGTAGATTATCAGGGAGGATATGAACGAATCCTGCCTGAATTGAGATTTGCTGGTGTCCTGGCCGTGGTCTTAATATTGTTTTGAGTGCCTCTTCTACATTAAAAGTTGTTGAGTTTGAGAGAATAGCTGCCTACAAGTCCATAATGGGCCAAAGTTGACTATACTTGATTTGGGTTTCTACAAGACAGCTTTCTATGTTCTCACGTTCTCTTTCTAAACAACGGAAGATGGTACAGAGAGTAATGAAAGAGGAGCTGTGTGCTCTGGGAAAACACTACTATAGTTACAGGACCATGTCTCTTCTCCCCAGAACTAAACATAACTAAACTAAACATAAGAGAAACAAAGTCTTACTGCAAAAATATATACTGTACTATAATGATAAGTTGGGAGCTAATAATGTTCCAGCTATGCATTCCCCACTATTTCCTTCAGCAGTCACTGAGCTTGAAAATGATGGGTTTGTCTTGTTTTGTAAACCTCATGTGTCAAATGCAATCATCCTTAATATAAAAGTAGCAATCTAAAAATACAAGGTGGCCAGCACATCCTTAACGTGGCAACGTTAGCTGTTTGGGACCATCACTTTGAGTACTTTCTAGCTAACCTTATTGAGAGTCAGTCAGGAGGAAGGTGGATTCAGAGAGACAGATGTCACCTTAGTCCAAATGTAGCTCACATGTCTCCAAATTCCAGGTGTACCTGAAACATGGGAAAGGGGCAAAAAACACAGAGGAAATCACCAGTTGGTTTTAAGGCAGGTAGACATGTTCATGGCTAAGGAAGTCTAATCCCAAGGAGAAAATGAAAATTGCTTTGGCTCCTCTTGACTTCACATAGGAACTCATCCTCCTTGAATCCATCTGCGTAAAGGCAATTAAAGCACTGAAGCATTGGGATCACGTCATATACATCTTTAATTATAAACTTCATTTGAGGCTGCAATATAAATTACAGATTCTAGCCGAACCCCCTGGGTGAAGTCATTTGAAGATTGGGGACAAAGTTTCATTAAAATAAAGATGATAACCAGCTGTTGCAGTATATTTGCTGCTGTTAGATCATAAAGCAGCTTTCTTGGTACTCTCCAGATGTGCTGGACTACAACCATCACCACACCACACTGGTGGGTTTGAGGGAGGATATAATCTAAAGCATATGGAGTCCATAATATTGGGCGGGGGGGGTTAAAGTGCTAGTGGAACCCCTGAGCTGTGTTCTAAATAGCCATATCTTGGTGTTCTCCATGTCTTTGTATTCCGATTTAACAAGCTTCCTCTGAGTTTAGCAAAAACACTCGCCAGCTGGATGGAAAATTATTATTTTTCTGCAACAGTATACTGTTGTGAGCTATTCTCATTGTCAAGTCAAGTACTTTTGGATGACTTGGCAACTGAATCATCAGCATGGAGTCTAGACCTATTAAATTTACAAAAGGCCTGCTCCTGATTGAGGTGAAGCATGGATGAATGCTGAATATAAAGGAAATGCTCATCCTGTGACAAACAGATGTCATTTACCACTTGAGGGGAAACAGTTCTAAATAAATGCTAAGCATACAATCTAGTTTGATCCTCGGAGTGAATCTTGCTAGCTTGTGCATGACACTAAATTGTACCTGTTGGTGTGCCAGTTGCAGTGCTTCCTAAGCAGACTGATCCAATCTATCCTAATAATTAGTTCAGTAAGGTAGGTATATTGCTGCAGAACCAGGGGTTTGGAGTTCTATTCCCCCCCCCTTTGATGCCCATGAGGAGAGCCAGCCTGTGTAGCCTTGGGTGCAGAGAGTACGCCTACAAGAAGGGAATGGCAATTGACTTCTGAGTATTCAGTACTAGCCATTCTCAATAAAAATGTTTGCAAGTCCCCATAAACTTCAGTTTATCCCAATTGATGCTGTCAGAGTTTAACCCAGGGGTCCTCAACCTAAGGCCCCGGGGCCGGATGCGACCCCCCAAGGTCCTGACTCCGGCCCCTAGGACCCATTGCAACCCCCCCACCTACCCCCTGTTTTGTGAGCAAGCCAACCTCAAGGCAGCTGCTTTTGGACTGTGATCCAGACCCCAGTGGTGTCTGGGCGGTGGTGGACCGGCCCGCTGTTTGAAAACTTTGAGGACCCCTGGTTTAGCCCAATGGAAGATACAGGCAGGATGGTGCAAGCATTCTGCCCCGTGGTAAGCCACTGTGGCATGTTACATGTGGCGTGTGATGAAAATCCTTCAGCCCAATTAAAGGGTTGCTTTGACCAGGCAGCTGCTTGCCTCTGCTTTTGTTCTTGTCTCTTCTTTTAATAATTGTGTTATTTCGACTTAATTGTTTCCTTTCAAACCATTGATGTTTACACAAAGAGGAGTAGTTTCTCTGTCTCTCACTCACAGTGAATAATCTTGTGCACTATTTTACTTAGCAACCACTATATGAGAACAGGTCCTCCATCTGTATGCCTGGAGCCACTATAAAGATCAAAGTTGTGCGCAAAAGAAGAACAAACTGTTAAGTAGGGGAAGGCAGCATGCTTTTTATCACCAACACTGTCTGAGGTACACTCTGATCTTGTTGTTGAACAAGAAAAGCAGCTGCATTTGCTCGCCTTCTCCGTCGTTATTGTCAAAAATCTTCCTCTGTTCACATATTCATGTCAAGGCAATGGACCTTCAACCCACTTTAATATGATGACTGGCCAAAACAGAATGTTCTTCCAATGCCTTTTTGGCCAGCTGTTTGATACTACATATTAGTCATATTTACAAAGAGTATGAGAAGACACAACTGCTTTATTGCATTTGTAAAAATAATTTTCATTAAGAGAGATGTGACCTCATTTGCAGGTGGAAGAATTTATGAACGATGGCCTTCCACATGTTGTTGGGCTCCAACTTCCATGATCCACTGATCCTTCGCCGCTGACTATTCAATCACTCCTGTATCACACAAGTACAATTTATTGGCATGTCCCAGCCAGTACCTTAGGGCTCATGTGTCCCACTTCTGCCCCTGTTTTCCAGGGTGACTATGAGGAGGCAAACACACCTTTTTCTTTTCATTTTCGGCCAACTTCAGGTATGCATTTTCTCTAAATCAGATCAACTTGTGCCTGTGGATTTATGGCCACAAACAGTAGCGGAGAGCAGAAGGAACCCAGGGAGGCACATCTCTAGGATGTTTTTGCAAGCACAAGTGAAGACATCAGCTGCCAGAAACCAAAGTAACTGAGGAGGCCACTTGCCCTAGCAGGTGAATGGGGTGTCCGGTTTCACTAGTTTCATTGTTTGTGGATGAATAACAGCAAAGAAGTTAAAGAGAGAAAAAAGAATCAAGTAGAGGCAGGATCATTTTTTGTTTGCTTTTTGAGCCAATGGGGCATCCTACTTCACACTGGTAGTTTGGACAGTAGCTTTTCTTTGTGAGATAATTTGCATTTTCAGATAAAAGCAAATGGCTGTACAGCTTGCTGAACATCTTATGGCCAGCATCAATGTGTTTTATGGATGGAAAACATAAACACATTGGGTTTTTTTTACTGCATCTCCTAGATTCCCACAGCCAGCATGACCACTAGCCATGGTGAGCAAGTGATTCTGGGAACTTGATCCCCCCCACACAAATAAAATAAAATAAAATAAAATAAAATAAAATAAAATAAAATAAACAATAACCTTTTCAGTCTTTGGATGAACCTATGTAGTCATTTAAGTTCTTCTGAGTTTAATGGCACTCCCCCCTAGCAACTATGAACAGAGCTGCAGTAATACACTATAAATGTAACTTTAAGACATTAGTAGTGGTAGTTTGCTTATTTGTTTTGGATGTCTGCATTTTATTATGGAATTTTTAACAAGTGTGTTACCCCACATATAGTTTTAAGTATAGAGAATAGCAAAGTAGAATTAATACGCCACACACTCCAACAAGGCACGACGACAAATTCTCCTCAGGAGCAAGGAGCTGTCATAGTGAGTGTCTGCTCTTCAGGTGATTACTGATCATAACACTACATCACTGATCATAACATTTGGGTAAAATTGTAATGCAAGAATTTAACATATGAGATAAATTAGCCACAGTTTTCACAGCAACCATTGTTAGCTTCATTTTCCAGAAGCAAAAACACAGAGAGCAAAACATAAACACATGTTCTATATGTGTGGTCTCCATTTGTATACATGGCTACTTGTAACTACACGCTGGACTTCTGGATACGTAATATAAACAAAACGTGGAACAATGAAATTATGGCCATTGTGACTGATAGTTTCCTATGGCTGCGATATCACAATGTATATTTGGGTGGTATGTCATTCATATGTGGTCATGGTCACATATCCTCTTTCTGTCACATTTTTTCAGAGCACATAAGTGCAATGAAGCAAAAATAAGCAAAGTGTGTTGCTTATATACTGCCCCATCATGCTTAAAGCATTCTCTGGGTGGTTTATAATTTAATTATGCTAGCTAAACATTGTCTCTCACTGCCTCCCTCACCCCCCCCCATGAGCTGGTTATTTATTTTACCAATCTTAGAAGGATAGAAGGCTGAGTCAACCTTGAGTTGGCTACCTGAGATTGAACCCTGACTCGTGAGCACAGTTTTAGCTGCAGTACAGCAGTTTAACCACTGTACCATTAGAATCCTCCTTAAGAACACATATTTCTGCCATACTCATACAGTGCTGCTTCACAAGATGTGTGCAATGCCCTCCCTACGGAGAGCCGCCTGGCACCGACACTTTCGGCTTTTCGGCACCAGGTGAAGAGACCCTCTTGTTCAGCCAACATTTTAATTAGACAGTGTTTTAGCTGGACTTGTGAGCAGCAGGGTTTTATGATTTGCACTGTATGTCAATTGTTTTGACCTATATTGTATTTTATAGTTCTAACAGTCATGTTGTTTTATTGTTTTATAGTTTTAATATATTGTTGTACACCACCCAGAGACCACCTGGTAGTGGGGCGGCTAAAAAAAATCTTGTAAATAAATAAATAAGTCATTAACTCAAAAATAAAGAGAAGTCAAAAAATCGCCACCTAAAACAAAATAAAGATTTTGCCTTTTGGTGTGTTTTCTCTCTCCATCAATTCTGGTAAGAATTACAAAGTGACCATGTTTATGTAAGCATTAATTTATGTTTCCTCTCCCAAGCTTTTAGTGTGAGGTTCCAGGGGTGGCCTTTTTATAGGGCCTCTTTCTGTGTAATAGGAGAGTTCTGAATATCCTAGTCCATATGATGTGACAGCTGCTGTGTTACATTGCTAAATCTCTGAATACACATTGATGCTGCATTTTCTTTGTTCCTTTATGCCAGGCAGAATAGGATACCCATTATATTCCTTTCATGACAACATCCTCTTAGTAGAGGAATGGACAAAGTTTTGTCTTCCAGATATTGTTGGACCACGGCTTCCAGCCATCCCAGGCAACTTAGGGCGCTTTTACACGACCCCTAAGATCCGCTGGTCCCTTAAATTCGGACCAGCGATCTTAGGGGTTTGTCGCTCTTCGTGCGTCTCCACGCTGGCTGCTGGCTGCGTGAGGGAGGGAGGAAAAAAAAGGACAAAAGAAGAAAACCTTACCTCCCCGGTGCTGGTGGGAGCTGCCGGGCGAGCCGCCGGTGACTTCCTGGTTGCTCTTAAAGGGGCGGGAGGCAAAGAACAAAAACAAAAAGAAGCGAGGAGAGCCCAGCACATCCGCATTAAATATTTTTCACCATCAAAGAGCAGGTACAAGAAAAGCGCAGCTGGGTCGCACTTAGGTGGGCGGGGTCACACTTAATTGTCTGCAAACTCCGGACCTGGTGGGGAAACATTTTTAAGGTCCGGAGCTTGCAGCCCTTTGCTGCGGAGCTTAGGGGTCGTGTATAAACGCCCTTAGTAAATAGTGAGAAACGCTGGGAGCTGCAGTCTGGCAAAATCTGAAGGGACACACTTTGTAAAACTTCTATTCTTTGGGGACTATTGTTCCCACCATGCATGGCTCATGGTCAGAGACTATGGGAGCTGCAATTAAAAACAAGTAGAGGACATCTCCCTACTGCTGGATAATGCATTCATCACAGAGACTGCCAGTCCCCCTTGATATTTATATTCAGAATTTTCTTGTGGTGTTTTTTTCAGGGTGTCAACTGCCCATCACCAGCAGGCTCTTCTATGCACATCAATGCTCACAGGGTGCTGTTCTGTGTGCAAGGACTTTTCTAACATGGCTTGCTTGGCTGTTTCCTATTGCATTTCCCTCATCAGGGAGCACACACAGATACACACCCACCCAGCTGCCCCTCTGAATTCCAGCACTGAATTGGAGAGTGTGCTCGTCTAGTGAGGGTGTCCCATCAAAACAAATAGATTATATATTTGTTCATGGGAACAGAAACTGTGATTATTTATTTATTTATTTATTTACCTACCTTCTATTTTCCCAGAGGAACTCTGGGCGGTGGTTCAAACATCATGCAACATGACATGAGTCGGAGTCGATTTAAATGTATACCAACACATATTCCAAACTATTGCTTTAATGTAAATGAGCCCATAGTTTCTTTGATTTATAAAAGGACTGGACAAACTTGAAACAGAAGACATTTACAAAAAAAAAAAAGTGTACCGTATGGCTGCTCTTGTCACAGGGAAAACACAGCATATTTTGACAAATGTAGTTTAGTGTGGTTTCTACAACATGTCGCTTGAAACAAAAGGAAGCACTAGTAAAAGGAACCGACAGCTTTGATCTTTTCAAAGTGGAAATTACCAGGGAAAAAACTGAAATATGAAAATAAGGTCAGCATATGCAACAGAGCCAAAATCAATACAATTAATACAGTACTTCATGCTGGAAAATCAAAAGAAATTGTACTGACTCATTTGGGATTCCTAAATATGACTTAAGGAATTATTTATGGGACTGTCTACAAAGACCTTTATTCTCCTCCACTCACATTACAGCACTGAGCAAATGTTACTATATTTACTACTAAGGACCAGAATTTTTAGGTTTTATATTAAGTCCCTTTTATGGAATATATAACTTAAATGTATTCCAAATATTCTTCAATATGAATATAGAAGGTTTTTCTATAAACAATTGTCCAACATAGTTTGTAATAAAAGGTATCCAATTAAAAAGACACACAAGTAATCCCATCAATGCAGTAGCAGACAGAATTGGCAAAACGTAAAAATAAACACACACACACTCACACACAAATACACACACAGACTACATTAAACCTAGAGAACTAGAATCACACATTTGTAAGCCCTAGAGAACAAAACGATTATCAACTTGTCTGTTAGGATTCTCAGTCATCTAAGTGAGTTCATCTGGAAGTTGAGTCATGGCAACTGGACTTCTTTCCTTGAGAGATTGAAACGTTTCACTACTACTCCAAACAGCTTCGTCATTCTGAGGAAAGCTAGTTCCTCCAAACAGCTTCGTCAGTCTGAGGAAAGCTAGTTGCAAGTCTTCCATTTTATAGCTCACTTTGACCTTTCACAGGAACGTCAAGAGCAATTTTCGGCACCCTATTCTAAGATTCCGCATGCACCCCATCCCCAAGGTTCCAAAGGCTTCCGAACTCAAACAGGATCCTGAGGGAACTTCAGATCCTGGGAGTGGGGAATAATAAATCTTTTATTGAGTGATAAAAGTATGTGTCTCATGTCATGAGCATGTACAAGCCTATATTTGTCTTCATTGCTGTAAGAGGTTCCTCAATTCCCTGTTCTCAATACTTGAACATGTCTTAATTGTACTGGACTGTATATTATCTCTCATTACTGTAAGCCACCTTGGGTCCTTTTCCAAGGAGACAGGCAGGGTAAAAATGCTCTCTAAAATATATAAAAATAAAAATAAATATTTATGCAGTATAGAGTTTCACCGATGTATCATCTTGCTAAAATCTCACCTTGCTAAATTTAACTTTTACTCAAAAAGTCCAGCAGTGTGATGCTGGGAGTGGGGAAGAGACAGGGGGGTGCAGAAAAAAATTCTGAGATCATTCACAAAAGCTCTACCCTTTGCACATATACTTGAAATAAATTAAATCCAAATTGCTCATAAACGAATGTGCTGTGGGGGAACATAGTGGCCTCTCATTTCTTTCTCCATTAATTTGTTTGTTGTTTTTTAAGTGGGGTCATTGTGACAATTTGCATTCCTTTGTGATTCCAACTGATCACTTAATAATCTTAACAAGGACTCATTTACACATAAAGAAAACTGTGAGAGGAAAACTCAAGAAAACATACAGGACAGAAGAAGTTTTGTGTCACACTTTTACAGTATCTTCACTGTCATCAAGGGTACCTTGAGAACAGCCCTTTCTTCTCCACAATTGAGAAAGATAAATGACTGGCACTTGAGATAAATCTTCTCAGTCAAATGCTCATTCTTCTCAACAGCTTTCAAAACCTTAACTTGGTATAGAAATAGGAGCCTGACTCCTCTCTATTACACAGATTTCACAGGCACAGGGCACCATCGAAAACAATCTGCCTAACAGTGGGACGGAGGGCAGGAGTTGGGAATCAGACCCGAACAGTGATAGTTTATGGCTCCTCAGCAGTGCTAAACTCTTAAACTGAAACATATACTTGACAGCAATGTTGGCAGCCACCTAAGTGGCCCCCTGTCTGGCAGAGTCATGAGTAGTAAAAATATTGCTTAGGGGTCACACACTGCACAGATTTAATGAATGGAATGCATGATGTGCTTACTAAGCTCAGCTGGATAAACATGGAAAAAATCTCATGGAGCTGTGTTGCAGACCACAATGGTTACATCGGCTATGTAAATGGAAGAAGAAATGCCTTGGCGATGTATTACTTGTTTTTTTATAGAAAACGGTTAATGAGTATGTCATAGCCGTTAAATGATTCACTGATGTCCACATGCATTATATATATATATATATAATCCATCCGTATATATTCTTGAGTGTGATTACAAATTACATGAGATCGCCACATTCCTATGTGGTGTCATAAAATCTTCCAATACCAGCTGTCCTTTAAAAAAAATAAAGAAAAGCCATATATGTAAATGCTACGGTGCTTTCTACTGTTGTCATTAAAGCCAAATCTACTGTTCCTTTATTATTTTGGAACTTGGAGTTCATTTACAATACAAATGCATATGGAATGTTTAATCTAGGTTGCTTGTTCCTCACAAGAAATATATTTTTGGAAAAATTTAACTCTCTCGTCTTCTTCTTGCCCTTTCCTCTCCCTAAAACCTCACTGCTTTAGGAGGGAAAGGAATCAAGCTGTTGTCTCCAGTCAGAGACTAGAGATAATACTGGGGATTCCCCTCCCCCCACACGTACATACAACACTTGCTGTTCTCACTGGGATCCCAGTAGTACTCAGATGAATATTAACTGTTATTTCCAGTATGTGGGAGTGTTTGTACACTACATAGTTACAGCAGGTTGGTACCATTTTAGCTCCCATGGATTCATTCTACAAAATCTTAGGATTTGCACTTTGGGGAGGCAATCAGAATTCTCTAGTGCACTCCCCTGAAACACAGCAGATAATGCTAAGTTTCTCACCAATTACAGTTTGAAGATTGTGCAGGATGAAGCTATGACAGTTGCAATGGTATCAGACTTCTGTAACTGGACAGTATAGATACCAGATACAGTATATAGCAGCAAGTTCCCAAAGGAGATTTGAGAGGGACATAGGGAAGGACATAGACTGCATAAATAAACATGAATATCTCAGTCCTGGGTATATTATCATGTTGCAGAAGGAATGCTCCAAGGATGAGTTGAAATCCCATGAATCAGGAGGGCCAGATTTGTTGAGGTGAAAATGTGTGGGGTCTGACCATTCAGCAGCATTTGGCCCCTGAGCCAGACTTTGGACAAGTCTGTGTAACATGCAAGGAGGAAGGGAGGACGCTGCAGCAACGGAGCCAGGGGCGGGTAGGCTGGGAAAGTGGCTGGGTGGTGGTGGACAGAGGCAGGGAGGGCAGGCAAAACATAAAACTGCAAGCTGATGCCTTCATCCAGTATGGGGAGAGGGCAGCAGGCAGGGATGCGTGACAGGCTGAGCTGGCGGAGAAAAGAAGACGTGGGCCACTTGAAATTTGAAAACAGGCCACATTTGGCCCCCGGGCCTGACTTTAGACATGCCTGCGCTAAATGAAAAGATGGTATTGATTGATTGATTGATTGATTGATTGATTGATTGATTGATTGATT
>JAHTLZ010000275.1:19364753-19390871 GCA_023846285.1 Phrynocephalus versicolor
CTACTACTACTACTACTACTACTACTACTACTACTACTACTACTACTTTTCAAATTCAAATTCCATGTTCTGTCCCACGTTACTTCTGAGTTTTGGTTCCGTGTGAGAATATTTATTTGTATGTTTCCATTACAACCCTTCCTTTCATCAGCTGCTATTTCTTCACCGTAATTCTTTTTTAACATTTACTGAGCGGTGTGTCAATTCTTCCTTACACCAATGGACAATGTGTTGCTTCCTCCTTATGCCAATGGGTTACTGGTATTAGGCTTTCTGGCAAGGGTGTAGTGGGAAGAGTGTAAAAAAAGTAAAAGCTGGATCTATGAAATCAAGAAAGGATCCTCTAGATTTCATATAATTTTATGGGGTATTCTTGGAAAACCATCAACAAATAATTAAACCCATTGATGTCCACAGACTAAGCTGGAGAAATCATGGCTCTTTTGGCACACGACTTTTCAATGGTATGAAAAGGAAGAAAGTAAAAGGTGAATTTATGAAATCAATAAATGATCCTCTAGATTTCTTAGGATTTTTATGTGTGATTCTTGAACAACCACCAACAAATTATTGATGCCCTTGATGTCCACAGACTATACAGAGAAATCAGAGAAGATAGAAGAATAAAGAGAATGGTGCAGCTTGAAATACAGACCCCCTCAGCCTCATGGTGCAGTGGTTAAATGCCTGTACTGCACCTATTATTGTGCTCACGACCTGGGGTTCAATCCCAGGTAGCAGGCTCATGGTTGACTCAGCCTTCCATCCTTCCGAGGTTGGTAAAATGACTACCCAGCTTGTGGGGGGGGGGCAATGTGTAGCCTGCATAATTAAATTGTAAACTGCCCAGAGAGTGCTTAAGCACTATGGGGTGGTATATAAGCAGAAGCAGATTGGTCAAGCATCATGGTGGGAAATGCATTGGGTGGCTGTCTCCTTCCCACTGACAGCAAAATATCAGAAGAGAAGGCACCAGCACCCAAATTCTGTGTTTGGATAGCAATGACATTTCATTGACAAATCAATGTCTCTTTATTAATTTTTTTAAGTGGGGGCAGGGGTAATGGGAAATGACATTTGTGAAATCAGAATGTTGTGCAGTGGCCACGTGAAGGAACAATTGCAGCAGGTCATTTCATATTAAATGCAGGACTGCACATAGAGGTCTGAACTCTTGCCACACAATATAAGTCACATGACACAATCACACAGTCTTCCATGAAACAGAAAATACGGTAAGAGAAAGCGGAGAGACATTTTGGATATGTGACATAGCTGCAATAAGTTACTGAGAATCTTCCGCTATGTCCCCTCCCAGAAGAAGAATTGCAGATCCACCCAGGTTCATTATGTGGAAGACGAGCAGAGCCAGACTTTTTAAAGTTACTTTTAAAACTGTTTTTTTACTGTAACTCCCTTTAATAGATAACCTTTTTAATGATATAACCTGCCTCAGATCCTTTTAAGGGGAAAGGTGGGGTAAAAATATTTTAAATAAATAATAAATAAACCTTTTGCCATTACTAATTACAGTCCCGAATGAGTAGCTCATTGTGTTACTTGTTGTATCACTAATTACTTCAAGGCTGCTTTTGTTGTGTTCGAGACTTTTAAAAACCAATAAAATACTTGTTCAATTGCTTTTAAAAAGTAACTTTATTATACTCTGTCAAAAAAGTAATTAGTCACCAGCAACTATGTTAATTTTAACTAGAGATGAGCAAAGCTACATTGTCTAGTCCCACCTCTTTTGCATATCTCCAGGGCCCCTTCCTAACCCTCCCACCTATTGGGGCATGATTGTGCCACCTGTCCTCTTCAGATTGAGAACTCCTCCTAGAAACTCCTCATTGCTAGAATATGGGACCGCATCCTCCCTTTCATCTCTGCAGAGTTCCCAGGGCTGGAGAAAGGCAGCTTTCATGAGGAAACACACACCAACACAAACCTATGGAATGTTATACTGATTTCCAGAAAAAGAAAAAGAAAAAAGAAAAAAAAGAAGCAGCTTCCAGTTTGATTCAACAGTGCAGTTACATCCTAACACACCTCCCTCCCTGAACACTTTTGGCTAGAATTGACACAATATGGCCACAAACCTATATGCACTAATCTGCAAATAAGACCCATGAAACTCACTTGGGCTTATTCCTGACATGTACATAGGAATGGTTTGTGTAAGAGGATTGCACCATTAATGAGGTGGCTACTTAGGAATGTTCTCTCTCACATGGCAAAATAATTACATTTAAATTGTGGTTTTAAAACGTAGTACTGTATATGATTTTGGATTTTTTTTAAAAAAAAATCCTGTTTAGCTGATTGAAATTGGAACGTGGAGCCTACTTGAGTGTTTGTTTACATGGTACATTGAGTTCCCACTGCAAAATAAAATACATTGTTCTCTCTGCCTCCCAGGATCTTCCTTGGTAAGCCTTTTCTCCTCTAACATGCTTCACACAGATGAGCTTAATTGGATTCAAGTTCTCCTGCAATAATCTCTGCTGAAGTATTTGGACTGTAAACATTGCAAATGAATAATTATATAAATGTAAACAAACTCTTACGAGTTGAAGGTAGAGGAAGGGGAGAAATTGTTGAAAGATTTCTACTCCGTGAGCACATGTTCAGGTTTTCTGGCTTTGTGTAATCTATTTTAAGTCCTACGAGACCGGTAGGCTATCCACTTATTAAGGTGCTGAGGGCGTATCTCCCTCACTCCTTTCAACACACAGGAGTCAGTGTGATCATGGCATAAGACTTGGATAACAGGGAAGACACTCACCTCAACCAAACCTTCTACAGCAGACTGACAAAAAATAAATAAATAAGAAGCGGGAGGACCCCAAATATTGTAGCACTTTAACAGTTTTATTTTAGTGTGAGCTTTTGGGAATTAGAATTGTATTCCTCCAACATGGGAGTGCAAAAACGTGAGTGGTGTAATTTATACATACAGTGGACCCTCGTACAACAAATGGTTTGTATAACATAAAATCTGTACAACATAAAAAATTCTGGAGATAGGGGAAATTTGCTTAACAGAATTGTCTATGGAGCAAATCCATACAACATAAAAATGGTCGCAATTAGGGATTACTCTGTTTTCAATGCATTCCTATGGAAAATAAAGGGAAATTTGTTTAACATAATTTCATTTGGAACGAATTAATTCCTTTATACAAAGTACCACTGTATACATAGCCCCATGACCAAGTGAGGATACAGATTAAAAGACAAAGTGATAACGATTTCTTAACACAGGAACGAGAATGAAGCTGTTAGTTGCTTCGATATAGGAGGCCTTGTGTTTTGTTGTGTTGTTACAGTCGTGCCCGACTCTTCATGGCTCCATGTCCATGGAGTTTTCTTGGCAGGAATACTGGAGTGGCTTGCCAGTTCCTACTCCAGGCGCCTACAGCACCTGGTATTCCCTGGTGGTCTCCCATCCAGGTACTAACCAGTACTGACCCTGCTTAGCTTCCGAAATCAGGTGAGATCGGATGTGCTTAGGGCATCTAGGCAGCTGAGTATAGGAGGCCTTGGCCAAGCAATAACTGTAGGCCAGTTGGTATAGCACTGTCAGGAGAGCTTTAAGAGATGCTTCTAGGACAGCAGGCAGAGTCTGTGAAGGAAGGCAACTATCAAAAGACATTGTCAAAATTAGTCTATGTTGTGAGCTAAGAAGCCTTGATCTCAAGTGAGGCCTTTAGAGATACGCTGGAACTTGTTTAAGGAGCCTGTTTCTGCTCTCTCTCTCCCTTGAGTCTCCCTTTATAAGCCTTTGACATCTGTAACAGAATGTCATGGGAGGCTGAAGTGTTTTGAAATGTGTTTCTTTGTGTTGCCATTCCTGATGTCAGAACTGTGTCTGTTCACTCTTCTGCACAGAGAGGGTCCTGTCTGTCTTATGTAGGAAGCAGGGGGCACTGTGGGAAAAGATGACCTCCTAATTTTCAACATTCAACAGCGAACCTTCTTCAAATCTTAAACGCTATATGCACTATGGTTATTGGAATGCACTCCAGTAATCCTGCCAAGAAAACTCAATGGACATGGGGTTACGAAGAGACAGTCACAACTGTAATGACACAACAACTCCACACCTTGCCAATTCAGAAATTTTCTCCAACAGGATCTCTTATTACTTGCTACAATCTGACTCTTTAACTACAGAGGCCCAGCACTGAACAGGGATTACATCCATTGAGTGATCGCACTTTTCTCCTCCTCTGTCTTTTCGGTCATCTTTAAAAATGTAATCATATGCTGCTGGTCAATCAAACAGGAGAACAAGGGATACGGATACAAACGGTACTGTATGGGAACACCCTCTAATTGAAAAAAGAGGTGTGCAGCTTAGGGGTGATCCTGGACTCATCCTTGAGCCTAGATGCCCAGGTCACAGTGGTGGTGAGGAGTGTATTTGCACAATTAAAGCTAGTACGCCAGTTATGCCCATTCCTGGAGAAAGCTGTTCTGTTCATGGTAACTCATGCCCAAGTGACATCCCAGCTGAACTATTGTAATGTGTTCTATGTTGGGCTTCCAATGAAAAGCCTCCGGAAACTTCAGTGGGTCCAAAATGCAGTAGACAGATTGCTCACTGGGTCGGGTTACAGAGACCACATTAGATCCCTACTAAAGCAGCTCCACTGGCTGCCAATCAGCTATCAGGAACAATTCAAAATGCTGACCTTAACCTACAAAGCACTATACAACCTGGGTCCTAGCTGCCTCAAAGATGGAATCTCAAAGTATGAACCAACTCAGGTGCTGAGGTAATCAGGAGAGGCCTTTCTCTCCATCCTGCCTCCCTCACAGGTAGGTCTTGTGGGAATACATGAAAGGGCCTTCTTGGCTGCTGTGCGCAGACTCTGGAACTCCCTCCCAGTAGAGGCCAGGACTGCCCCATCTCTGCTGTCTTTCCAGAAACAAAGACCTTTCTCTTCAGGCAAGCTTTCCCTGAATGATGGACTTTTTATGAATCTACCATGCATGGCTACATTTGCGTTTATAACCAATTATAACTTTGTGTTTATATGTCTCCTTGTGTGATTGCACTGACACTGTGTTATCTATTGTTAATTTTAATGTTGCCTTCTAATGCTGTAAGATACCCCTATCTCTCAAACTGAATGCATCTTAATTGTAATGTACTCTATATTGTCTCTCCTTACTGTAAGCCACCTTAGGTCCTTTACCCAGGAGAAAGGCAGGGTAAAAATACTAAAAACTAAATAAAATAAATAAATGCCATCAAGTCGATTCTAAGTTATAATGATCGTTCTCAGGTGTTTTTTTTTTAAATAGATCACGCAGAAGTGGTTTACTATTTCTTTCTTCTGGGGGCACTCAGGGATCACAAAGCTTGCCCATGGCCATAACTGCGGGCACTTCTCCTATAAGAAACAGCAGAAGAGCAAACGCCCAATCCCAAGTACTCCAACTCACTGCACTACTGTACTCTGCCAGCTTTTCTTTGAATTCACTTTGAATTATTTAATTGGACCTACCTTTTTAACATTTTAACATACACTGCTGTTAATAAAACAAAAAACAATATATTTCATTGGTTTTCTTTTCTTTTTTATGGTGCAATCCTCGGTTGCTATTTATTTCCACCTGCTGCTGACAATCCTCTCCATTTTATCCAATGGGGACATTTTCTTTCTCACAGCTGGCCCTAAGAACTCTTGCAGATAAGCCAAACGCATGGATTGCACCATATGCTTTATGAGCTCAGTTTGCTGATGTTTGTTGAAAATGGCTCCCATCCTGTACACAACTGATCTGCCTGAATCCCAGCAAAATCAATGGGATTTAAGCAGCCTAACTCCAATATAGCAGTTTTTGCTTGGAATGTAAGCCATTGTGGTGCAGGGAGCATGTGATTGTGTGTGAACAACGCAAGATGAAAGCCATACTAAACAACAAAGATCCCTTGGGAAAGTTATTATCACTTGGGCCAATCTACCTTACAGGAGTGATGTGCAGAATGTACAATAAATGAATTATAAAGCCCTTTGAACAGGATCTACATCTGGGGATTCTATAAAGTGACAAAAAGGATTCCAAGTAGGAGATATTTTTAGCCAGATTCAAATACCATACTCATTTTTGCATATTGTTGCATAAGCTTCAATGACAAGTATATTTTAAGAGCCTTTGTCATGGCTTGCCTTCTCATATTGCAAAACTATAGCAAGGCCATCTACAAAATACAGTCAAGTAGATCTTTTTTTTTAAAAAAAAAGAAAGAAAGCATGTGGGCCAGTTGCGTAAGATTTTTAATTGTTTATAACAGCTGAAGTGCATAGATCCAGTGGGCCAGGGCCAGGAACAATTGTAGGGCCCCTCTAATTTTACAAAAATAAATAATACGTGCATTGAAACATGCACTTTCAGCGAACCCACAAGTATGTACTGTAGATGTTATTCCCAAGTGGCACTTGGTAAACGTAAATGATGAATGGCAACTTCTGTGCTTAACAGCAATTACTTTGTACCCCATTAATATTCTATTCACTTTTGAAAGGAAATGGCCGCTTTAAAAAAAAATTATTAAATTCATACTACCATGATAAAGAACTCTTTTTTCATTTTTAGTCCCAATTTATAAGGAATCCACCCAAAATAAGGAATGAAGCAATCTCTCCCGAATGTTTTTTTTCATCAGTGGGTTTAATCACTTCCATAGGCTACCCATCACTACTGAGATTGTACAGAAGTTACCCTCCCCGTCTTTCACTTTGCTCGTATTTCACATTTTAGTCCTTGAAAGTTTCTATTCAGTAACCAACAAAACCTGTTTCCCAGATGGTAAAATCAGAATCCCACTTGGGCTATTGTATTCTTCTTTCTAGCTTCTCTCAGTCCCCTTTGTGCTGTTAGGACTTTGCTGTTGCTAAGCTTACTGCGATCTTGGCTGCATTCCAGGGTAGGTAATTATATCCTGGCTGGTCTAAAAATTCCTCTTGTTGTTTCATCTGAAGAAGCAGATCTTCAGTTTCTGTCCTCTGTGGTCGCTGGGTGTCCATAAATGAGAGGATACTTTCCCCTTCTTTGTCCCACAGGGCAATATACATTTCAGGACTGGATGAATGAAGCCTTTTTGAAGGAAAGAGTGAAAAGCACAGCAATTTGCACAGAAGAACAGTACTGGGTGAAGCTTGTTTATCAGCCACAAGATGGAAGGTGGGAAATGAATACTGGAGAGAAAACCAATGGACAGTTGGGTGGCAGGGCTGGCCCTACTATTCGGCAGAGTGACATACAGTGTTTGCCTCAAGCAGCTGGTGTTGGGAGACAGCTGCTCTCTGCCAGAGGAGGGAATTGTATACTAAGTGAACATGATGACTCACATAATATAAGAACATAAGAATATAAGAAGAGCCATGCTGGATCAGGCCAAAGGCCCATCTAGTCCAGTTTCCTGTATCTCACAGCGGCCCCACCAGATGTGTTTTAGGAGCGCATGAGACTAGATATCTGTTTCCTGATAGCACTCCCCTGCATCTGGCCCTTGAAGTACCCAGGTTTTAAGCCTGGAGATTACACATCTCCCTCATGATTTGTAACCTGTGATGGATTTTTCCTCCAGGAATCTGTCCAATCCCCCTTTGAAGGCATCCAGGCCAGATGCCACATCCCGTGGCAGGGAGTTCCACAAACTAACAACACGCTGGGTGAACAAATATTTTCTTTTGTCTGTTCTTAGTCTCCCAGCTCTCAATTTGAGTGTATGTCCCCTAGTTCTGGTATTTTGTGAGAGGGAGAAGAGCATCCCTCTATCCACTTCACACATGCCCTGCATTAATTCATATGTCTCAGTCATATCCCCCCTCAGGTGCCTTTTTTCCAGACTAAAGAGCCCCAAATGTTTTAGCCTTTCCTCATAAGGGAGGTGCCCCAGCCCAGTAATCATTTTAGTTGCTCTCTTTTGCACCTTTTCCAGTTCCACTATGTCTTTTTTGAGATGCGGTGACCAGAATTGTACACAATACTCCAGGGGTGGCCTTACTATTGTTTTGTATAATGGCATTATAATGTTGGCTGTTTTATTTTCAATCCCCTTTTTGATAATCCCTAGCATAGAATTGGCCTTCTTCACCGCTGCCACACATTGGGTAGACACCTTCATGGAGCTGTCCACCAACACACCAAAATCTCTTTCCTGATCCGTCATGGATAACTCAGAGCCCATGAGTTGATAGATAAAGTTTTGATTTTTTGCCCCAATATGCATTACTTTACATTTGGCTACATTAAAACACATTTGCCATTTTGCAACCCATTTCCCCAGTTTGGAGAGATCCTTCTGACGCTCTCCACAATCTTCTATGGTTTTTACCACACGGAAAAGTTTTGTGTCACCTGCAAACTTGGCCACCTCACTGTTTATTCCTGTCTCCAGGTCATTTATGAACAGATTGAAAAGCACCGGTCCCAGGACAGATCCCTGGGCCACACTGCTTTTCACCTCTCTCCATTGTGAAAATTTCCCATTGACACCTACTCTTTGTTTCCTGGATCTCAGCCAGTTCTCAATCCATAAGACGACCTGCCCTCTTATCCCCTGACTGTGCAATTTTCTCAGCCACCTTTGGTGAGGGATTGTGTCAAAAGCCTTCTGAAAATCCAGATAAACTATATCCACCGGTTCACCCAAATCCACATGCCTGTTGACCTTTTCAAAAAAATCTAAAAGATTTGTCAGATAAGACTTACCCTTACAGAAGCCATGCTGATTTTCTCTCAGCAAGGTTTGTTCTTCTATGTGTTTTAAGATTTTCTCTTGGATGAGGCCTTGCTCACTTATTCCTAGCTAGCATCTGGGCTCAATGGACAGGTGCAAAGGTGCAGCTTGTTCCTCCCACCCCTTGTATGTTCCACTCCTCTGATATCCCAAGAATTCATCACTGTAACCCACTGGAGGGTCCTCTCCTATGATACCACAAGAGCCCACATCTCCAATTTTGTCCCTGAAACCTCAAGAAACGGGATGCTGCTGATCTAGCAGTCCTAGGAGGGATTTCAATCCAAAACCTATTTTAAATTGCTGCTTGTAGTTTATGTATAGTAACAGTTTTTATGTGTCTATGTGTTTTCCTTTCAGTTTCTCATGTTGTGGAACCAATCTGAGGGCCCTGTGGGTAGAAAAGGAATCCACACAGAGCAACAGAATACAAATAAGAAATCTACCTTCAACTGAGCAACCGTTCCATCTAGAGCTGCCGAGCGGAGGGAGAGAGGAGAAGCAGGCTGATTGTTCGGCTTCTGTCTGCTCACAAGCCCAGCTCGTCCTGTCCCCTTTGCAACGGTCACTCCTGGCAACAATTTCATTTCCATTTCCGTCATATTGTCTGAATTGTTCTCATGCTATGGACCATGTATGGGAGCTGCAGCTTTAGAAACCAGGGCCTGTGTACACCTTTCTCGTTCTCTTTTTCATCCCCATTGTTTTGTTCTTCATGTGCCAAGTCATTAGGACTATATCAAGACTACTGAGGGGCAAATCTTACCTTTGATACAGTACTTGGAAGGTGTTTTGGGAGCCTTTGGGAATAAATTGCAAGGGAAACTTGCATTAAGTAAATACAGACATAAAGAGTACTAAATACAAGAGGGAGAATGTATTTTAGAAGGCTTCTGGCAGCATCTGGCTAATAGAGAGAGTGAAGGTATGGGATACAGGGAAGCGCCCACCTATGCCCCTACACGTTGATATAATTTGAGCACATAATTTGAATACTCATAGAATACAATGTTTCTTCACTTCTCCTCAACTTCTCCACTTTGGGTGTTTAGTTTGGTTTTTCCTAAATGGCTTTACCCTTTTCTATCGATACCAAAAATCATTATGTTTAAAACAATTTTTGTCCGAAACTTTTATGGCATGGAGAAAAATGGCCACCAGAAGCTGGAACAAAACAGCAAGCCCGAAGTAGGATGAGTCAGCAAAATAAGCAGATAATTGAAACAGGGAGGAATTTGGGGATAGTAGAGGCCTAGGTATAGCCAGTTAGTCAGAATGGGCTGACAAAGAATCTGCTAGATCAGGCCTGCCCAACAGGTAGACCGGGGGCTACCAGTAGCCCATGAAGGGTTCAAAAGTAGCCCGCCAGCCATCATTAAAAATGTGAGGGGATAAGTTCTCCACCCCTCCCTCCCCCAACCCAAGGACCACCACTGCCCAGCAAAGCTCTGGGTCTGCCAGCCCACTGTCTCATAAGTGGGGCAGTTCAGGGGCCAATAGTGCAGTGCCTTGCTCTCCCTACCGGCCAGATGATCGGCGTCCCACTGTCTCGTGACCAATTGAGTTGTTGGTGCAGAGCGGAGGAAGGGGAGTGGAGGGGACAGTGAGGATTGGGGTCATAGGCATGCCCACCTCTTTTGTGTGGTGACGTTCCCCTCTTCTCCCCCCCCCGGAGAATTCCTTCCTCACACCCTCACACCCTCCCATCCTCATCCTCCTCCCACCCCCACAGCTGCCTCACAGAGACTGTGACCTGCTGCTCCTCCTGCTCCCCTTCTGAGCCATTCCCTCCTCCTTGCACCGCTATGGCAATGTGATTGCCCTGCTGCTGGCTTGGCCCATCCCAGCTGCACAGCAAACATGGCAGAGATGAGTGAGAGCTATGAGTGGCAGTGAGGGGGCTGGAAGGGAGAAGGGGGGAAAACAGAAGGAGAAGTAGAGTCAAGTCAGGCCCTGGGTGGGTTGGGAGGGAAAGTGCACCTTTTTTTAAAAAAGTCTTCCAGCAGCCTGGACAAGCGGAAGGGGCAATCTGCGCAAGCATGCACATGCCTCCGTTGCACCCGTCCACACCAGCTTGAGTGGGGTGTAAGGGAAGCATGTGCATGGTCAGCTTTACCATAGGAATGCACTGAAATATGTTCCCTCCAGAAAGGATTAATTGATTTTCAATGCATTCTTATGGGAAACCGCTGCACTACTTGCAATTTTTTAGCGGAACTGATAAAATTCATAAGTAGAGGTTTTAGTGTCATAGCCCTCAGGCACTTTCGTCTGGATAAAGTAGACCTCGGCCTGTTCAAAGTTGGACACCCCTGTGCTAGATCTTTCAAGAAGGGTGGAAAAAAGTCTCACATCTAACCCACCTATGAAACTCACCAGCTGATGTTTGGCTAGATTTTTTCTTTCATCACTTCCTAGCCAGTGATTTGTGACGAAAATATGTTAAGTGGAAAGAATTATGAACGCCAAAGTAATTCCTTAGATAGGAACATACATGTCTCACCCAATGCTATGGACCGATCTTTACATTCACATCTGCCTTTGTGTTTCAGAAACAGAGATCCACCGTTGCCTGTTAATCTTTGAGCTGGTCTACAATTTTCAAGAAATCCACAATATATAACATTTTAATTTTAGTTGTCTCATGTGTTTTTGAGTCATTTCCTGCATTCCTAATGAATAATTGAAATGCTCCCCTTTAAAAGTGGTTTTAAAGGTCACAATGGGCTTTTGTTTAAGACAACAGCTTGCTAAAATAAATCGCCATCTGCTGGCCATTTATTGTAAGTCGCTTCCTAAGGAAACCAAACTAGAGTCAGAGGAAAAGAAATATGTACTTCATTGTGTGAACATGAAACTCAGCATAGTTTTTAACATAGGTCAAATCCTAGGGTTTTGGCTGTGTGCCAGGCCCATAGTAAGCATTAGTAGGTGTCTCTCATGCCCCATACTTATACATTTCATAGCTGAATAATTGCCACTGGATAATTCAGCCTACCATCTTCATCTTTCAAATGATTTAAGTTAGAAACATAATGGCTGCAAGTTTTTTGATGTTTCTGTTTCTTCTACCACTTTCCCTTTTATACCTCATAATTTTTTGAAGAATGTTGGAAAAAAATAGGAAGCTCGCACCCTTTTTTGGTATATTAATTGGTCCAAAAAAAGCACTGCGTAACAGCTGGCAGACTAATATAATTAAAGAAAAATTAAAAATCCATGATTTACAATTGCACTATTCTGCCATAGAAACAAGCAGGATATAAATCCAATAAATAACTGAACAATAAATAAATAAATAAATAAATAAATAAATAAATAAATAAATAAATTTAAATTCTTATGCCCTATAAGAAGTAGTTGTCATAATCAGTAGATACAGTCAAATTTGGAAAAGCTTGTATTTGATCCCAGTCCAAAAGAGCAATCTTCCAAGCTCTGTGATGAGGCAAAAGTTCACATGCTAGGAAATTCATGCACTCTGGTCATTTCCACACTAGATATCATTAATGATGCTGAGCTATAACTTGTTCACAATTAACTGAAAAATGAATTCAACCAGAGCATCTTTAAAACATTTCATATAGTCCAATATCAGCTTCCCCCAAAGTGGTACCTGACACATGCTTTGTAGTACATGTTTTGCACTACATTCATTCAGTCCACATGGAAAATGGTGTGGGGTATGGCAGCAGTAATATACAATTTCTGGAAGGTGGCAATGTGGGCAAAGCTGAACTGTGCCCTAAACTATGGGCAATATTCTTTTGTGAATTCTACTGAAAGAGAGGTTCCATTCAGCCAAGTCTTGTAACAATGTTAAATGTTGTTGCTTTTTTATTCCGCCCTATTGATTCTACTGAAAGAGACAGTGAATAACTTCCCTTTTAACAAGTTCTCTGTATACCTTGTGGCACAGTGGTTATGTACTGTACTGTACTGAAGGTAAAACTGTGCTCATGACTTGGGGTTCAATCCCCGGTAGCAGGCTCAAGGTTGACTGAGCCTTCCATCCTTCCAAGGTTGGTAAAATAAGTACCCAGCTTGCTGGGGGAGGGGGAGAAATGTGTAGCCTGCATAATTAAACTGAAAGCTGCCCAGAGACTACTTGAAGTGGTACGGGGCAGTATATAAGCAGAACACTTTGCTTTTACTCCTTTCCTCTATGCCAGTTTGTTTATTTATTTGTTTGTTTGTTGGATTTCTAGATTGTCCAATTTCCCAAATAGGGACTCTGGGTGGTTTACACGAAAGCAAATTAATCAATGATTAAAAGCAAACAAAACAATAAACAGCTAATATAAAAAACATAGACTAAACACGCTAAAATCCAGACCCCAGCAAGTGGAAGACAAAGTGGCAAAAAAATAAAAAATAAACTAAAATAGATTTAAAAAGCAAAGTGCAGTGAACTCATAGGGGTCATTCACAGAATGTTATTTATTTGTTTAAAACATTTGAATGCTGCCTTACTCCTAAATGCTTCCAGCATTAAAACAAAGTTAAAAGCCAAATAATAATTTATTACAACATTTAAAAAGCATTGGACAAGTATATTAAAACTCATGATAAGAACAATATTAAAAAGCACAGGTAACACAGAGTAAAATTATCAATTTAAAAAAGTTCCTTGATAAAACCAGTCCTTTCAAGGAAACCCCGCCTGAAGAGGAACATCGTTGTCTGCTTGGATTGCTGGGGGTTGGAACTATAATCCCATTCTCTGAAAGATCCAGCATCATTCCTTCCACATATCTTCGCCTGTTAGACAATTTTTCTTGAATGTAAAATAGATTCTTCCGAACTGAGCTTTTAGTCCGTGCGTTCCCTCCCTTGATCTTCCGACTTCTCATTCTGTCTCATGGCCTCCCCTCTCCGTGCTGTGTCTCCACTCATCCCTCGGAAAGGGAATGAAGTGATTCTGCTTATTCTAGCAGCTGTGTGTATATGTATTTTTAAATACAGTGATAAGATAACAGGTTTGTATGATATGTGGCTATGGATGTATTATTAACATGTATGCACAGGCTGAGTGCCGGAATGACTGGCAGGTGAGTGATAGGCTGAGTTGAATGCTGATTGGCTGACATGGTTGGAATGTGATGTGAGATAGCAGTTACGGTAGGTCAGTCTATTTTGAACAGTCAGTCAGGTGGTCAGAGAGTGTCTGTCTTGGAGAGAATTAATTGTGTGGCGTCTGTAGAAACAGTTACATTTCAACATTTGAAGATAGGAGAGTCGTTTATAAGGAAGTGGGGTTGAGTACTATAAAATATTTTATCTATTTTATTGGGTTTTTCCACTTTGGTTTGAACTACCTGATAATTTTCCTTTTCTTCCTTATACTTATATTTCCCTATTTTCTTTATTTCTGAGAAAAACTCTCCTCACTAGAACTTTTTGAAGTATATCTTTGAAGACAAATAACAATCAGAAAAACCGGGAGTATGACACCCATATCTGTCCCAGGTATGCAGAACCATAATTTGAAGAAGGCAGAGTCTACATTTTTAAACATAGCTTTTTATTTAACAACTAAATAAGATAACTATCAGCTGGGACAGGAAGACACTAGCTGTGTAGAGTCCCCAAAGGGGCAACACAAGATACTTTGGATAGGGTTTTGGGTACTTGTCCTTCAGGCTAGAACTTAAAATATATAGTGGCACTAAGAAGAGGTGGTTAGATTTTGGTGACAGTGCTAGAGAGGTATCTGGTGATTGTGTAACTCACCAGCAAGTGCTATTAGTGAGAAAGGATGCCTTCTCAGGTACATCACAGGAACAAGCACAAACTTTCCTTTATGCATCCCTGAGCCATGGACAATGGGGAGGGAGGAGTCCCTTCCAGAACTCTGAAGGAAGACAATGGAAGGAAAGGTGCAGGGTTCATGGTGACCCTGAACCCTGCAACTACCACTCTTTTATTCCAGCTATTGTGCCCTCCTTCAGCTGCCCTCATCAGGCATTGGTGCGTCTGTGCCATCTAGTCACCCAGGAGACTTGCTTTTTCCCAGACTCCCCTGAGTTTGTGAGGTGGAGCCAGAAAGCCCAAGGTGACCCCCTCACATACAATAACAAAATTATATCTAAAAGAGAAAAAGATTACATTCCCTGTTAAGATGCAATGAGACAAGGATGTCATCAAATGAAGAAATAGTGGATTTCCCATCATGCAAAAGAACACAACCAGGACACCATACTTGTATATAGCAGAGAAAAGACAACCATGGTTTGCTAAGAGATATCATTTCTATAAGAATAGCTGGATGTTGTTGAGTCCATATTTATGTTTGAAGCAAAGGTCTGAGGAAAGTAGAGATGGGCACGAAACAAACAATTTTTCGTTTCTGTTTCCGTTTTTTTGTTTCGTTACGTAATGAAATGCCAAACGAAATTTGTCTCTAAAATGAAACAAAACGAACAGAAACACCAGAAATTTTGTCGTGCGTTTCGTTTCCGTTACTGCAATATGAGTTAATTGCTTAAAATCCAAAAAATCACAAAAAAATTGAAATAAGTAGTAACAAAATGGTAACGAAATGAATGAAAACGAAAACAAATTTTAGCAAAAAATTGTGAAAAACGGAAACGAACTGAAACGGACCCTCCAAACGACAAACAACAAACGAAATGCCATTTTTTTATTCGTGCCCATCTCTAGAGGAGAGGGTTTGACTTGCCTGTTGAAGAAAACAAGCTTGTCTTCAATATATGTACAAGATTGAAAAAGCACATTAAAAGAAATAATTTAGATGTTTCATTTTCCAGTGTCATTTAAAATGTAGTAATTCCAAGTTCCTCAGTTAAACTGAGGTACTGCTAGATATTTTCTTGATGGAACTAACTAACCACAATGGCTCATTATCCACACTGTTATGTCCAGTATAGCCCAAGTTCTAATATGTTTGAAGCAGGAAGCACCATGCCTCCTTCCCCCCGCCCCAAATTGTGCAGAGTCTCCATATACACACACAAAATGAAAAATCAGAATACCAAGGCAGCGATGACTGTTCCCGACCTACTAGAGAGGATACAAACAGAGCTTGCCACTACTTTAATCATGCCTCCCCACCACACCTTTAAAAAAGTAATAAGGGCCCTACACAGGAGTAACTCCTATTCCTAATGAATGTGATATGTATTGGGGACTCTCCCACCTGATTTAAAAACGCTATCTAACAAGTACTTTCTCCATGCATTTTGCCATCTTCTGTAAGGAAAATTCTTTCCAACTAGGTCCTGCTGTTAAAAAACCACCTCAAATTTGGGGCAAGCTTTCAAACACCCAGATTCTGCTCTAATTTGGATTAAAAACGGGGAAAGAATTTGTGACTGCCTTCACTGATGGTCCTCTCTTATTCTTGAAGGAACTTCTCTGTACGCACCACAGTTCCACTACCAATCTGTTGCCCTTCTTATTATCCTTTTCTGTCAGTTAATGATAAAAATTATCAATCTCAGCATTTATGTGTGTCCTTTCCTACTTGTTTGACATCCTTGATAAATGCTAACAGGCTAATTTTTGATGACTCCTACAATATATCAGAGTTCCTCCAAGTTATTAGAAACCCTCAACATGCTTTCAGTTGACGTTTGATTTTGGAAGTTTATTATTTCCCTACTGTGGAGTCTCCCTGTCTTTCACCACTGAGTAGAAGGAAGCCATGTCCAAAGTTGCAGAGTACGTTGTTACATCTAAATGTCTGCATATGTCCTTACAAATATTGTGTTCTCTCTCTCTCTCTCTCTCTCTCTCTCTCCCAATCTGTCCCTCCCTCCCTCCCTCCCTCCCTCTCCCATCTTGGGTTGCCTGGAGTTGTAGTAGTTTAAGCTGCTCACAGCAGCTGCGACTGAAAAATGTTGATACATTTTCCCCAATGAGTTTTACAGCTGCCAGACACTTGCCATGGGAGCTCAGGCACAAATGGGAGGAAACACAGACAAGGAGAACGAGAACACATTATCTGTTTGCAATAGTGACAGAAGCTTCATTGTGATGGGAGTGAGAAAACAAAGCATTCACCACATGTTGGTTATGGCCAAACTGCAGCCATTTCAGACACATGCAGAGAGCTCTAGTTCTGTGGGCCAATAACAGCATTACTGCAGTTCCTATTTTCATAGCTTTAAGGAACCAGAGACTCCAAAAGTATTTCTTGGGCTACAGCTCCCCAATACCTTATGGTAGGGCTTGTGATACATGCAGGCTGGAGGATTCAGGGAGTTCTAAATGTTGCATTTCTGAAAGATATGTAGCGTTCTAAACTCCATGGACATGGGGTCACGAAGAGTCGGTCACGACTGTAATGACGCAACACACACAAGAAAGCCCAGTTAGTTGTTCAGGTAAGTCTTAATAACCTTCTCTATCTGACTATGGCTCTTCCAATTGTACACACGTATAACAGTGAATTCCCAATACGGAAATCGACTCAGCACGGTAGGAAGCGAAAAATACATTAAGCGATGTATGAAAAATGGCAAATAAAAATCAATATATTGATGTACCTAAGGAACTGGCAAACCACTCCAGTATTCCTGCCAAGAAAACTCCATGGACATGGGGTCACGAAGAGTCGGTCACGACTGTAATGGCACAACACACACACAATTATTGGTTTTATTTTATTTTTAAAAAGTTTGCTGCAGAATGATGAAAAATACATGAGCTTTGATGCGGAACAACCCTGTGAGGTCACATAAGTATCAAAACAATAAAGTGCGATCTTGGGGATGTGGGAACAACAACAAAACCATGTGGCCACAACAAATTATATTACACAATATAATTAGTTGCGGTACAAAATGGACATGAAGTAACGGCCTTTGTCTTTCCAGTCTCTTATCCATCACAAAGATTAACAATCTGTGACCACATATATGTTTATCCCAGGTTAATGCAAACTTCTCTATGTTGTGAAACACTACACACTTCACACAGAAATGTTTAATTATCCCAGCCAGATGTGTTTCAAATATCTATACACCTTCTTCTTCACTCTTCTCTCCCATTATCGTCACCCACTTATCTACCACTCTCACCGGCATTCAGATCCCTTTTTTAACCTTTAGCGAGTGAAATAGTGCTGAACTGGCAAGATATGGCAACACATTTCTAATAGTTAGCGCTATACCTAAACTAGGAGACATAATTTATAATTTGCCTTGCAGTGGTAGTTTTTAACAGTATGGGCAGAAGATAAGCAAAAGGAGACCTACTATCTGCTTCATCAGTGATGTCACCTCGATGCACCCAACAGTTGCCCTAAAGGACCAGTAGAGGCAATTGCACAAGCCAAAAGCAAGATAAAATAACATTAGAGGAAATGCTACTAAAACAAACAAACAAAAAATCCAAGCCCTGAATGGAATACACTGTAAACTCATATCAGATCTATAATGATTAGCACTAATGTTATGTAGCTGATTAAATAAATATCAAAAGCAGCCATAAGGAACACAGCACAGACAGTAGGACAAATACATATCTAGTCCCTCCCTGACATCCTTTTAATTGGAGAAGCAAGGATCTGAGCCTGGGCTCAATGCATGCAGATCACATTCCATCACATCCCAGAAATCCAGGTTAAACTACCTTTGCACACAATTGACAAGGCTTACTGTGAGGCATGCGGTCCGTCTCTATGATTCTTCATATGGTACTGACAGGGGTGTCCTGAGGACAATCTGCCTTTGTTTCTTTATTTATTGTCTGGGTAGGAAGAAACACAAAATACATGGTATGGGAATGGAATAAGTATGAAGGTTGCATATTCAACCCCAGATGTATCTCCCCCTACTCTCTACACACATGGCCCCCATGTCACACAACCCAAACTGAAGCAAAAGGGCAGCAACTGCCAGAACCGCTAATTAACAACTCTATTGACCAGAAACTCTCACTGGTCATAGCGCTAACAATCACCCAACGTGTTCTCAGCATCCAGTATTGAGGTGCACATGACTTGTAAATCTGACATAAATTTAATCTGTGTCGAGTTCTTGATGCAGCCAACGGCTCCCAGTCTCATGATGAAAATTGTGTTGTCTGCCATTCATAAAAGAAAATAAAAAGTTGTGGCGAGAATCTTTTAAGGCCAGCCTTCTGTTTCTCTCCTTTCATTTCCAAGCCAAAGCTCTTAGCTTCTGCAACAGAGTCCATTAGAGCCTCTCCCTGAGTATTGCTAACAATGGTTTCCTTATTGGGGGAATCATTAGGATTACATTCCTGGCCAGAATCCTCTGATGAGAAAAAAAACACAGTGAGTTAGAGCCAGAAAATAATTAACCCTCATGATACTTCTCTGATTCTTCTCTGAAGTATTATAAATATATAGCAAGCTTTATGAGATATTGAATTAAGCCTCCTTCTGGGGAAGACAAATTCCACAGTCTCTGTGACACTTAAGTTGTGGATGTTCATGTGCATAGCAATTTTTCTAACTCCAGAACAGTGTTTCCAGTTGCCATCTATGCACATGTTTGCTGCCATCTGATAACCGCTTAATTTAATCATGGACTTCCAGGAGGTAACAGTATGCTGGAACAGACACTGTTTCATGCTGGCTGTGGATTCTGGGACCTGTAATAAAAACAAGCTTTTACGAACCGAATGAAAGACAGGCAACTCTTTCAGTTTTCGGGGAAGCTGTTTCACTTTTGTGGGGAAAGAGCACATCAGCATTTTATGCATACGTTGGCAAACTTGGCATTTTTAAGAATTTGCTTTCAAGTTCAATAGAGGGGAAAAATATTTGTTGTTCTGCTTCAGGCCTCCCCAGAAAAGCAAATTAAGATTCCTTTATCAGGGGGAGCTTCCCCTCCCATCATCCAGTAATTTGTCTCAAGAGAAATAAATGGAGAAAGAATGTTACATGGCGGCCTCTCTCTGCCGGGAGCTAAGGTCACAGAAAATGTGTGCGCCTCTTCCATCACAAACGTTATGAAGGGCTAGCTTTCCCTCCATAATGCTTTTAAGCACTTCTGCTGAAGGTAAAGGTGCAGAATAGGGAGGGGTTATACAAATGTTCTATGGTTGTTGGTTCCCCCCTTCCACTTCGTATTGTTACGTAGGGAAAAAGGAAAACCATTAGCTGTTTTCAAAGATCACAACTTATGCATTTAGTGAGATGTAAGGTTATACTCTGAGAGTACCAGCCTCTCCACTAGAACAGCCATAGAGCTGAATAGAGATGGGGACGAAATGAATTTTTTATTTCATCTTTCATTTCATTTTGGAATGAAAAGAAAAACAAAATGATTTTTAAAGAAAAACGAAAGGAAACGAACTGGAAATTTTCCATTCGTTCCATTTTGTTTTTTGTTCCCTCAACACACCAATTGGGGCGCTTTGGGGGAAAATGGTGCGGGATTTTAAAACTTTTTTTAGCCACTGAGGCAAGTGGCAGCCTCAGACGTCACCACTTGCTTCTGTGCCTTAAAAAAGGCTTTTAAACCCTGCACCTTTGTGTAGGGTTTTAAAACTTTTTTTTTTAGCCACGGAAGAAAGTGGCGGCCTCTGCCATCACCTCTTGCTTCTGTGGCTAAAAAAAAGTGTGAAAAAACCACGCTTCCCCCTCCAATCGGGCACATTGGGGGAGAATGGTGCGGGGTTTTAAAAACATGACACAGCAGCAAACAGAAAAAAATGAAACTAAATGAAAAACAAAATAATTTTTTTCAAAAAAAAATTCATTTCCAAGAAACGAAACAAAAGGAAACAACAAAATGAAAAATGAAACAAAATGCCATTTTAGCGTTTTGTGCCTATCTCTAGAGCTGAGCAATTATATTACCAGGCGCCAAATTAGAAAACAGGTATGCCACTTGCAGGGAGTGGCATAGCCACAGTATGGAGCGCCCGGGGACAAAGTCAGTTTTTGTACCCTCTCCTCCCCCCCAACCATGTGTTACCCACCCAGCAAGGGGGGCAGATCCTGGGGGAACAGTGGGGGAGGGTAAGAAGGGTCTTTCCTTCTCATGCCCTCTTTGTGGGTCTTCTTTCCAGTTAAGGCTCTCCTGTGCAAACCGCTCAGAATGCGGATAGCGCCAAGCAGGCGCTTTTTTAAAAAAAAATCACCTCTGTAGCACGCTTCCCCCTCCTCCTTTCCCCCAGCTAAGGCTTGGCGATCGTTAGGCCAGGGAAAGGAGACGAGGGAAGCAGGCGTTCCTGTGCAAACCGCAGAGCATGCAGATAGCAGCAAGCAGGCCATGGGATTTTTTTCCCAAGCAGCACCTCCGTCACATGCTTCTCTTTCTTCCTCTCCCAGGCTAATGATCACCAAGCCTTAGTGGGGGTGGAGAGAAGGAGGAGGGGGAACAGTCGATGGAGGTACTGCTTGTGGAAAAAGACATTGCTTGCTTCCCTCTCCTCCTTTCCCTCGACTAAGGATCACCAAGCCTTAGCGGGGTGAAAGGAGGACTGCTGGTGGGATGGTGCATGGCTTCCTCCTCTTGCTCCCCCTCCAGGTGCCCCCAGATTCCTGCGCCATGGGGAAATGCACTCTTCCGCCCCTCCCTAGTTATGCCAGTATAGGACTTTTACCCCAGTAAATATAGCCACAGGGATTGGGTAGGGTTGGTTAAAAAGAACTAGCTATGTGTAATTAATTCTTTTTGCTATCACTAAAGCATAAATAAGTCATGCTGTGACTTGAACTAGGCTTGCTGTGTCTCAGGGTGTAGGTTGGTGTCTTGGGGATATACTAGGCTTTTCAGAGTCTCCAGGTAGAGAGAACCCTCTGGACGACAGAGGCTGGAAGAAGAGAAAATTTAGGGGTTTTTTGTTTTGTTTTTTTCTGAAGTAGCTTCTAAGCTGGCACCAGAGTTCACTGGTGCAGCAGAGCAAAGTGTTTGTATGCTGTGCTTTTGTAACTTCAGTGCACCAAAAAGTCAAGCATGAGAAAAGAGGGCTGGGGAGAGAGCCATGGGGTACATGCATTTGGGTACATTGGGCCATTTGGATCAAGGCATGGAGTAAAACTCCAGCATTTGACTTTTAAGTCTTCTTACATAAATGAGGGCTGTAGCAGGGCAGAACAAAACAGAACAAAAACATGTGGACCAGCAGCAAACTTTTTACATCAAGAGCAATGTTTCCTTATAACATCTCATGTAATGTGAACTGTAGACAGGAAGACACATAATGGGAGTCCTGCTGGGAACAGCCATAACTGATGCTAGTTCTGGGTGCATTTTACTTCCAGTCCACCCACCTAAATCTTTTATTTCCCAGCAGCTCTGCTTTGCCATATTACTTGGTCTGGGAGCAATCATCCAGATTTCCACAATTACCTTGGGCAAAGTAGTTGCACTTCCCCAACTTTTGCCTGCTTTCCCCCTATGATATCACAAAGGCCACCCCCTGCTTTCAGCTTTCAGACCTGAAAGCTCATTCTAAGAAATTGCGTGCTCCTTATCCTGCAACCCTGACTGTAAAGTAACGAGGAATAATTTTTTTCCATCATGGTGCAAGTATGAGTATTTCAGTTACTCACATAGCTACAGGGAGCCTCATTTGCTAAGTGTGTTTTGTACTACAGACAAGTGGCTGCTGGGAGCATTTCAAAAGCAACAAGTAAAAAGTACCTTTTAAATTAGCTATGCACCTTCTGATTACCCAAATGTAATTAAAGAGCCAATTTTAAAAAGTACGGTTCTAAGTTCTGCATAGCTTGGGGCCTGGTTCAAAAGGCAAAATAGTTGTTCTGATTCCTGAACCAGAGAAGATTGGTCAAAAATCAAAGACAGCTGCAATAAATAATGGAACTGATTCTTTACTTACTCTGTTTGCAGTTGAATTGAAGAACTTAATGATATAGGATGCTATGAAACCCACAGGTAGTCAATAGTGCATAAAGAGAAGACTTTATGAAAAACAAATTGATAAATCTATCAGGAATACAAGCAGAAGCAGAGAAATTGCATGATGCTATTACAGTATTTGGATTTCATGTGAAGAAGGAATTACTCCATGTTAATGTTACCTGCCTATTAAGAATTTTATGTTCTTCTAAAACATAAAGCTAGGTTTAAGTCATAACTACTATAGGCTAACTATGGCTTTGAAATTTAGAGGACACAAACAATTAAGATACACTGGGTAAGGTAGTCAGTGCATTGATTAAAAAGTGGGGCTGCCAGTTTCTCTGGCAATGGGTAGGAAGAGCAGCTTGTGCATTGCAAAGGGGTTGGAGGACAGGGTTGGTTAGCCTGTAGGTAGTGACAGGGACAGAAACAAAACTGAAGGAGGATAGGCAGGGAGGCAAGTGAGGGTATTACTTCCTGTTTGCCCACATCGGTGGCAGGAAGGAAAAAGAAACACCAGCGAGCCTTCTTTCCACGTCCTAAAATGGGAGGTAGGGTGGGGTTTGTGATGCCTTATGTCAACTTCTCTCTCTTGAACAAGTCGAGACATACACTTAAAAGTCCCTAATTTCCAACAGCATTCTGTGGTTTGAGAATAAAAACATTACTTGGGAGACTATAGCCTTCAAAATCCCAGGTGGTTGTGGATTCTGGAAGTTGTGGTCTGACAATATATGGAGAACCAAAGCTGGAAAAGTCTTCCTTTCTTGCTTGCATCCCTATTAAGAGCTATGAATCCCAGGAACGAAGCACAGTTGAGATACTCTGTGCTGATACAACTCACCACAAGCATAGTTTGAAAACATTATGTTTTGAACTTACAGTTCCCAGAATCCACCAGTCAACATGCATGTGGGATTCTGGGAGCTTTTGTCTAAAAAGAGTCACTTTTTTGAGCTCTGCCTGTAGCTGAATTTCCAAATGGCCAACCTCCTCTATGGTACTGGAGTAAACCGGCTGGGTATCTTTGTTTTTAAATTTACAAGTTTCTGCAAAAATCCAAGATGACAGGAGACCAAATCTATTTCTGTAAAAAGAAAGTCCTGCCAAACACACCCACTTGGTATCTTGGGAAGTTAATATTTTCCCCTCAGGAGAAGTTAAAAATACTTCTGAACATGGAAAGAAGCAATTTTACTTAGCAGATTGCCAGGATCTGAAATACATATTCAGAAAGAGGGAATCCCCTCCCCTATACATAATGCATGGGTTTTCTGAAGGCCGCTCTTCACAGACATGCCTCTCACTCCAAGGTTTGAATATTTAATTTTTCTGCAATAACAAGCTCAGGAATAATTTGTTTTTAAAGGCACCAAAACTTTGCCAGTGTTAAATGTCCTCTGGCTTCCAGCAGGAGTTAGATGTTCTGTTTAGCCAATTCTAACTTTCCTATAAAGGAAGCAAGCATATCTCCTGTCAAGAAATGCTCAAAATAAATAATAGTATTATGCATAGGTTCTTCTGTGTTGGCACAGTGCCAGGGTTTCCAAGTAGCCTCAGCACAGGAAGCATAGGTGGTACAACAAGCAAAACCTAACAAAGATCACCTGGATCCTTATTTGGGAGTATATTTCATGGACCATAATCATTATGTGCAAACCTTAGAGTGTTATTTTTTAAAATGAGCTTGTACTCATTACGTCTGGTCAGATAAATGATTTTTATCATGATGATTTCCCTCATAAACATTACACTGCACATTTTTAATGCAGTTATATTGTTGTCAGCAGGACAGAAAAATATGGAGGAATGCACTCTGGTTCTGTATAGTGGCCAATTCTGATACTGCCCTTTGCAAATATTTATAAAAATACAAGACAGAACAAAATAATACTTGCATTTCCACCTAGGTATTAAGCCCCCAAAAATCTGTGTCAAAATGCCTTTAAAATATCACACTGGAATAAATTTGTTAAACATAAAGATGGTAATATACATTTTGGGTTGTATTCTTGGAAGAGTTTTCAAAAGTTCACTATTAGGATTGACCACTAGAAAAAAACAGAGAGTATTTTAAACTTACTTTTTGAAAATAATCTTTTTCAGGTGCCTAAAATCTATGATACCAACCTACTGTGTTGTTGCTACACTAATAGGATAATAGTAAATTAGGCAATTACATTTATTTTATTTATTGATTGATTTGTTTTGAATATTTTACCCCACTTTTCTCCTTTGAAAAGGACCCAAGGTGGCTTTCAATAATAAAGGACAATATACAGCCCAGAACATTTAAGACACATTCAAGTTAAAAACAGGGAGTTTGAAAAGGCATGATTTAGAACAGGGCTGTTCAACTTTGAACAGGCCAATGTCTACTTTTTCTGGCCCAAAGTGCCTGAGGGCTACTACACTAAAACCTCTACTTACGAATTTTCCCCATTCCAAGCACATGCTCATAAGTAAAAACTTTTGTAAGTAGAGCAGCAGTTTCCCATAGGAATGCATTGAAAACCAATTAATCTGTTCTGGAGGGAATAGATTTCAATGCGCCCTGGCCCTCTAACTGCCCAGCTTGGCTGAGACAGTGGGATGCCAGACCCAGAACTTTGCTGGGTCAGTGGTGGTCCTTGGGATGGGGGAGGGAGGGTTGGAGAACTTATCCCCTCACTTTTTTATTGATGGCCGGTGGGCTACTTTTGAACCCTTCGCGGGCTACTAGTAGCCCGCGGGCTACCTGTTGGGCAGGCCTGATTTAGAACATTAAAAGGTAACATTAGAGCTACAAAGAGTATGCAAGAAGAAAAGAAAAATCCATTATGAGGGGTGAAAAGCAACATGGCAAACACTAGTGTTCTTATGAAAGCAGTCAATGCAATCATGTATGGTATTGGTAATCCATATAAAGTCACATAGTAGGTAGTTGCTCATTCAGGCAAAGCTTGCCTGAAGAGGAAGGTTCTTGCCTACTTCCGGAAAGACAGCAGAGAGGGAGCAGTCCTGGCCTCCTGCAGGAGGGAGTTCCAAAGTCTGCAAACAGCAACAGAGAAGACCTTTTCATGTGTTCTTCTGAGATGCACCTGTGAAGGTGGCAGGATGGAGAGAAAGGCTTCTCCTGATGACCTGTACAGCTAAGCCGATTTATACTGTGAGATTCGATTTTAGAGATAGCTTGGATGCAAGTTATTTTGTGCTTTGAAGGTTAAGGTCAGCACTTTAAATTGTGATTGGCAGCCAGTGGAGCTGCTTTAGTAGGGATCTAATGTGGTCTCTGTAACCTGCCCCAGTGAGCAATCTGGCTGCTGCATTTTGGACCTGTTGAAGTTTCTTGAAGCTTTCCATTGGAAGTCCAACATAGAGCACATTACAGTAGTCGAGCTGGGAGGTCACTAGGGCATGTGTCACAGTGGCGAGAGCAGGTTCCTCAAGAAACGGGCATAACTGGCATTCTAGAAAAGAATACTCTCAGAAATTCTCCCATGTAACCCTTATTATCTGATGGAAGACAACAACAACAACAACAACAACAACAACAACAACAACAACAACAAC
>JAHTLZ010000275.1:19397969-19417037 GCA_023846285.1 Phrynocephalus versicolor
CCTGCGGCGAGTCCCACCAGACCAGAGCAGCCCAGGACGGAGGGGGGGAGGCCGGGACCCCCCCTCCAGAAACAAACCATCCCTCCGGTAGGTGCCCTGAGGCACGGCAGGCATTTTTCCGCCTGCTTTTTGGCCGGGAACCGGGTTTTTTTAACTTTTAAAAACTTTTTTTCTGTGCCGCATGGCATCGCGCGATGCAAGTAACGAGCACGACAAATCAGACTAAAATTGTTCGTTCGTCGGTTCGAGCTCGAATTCTGGCGGAGTAATTCCCGTTACCGTTTCCGTAGAGTAACGGAACCAAGTAACGGAAACGGAAACGGGAATACCGCTAAGTCGTGCCCATCTCTACTCAGGAAGTTCCTGTTTTGAAAACACAATTCCCAGAATACCACAGATAATATAGATACTGCTCAGTTAGGGTATTTGTACATGACCCCTAAACTCCGCCGCAAATGGCTGCCAGCTCCGGAGCTTACAATTGTTTCCCCACCAGCTTAGGAGTTTGCAGGAAATTAAGTGCAACCATGCCCACCTAAGCGCATCCCAGCGCATTTTTCATGTACCTGCTCTTGGAGGGTGAAAATCCCCAGATCCGGATGTAATCTGGTGAGTGCCGGGCTCTCCTCGCTTCTGTTTTTTTTTTTTTTTTTTGCCTCCCACCCCTTTAAGAGAAGGAATCAGGACGACGACGGGGCGGCTTCGGAGGTAAGCCTGCATTTTTTCCTCTCTTTTTTTCTCCCTCCCCTCACTCAGGCAGGAGCAAGGAAGTGCGGAGGGGTGGGGACGCAGGAAGAGCAACGAACCCCCAAGATCTCTGGTCCGAATTTAAGTGGCCAGTGGATCTTAGGGGTCGTGTGAAAAGGCCCTTACTCTTGTGGCTAGCTTACACTGTATTGTGTTTCAGTTATCTGGAAGGAGCCAGTTGTCATGCTACACGTTGGCACCAATTATGTTGGGAAGGCAAAGCGGTCAGTTCTGGAAGCCAAATTCAGGTTGTTAGGAAGAAGATTGAAGTCCTGGACTTTCAAGGTAGCATTTTCAGAAGTGCTACCTGCTCCTCATGCAGGACCCACCAGGCAGGCAGAGCTCAAAAGCCTCAATGTGTGGATGAGGCGATGGTGTCGAGAGGAGGGCTTCAGATTTGTCATGAACTGGAGAACATTTTGGGACAAGCCAAACCTGTTCAGGAGGGATGAGTTGCACTTGAACCATGATGGGACCAGATTGCTGGCACTCAATATCAAAAAGGCTGCAGAGCAGCTTTTAAACTGATAACTGGGGGAAAGACGACAGGAGCTGAGTGACATCCGGTTTGGAATACCTCATAACCGTGGAACTGGTGAGGGATGTGAATGTCACTGAGCCTCTGGGAAACAATGACCATGCTGCAATCTCCTTTGCCATGCATGTTGGGGGAAGAGTGTCAAGCAAATCAGACACAAAAACCCTTGATTTCTGAAGAATGGACTTCCCTCAGATGGGGAAACTAGTTAGAAAGAAATTGAAAGGGAAAGTAAAAAGAATCCAATCTCTTCAGAGTGCATGGAGCCTGTTTAAAACAACAGTAGTAGAAGCCCAGCACAAGTGCATACCACAAAGAAGAGATCATCTAAGCTCAAGAAGGTGCCGGCATGGTTAACAAGTGGAGTTAGAGAGCCTCTAAAGCACAAGGAGAGGTCTTTTCATAAATGGAAATCCTCCCCAAATGAGGAAAATAAAAAGGAACACAAACTCTGGCAAAGGAAATGTAAGAAGATGATAAGAGAAGCAAAGAAAGACTTTGAACGTATGGCTAGCAATATAAAGGGAAATAATAAAAGCTTCTTTAAATATTTTAGAAGTAGATGGTGAGGGAGGAATAGGGGAGGTAAAGGAGCACTTGGAAATTGCAGATAAATTAAATGAATTATTTGCATCTGTCTTCACTACAGAAGAGCTTGGGCAGATTCTGCTGCCCTAACAGCCCCTCTTGACTAAAGAATTAAATCAAATACAGGTTAAAAGAGAAGATGTTTTGGGTTTAATTGATAAATTGAAGATCATCCTGTCACCGGTCCCAGATGGCATCTACCCAAGGGTTATTAAGGAACTGAGAAACGAAATTGCGGCTCTCTTAACAATATGCAACTTGTCTCTTAAAACAGCCAATGTGCCAGAAGACTGGAGGATAACGGATGTCACACCAATTTTTTTAAAAGGAAGTAGGGAGGACCCAGGATACTAAAGGCCGGTTAGCCTTATGTCTGTCCTAGCGAAGATAGTGGAAAGCCTCATTCAAGAGAAAATCTTAAAACTCAAAGAAGAACAAACCTTGCTGAGAGAAAATCAGCATGGTTTCTGTAAGGGTAAGTCTTGTCTGACAAACCTTTTAGAATTCTTTGAAAAAGTCAACAGGCATGTGGATTAGCGTAAACTGGTCTGTCTTGATTTTCAGAAGGCTTTTGACACAGTCTCTCACCAAAGGCTGCTGAGAAAATTGCACAGTCAGGGGATAAGAGGGCAGGTCCTCTTATGGATTGAGAACTGGTTGAGATCCAGGAAACAAAGAGTAGTGTCAATGGGAAATTTTCACAACGGAGAGAGGTGAAAAGCGGTGTAGCCCAGGGATCTGTCCTTGGTCTAGTGCTTTTCAATCTGTTCATAAATGACCTGGAGACAGGGGTAAGCAGTGAGGTGGCCAAGTCTGCAGATGACACAAAACTTTTCTCTGTGGTAAAAACCAAAATAATGCAGGGCATGAATAAAGTGGATAGAGAGAGATGCTCTTCTCCCTCTCACAAAATACCAGAACTAGGGGACATCCACTCAAATTGAGGGTTGGGAGAGTGAGAACAGAGAAAAAGAAAATATTTTTTTCACCCAGTGTGTTGTTAGTCTGTGGAATTCTCTGCCACAGGATGTTGTGATGGCATCTGGCCTGGATGTCTTCAAAAGGGGATTGGACAGATTCCTGGAGGAAAAGTCCATCAAAGGTTACAAACCATGATGGAAATATGTAGGCTTAAAATCAGGGTACTTCAAGGGCCAGATGCAGGGGAGTGGTATCAGGAGACAGATAGATATCTAGTCCCGTGTGCTTCCAGACGCATTTAGTGGAGCCATTGTGAGATACAGGAAGCTGGAGTAGATGGGTCTTTTGCCTGACCCAGCATGACTCTTCTTATGTCCTTATCTTTCTCTGCAGGCAAGCTTTCCTTTAATGACTGCCTGCCTGAATGGGATTCTTAAGAGGATTTTTGTGCCTTACTGCTTTGAATGAGTTTTGACATTGCTTCTGTTCACTATCTTTTAGTGTGATATTTGCTTGATCGTTTTTTAGTATGTATATAGTGTTTAGCTTTACACATTGTCTTTTAATTATATAAGCCGTCTTGGGTACTTCTTAAGGAGAAAGGTGAAATAAAAATATAACAAACAAACAAAGAAAGAAATTTTCTTTTTCATACCGTTCGTCCCACTTGGTGGTGGGGGTCTGCTGTTTTGGTTTTTGCCTTCCACTTGGCATGGTTGCAGGCTAGGTCCATGTGAACTTGGGACCATTTATTTATCTAAATGATAGATAGATAGATAGATAGATAGATAGATAGATAGATAGATAGATAGGGGCTTTGGAAGATTAAAATGTGGATGACAGGTAGTATGCAAGCTAACATCTTTTTAATGTATTTTCTTTTTTGTAAACCTCTTTGAGATACTGGCCAGAAGCTTATTGGTGCTGCATAAGGCTTGCATAACTTGCTGCGGGTAATTGACCTGGTTGGACAGTTGCTCAAATGACCAGGCACCTTGTCAATTTCTCACAATTACTTGCCCCACCTTATGGAGACCTGATGTGAACTAAAGTAGGAAGGATACTGAAACATGAAGGGTTCATGTTTAAATATGGTAAATGGTTACAGGTTCTGATTAAATAATAATACTACGAATCATAATCATAATTATTGAAATAACTGATTTTTTTACTTGAGCAAATTTCTATCTTTCTGGAGTGGAAAGTAAGGAATTAATTGAGGGAGAAAAAAAAGTACGGTATTCAGAGAAAGTCTCTACAAGCTGAAGGAAAAGAAAGCGGAACTCACGTCTTCTTAACTGTCCTTCAGATTGGGCAGAGAGGAGGGCAAGGCAGCCACAGCCTCTTGGCTAAAACATGACACAGCCTTTCAAACTGGAATGGCTGTGTCATGTTCCACTGTTGTATTTGTTTTTTGTGATGGTTACGGCTCCTCAACTTGTTTTGCTTAAACTGGAGGGAGAATTACTTGCGGCGGCCTTGGAGGTTTTGCCCCTGGGGACCATGCGGGGGCGCTGCGAATTCAGAGAGGGCTTCAGAAGACGCTCTAGCATTCCCTCTTTCTCTCCCTTCCCTCGCCGCCGCCTCATGCCGGAAAAGGCGGGGGCAGGCGGAAGCGACTTCTGAACAACGGGCTTCGGGATTGGCGAGCGTCCTCGGTTAGGCCAATGGCAGTGCTTGTTGCTGGAGATCGGAGCTTCTCAGCTCGCCATCTTGTTGCTTAGGGAGGCTCGGGTGCTGAGGTGTACATTCCTGGTGGGTGGGTGGCCCAGCCATGCCGCATTATCAGACCTGGGAAGAGTTCAGCCGCGCCGCCGAGAAGCTCTACTTGTCGGATCCCATGAAGGTGCGGGGCTGGGCGGGAAGGTCTTAGAAGCGTCGCTTGGACCCTGCAGCGCCCGTGGAAAGACCGGGCTGGGCTAAAAGAGCCGCGGGAACAGAGGGGAGCCCGGCCGCGGGTGTGCTCGGTTTACCTTTCGATGCTCGTCTCGTCAGGAGGATTGCGGGGGATGGGAGGGAAATGCGTGGCCCTGCAGCTCTTGCGGCGCTCAGACTCCCCTCAGCCCTGCCTCGCGTAGTCAGGTGCCGGTGGCAGACGGCCAACAGGATCTGGAAAGCTTGATGCTTCTCTTGTGCTTCATCTCTTTTCTTGTTTGTTTGTTTGTTTGTTTGATTGATTTTTATACCGCCCATCTGGCAGCGAGGTCACTGTGTTTTCCCCTATTGTGATCCTGTGGCTGATCCTTAATTGATGCCCGCCTGCTGTTCTGTATTTGTACTGGTCGGTGACATGGTTTTCCCCCCTCGCTGCAAAGCGTGTGAGAGACTAATATGGCTCTACTGGGATTGGGCAGCCCCTGGATGTTTGCATCAAGAAATCCACCCAAAAATCTTAGGTTTCAGCTAGCATATTATATTCCAAGTGTTTATGATTTTCTTGCTTGTTCCTGTACCTCCAGATGGACAGATTGGATCAGATTTGGAAAAAGCTGCCTTGCTGTTGCTTGTATTAGCCAGTGGCCTTGGCATGTATGACTTGGTGGGGGGTTTTTTGGCCTACGTTAACAGCTGTCCGGAAGATCTTCTTAATGACATTTGTTGTTGAAAGTAAGATACAGGGTGTTCCTTCCAGACAGCCGGATTACATGAAAGCATTACACTTCATAGTAATAATTGCTGACATGTCATGAATTATTCAGAATTACCTAAGTGGAACAAGATCTATTTATTCATCTTGCTAGATGCGCCTTCTCCTTGTGTATGATTCAAAATTTAAACTATAGTACCCTCACAGAGCATTTTCCAGAGCCTACACATATTTGATTCTGTCTTTTCATTAGTGTTTGTTGTATTAACTGGATTAAATAAAATCAACTTCAGGAACATTTCAATGTTGTTGGATATTTTCTGCACCAAGGGAGGTTGATCTGTAAATTATTTGTGGAAGTACCCCTTTTCTTATTCACTGGCCTCCCTTGGCCACTTACCTAGATACTTGTGACAAACACAAATGGTTGGCAAACAATAAAGAAATACTTGATCCACATGTGTATTTTTCTCAGGGTCTAAATGACCAAGGCATGCCTGGACACGTGAAGCAATATAAAAAAGAATGAATAGGAATGTAACTCTTGCATTGCAAACCCTAAATTTCAGTTTTAGAGTGAAGAATTGTACTTTAGGAAATAATGCAGTTGTTGTGTAGAGACATTGGACATAGAGATGCCATTTATTGAGCTTTTGTCATTTCAGGTACGTGTAGTTCTCAAATATCGACACTGTGACGGAAATCTATGCATCAAAGTAACAGATGATGTTGTTGTAAGTAAAACATTTGCAGCATGACTATTACAGTGTAACTTTCTGAGAATCATAGTGAAATATTTTTAAGAACAGACTTTTCATAGACTCAGAGAACAGGGAGGTTGGATACAAAGCCATCAAGTCCAACCCGCTACTCCGTGCAGGAATACAGATCATCCCTAGATTCATCTGAGTTGGAAAGAGTTGAGCAACTTTTGTCCTCCAGCGCTTTGCCACCCATTCTGCCGAAACTGGAGACTGCCTTCTGCTACTTTTTAATTTATATTAAAAATAAATGTTGGTGGGTTATTGTGCCATTGCCCATGTATTGTCTAATTTAGTCAGAAAACTCCACAAAGAAGCAAATTTGTGGGTACAATTGATGCTGTCGTGTTGTTTCCTAAGATTCTTCCATGTGTTGTAGCATGGGAGTGATGAAAGAAAAAGTTCTGTATCTTGAAACTGAGAATATGAAACATGTCTCAGTATTATGTGTGTGTGAATTTTATGATACTAATGTTCCTGCTTTCTGTTTGGCTCTGTTTGAATTAATTTACCACTATTAGATGATGTAATCTTTTTGGTATTGTAATATGTTTTCAAAATCTCTAAGCATTCAGGTTCACAGGAAGGCCAGTTCTGCTTATGGTGTATTACATAACAAAACTTTTCCATTTCAAAGGACATGAGAATGTGTGTGTGTTGTGTCGTTACAGTCGTGACTGACTCTTCGTGACTCCACTTCCATGGAGTTTTCTTGCTAGGAATACTGGAGTGGCTTGCCAGTTCCTACTCCAGGTGCCTACAGCACCTGGTATTCCCTGGTGGTCTCCCATCCAAGTACTAACCAGGGCCGACCCTGCTTAGCTTCTGAAATAAGACCAGATCGGATGTGCTTAGGGCATCTAGGCAGTGGACATGAGAATACCCAATCCCAATTTCCAAAACCAGTCAGCCAGATGCTGGAACTCACAAATTAGGTCATTAAGTTGATGATTGTTCCTGCTTGTACCAGTTATCTAATATTTGAAGGGAGTTGCATCAAAACATTATAGTGCTCTTCATGGCTAAAGTTGCTATAGAATGATTTTCAGATCTGGGATAGTTTATTTCCCTATTTAAAATCTAAGGTGCAGCACAACCAATAAGCTGTTCTAAGAGAAAAAAACTGAATTGAAATGCTTCACCTTAGCAAACTGGTAAACCAAATAGGATCATAAGACCAAATGTAAATGATGAACGTATTTGGAACCTGTTGCTTCTTTTACCTCGGTAGAAGACCATTGTAGAAAAAACAAAAATCTATGCTCCCTGAAAGATATATTGATTTGGCTTAAAAATAACATGTGATGAGTTGACAATAGTCTAAGTGAAATTTCTTTTTGCTTTTTAAGACAGCTTATTTTGTATCAAACATTCTGTTGATGAACTTGGAAATGTTATTGCATGCTTTCAGTAGAAAGCATTTGTACTTTTTAAGCAGTAATCTTATTTTTTTCTTATTAGGGATTAAAATTTAGTGGGCAGAATCTTGTTATGCAGCTACAAGTGCACAACTTGAGGATGGGCCCATGGCAGTTGTGTTAGCACCAAGGAAGAAGTGCTATCCCTGAAGCACTTCTGCCAGCACTTTAGTTTGTACTGAGAATGTGGAACAATTGCACAGTTGCAAATGTAGTTTCTTCTACAGTTGAGTTCCAAAGCTGAACAACTATAATAATTTCTGCAATGTCTTGAGCTAAACAAAACAGACATTTTAGAATAGGAATCAGAAAGTGGTAGTAGTGATGAATGTTTATTTTCATTAGAACTAGCTCCCATCAACAACCTGACATCAGCATTTTAGACCCACTGGAGATACTAAACACTTTACAAAGACTGCCCCATGTAGGGGACAGTACAGCAATATAAACCAAATGTAATCAAGGCATGTATGAATGTAGCCATATCAGGAATCTGCAGGAATGAACATAGCTGATGCACTCATTTGATCTGTGCAGATGTCCCACCTGCCTGCAGCCAGGATCTGGGCACTGAGGCTCAGGTTTGAATCCAGAAGAATGCCTAAGTTCTGAATCTCAGTTTTCAGAGGAAGTATATCTCTCCAGTACAGATTGAATCCCTATTTCGTGATTTGCTTTTAGACTGATGAGGATCAGAACCCAGAACTCATGGGTTCTGAGCTCTCCGTGATGGGTCAGGAAAGAGATCTTGGTGTGTTGGCAGACAGCTCAATGAAAGTGTCTACCCAGTGTGTGGCAGTGGTGAAGAAGGCCAGTTCCCTGTTAGGAATCATCAAAAAGGGGATTGAAAATAAAACAGCCAACATTATAATGCCATTGTACAAAACGGAGTATTGTGTACAGTTCTGGTCCCCGCATCCAAAAAAAGACATAGTGGAACTGGAAAAAGTGCAGAAGAAAGTGACTAAAATGATTACTGGGCTGGGGGACCTCCCTTATGAGGAAAGGCTACAGAATGTGGGGCTCTTTAGTCTGCAAAAAAGGTGCCTGAGGGGGGATATGATTGAGACATACAAAATTATTCAAGGCATGAGTAAAGTGGGTAGAGGGAAGCTCTTCTCCCTCTCAGAAAATAACAGAACTAGAGGACATCAACTCAAATTGAGGGTTGGGAGACTGAGAACAGGTAAAAGAAAATAGGTCATGGTAGTGGTTGTCTAGCTGTTTCAATCTCCATTTTAGGGTTGAAGGTGATTGAGATGGATAGCTTAAATTCCAATAACTAGCAGGTACTGAGTATACAGGGCTGCAATTTTGGACCTTTGATCTGTGTTAATGTCTATTTCCCCCCGCGTTCTGCGGGTTTTTCAACAGATGGCTGGACTAAACTGGAGGACGTATTTGACAACTTATTGAGTATTCTATTCTAACCATCATATGTTAATTTGTGGTTATTTTAATGCCAGAATGGGAAACAACTTTAACTTTATGGGAAAAGCCTTGGGCCTTCAACTTGAAGGTGATATTAGCATCAATAGAATTTCCCATGATAAGATCCCTAACAAATATCGTCATTTTCTTTTCCATCTGTTTCTTAAATATCAGTTTGTTAGTTTAAATCAGGCATGCCCAAACTTCGGACCTCCTGATGTTTTGGACCACAACTCCCAGAATTCCAAGCCTGTATTTCCAATGGCAAAGGACTGGGGGAGTTGTTGTCCAAAACATCTGGAGGGCTGAAGTTTGGGCATGCCTGGTTTAAATAGTTCTCATTTGGACCACTCTAAGGGATAGTTCACATACTTGACTGATAGGGGAGCCGGTGTAGTTGACTATGTGTTGGGGTCACTTGCCATGCTCCCTCATGTGCAGTCTTTGGAAATTGATGATAGACCAGACAGTGACCATCTCCCTCTTAGAGTAACTATAAAATCTCGTCAGATACAATCTGGTATCATAACCGATTATAAAATGATGGGTCATATGCAAGGAGAGAAATGGCTCAGATGCTCTCTCCAAATAGATCCTAATACAATGCAGTTGCTGAGAACAGATCAACTTCAAGTGCTGCGTCAGCATTGCCCTCCAAGGGTCCCAGAACATTTGTGGAGCGTATCAGGATACTGTATAATAAAAGCTCTCAGACTCCTTTTTGACCACAAGCTACTAAAAAAAAATCAAGGAACCCAAATACCATGGTTTGATAAGGATTGTCAGTTTAGGAAAAAACAGCTCAGTAAAATGACAAGATCAGCAAAAAAAACTTTGTGACAGCTGAAGCCACCACTCACTTACAGCAACACAGTTGGGAATATAAATAGTTTTTAAGGAAAGCCTTTTTTACCAACAGTTGGAAATCCCTGGGCCTTGCCCTTGCTGAAGGGAATGACAGTAAATTCTGGAGGTTGCTAGAAAGAGGTTTCTCATAGAAAGCTCCTGAAATTGCCAATCCAATCACACCTGAAGTATAGGTTTCCCGTTTTAACCACATTTTTGAAGTAGTCATCATCTACAACCTATAAATGGAATTCCAGATAATCTCCCAGTTTGACCGCCTGTTTCTTCAGCAGAAATTGGGGACTTGATCTCCACTCTTTATAATGGGAAGGCATGATCCCTTCTGAAGTGTTTGCCATTGATATAGGCTGGTGGTCACCCATTTTAGCCAATTTATTCAGTCATATTAATTGCATAGGAAATCTCCGCTCAGGTTGGAGAACCAGTATTATTGCCCCTATTCTTAAGAAAGGTGATCCAACAGATCCTCTTAATTATAGACCCATTAGTCTTCTTGATGTGGCTGCCAAGCTTTATGTACAGTATCTCCTGAACAAACCTATGGAATAGGACATGAGCCAATCCATTATCTTTGAAAAACAAGCATGATTCATGAAAGGTAGATCAAGCCTTCATCCTCCACCATTTAATATCCAAATATACTAAGAGCCCAAATAAGTTCCTTTATCTTGCTTTTATTGACTTTTCTTCAGCCTTTGACCTAATAAACAGAGAGTGTTTATGGTACAAATTGAGCAAAACTAACATTGACGAAAGACTCTTGTGGCTAATACAGCTGTTACCTCAAAATAATAAGATGCAGGTATGAATTGGTCTGCAAAATACACTATCAAGTGAGATATGTGTCAATCAAGGGGTGAAACAAAGGTGCATTTTAGCACCCTTTCTTTTCAATTTCTATGTAAACAGTCTGGTCACTGCAATGGTATCTTCTTGTTTCTTTGCTCCAGCTACCGGTAGTCGTAATATCTCAATACTACGCTATGCCGATGACCTGGTACTGTTATCTTTGAATAAAATTGGCCTCAAAAGAACGCTATCCAAATTTGGGCAGCTTTGTAAAATGGAAGAATTAACTATTAATTATACCAAAACTAAGGCTATGGTTATAGGGAAGAAACCCCTCAGGTATAACTGATCATTAGATGGACATGTTCTGGAGCAGGTGCACTCATTCAAATATCTGGCCCTGCATTTTAGTCAGAAAATGTCCTGGAAAACATGTAAATGCCACTAGCATATTGAATGCCAGAACAATTGGACAACTTGAAAGATTAGTTTATGCCAGAGGAGGGCAGCTAATAAACCCTGGTCTCAGGGTTTTTATTACAAAAAAATTGGCCCAAATGCTCTATGAGGCAGAAATATGGGGAGAGGGAGCCAAGCCTAATTTGGAAGTAATACAGAATAAACTATTGAGGCAGTTGTTGGGGCTTCCTCCTGGGATCCCCTCTGCACACCTTAGAGCAGAGCTAGGGCTTCCTTCAATTGGTGCGAAAATTGATTTATTACTAAGGTTGCTCATTGACAATCAGCTATTCATTACTTATACTGTAGCACTTTTTGCATTGGCAGCTAAGAAGTTGAGGTCTGGCTTTCTCAAGGACTTAAATGCCATCCAATATAAGGGTCCTTAGTTCAGTGGGAGCTGTTGCTAAGACTTTTAGAACATGAATTTAGAACAATCACATTATGCACTGTGTATTTGTAAAGGCCTATAGTCATAAAGTATAGACTGACTTACAAAAGAAAATACTTCTTTATCCAGCATATTGTTAGTCTGTGGAACCCCCTGCCTCAGGATCTGGTGATGGCATCTAGCCTGGATGCCTTCAAAAGGGGATTGGACAGATTCCTGGAGGAAAAGTCAATCACAGGTTTCAAGCCATGATGGGGATGTGTAATCTCCAGGCTTAAAAAGAGTGTACGTCAAAGGTCAGGTGCAGGGTAGTGGTATCACAAGACATATCTAGTCTCGTGTGCTTGACAGGGCCACTGTGAGATACAGGAAACTAGACTAAATGGTCCCTTGGCCTGATCTAGCATGGCTCTTTTAATGTTCTTATGAGCGTCTGGATCTTATCTGAATTTAGTTTTCATTTGTTCAACTTCATCCAATCCACTACTGATAGGCACTGATTTACAACAGAGACTACTTTTTGTGAAGTTTTTTAATATACCAAAGGATTCTTGGTTTTGGCTACATTTGACAGATATCTCTCTAGAAACTACTTAGTTTGTTGGAGGGATCTCTTTTGGTGATTTTGTAGAAAAGTAATGTTTACCCAGCCAGTATAAAATGATTCTATTGCAGGGAGTCCTAAAGAAAGCAAAATGAATGATGGACTACCTATTACAGTGGTACCTTGTATAAAGGAATTAATTCGTTCCAAATGAAATTATGTTAAGCAAATTTTTCTTTATACAAATTCCCATAGGAATGCATTGAAAATGGAGTAATCCCATTTTTATGTTGTACAAGGGTCCACTATATCTGTTTTTATATGAATCTATATGATCACATAGATTTTGTGTTTATAACCACTTATAACCTTGTGTGATTGCATTGACACTGTGTTTTCAATGTTAGCTCCATCATTCATAACTTTTACATGGAATTTTACTCTCTTTTTAACTGCTCACGTTCTCTTGTAGCTTTAATGTAATGTTGTCTATTAATGCTGTAAGATGTCCCTAAATTCCCTCTTCTCAATACTAGAACATGTCTTAATTGTACTGGACTGTATATTATCCCTCATTACAGTAAGTCACCTTGGGTCCTTTTCCAAGGAGAAAAGTGGGGTAAAAATACTCTAAAATAAATAAATAAAATAAATACTTCCTCAAATTTGAAAGGAAAACAAATAGAATTTGGCTATTGCCTGCATACTTTTGACACTGAACACTAATTGAACAAACTCTCCCATGCTTTCTTGTATTTGTTGAATAACATGGGGGACAGAACCTTGATGCACTTCATAGGCCAGTGGCTTGGTTATCAAGTAGAAGTCCCATAGCACCACTTTCTAAGATCTCCCTTCCTCGAAGTACTGGAACTATTGTAAAACAGTCCCTTCAGGTCCCATGCTAGAAGGATTGATAGTCCTGACATTTCCTAAGAGGTCCAGAAGAATCAGTGACACACTCTTGGTGTCTGATTGCCTGTTAAAGTTATCCACCAAGTTGACGAAAACTCTCCTTGTGCTGTACGTAGGTGATAAAGCAGACTAAAAAGGATTTTAGTAACCTCATTCAGGAGCTCTTGGAACTGAGAAGCTGTCAAAACCCCTGATCTGATGCCTTACCCACAAATATAGTAGTTGTCAAATCTTTATCAGCAACAGTCTTATTGGTGTCTCTTTTAGACATTCTGTGTCTTGGTCCAGGGAGGTATTTAACATTCATAGGCAGCCTTTTGTTGCAGTGGTTAAATGCCTGTTCTGCAGCTAAAACTGTACTCACAACCTGAGGTTTAATCCCAGATAGCAGGTTCATGGTTGATTCAGCCTTTCATCCTTCTGAGGTTGGTAAAAGGAGTACCCAGCTTGCTGGGGGGTGGGAGGGGCAGCAGTGTGTAGCCTACATACTGTAATTAAACTGTAAACTGCCCAGAGACTACTTGAAGTGGTATGGGGTGGTCTATAAGCAGAACACTTTTGCTTTGCTTTCTACTTAACTCAAGTAAACCAGGAAGGACAGGGATCCTTTCATATATATGGCATCTTTCACCTGTCCAGGGATATTGTCTGCTGATTTAGGCTGAACCAACTGAGAAGTATCAATTTCTTCTGAACAAATGGGGACCACTGAATCCACATTGGCTACAGTGTCCAAGCCAGAGTGGATCTCAGCAATTTTGTCTGCAAAGCGGTGTGCAGACCATTCTCAGTGTACTCTTTCCAGTGGGCTGTTGAGGACTCGACATTGTTATCTCATAGATCATAAAGGTAACATGTCCTTGACTACCTGCGAAAGGTCTGCTTGGTTACTCTGTGCATATGCAGTAAGAGGAGAGAAGAATGGTTTCTTTGCTACCACCAAGAAGAAGGCCTGTTAGTATGACAGACTGCATAGTTGGGAGGACTGGGCCTGTGAGAAACAGCTGGAACATAACCTCTGGCAGCTTGTACGATTGCCCTTGTATACTTGTTTGAATCGATAGTGTTTTGCTGTATACACTAAAACCCATAGGCTAAAGAAAACTTATTTGGTCTCAAGCTAAAACGTTGAATGAAATTATAGGCGCCAATTGTCTACTGTATCTGGCATCTCAAGAGTTAGTCTCCTGGAATGAAGCAGTACATAGAACAATGAGTGGATTTTTATTTTTAATGGTGGATGAGTTTAAAGAATCCACCATTACAAGTGGACTCTTTAAACTCATCCAAGTGATTTACAAGTGAATATGTGTTAGGCTTAGTTCCATGGTTCAAATGTTGTGGTGGCTAACCATGGTGGCTTTTCTTATGTTCTATGAAACCATTAAGATATGGGACTATGAATGGACTAGTATTGGTGAACCTTCTCTTGAAGGGCCCCAGTATGAAATCATCAGAAGTAAAGGGGGTATGTTGATAAAGTCTGGATGGAACATAAGAGCTTTGTGTCCTCAGAATATGTGGATACAAAGCAAATGACACGCTGTATAGCAAAATGAATTGTTTCTAGAGCAGTATTTGCTAATATTTTTTCTATCTTATAAGCATATGTCTTATGAGAAATTATTAAAGTTCAGAACATTGAAAGATACCCTACTAAGTATCTCCATCCCTTCTTTTCTTCCAGTGTCTGCTATATAGAACAGACCAGGCTCAAGATGTAAAGAAGATTGAGAAATTCCACAGTCAACTAATGCGACTCATGGTAGCCAAAGAATCCCGCAGTGTTGCCATGGAAACAGACTGAATATCTGAGAGTAAAATGAATGCTCTAATTCTATTTCACAAGAGGAAAGTTTCACTTAGATTTGGGCAAATTGTGGAACAAGAAGTGTGGTGGTATCAAATGGATTATTAAAAGCTAAAGCTGGTTTTTGTAAGAAGCCTATACTTCAGAGTGGCTGGGGGACTATATCCTTTCATTTGAAAGACTATTTATTTTTTTAATTTAAGGAAGTGATTATACACAGCCATTGATGGAAATACTAAAGGTTAACATCTGTTTGGACGGATTTGTATTTTTGCTTTTGTAAATCTGCACTGCCTCATCTAGGAAGTAAGCATGTTTACCTGACAGGTTGCAGGATACTGTCATATAGAGGGCATTATTTTCTTGTTCAGTTTCATGTTACTGTGTCTGCTAAATTGAGGTGGACAGGGAATTACTAACATGGAAACTGGACATAATAAACCTTGATATTCAGCTGGCATATAGCATTTGCCAAAGAGTAGGACTGGCAAGAGGAGAACAGCTAAGCCAACTATTTTCATGCTTTTGTTCTGCTCCTTTCAAAACACAGACTGGCCCAAACATCATCAGTATCAGTTGACTGTTCACAGTGACATTCAAATTCCAACAGGGAATAAAGGCCCTGTTGGTAAATAGGAAAGTATTCATGGGAACAAATTTAATATTCCTATTGAGTGTGCACAGAAGAGGCTGCAGCATCACACCTTATTTTGAACCATAAGAAAAGTGCTATAACATGTAACTGTAAAACCATCAGTAGAATTTCTTCCTCTGGGATTGCTTTCTATTTTCTAGCAAAACTTAGATATCTGAACAAGGAGAAAACAGCTAATGGTAGATTAAGCTCTGACTACCTTGTGCCTCAGATTGTATAGCCCCATCATTAAAGATACTTTGTGGTATTTAATTGCTCTCATCAGATATTAAGTGTAATGCTATAATGTGAGCAGTAGAGCATACTGTTAAATGCGGAAGTCAAGACGAGGCTAAGTCTACCACTACAATAAGCATTGCTTATAAAGTTGAATGTACTTGACTGAGATCATAATAAGAAGTCTGTTTTAAACTGTTTTTCTGAACAGTGCTTACCAAGAAAACAAATCTTGGATATTATCCTAATGTGGTAGAGAAACCATTTTTACTCGTTGGTTTTGGTTCATAAAGTTTTTCTTATTAAAAATGATGTATTGGCTTGTGTCACTTCTGTAGCTGAGATGTGATGAGCAAAATAAAAAGCTCGTTAGTACTGTAACCTCTTCTGGTGTTTTCTCCCTCTGAATGTATTAATATAAAGTATGCATTTGTGTTTCATGTCACAGTGACTGATTCTGGTTCTTTGCTTCCCAATCAATTTAATATAGGGTACTGTACTTAATTTTCAGCAGTTTACTATTGTTGACTATTTTGAGATAAGTAGCCCTTCATATATCTCACATCAAAATTTGTTAGTTAGTTTCCATAAAATAGAACCTGTCCATCTTCTGTATGTTACATAATGAAATGGATAGGCTTGTTTGAGTTTTCTTTTTGAGAACGGTGCACACCAAGTACAGAAGGTGGAGATACTTCCTTTGTTCATATACTATTATGCGATAGAAGAGGACACATTCAAATGATTAGCTCAAGTCTTTAGATGATTTTTGTCTTGAAACCAGAAGATTGCAGCTGCCTAGAGAAGCAGAGCCACAGAGTGTTAATGTAATTGTGCTTCCAGTGGTACCTCAAGCTCCATGACCTCTAGAAATGCACAGCACAACAAGAAATGAATGTGAATGCATAGAGGAATGCATGAAAATGTAGTTTCTCAAAAGTTACAATGGCATTGAGATGTCCCCTCGTCAAAAAAGGAGTCATGGTTGGCTTATCACATTTTTGAAAAAAAATCTCTTCTATTTATGAACTGGTTTTACATATACAGTAGTGTAATATCCCTTTAGCTGCTTAACTGGGTTTTTATAGTTGGCTAACTTGAATATTTTTTATAAAGATTGACAATTTTTGATAAGAAATTCCGACATACCAAGTTTAAAAAGAATTTCTAAATGCAGGACCGTCAGAGGCTTCTCTGAATAATGTAACCAGCAGCAACATCTTGTAATAGCTGGTTTAATAGCTTTATTTGCCATGAGTTTATGTTTTCCAGAGTCTACTTCTTCAGATGCATAAAGTGCTACCAATTTATTAAAGCATATTGAGGTTTTTGTTTTTATTTATTTAAAAAAAATTACCCCACCTTTCTCCTTGTAAGGACCCAAGATTAGGGATGTAATCATTAGGAAATACAGAAATGCAAAACACATGTTATGTAAATCAGAATTACTTGAATTATCCCCATATTTTGCAATAAATTCTAATTATACCCGTGTAAAATTACTAACCCTTTTACATACTAAAATGTTATGTCATAATAAATATGTCACTCCTTAAGACTCCAGTAAACTCTTTTGCTGTGGCAGAACTGCATGGCTTCCTCCTGGAAACAATGCAGGCAGGACTGGACAGAACACCTAGTCTAAATAGCTTGGCATGCAAAGACAGACAGTGAGAACATGAAAAATTAATCAGTATGAAGCTTAATATGAAGAATTTACTAAATCACTTTCAGCATGGCTGAAGTAAGACACCAGTGTGAAACAACCAGCAGGCATTTCTCACCAGTGCTCAACCCAATGCAAGAAACAAGCCATCCTCCCGTACTGCTTTCAGAACAGAAAAACAAACAAACCTAGGACGGTTCCCTTTTCTGAATGCCTAAATCAAGGGAAGGGAATCTTCAATCCTCCAGATGTTTTGGACCGCAATTCTCACAGTCCTTGATCATTTGAAAGATAGGCTCGGAATGCTGGAAGCTGCGGTCCAAAACATCTGGAGGGCCGAAGGTTCCCCACCCCGGGCCTAAATCGTAACTGTTCTGCGCGGCACAGACAATCCTGGCGTTTGTATTGTCTTGTGCGGGCCTTTTGCCAGGGGCTGGAAACCCCTTGGTAAAGTCCACCTGGAGAACAATAGCTTAAGGGCGGCTCCTGGGAACTACAAGTCCCAGAGTGCTCTTGTCGGGGGGTGGGGGCGGTGTTAGCCCTCCTCGCCACCGCAACTGGGGCGGCCCTACCAACCGGCTCAGCGACTCCAGCCCGTTGGCGCGAGGTCTCCGTCCCCAGGTTTCAGCTCTGCCACGGCGGAGCAAGGAGGAGAGTCGCGCCGCGGGCTGGAAAGGAGGCGGCTCCGCTCGCAAGGCTTCTTCCCTCGGCTTTTTAGACCAGGTAACCCCCTGGCCGGGACCTTGCGAAGAGCTCCGGGGCTTGTCCCGCGCGGAGAGCCCACGGCGCGCGCTCCGCCCGTGCGGGGAAAGGCTGGGGGGGTGTCCTCGCCTGGCGGTTCCCTTCGAAGAAACCTCTTGGCCCCCGCGGCGGCTCTCTCTCGCCTCGGGTCCAGAGGAATCTCCTGTTCGTACGTCGGCAGCTAGCGGCCAAACGTTTGGGGTCGTTATTGCCCCTTGTGTCTTTCCCGCCCTGGGTGCGTTTGGGTTGGGTTTTAGACGGGTTCGTCAATGAGGGCGGACTCCCGTGTCTCCCAGGGACCTCGTAACTAGCGAAACGGACTTCAGCCTGAAAGGCACCTGCTCCGTTTGTCGTCGTTGGGATTTAAGGTCGCAGTGGAATTAGAATTGCACATCCCTTCTAGAAGAGGCGCAGAGCAGGCTCCTGACTGCATCCAGGCACGTGCCCATCCATGTGGCGTATGTGGATCTGAATAGTTTCACTGGCAGATCCGATCAGGAGATTTGGAGTCCTGGCTTCCTTTGGAAGGGCCAAGAAAACATGGGTGTACTTACCTATGAATGTAGGTTAACCACCTTTGTTAAAGGTGAGCAATCCTGTGGGTGTGACTAGCATCAGCTTCTTCAGTAAAATATGCTGTCCTGTGGACAATCCAGGGTGTAACTAGAAGGCACCCCTGCACGGGATGGTGCCTAAATGGGATGTGTGGACCTCTTCTTACACGGTTTTGTATGGCTGAGACTAAATGCAACCTTTGGGGCTCTGGCATCAGCCCCAACCCCCTTTTTTTACATTTTTGGGCATTTGGCCTGATGAAAAGTTGTGGAGAACTGGAAAGTATGGTTGCTGTTTCATAAAATATGATTTATCTTAATATTAGTTTCAGGTTTCACTCCCCAAAGGACATTGGCTTTATTTGGCAGGCATGGCAGAGAGCGGGATGGGTGCTGAGAAAAGGGTAGCCCTCTCAGATTTCTACACACACACACACACACACACACACACACACACACACACACACACA
>JAHTLZ010000275.1:19434505-19508759 GCA_023846285.1 Phrynocephalus versicolor
GTAGATCAGTGCAACCTGAGTTCAGATCAGAACGGATGGCCTCAATTTTAGATTTTAAAAAGGCTGCGAATAACTCACTAGTGAAATCATTAAGAGGAGGTCCAGGTGGACCAGGATTGGTGAAGTCTGGTGAATATGTTTATTCAAGTTATAAATGTTTACTTTCATTTTTCTGTTTTGTAGGAATTGATGTACATTTTCTACATGTGAAACCTTCACATTTGCCTGAAGGCCAGTTGGCAAAACCATTATTAATGGTTCATGGCTGGCCTGGTTCATTCTATGAATTTTACAAAATCATTCCCCTCTTGACGGATCCAGCAAGCCAGTGCCTGAAAAGTGACCTTATTTTTGAAATTATTGCCCCCTCCATCCCTGGCTATGGATTCTCTGAGGCACCTCACAAAAAAGGTATGTTTTGAAGAACATAAACAAAGCCATGCTGGATCCAACCAGAAGTGTCTGTAGTACATTATTCCCTTTCCACAGGAGCTAATGATATATTTTATGTGTTTATCCTTTTAGTAATGATTAAAAGGATGGTAGTCACCATGATTGAGAGTGGGGCAATGATCAGAGATAGCACAGATTTCCTTTCTGATTTGGAAAGGAAATTCAAGAGGTTTGTTGAGCAGACCCTTAGTAAGACAGAGGTTTTTCTCCACTATGTGCTGCCCATTTGCACGCTGTCCATGTCTTCTACAAACTGATGTGCAGACTGGGCTTCCATTAAAGCAAGGGAGAGGTGAACGGTCTACATTCAGCTTTATTTACAAGTTTTGCTTGTAGTGGTGTAAAAACTACCGTCCTTACAGTTGTGAATTAGAAATATTCTTTTTTTTTTAGTTTCCTGTCTGTGAAAAGTGGCAAGTAGCTGTCTTTCATTGTTTCCTTGAAAATATAATCATTAATATGACCAGTGCAAAATTACTATCTATATACTTTGATGACAGCTAGAAATCAATACATTCTTATTTCTAGGAATGTATACTTGTACATGATAGAGAAAAGGCAGTTTCACATGATTACTTTTCCTCTTTGTAGACTTTGACAGTGTGTGTGCTGCCCGTGTCTTCTACAAACTGATGCGCAGACTGGGTTTCCATGAATTCTATATTCAAGGAGGGGACTGGGGCTCGTTGGTTGGTACCAATCTGGCTCAGATGGCTCCAAGGTCAGTTGACAAGCATCATGTAAAAGGGATTGATGATCTGAGCAGCATCTAAAAATCAAGTATCATCAGGATACAGGCTGAACGTCTGCAATACTCCCCTCCAAACTGAACACTTTGCTGATCTAAATTGGAATTAACCATAGTCCATTTGTTCACCCAGGGGTTTTATTTTTGTATTACAGAATACCAGAGTCTGGATCCTGAAATGCAATTTTCTTTTTTGGGGGAGAGGGTTGCTCCTAGGAGACTTTTACTATATAATCAACACTGCTGTATTCCTGGAAGTTTATGGCTGTCCTGGACAATCATGACTTCAGCTTTGCAATGATCCAGCTTCCTCCCCTTTGTTTCTTCTGTCTTTCTTCCGTCTTTGTATCTTCTGTCTTCTTATGGAAGAAAAACAGAACAACTTTTGCCTTCTGACTAGTAGGAGCCCTCCGTCTGGAACGAACAGACATTATAATTTAGGCCCCAGTGATACTTTGTCCCTCCTAGAAACAAAATATTTTCACCAGATTTTTCATGTGTCTGGTAGTAATAAGTATTATGCATTTAAAAATCATCTAAAATGAAGCATGCACTGCTGTTGACCTAAAACGTTTTTCTTTAAGAAGCAGCATTCCTCATTGTTTCATTTGGTAGATACCTTTTGCTCTTAGTTAAAATAAACTCAAAACGAGGGGAATGCAGGTTCTGTTCTGTTCTCACCTGGAGAGGGCAATCTCTGTTCCTTTCCTGGAGTGCACGTCTCCCAAGTGGAAGCATCTCCCATTTCCTCTTTAGGACTCAGCTCCACGAGCAGTAGCTTTACATAATCTCCAAATAGGCCTCTGTGGAGACGTATTTGGAGGCTGGAATGCTGCTTATAGCCATGTCCTGATATAGTGCTCTCTTTTGGCTCAACCAAAGAGGAAGCATGGGGAACTGAAACACGTGTGCTGGAAAAAAATATGCACATCTGGTTTCTTAAATTAGTGCTTTCTCGATATACTCTAAGACTCCAGGCGTATGATGTCTTGATAGTGGCACAATGGCAACAGCATACCATCTGAGTTCTGGTTAAGCATAACTAGATGGATTTGAAAAGAAAGGGAGCATCCTGTGAGATTTTAGTGAGCTGTTATTAACACCCCTTTGTTTTTTGTTTAGCCACGTGAAAGGCCTTCACTTAAACTTCGTAACAGTGGCTCCCACGGGATGTAAGCCACTTCTCTCTATTCTGTTGGGACAATATTTCCCAAGATGGTTTGGTTTCCAGCCTGAGGATGTCAAAAGACTATTTCCTTTCGTGTCAAAAGTGTTGATCAATTTGTGGATGGAGTTTGGCTACTTCCACATACAGGCGACAAAGCCTGACACAGTGGGTAAGATGCATTTACTCTTAGCTTTTCCCTTATTCATCTTTGCCTGTAGACTTGTATTTCTGTGGTCAGCTAGTAAATGTTTTGGAAAAAGTAATGGCCCATCCTTCCTGCTTCCTTAAATAACAAGACATTCTGGTATTTCAGTGAGTATTTCCAGGCTTTGTCTTCCTTATAGAGAAAAGATCACTAGAGGCTGGGTGTTTCTAATACTTTTTTCTGTAGAATCAGAACGTAGTGAAAACAGGTACATAAACTCTCCTGATGGCAAGAGATGCACTGGCAACCCTTGCATCAGCATCATTGTTAACCCTTTTGCTTAAAGGTCACTCCCTATCTTTTCAAAACAGCCATTTTCCCCACACATAGACAACTCTTAAGACAGGCATGTCCAAACTTTGGCCCTCCAGATGTTTTGGGCTGCAACTTCCACAGTCCTTTGTCATTGGCATTCAAAGCTTAGAATTCTGGGAGTTGTGGTCCAAAACATCAGGAGGGCCAAGGTTTGGACATGCCTGTCTTAAGACCCACCTTTTCAGTAGAGTTGGAAAACATCATCCCTCCAGAGTAGAAGTTTACAGGAAACCCACCCACACCCACCTTACTGTTTGACTCCCACCATTCATTACACCTTACCATTTGACTCCCACCATCCATCCGCTGTGTGGCACTCAGGATTCAAACCACCAAGCTGCTGACTTTGCAGCCAACAGTTTTCGGAGCCTTAGTCCACTGAGCCACCACACCCCAGTCCAGTAAATGTACTGGACTGTATATTGTCCCTCATTACTATAAGAGCCCTTGGGTCCTTTTCCAAGGAGAAAGGTTGAATAAGAATACTCAAAAATAAATAAAAGTATTTGAGGGCACTTGTGTCGAGTTATATATAATAATATTGACCCCACTGACCATCATTCATTTTCAGTTTATGGACATAAAGTGAATTCCTATTGTGAACCTGGCTTTTTCTATGTGTGTTGTGTCATTACAGTCGTGATCGACTCTTCGTGACCCCATGTCCATGGAGTTTTCTTGGCAGGAATACTGGAGTGGGTTACCAGTTCCTACTCCAGGCACTTACAGGACCTGGTATTCCCTGGTGGCTGCCCATCTAAGTACTAGCCAAGCCCAACCCTGCTTAGCTTCCCAGATCAGCAGAGCTGTCAAGTGTCCCGTTTTAGGCAGGACACTACCAGTTTTCAAGGTCCCCCCCCCCCCGCTGCCCCGGAACATTTATTTTCCCGGAAATGTCCTGGGTCAGCGACGGTTGTCAGCAGTAGAGGGGGAACGAGGTGGTGTGTCTGCAGCTCAGCGGGGGGGAAGGGGGGGAATTAGTGGTTGCATGTGTGTGTGTGTGTGTGTGTGGCTCCAACCTGGGGTAATCCAGGTGTCCTAGGACTCAAATTATAGGGTCCACGTGTGATTGACTTTGAGCACTCCATCCCACCTCTTTTAAAAAACTTCCTACACTATTCTGGAACAGTGCTACGGTTTCTGTTTTTTCAGGCGTATTTCTGTTTATCCTGTTGTGTAGCCTATCAGGATGGTTAGTTTGCACTGAAATGAAACTATTTGGAGCTTTGGGTGGTGTTATCTGAGGCGACAACCCTGTGACTTATTAGATGGGTTGTGACATTTCAGTGGATAACGGGAAACTCTCCTTTATTTTCATTCTTCTCTCTTTTTAAAAATATTTTTCTTATTGATGCAGCAGTATTCCAGATAAATGGAATAACATTGCTGGTATCATGCGCACCCTGGTAGGTAGATGCATTGCTGTTTCACTAAGTTACTTTATTTGGCAACAACGAAAATAAAAATAAAAGAAAATGACTGTAGTCTGCTGAATGATGGCTACAGGAAAAGGTAGGAGAAGGGGGCTATCCTATCTCCCACCCCCCAAATTCATTGAAAGAAGAGAACATTTCCCCTCTCCTCTCACTATTTTTGGTGTATTATTTGTTTTGGGCAGGGTATATGGAAGGTAAATAAAAGCAAATGCTGAGAAAATCAGCTTGATTGAGGTCGTTGTGGTTGCTTCTTTAGGCATTTAGGGTGTGCCAATGACCATCCTTGAGGTCTTCTGCGGCTGCCACCTTACACCTGAGTAAGCCAACAAGCCAGAGAACTTTCTGGACACTTTTCACAGGATAATAAAATATCCAGTGCAAATGGAAGGATTGCTCAAGTGAGAGATTAAATCTCACTGAAGAGGTTTTAAAGCCTAAACCAGACCATTCTAAATGCCCCCTTCTGGACAGACCCTGGCACCCTGTAATGTCTGTGTTTGAGGCCAGGTGATTTATGGGATGGAAGTCTCCTCTCAAAACAACCAAAATAGCATGCCTTGAAACAACTGCCACATCTAACTAAATTTAAATTGTCTGTCTTGAGACATTGAGCAGTCAAAAGCTTTCAAATGAACTGACAGTGCCTGGGGAAAACAGTCAAATTGGACTAATGGGTTGTTATCTAGCTATGCAAGTGAATTAGCTTAACTGTATTGTTTTGATTAGGTCTCCAAATGTTTTAAGTAGCTCAGTTTAAAGTTATCTTTTTATAACTGATCAGAAAAGTGAATAAGAAAAGAGATCATGCTTTCAAGTGCATGCTACTTTGAAAATGTTTCCTTGTTCTTTCTCTCTACACCATATAAAACTCCTCCATCCCTCTTTACCAAAAACACTGCCCTTCCATTTAAATCAACAGGGAAATCAATGCCGCCTCTGCTGTTCTACCTTATTTGTAATTTCCTTTTTTCCTTCTTGGAGCACTCCATACTTGCTTTGTTAACTGTAAACCCTGAAATTAAGGGTTGTCTTAAAAATTAGCAATTGCTTTGCAGCACAAATCCCATAGTTTTCATTGCATTCAAAATAATGTAGCTGACAGTTTAAACTGAGCTTTCTAGTTAATATCTCAAAATGCAAGATCTTCATTTTCAATTCTGTGGCAAAATGTTGTTACTCCAAGCTCCTTATCCCCCCCCCCATAAAACATACCCATGTATAAGACAAACCTCACTTTTCCAACCCAAAATTACAGTTTTGCAACTGCATGGTTCTCTCCTCAGCTTACATCCATGTACAAGACGACCCTCAACTCTTAGTCTAACAATTTTAGACAAAAATACAATCTTATAAGCAGAAAAATACTGTAAATTCGTCTTCATTATTATCCTATTCGTAGTAGCCCCAGCCTTTGAAAATAATGACTATGTATTGGCTCCAACAGATGAAAACCTGTAGTCTAAAAGGCATGATTACTATATGCATCACAGAACATACAGTAGTCCCCTGCCACTTTGCGCCCCAAATATCATGGTCCTGTTATATTGCGGGATCCACCACCACCCCTCCACTTTGGTGCCTTTGGGTTGTCTTGGGTGTCAGTTGTTGCCCACCTATACATGTAAGAAGTGGAGAAGAAGGCACTCAACACCTTCCCAGGGACAACACCATCCCACTGGTTCAGGTACGTAGATGATACCTACATGAAAATCAATTCAGGAAGTACAGGCCTTTATAGACCACATTAATGCGGTGGACCCTAATATTAAGTTCACTGTAGGGAAGATACCCAAGACAACAGGCTGGCTTTCCTGGATTGTGTAGTCATCAAAAGACCCAACTGTGGCCTGGGAGTAGAAGTTTACAGGAAACTCACCCACACCCAGGTCAGTGTTTGACTCCCACCATCCATTACAGCACAAATTAGGAGTTATCAGGACCCTAAAACACAGAGCAGAGAGCATCCCCATCTCCACAGAAGCCAAGAAGAAGGAAGACAGGCACCTGAAGACAGCACTTAAGGCCGGTGGATATCCAAAGTGGGCCTTCAACAAAGCAGTGTGCCGACCCAGAAAAACAAGGGATCAGCCTGAGACCCAGACCTGACAGAAGAACCTGGTCATTCTCTACATGGCTGGAGTGTCTGAGAAGCTTAAAAGGATTGTTGGCAAACACCACATCTCTGTTTATTTCAAACCTACAAACACACTAAAGCAGAGACTTGTCCACCCAAAGGACCCAATACCAACACAAAAAGGAGCAATATAGTATATGCGGATAAGTGTTATGAGGAGTGTGCAGAGCTCTACATTGGAGAAACTAAACAGCCATTAAACAGAAGGATGGCCCAACATAGGAGGGGTAACAGCTCAGGACTAGAATCAGCAGTACACCTCCATTTGAGGGACAAAGGGCACTCATTCGAAGATGAGGATGTACACATTTTAGACAGAGAAGACAGGTGGTTTGAAAGAGGAGTAAGGGAAGCCATTCATGTGAGCATTGAAACCCCCTCTCTCAACAGAGGTAGGGGCCTCAGGCACAGTCTATCTGCTACTTATCAGGCTGTGATTTCAACAATACCCAGACAAATCAAAAATACTTCACGCCTTCACCACCAAGGCCATAGCTAACGACCCATACTTTATAGGTTTCAATACCTTAGGTCATTGTTCACCTTAAGGCTATGGATACTGTTGTCTACTTAACGAGCCTATCCAGGCCATTGTTCATCTTATAAACCTTTTTGAGACCAGAGTGTCATGAGGTCAAAGCTGACTATAAGACTGAGGATTCGCACTATATTTATTCATACTGATGACGCTGTTTGGATGAGCAGTGAAATGTTTCTGGTCTAGTTGCCATGACTCAACTTCCAGATTCTTCTTTGGAGGTTTTTAAGTAGAGGCTGGATGGGGATATGTCTGGCGTCCTGTGATGGGGGTTCCTGCATGGCAGCGGGGGTGGACTGGATGGCCCTTGAAGTCTCTTCCAACTCCATGATTCTATGATTTTGGGCAGGGGGTTGGGCTAGAATGATCTTCTAGGTCCTGTCCAACTCTATGACAACAGCATATACTGTACATGAACAAATTTGTTCATTTCATTTCATTATTATCCCCTCCCCCTTTCTCCATGTAAATGTCCTCAAGGGAGCTTACAAAGGTGTACAGACAAAAATCAATCACAAATATAAAAATCACACTGTTAAGAAACAATTAAGCATAGTGGTTATTTTAAAAACACAAGCTAAAACAAGTTAAAAACAGCATTTCAAGTCTGTTTCCTTCAAAGGGAGAAGAAAATGAAGAAAGAATCATTTAATTCTCAGTTGATGTGACAATCAGCACACTTTAATGTATTTAATGTATTCTGTAATTTTTACCTTCAAGCATTGGTTTCCAATCCTGTTCTTAGACTGCAACTCCCAGAAATCCCAGCCAGCACAGCTTCTGGGAATTACAGTCCAAGAATGTCTAGGTTACTCAATATTGAGAAGCACTGCCTTAGAGGAGCAGAGAAACTGTCAAATACCCTCTCTATTGAGGGAGGCAGATAAAATAAAGAGAGGTCATGGCCTAGCCTGGATGGACAAGCTTAAGGCTGAATGGAGTTGATGGGCTGTGATATGATTGTCTAATGCCACTAGTTTTCTCTTCGTAATTTAAAAACAAAATCTTCAACATTGTTACTGCAATGTTTTAAGCCATTAATGCTTGCTGTGTGTACTTCCCAAAAATAATTTGCCAAGCAGTCATTTCTAGTGTCTTATAAAGATTTCCAGTGTGTTGTGGAGGATAGAGTGATGGAAAATGACTCTGGAGAACAGGGTTCAAATCCCTGCTCAGCCATGGAAACTCACTGGGGGGTTGGAACTGGTAAAGCTGCTCCTTAAATATATCACTGACCTTGAAAGCTCTATGAGGATCACTGTAGGTTGGTCTGACTTGACCTCACAGAACAAGAAGAGCATCAAGTGCCAGCTGCTTCAGACAGCTGGAGACTGTGTGTGTTGTGTGTCAACATAGGTTTGTGGAGGAGAAAAGAAAGAAAGGAAGAGACTAGAAGAAGGCGTTTGAAGCTGAAACTCTGCTTTTCTCTCTGTTTAGGCTGTGGCTTGAATGATTCTCCGGTGGGATTGGCTGCATACATCTTGGAGAAGTTTTCTACATGGACAGATCCCAGCTTTCGAGATCTAGAAGACGGAGGCCTGGAAAAGTGTGTGCCATTAACCCCTTCTCTAGATTTACTCCTCTTATAACTGGGTTGTATTGCATAAAATGTTAACATTGCTATTTATTTTATGTTCTGACTTTTGGTGTATGTTCAGAGTGGGCTTAAAACACTACTGCACCATTTGCAACCAGGTTTAACCTTGCCGCAAGGCTTGCGCCTGCCATATTGAGGGCCTGTAGTTATATACTGAATTAAGAAATCAAAGGCTGCCGAAAGGGTGAAAAGAACTGCATCAGAGGGTCAAAACAGATATGGGGGGGGGGAGGATATAATTGAGCACATTTTCCACCCCGCAGTGGTATTTCTTCAGAGATATATGCCCAGTTTCAGCAGTTTATAGGTGCAACCCAGCTTTCAGCTTTCATGGACCTGTCATGAAACAAGTCTGCTAAATGTGAGAGCTGTAATTCTTGCTAAGAAAAAAGAACATTCTGCACTGCTTGAGGAGTCCCTTGTGGAGAAAATGCTAAGTGTGTGGTCTAATGCAACCCTGATCCCACTGGCAAATAATATGGGACTTGCCCTGGGTTTGGGATGGTAAGACCCGCATTATTTCCCAATGTTGACATGATGTCCCCATCACTCCAAATGCTAGAGCTTCTGCTTTGTGTGTGTGTGTGTGTCAATGGGGGTGGAGGTGGCAAATATAGTCCATATCAATGATCACTCATGCTGATGCATAGATTGAGCTTTCTATGGAGAGGTTTGTAGCTGTTCTATTTCAAGCCAGTCCATGAGGCGACAGCAGCGGCTAGGCAGGGCATTTAGATTGCATTTGGCTGAGAGCAGATAAAACTAGGCCCAGGCCTATATGTTGCCCTTTGGGGTTCCAATTTACCTACCCTACTTTACGACAAAACACTAGAGCAAGTACCGGCATATGCTCTGCAGGTTTCTCTCCTGAGCTATGAATACAAGAATCATTTAGCTAGACCATTACAAGCCTCATGGCTTCTAAACATTTTAAAAAATGTTATGTAGCACTTATAAGACTAACTGAATTTTATTTGTCATAAACGTTTTCTTGTTTCCTATTTGCTGCTATAGACAACGGGTGTCTGGTATATTGAAAGAGCAATGCATCAACTTAGTGTGGTACTAAGGATTTTACCATATGGGGGGATTTTTTTAAAAAGAGGAAAAAAATAAAAATAAAATGGAGGAGTTTCCTCTGTACTTCATTTTAATATCATAACCCACCTGTTGCACCACGTGGATGTCACATCAAATACAACCATCCAGAGCTCCATTTGGTTGCAAGCTAACTGGCTACACAAGAAACTAATTAGGATCATGCAGAGTCATGCAAAGTAATGCAAAGAATACAGGCCTTAAAAATGTGAAGTGCCAAGAAAAGTGCACAACGGCTCTTAAAAGGAGCAGGATGAATCTGTCTAAATAAACCAAACTGTACCAATTTATATACTCAGCTGGACAGGCTCTAACACAGCTACCAGCTAGATTTGATTATAAAGAGTGGATTGTCTGAAACTGGATGCAATCCTACGGAAACCTCCCTCCTATAAAGCTTTTGCTGAAAGGTAGTGAGGTCTCTGCCCTTTGATTCATTTTTAGCAGGGCTCAAACACAGTAGTTAGTATATGAGTCACAATCATTAGCAATTATATAATCAAGGGATTCCTTTTTGCTGTCAGAAGTTTTGATTAAAGTCTTGAGGGAAGATGTATGCCTGGAATGGATTAAAAATGAGGGAAAGTGTGGAAAGAAAATTACCTTTTCCTTCCTGCAGCTCAGACCTGCTCCTGACTGCAAAATCAAGAAAAATCAATAAGTTGCTGTGTATCACATTTTACTAAGCTGCTGTGTAACTCTTTCTCAAATGTCTTGTTTAGGAAGTACTCTCTGGATGACCTTCTCACAAACGTCATGATCTACTGGGTTTCCGGCTGTATAGTTCCTTCAATGCGTTTTTACAAGGAAACTACTGGGGGAAACAGGAAAAAGCATGAAAAGTAAGTTCTGTTTTGGTCATTTAAGAGTTTTCTTTTCATAATATGTACCGCTTAATGGATCCCGTGTCTTGGTGCATTTTGTCAGATCCGTTCTTGTTTAATATCAACATGCCAAGTTCAGAGAGAGAGAGAAATTCATGAAAGTATTCTTGATGACTCTTGATTGTGTGGTTTAGAGTCTTTTGAGGCATGTACTCTCAATAAACAGAGGCAATGTTAATGGTCTGTATTTGAGGTTGGGAAATTAATGTTTATTAGACTACAGTCTCCAGAATCCACCAGGTTACATGGTAGCTCTGGGAATTACAGCCCAAAAAATCCCTTCTTCTTCGTGGACTTTCGTGAAGCCACACAGATGGGTTTCCCAGTGTGCATGCGTGAGGCTCGGACTTCCCTAGTAATAGGAACGTGTTGTATAGCAGGTCTGATGAAACCAGGCAACGCCCAAGTGAAATTTCAGCTCTTTATTCCATAATAAAAACACAGGTTGCAAAAGGATAAAAGCACTGGTAAAAAGGCCCCAAGAGCCAGTTCACAGTATATACACACCCGTGGCAGGCCATTGGATGGTTTAAACAGCCTGCTGGCCCCCAATTGGACAAGCCAGAATCCTGCCCTTCAGTTATTGTCCAGCCTCCAGCTCCCACATCCCACACCTGTCTCCCATTGCCTATGCTTGGGAGCTTGATCAGGACCCGCCCAGCTGGGGCCTGGCTAGTGCTTGGCTGGAGCTAAGGTAAGTTTGGAGCCTTACTTTCTATTTATTAATATACTCCAAACTCAGGCAGTTCACGGGTTACTCAAAGGACACAACACCCCTCCCCCCTAAGTTCGCAAATCCTAACACACAAAAACTTTCAAGTATGCCGGTCTCCGCCGTTCACGCTGAGAACAGCGAGGTGCTCCAATAGGATCGATTGGGCCGCTAGTCTGAGTCAATGAAGTGTCTGAGGGAAGAACGGGGTCTCTCACCTGTAACGGGGTCACCGCAGCTGGGACAGCATCTGGCTCTTCCCACTCAACAGCTGGACTGACTGCTTCCTCCTCGCTCGGGGCATTGCTGCACCCACTTGTGATGTTACCGTGCTCAGCTTCTCCAGCCAGCAGCAATCGTTTCTGCTCTTATGTATCTGCCTCGATTCTCAGATCTTCATCCTCCAGGGGCACCTGGCACCGCAGCTGACTTATGCGCCGCCGCCAGTGGAACCCCTCGCCTGTTAGGACCTCATAAGAAACAGGCCCCGTTACGCGAATTACCTTGGCAGGGACCCACGCTGGTCCACTGCTGTAATTCTCTGCATAGACTGGGTCCCCTGGGAAAAACCCTCTGGGGGACCTTCTGTCTTCTGCTGCCAGTCACTGGTCCAGAGCTCGATCTGGATGCAACCTATCTAAGAGAGTGGTCAACTTGCGCCCCATGAGCAGCTCGGCTGGACTTCGCCCTGTGGAGGTGCATGGTGTTGTATGTTGTGCCAATAGTGTCAATCGCCTTCCCCGATCCTTTTCAATGCATCCTTGGCCGTGCGCACCATCCTCTCTGCTTGACCATTTCTGGCGGGGTGGAAAGGCGCTGAGCGTATGGGCCGGATCCCGTACTTGATTGTAAAGTCCCTAAATTCCACAGAGGTGAACGCTGTCCCATTGTTTGTAACAATTGTATCTGGCAAGCCGTGGGTGACAAACAGCTTCCTCATCGCACGTACAGTTACTTGTGTGGAGGTTGTAGACACCGGAACCACCTCTAGCCACTTTGAATAAGAGTCCACTGTGATAAGGAACATTTGTCCCTGAACTCACCGGATTCAGAACCTCCACTGGATATTTCCCTAATGAAGAATCTATTCATTCAAGCTTCGGAGGCTGCTTCAGCACCTCCGACTCAGACACCGAGGCAAGAAGTGAGTTCCATCCCAACCTTTTGTTTCGATGCCAACTCCCCCACACATGTCAGTTTCACCAGCCTCCTTGGTGTCAAAGGGAGCCCGAAAGCAACTGACCCCATCGTTGCTGCCTCCCATGCCAATTCCTGAGCCGATTGCCCAGAAGGCAAAGAAGCACCACAGGGACAAGAAGCATCATAAACATGTCCATTTGCCTGCTGAGTCCCCAAAACCGGCTTATGCTTACTCTGTGCCAAATCTGATACCGACATTGATACTGGCTCATGCTTCGATGCCAACTCCAATACTGACATCGATACCATCATCTGTATCTCAAATACCGCCGGAACAGTTGGTACCAAAAAGACATTCTAGCCCTAACAGTTTAGCGCCTCCTTGGCTTGATGGCCTCCGTCTTACATCATGCCAGGTTGAAACTCAGGCACCTACAGTCTTGTTATTTATCCTGTTTTGACCCAATCCTTGATCTACCATCCAAGCTACTAAGGGTCCCATCAGAACTTCCTGACACACCAGGTGGGCGAGCAGATCCAACCTGCTAGTAGGCCATCCCTTCAGGTCTCCATTCCCATCCGTTCAACTAACAACGGACATGAGTACTACAGGTTGGGGGCTGTTTGCCTAAATTTGACTATTCACGACCCCTGCTATCCCCAGGAATGGACATTTCACATAAATCAGCTGGAGCTACTAGCTGCCTTCAAGGCATTCTGTGCTTTTCTCTAACATCTCTCCAGCAATGTAGTACTGGTAGTCACTGACAACATGACCACCATGTACTACATCACCAAGAAGGGTGGCACATGCTCCATACCTCTCCTTCAACTGGTGATTGACCTTTGGGAGTGTCACATTTTCCAACCTGGCCGGCTCAGAAAACACTGCAGCAGACTACCTCAGCAGAAGGCAGGATACGTCACACGAATGGGAACTACATCAACCAACATTCTGTTACCTCTGCCGATGTTGGAGCACCCCACGGGTAGACCTCTGCCACTCCCCAACCTCCTCTCCACCAACAATGGTTGGATCCTTCATCCCGACCTCCCTCACCTACAGTTGATTGCTTGGAGAATCAGGCGGTGATCGACAATGTCCTTTCTGCCACACACAAACCTTCCACAATTTGTTTGTTCACCTACAAGTGGAGGAGGTTTCTTTCCTTTGCGATAGACAAGGGTTTTCCCCAAATCAACCCATAATTCACTCAGGTTCTACAATACGAGATCTGGGCTTTCCGTCTACTTGCTCAGAGTTTACCTTTCTGAGATTGTTTCTCAACAACCACTAAACTCACCCACATCTCACCTTTTCTGCCATCCTAGTTTAAAGCTGTTCCTCCATGGTTTGAAGAACACCTTTCCAGATAAGAAGCCTATTCCTCCTCAATGGTCCCTTACCTTATTTCTGAAGCAGCTTATGATCCCTCTGTTTGAACTCAGGGCCACCTATGACTTACGTGTCCTTACCTTCAAGACTGCTTTCCTCCTAGCTGTCACCTCTGCTAGACAAGCCAGTGAACTCTTTGCACTTTGCTGCAATCTGCTGTATCTGCAGTTTTATAAGGACAAGGTTGTAGCTTATCCAGATGTCTCTTATCTACCCAAGTCGGTTTCTTCTTTTCACCTTTCTCAGCCCATTTCCTTACCTACCTTTTTCCTGAATCCTTCAACACCCCTGGAAAGGAATCTTCACATGTTGGATGTCCGTCATGCTGTCACCTTCTATACATCCAGAACTGCCTCTATTCTCATCCACACAAAGGTTGTTTGTTTGTTACGGTCCGTGTTCCAAAGGGTCACCTGTTTCTGCACAGCGATTTTCCTGCCAGGTTGTGTCCATTATTGACCTTGCTTATCAATTAGCCAGGAAACTGTTGCCTTTTCCCATCAGAACACCTTCAACTAGAGTAGTTTTTTCCTCAGTGGTGTTCCCTTGGAGGACATTTGTAATTCTGCAACTTGGTCCAGGCCAATGACCTTCCTGAGGCACTACAGAATGGATGACCGTATGAAATCTACCACGGCCTTTCGGAGAGCTGTCCTTTCTTTTGTGACAGCGTGACTTCCCACCATCCTGTTAGTATTGCTTGTAGTCACCCATCTGTGTGGCTTCACGAAGGCCACAAAAAAGACCAAGTAAATTACCTGTAAAGATGATTCTTCGAGTGGACCTTCGTGAAGCCACAGAGCACCCACCCACATTCCCTCGAGTCATCACACCGTGACTGCTACTTATCACTCATGCTGGCGGCTGCAAGGGAACTGAGGGTTTTGGGTGGGAAGCCTCCCGCACATGCCTAATGTGGAGGGGGAGGAGACTAACACACTTTCCTATTGCTAGGGAAGTCCAAGCCTCACGCATGCATGCTGGGAAAACCATCTGTGTGGCTTCACGAAAGTCCACTTGAAGAACCAGGAAAGTAACTGGTAATTTTCTAAGTTCTGGTTTGTAATTTTGTCAGGATAATTGATATTCTTAGGCAAACACCCTAATTATGTTGTTTGTTTGATCATCCTTTTTTGCCACCATCTTGTGGTTTGTGTTTCAGTATACAGTGGTACCTTGTATAAAGGAATTAATTTGTTCCAAATGAAATTATGTTAAGCAAATTTTCCTTTATACATATTTCCCCTAGGAATGCATTGAAAACAGAGTAATCCCTAATTGCTACCATTTTATGTTGTACAAATTCACCCCACAGGCAGTTCTGTTAAGCAAATTTCCACTATCTCCAGAACTTTTTATGTTGTACAGATTTTATGTTATACAAACCGTTTGTTATACGAGGGTCCCCTGAATTTGCCCTTGTATTTTTATTGGATTTGGCTCCTTGATGTCTTTTTATATATTTATTGTTGGGGAATTGTCTTTTTGTCCCCTTATTGCATATTTTACACTGTACACCGGCCTGAGTTCCTCTGGTGAAAAGCGTGTGGTATATAAATATAAATATAAATAAATAAATAATACATAAATATTTTAATTATATTTCTTATTTTTACCATCAGAATCTTTTCAAAGTAACATAGCACTATGAGTGAGTCTGATGATTGAGAAATGCTCTAGCAAAATCTTCACTAAACCCCAGTTGAAAGGAATTAAGTTCATTACAGACAACTATGAACTTTGTAGTAGTAGTAAAATGGTTGTTATTGAAACAGTGCCTCCAGCTGTTTTATCAGTGAGATTTTCATTTATTTAAAAATTACCTCAGTGATACAGTAAAAAATTGAATTTCCAGAGGTGTTTCAAGAGCACACCACGTGTACTTAAGATATTCCTTTATTCTAGAAGAATATAATGTATGAGTTGGAAAGCAGTGCAGCAGCAATATTATGCTTTCCTATGAGCAGAAACATTTTTCTAGATTGAAAGAAAGAATGTGAGGTGGTTATATTTTATATAGTAAGCAACAACAGTCGTTTTCAAACACACCCCAATAATGAATAGTGCACCACGGAGGTATAGTTCACTACACAAAAAAAACACTGGTGAGTTTTCAAGTGATTACATTATTTCTGAATGGGCAATTGGTGGACTCTAACAAGTAGCATATTATTTGTCAGATATTACTTTCAGGCTCTGCTTATGAGTAAAATAGAAGTAATATTGGGCTGAATATAACACACTGAACATAGATTGCTTTTCGACCTTCATTTTTTCTGCTTTGCTTGTGATTGCATTGGAAAGAAGCATTTGGTAACTGCTAATGTGTTTCTAATTATTATTTGGGAGGGGTAGTTTACTTGTTTTGGTTGTTTGAATCCTGAGGTTATAAGATTACCTTGCTGGTTATTTTTAGTTTTTTAGATTTTATTTTTAGTCATTACTGATATGACTATTATATTGTTATATATTTTGTATTCTGTGACCCCTGTAAACCACCCGGAGTTCCTCTGGAAGACAGGCAATATACAAATAAATAAATAAATAAATAAATAAATAAATAAATAAATAAATAAATAAATAACATTATTCCCCAACCGGTGTCCTCTTTGGACCATAACGCTCATTATCTTACAGGTTATGTTTCTGTAGCATATATTTTCTGGAGATCATGTCAGATGTAGTCCAAAATACTTGGAGGGAGCCGTGATGCATATTTTTGTCTTAGAACAAGAGCCTTTATTTGAAGGAACAGAATGTCTTACTTCTGTTTCTTGATTATTTTTCAGGTTGCCTGTGCATGTTCCGACAGGGATTGCTTCGTTTCTTCATGAGATTTTATACATTCCTCGGGTCTGGGCTCAACAGAAGTATATCAATATAGTTTCATTCAAATACGTGCCCAGAGGCGGCCATTTTGCAGCTTTCGAGGAACCAGAGCTCCTTGCAGATGACATTGTACAGTTTGTGGAGAAAGTAGAAAAGGGCAATGTTGCTAAATGAAGAAGAAATAAGTTTAAGTTTTAGGCTGTTAAAATCACTGGTAGAGAAAGATTATTCTAGACCGTGTTCCTCTCCCATGAAGAAATTATGACTGAAATCAGGAAAAACATTTCCAATTTGCGATAGCTTCCATTCCACTGCATTTCTAGATTCTTACGATGTAGTTATGTCATTTATCCCATATGGTCAGGTGAAAATTGAATTAATCTGCTTTGAAGCTGATTTTATGATGAATTTACATGGTGCCACAGATGGGAACTATAAATGAGGAAAACCTGGCTTCAGGCTTTTGCGGTTCATATAGCTTTATAGATCTTTCTGAGGCAGACATGGGGAAATTGTTGCATGCCAGGAGCTGTTGGATACCAACTCACATTGGCCCCAGTCAGCACAACCAGGGATAGCAACATATGGAGGGCCGTGGGTTCCAGCTGCTTTTTTGAAGCATGAGTCTCTGCCTGCAAGACGCTTATATTATCTTGCATTTACTAAGAGTCTGCAAGCAAGCCAGATAATTTCCCTATTCTGATGAAGTTTTGATATGCTATTAAGGTCCACACTGTATTCTAAAAATAAACTGTGCAATAAATAAAAGATGACTATATTTGCATGGGAGAATATATTATGTGTTCTTATTTATTATATTTGTATCCCACTTTTCTTAACAGCTGCTCCAGGTGTCATTCGTAATCAGTTCAGTTTCAGTTTCAGAATGTTTATTGGCATAAAAATATTGCAAAGTGCTAATAAACATATAATAGTAAACATATATTGGAGGATACCCAGAGGACAGCGTTAGATCTCAGTAGTGTGTGGCAATCTAGTGTGATGCCTCTGGATGATGAGATGGATGTATCTGGCAATTGTTGCAGTAAGCTCCATATTTACCCAGCAGCTGCCGGATTTTGCCCATGTCATCCCAACCAGGGTGGGAAAAAGAAAACAGGATAAGTGATGCTGGCGGATATCCTGGTACCAGATGCAATGAAACATGTGCTGCAATGATTCGACCTCTCCCTAGCTGCAGGGGCACACTCTCAACACCGTAGGTAATCCTCTGAATCTACCTTGTACCAAATTGGAAGGCACAACATCTATACATGGCAAGGGTGAATCCTTATTTTTTTCCTCACGGACCTGGGAAGGCTGGGTGACTCATCCAGTGAGTTTCATAGCCAAGATGATATTTAAACCCCAGGACTCTTGAGTTCTGGTCTAATACTATAATCACTACACCAGACCAATTCCTGCCACAGTGATGTTTTCAATGTGCATTCTTTAATTCCTTAAGGGGTAGAGATGTGATGGATGAAAAGTAACCCTAGTGGGAGGAAGAAGGCCCAGAATGTTGGGTGTAAGTAAGGGACGTCTGCAGAGTAGAGGTAGTAAAACTATAAATCTTGACCCATGTGTTCACTAGATTAAAGGTTCCCTCAAGCTTTTGAGCAAACACCAAGTGCTCTTGTCTGGGTCAAAAGATACCAAACATTCTCCCCAGATTTTCAGTAGAGTACTTTATAAATTCCCAGTGGCTGAACACTTCAGTTACTTCCACACAAGTCTTTTGTTCAATCGTGCTATGTTAAAATATTTTCTGTAGAGTATTCTGACGGTGATGTTTGCAGATTCTGTTGCTTCCAGTGTGAATCTAGGGAGGTGGCTCATAAATTTAGATTTAATATGGCCACGAATAGCTTGTCTTTATTTATCCTTATTGTCAGCTTTAATTACCAATTTATCTTCCCATTATGACAGCTGCTACATTTTTAAAGAGAAAAAGGCACCCAGTAATTAAACATTTAACAACATAGGAATAGATACAGCAAAACTGCCAGATTCTGCAAACAGGAGACTTACTACTAACAGTGGAAAGGACTGTTATTGATGGGGCCTAAATTCTAAGTGCTTTTTACTTATTATGTGTTGTTTGAAATCTTGATCTTAATTCCCCTGCTAGCTAATTTCAGAAAAGAAATGCCTCCGCAATGTTAAGAAGCAACACTGTGGGAGAAACTGGATACTAAAATAATTCATTAAGGTGCTCAAAATGCCTGATCGTGTACCAACACCAGACTCCATGCCAAGTAACAAGAGCAGCTTGGCCTTGAACATATAAAGTTGCAGTGTGGGCCCTTTTCCCCCTTGAAGCTTTTAATTTAGGGTTACATTTCTACTCAGCTGAGGGAAGCATGGTTAACTCTCAGTCCAGCCGACCTCCAAAGGTTGTGTGTTATTGTTGTTTCAACTTAAGTTCACACTCAGTGCTGGAGCACTCGCTGGTCAGTTTACAACATTAAGGAAAGAGCACTTGTGAAAATAAGGATGCAACCCTTTTTCCCTCTTGAAACTGCTATAGGAATCGACTATCACCTTAACCATTGTAGCAAGCTGCACCATACAATTGTCAGCTGAATCACTTGCACGTATATGTGACTTCTGCATGTACCTTTTGTTTGATAGAATGCAGGGAATTCCTTTGCAAAATACTGTACATGATCTGTAAGCATTTTTGAGAAGAGGTTCTTATTTATCAATTGCACGCGTACCATGAATTTTTAAAAAACCAATAAACATTTTGTAATAAATGCATTACTTTGCATTTTAAAAAGTATTACCTTATGAAACAAAAATGTGGTACCCTAAAGCCTTGTGGAACCCTTAAATGCTAATGCCAAAACTCAGGAAGGTAAAACAGTAGAGAATAGAGACGGGCACAAAACACCAAAATAGTGTTTCATTTCATTTTTCATTTTGTTTGTTACTGTGTTGTTTCATTTAGAATGAAATGGTTTTTTAAAAAAAAAACATCATTTGTTGTTTGTTTTTGTTTTTTACTTGTGACAACAAGCCAGCCCACAGGCCAGGTCGGTGCATTTATTTATTTATTTATTTATTTATTTATTTATTTATTTATTTTGCTCACGCCGACTAGCTGGCTCGTGGGCCGGGTCAGTGCTTTTAAAAATATTATTATTATTATTTTACTCGTGCTGATCAGCTGGCCCATGGGCCAAGTCGGTGCATTTATTTATTTATTTTTAAATCACACCGAACAGCTGGCCCATGCGTCAGGTTGGCGCTTTTTTTATTATTCCTCCCCCCCCCCGCACTGTATGGCACACAATTGGGTGGGGAAAAGGGCAGGTTTTAAAATGTTTTTTTTCCTGCAGAAGCACCACACTACAGCTGATCAGTTTCTGCAGGGAGGGGGAGCCCATAGTTTCCCCACCTGTGCGTGGGGGGGGGACCGCCAGCTTTTCCTATGGGGAAACTAAAAAAAGATGTGAACAAAACAGAAATTTCCGTTTCGTTTCATTTTTCTTTGATGGGTCAGTTTGTTATTCATTTCATTCCATAATGAAACAAATAACAAATAATGAAACAAAAAATTCATCCCCATCTCTAGTAGAGAATCAGTCTATACCAAAAGCAGCCAAAAGTACACGAGTAACAAAAATTATCATTAGACCCATGCAAAAAGAAAACAAAACAAAAAACCACTCATTCACCTGCCAACCAAGAGCAGTAAAAATTAGAAAACAGAAAACAACAAAACAATAGAAAAGAGTACAGCAGAATTTCTCTGAAATTGAGCGGCATAATAGAAAAAAGGAAAGAAGCAGCCTGCCAGCCTGCCACTGAGTGGATGCCTGGCACATAGCAAAGTAACCAACAACAACACAAAACAGTTACATCCCCCCTTACCAAAATACTCCCCTTTAAGAGAATAATATACAGTAAATTCTTCTTCAAGTGCCATGTCCTCAAAGAATATTGGTAATCTGTAGCATGATCTGGTTTTTATCTAAAGCTATTCTAACTAGAGAAGCTGTGCTCCCTGTGAACCATTGGTTTAAATTCTTAAGCCGGAATTTTTCTCTCTGCCCCGGTCCATGCTCCCCTTCTATTTTTCCTTGAAGGATAACCTGCAGCAGATGGTATTTGTTATTGTGCATTATGTGACCAAAATATTGTAATTTTCTTCTCTCTGTGGTATTGAAAATGTTAACTTTTTAATTATACACAACCATATTAGTTGGCTGTCCAAGGTACTTTCAGAAATAATCTGTATATCTACATTTCAAATGCTTCCAGCTTTCTACCTAATACATCCTTATTATAATACATCTGTAAGGGGAACCCCCAAAATCAAATGGGCTGACTCTAGCATGTCTCTCTCTGCCTCTTCTTAGCCAGAAGAAATGCTCACTTTACACTTCCGATATATTCTTAAATACAGGACTTTTAAAAATAACTTCAGGATGTGACTCATCAAATTGATTGTCTGATATTTATTACAACTTTTTGCATTTGGTTTCTTTGGAAGTGGTATAAAAGTCTATTTGACCCAGCCCTATGGGATGGTTCTACTTCTATAGATTCTGTGATATAAATTAGCCACAAGGGAAAGGGATTGCTCTTTGTTAAACAATTTCAAAAGTTCCATATATATTTCAGCAGGGCCTGGGGCTTTGCAACACTTTGGTAATGTAATAGCATGTTCTACCTCTTCCCTCTTGATACTGTAAGTTAACTAAACAATTTTTAAACATAAGTCAAACAAGCACCCCTATACACACATATGGGAAAATAGAATAAAAAACCCATACACAGCCCCTTATCACAAAAAAACTATAAAATTAACCAAACAAATGAAGGCAAAAGATACAATCAATCCCCACAAAAACCAAAACTATAAGAATATGGATAGATATCTCTTCTGAATAGGTTTGATGCCATCTCTTCTGTGTTGAGTCCTGCAGGCAGCACCAGGAATGGAACAAGATCCAAGATAGAAGGTACCAGGCAGAGCTCAGCAGGACCCAGGAATGTCCCACACAAGAAAGGACTATGAAGCAAAGAGAGTTACTCGCTAGAATAGTCCAGGCCCTTGTACAGATTCAGAATTTGTGCTGCTCCCTCCTGAGTGTATTGAGTGCTTGCTGAAGCAGCCACTGCGATACTGTACTATTGAAATGAAAACATTTCTGGATGATTTGGCAGCAAAGTGTGAAACAAGGGTTAAACAACAAAAAAGAAGCATAAAAAATGCAAAATTTTCATGTAACCATCTTTTGTTAATAAATGTCATTGACATTTTTAAACCTCTGTTTTAGGAATCAATGAAAGAATGCTATTTTTACAGGGCTTCTTTCCTAAAGCTGCTATAGCTATGTCTATAACAGAGCTAATCTTTTTGAGCTTCAAAGAGGACTACAGCAGAAAATTCCTACTAATTTATTGGCTTCAGCACTGCAACCACTTTTCTTTTCAATTTGGTGTGTGTATTTATTACAGAGAATAATGCAAGGGAAATATTAACATCTTAAATAAAAATATTTTGACTTTCAGGATCTTCTATTCCTATGTGATTTAAAATGAACTTAGCCAATGGTGTACTTGTAGAGAACACTAAGGATGGAGTCTGCCATGTTTTCGGCTAGAGGTTATATTGTGCTATTGTGGTTCAGTATTTTTCATCTCTACTATTTTCTAACTGATATCTCGGCTAAAGGATCCTTGATTCACAACAGAGCTGCTTTAAAAACCTTCAAGAGCAAGGTCTGAATGTTTCTGTTGAGGTAATCATGTCAAAGTATTACAGCAAAAAAAACCCCAAGGGTTTTATGGCAGCAGAAAGACTAAAAAGTGTTGCTGGCATAAGCTTTTGGGGACTTGATGTACTTCCATCCCAAAAGCCTACTTTTTGTAGGTTGGAGTCCATAAAAGCTTCTACCAGTAAATCTTTTTAAGTCTTGAAGGTGCCACAAAACTGTCTGTTGGGTCCTTTTAAGGAGAAAGGCGAGTTCCAAGAATTAAATAATACATTGAATATTTTTGGTGTAATACACTGCTTTGGTACCACAAGACCATGGCAGAGGTACCAACAACAAATTTGTTGTTTGGATGTTTTTATAATAGACCTGTTTTCTCAACAAATGGTTTTCCTTCTGTCATGGAGATCAAATGTGTCTGAAGTGTTGTTTGATGCATTCTTCGGGCACGAACTGGACTCTTCTCCCCGCTCCCTGAAACCTTCACGCACATACACAGGCACTATACATCTATGCATCTATTTGGGTACACATCTCCCTGCTGAAATTAAAGGCTGGACGTTTAAAAAAGTTCTCCCAAAGAACACCAGATTTTTGTAAAATAAATAAATCATGACACAGTGTACTATGTCATAGGTTGCTCTTCATCTGAACTTGTATTTACCTAATTATCAGACTTGCTAAGGACCAGATTATTTTTGTTATGTCCTGATATAAAATTCCAAGAGGATGTACTTTCTTTTTCACATGACTGTGAACAAGCTTTTGTTCCTTTCTTTGGCTCTACTAGTGACATCACTTTGCCCTCCTTCCACTCCATCTCCCACGCGTAATCTCCTATTTCAGGCATGAGGCCACGTTACAGAGTGTGCACATCAACATATGTTACAACCAGAGAGCACACCTATATATAGTAATTTTAATTAATGTTTCCCACTAGACTTCTCTGTCATAATACAGACAAAATAAGAGGGAAGGAAGTTTACCAAGTGATGTTTGCCAGGCGTCTTTTCTAAAGTCAGTGCAGAGGATTTTCACTCTGCTCCGGCCAACAGGGGCCAATTGCCAGGAAGGGAAAGCTGGGAACAGCTACTAGGCCGTCCTCTTTTCTTCGGCTAAGCCACCTTTGGAAGCAGGGGGTGGGGTAGGGGCTGGGGAGTGTTAAAAATGCAACAGCTGGCTTGAGAGAAAGCTCCCTTTTCATTTGAAGCCCTTTGATCACTTGGCAGCTGTTACGCTGTGTAACTGGAGATAGCTGAAACCGAAAAGGGAGCCGTCACAAGGGATGTAGGTGTGAGAGTTGTAGTCTTCAGGTTCTGCCCAGGCAAGCAAATAAGCTATGTATTGTTCGAGTTTATTCTTCAAAAGAGCCACTTAAACTACTTTTATACTTGACTTATCCTACATGTTGTGGAGACCTAGCAATTAATGAAAGGTTTGGAGGCATGTAAATGGCCGTCCCTAACCTATTACTCCACAGCTGTGCATCTCCAGAGGGCACCCAGATTGAGGGAGGCTGCTAAGAGGTGTGGTACCTTGACCATAGATTGCTTCAAGACTCAACCATAATAAGCCTAAACTTAAGTTCCATGTGTTTTGGTGGATCTGCTTTATGTACAGCTAAGTCTGGATTCAACCCTGTGTCTGTAAGAGCTAGAATTATTGTCTGGATCTGCAGATGGTATTCATGTACATTGGGCATCTGTGTTTTTGCAATTGTGTTCTACATATCAGTATTTCTCAACCTGGCTGAGCAACAGTAGCTGGTGGTAACTGATAGATGCATACCTTGCTATTCTAAATAAACTGTAAAGGGAGCAACCCCCACTGAACACACCAGGACTGGCTCCTGAATAAATATCAGCAGGATCGCAAAGTTAGTCAAATCTGTCCTAATGTAATCTATTAATGCAATCATCTGATGTGAAATTTGGAGGGCAAAGGGGAGGTAAAAACCCAATTTTAAAAAAAATGAACCAAAAAAAGCAAATTTTTAAAAAATGTTTCTACTGGACTGTTTTGTCTTCCATTTTCACAGATTATATAAGCCAGAACAAGAATCACCTCCCCTGTTCTTTGAAGTTTATTATTCTCAAACTTTAAGAAATAAACTTGTGAGAGATTGGGGTAGAAATGGGGAATGGAGAACACTGGAGAAAATATATAAGGCACAGAAGAAAGCAGAAAGATAGGGGGAAATATTTTTTTCAGAAATATCTGAATAAATTATTTAAAAGAGAAAACTACATCACGAATAATGTATGATATGCAAAGCAAGAGCTAATAAATAAGTGCATGTCATGGGAAAGTAATATTGTATGACAACTGACTCCATATGGCTAGCTATTTGTATGCATCCTGTAGGCAATATAGTCCATCCTTACAAAAAGTTGAAAAAGTACGCTTGTGGCAACATGAAGAAACTCATTTTGTATCATCACAAGATATCAATATGAGCTACTCACCTCAGGAGGCAATCCCTGATTCCTGGTGCAGTGTTTTGTTTTTTGTATCAGGCAAAAGACAAAGCAAAACAAGATAAAACATGTGGCTTTTTAACGACTATTATACAGCGGTACCTTGTATAAAGGAATTAATTCGTTCCAAATGAAATTCTGTGAAGCAAATTTTCCTTTGTACAAATTTCCCATTGAACACAAACTAATCCCTAATTGCGAACATTTTTCTGGTGTACAGATTAGCCCCATAGGCAATTCTGTTAAGCGACTTCCCCCTATCTCCGGGAATCTTTTCCTTTAAACGGATTTTCTGTTAAACCAACCACTTGTTATACGAGGGTCCACTGTATTTTTATGTAAGCTTTCGTGGACAAGTCCAGTTGGTCAGACAGAGAAACAGAATTAATTTTTTCCATGCCTGACAAAGTGGACTTGTCCATAAAAGGTTACATTAAAATAATGGAATTAAAGGTGCCACGTTTTTTTCTTGTTTCATTTTGTTTCTTTGGCTTTGCCTGAGATGCTTGCACAAACTAACATAGCTACCTCATCCAAAGCTACAACAGGTGTTTTTCTGGGGCTGTTGTACGGATAATGGCCTCAGATAGAACATGTGTTTGTCATTTTGTAAGTCATTCATTGTTCTGAGGCATCATCTCACAGGATCTGTGAAGGGCTAGTGCAAGTGGACCCCCGTCCCTTTATATTGAATCAGAAGAAGCCCCTACAACATTTACTGAATGTAACAATGAAATGCCCTGATTAAAGCTTCATCTGGAGCTGTTGTCATTCTGCAGTATCTAGTATTGTTATTTGCAGTTTTTTTTTTATCCAGATGTAAACAGAAAGGACAGAAGACTACAACACCCATGCTGGTTAACTGCCTCATTAGGAGCAGAAGAGCCTTCAGATGGATGGTCTATGTAGTCCAATGATCTGTTCCAACTGGGGTCAATCATATGTATGTTTAATGACCACAAGCAGGACTTGTGTGCAAAAGTATCCTCTCATTTTTTCCTCAGTATACTGCCTCTGACACCAAAGTTAATCAATAGCCATCATGACTGGTCACTATAAATAGCAACATTTCTCCTTCATTTTTCTCTTCCCCTTTTCAGTCACTGTCACTATTTATTGTGATAATGAAGTCCATAGTTTAACTGCACCCTGTGTAAAGAATTAATTCCTTTTATCTGTCCTGAATCTTTCAGTATTCAGCAGCATCTGGAGCAGTGGTGACGAACCTTTGTCCCCCCAGGTGTTTTGGACCACAACTCCCACAGTCCTCTGTCATTGGCAATCTAGGCTCCAAATTCTAGGAGTTGTGGTCCAAAACATCTGGAGTGCCAAAAGTTTGCCTCCACTGATCTGGAGGATCTCCCTTCTCTGCCTCCCCTGTAGTAAAGTATGGCTTTCCTTCAGAAAAAACAGGTACACAGCTCAGGGGTGCTCTTGGACTCATCCTTGAGCTTGGATGCCCAAGTCACGGCTGTGGCCAGAAGGCATTTGCACAATTAAGGCTAGCACACAAGTTACACCCCTTTCTTGAGAAACCAGCTCTGGCCACAGTGACACATGCCCTAGTGACATCCTGGCTGGACTACTGTAATGGCACTCTATGGGCGTTTTTACACGACCCCTAAGATCCGCTGGTCCCTTAAATTCGGACCAGCGATCTTAGGGGTTTGTCGCTCTTCGTGTGTCTCCACGCTGGCTGCTGGCTGCATGAGGGAGGGAGGGAAAAAAAGGACAAAAGAAGAAAACCTCACCTCCTCGAGTGGGAGCTGCCGGGCGAGCCGCCGGTGACTTCCTGGTTGCTCTTAAAGGGGCGGGAGGCAAAGAACAAAAACAAAAAGAAGCAAGGAGAGCCCAGCACATCCGCATTAAATATTTTTCACCATCAAAGAGCAGGTACAAGAAAAGTGCAGCTGGGTCACGCTTAGGTGGGTGGGGTCACACTTAATTGTCTGCAAACTCCGGACCTGGTGGGGAAACATTTTTAAGGTCCGGAGCTTGCAGCCCTTTGCCATGGAGCTTAGGGGTCGTGTATAAACGCCCTATGTGAGGCTACCGATGAAAAGTCTCAGGAATCTTCAATGGGTACAAAATGCAGCAGCCAGACTGCTTACTGGGGTGGGGTACAGAGATCACATTACACCCCTATAAAAACAGCTCCTCTGGCTGCCAATCAGCTATCGAGCACAATTTAAAGTGCTGACCTTGACCTACAAAGCACTATACAACCTGGGTCCCAGCTACCTCAAAGATCGAATCTCACAGTATGAACGAATTGGGTGTTAAGGTCATCAGGAGAGTCCCTTCTCTCCATCCCGCCACCCTCACAGGTATGTCTTGTGGGAACCCATGAAAGGCCCTTCTCGACTGCAGCTCCCAGACTGTGGAACTCCCTCCCACTAGAGGCCAGGACTGCCTCATCTCTGTTGTCCTTCCGGAAACAGCACCATCATTCAGGGGCGCAGGCAAGCTTTCCCTGAATGATGGACTACCATGTGTATTTTATATGAATCTACGGGTTCACATAGACTTTGTGTTTATGACTACTTATAACCGTGTTGCTTTAATGTAATGTTGTCTATTAATGCTGTAAGATGTCCCTCAATTCCTTGTTCTCAAATATTTGAACATGTCTTAATTTTACTGGACTGTATATTATCCCTCATTACTGTAAGCTGCCTTGGGTCCTTTTCCAAGGAGAAAGGCGGGGAAAACTACTCTAAAATAATAAATAAATAAATAAATAAATAAATAAATACTCTAAGACATTTGGCCCATACTTAAAGATCTTTAGGAAGGTTAAAAAAAGTGATTGTGGATGTGACAAACCTGGATCTATTACACTTCCACCTTTAACATTAATTAATAACTGTTCCCCGATCCAGGTATCCCCACCAAAATGCCAGCAAGTTACCAGGGATTTTATAATGAAGAATGGATTCTGACACTGATGTTTTTGATTTAAAAATCAAACATGTAACTTTTTTTGAAGTAAAAACAGATACTCAGTGTTATTGGTATGATAGCTTAGCCGATGTTCTTAGATATTACTTTAATGACTTATTACTATAACAGTTTTTATCTTCAATTAAACCAGACTGCTTGAGAGTTACAGACTCTCACACCTGACTAACTGATACTTCAAGCAAACCAATTGAACTCTGTTGCCTATACTGGTTAACTCCCTAAAGTCAGACCACCCTTAAATCTCACAAGAAAGAACCCCTGCTATTCTCAGAGAGCATCTTTAAATCCACTAGCCCAGGCATGTCCAAAGTCAGACCCAGGGGCCAAATGTGGCCCATTTACAAATTTCGAGTGGCCCACGGCCTTCCCCCCCCCCCCCCACCGGCTTAGCCTGTCATGCATCCCCGCAAGCTGGCCCTTCCCCATACCGGATGGAGGCATCAGCTTGCAGTTTTATGTTTTGCCTGCCCTCCCTGCCTCTGTCCACCACCACCCACCCACTTTCCCAGCCTATCCGCCCCTGGCTCCGTTGCTGCAGCATCCTCCCTTCCTCCTTGCATGTTATAGAGATTTGTCCAAAGTCCGGCCCGGGGGTCAAATGCAGCTGAATAGTCAGCCCCCACACATTTCCACCTCGCCAAATCTGGCCCTCCTTGCAAAAAGTTTGGACACCCCTGCACTAGCCACACCAGTAGTGGGAGGGCTTAGTTTATGTCAAAGTCACCCACCAAACTTAATCCCCGCCCTTGTCCCACCCCCTAGGAGGAGCCTATATCCCTTAGCAGAAGTCCCACCGCCTTAGACTTTTGACCCTGGAAGTTCTACTATCTTGTGGGCCTGTAACCGGAAGGCCCTCCATTTTGTGGGCCTATGAATGGATGTTCCTCCACCTTGGAGACCCAGTCACCCATAGTGGGTGCCCCATCACCCCCAGACCCTTTTTGGGGCTTGCCCAGGCATGCCCTGGCTGTGGCTTGTGTATGCATGCATGAAAAGGTGTGGTAGTCAATAATGCCACTGTTTTGTAATTGGTGGGGCTCTTTCTCCCTGCCGGTGTCTGCCAATAGGAGTGGGGTTCACGTAACATGCATGTGTGTTGTCTGGGGATGTCTTCTTGCATGTGTGTATGCCTGAACTGCTTTATAAGGGGCGTGGGTTGTCCCGGGGCTTCTGCAGCATTTTCTGGTTTGTCTGAGTGTGGCTGGATTCTAGGTCACGCCAGATCTGTGCTGAGGGGGGAAATGGAAACCAAAGCCTAGTGGCAAAGGTCAACCGTGGTAGGACTTCCACTAAGGGGTATAGGCTCCTCCTAGGGGGTGGGACAAGGGGCAGGGCTTAAGTTTAATGGGTGACTTTGACATAAACTAGGCCCTCCCACTACTCACACCCACCAGCTTACTGACTGGCTACATTAATACAGATTCATAAATAATAAATACTCACACATAACATCCTATTTGTCACAGTAGGCTCAACACTTCAAGCAAATTTTTATTCACCACCCCCCCACACACACACACCTTTTCTGGGTTGTTGTCATATTTTTTGCTTCTCTATGAAATCAAGAGCAGTTGAAAGCCTACTGTAACCGTAGCTTGCTCCCACCCACCCCTGCTGCAAATTTAGATAGAAACAGCACATATGGAGTGAGATGTATACATCTGGCACCCCTCCAAAAGCACACCCATGGTTCTTGTCAAGGCTATTAACCTTAGGCTGTGTTTGATTCCATTCTGTCACTAGGGATTTTTGTTACACAAAAAGTCACATAATTGTACAGGCTTTCATTTAAGTTTATGTTTTTCAGTAGATGCAATTTAAGGAAAACAGCTTATCGAGTTACCCTTCCTAGAACACAGTTTCTAATTCCCTCTGCATCCTGACTTTCCAAAATGTCCCTTCACAAGGAGTCTCAGTGTATCCAAAACTGATACAAGTAGCAGAGAGATCTTGTAAAAATGATTGAGTCTGTTCTTTCCTAATACTGTATGTAACTGATGATTTTTTTCCCTACCCCTTTCTCACTAATTAACACGAATAACATCCAGCCATTTGAGAACTACACTAATTAGTCTGTACGTTTAGGCTTTTCTGCCAGGGTCTCATTAACATTCTGTTCCCATTCAAACGGCTGCTCTTTCCAATGGAGGTCAATGATAGACTCCCCATTTTAGAATACTGAACCTCCATTTAAATGCTGCCCGTGCTACAAGGACACTGTGTAACTTTTCCATTCACTTCTTAGAATAATTGCATTCCTTGAAGCACAATTGTATGAAAAACAACTCTTGAGTTTCTCGTCTGCTGTGTGCTTACCCAGCAGCCAACAGAATCTTACAGGAGTGCCACATCACACCAGGCTTTGCTTTTATTTTATTTTTCCAATTTGCCATACTCATTGATTTGTTGTTTCCGCATCCAAATATAACTCTAATCCTAAACTGTGTTGAAGAAGATGTGAAAAAACTGTTACCTGTTTCCATATGTGATATACTTAAATTTTGGCAGCTGGTTTCTTTGAAATTAAAGGAAATAAAGTGATATGGAGGTATGGTCTGAAACAGCACTTTAGTCAATATCTGATAAGGAGCAATATAATTGAACTAGAAAATTAATTTCAAATTTCTTAACAGCAGCAAGATTAATGATAGCTAAGAATGAGAAAATAAAGTATGTTTTTCAATTAAATGAATGTTATAAAGAAGTTTGAAATATATTAATGATAAACGAACTGTAATATTAAAAAGTGGGTTGAGCCGTGTGACCAGAAAAACAAATTCAAAAGTAGGCTAGGTGATACCTTTATTGGTCACTGCTAAAACAAAAATGTAATCTAAGCTTTCGATAGCAACTTGCTATCTTTATCAAAGCATTGCACCAAAAATGCAATTTTGATAGAGGATGTAGTCTATCAGGTGCTGAGAATCTTTTTGGTGAGATGGAATACACCAGATGATGGTATCAGGAGGCAGGGCTGATGTTACGACTGCTTCAAAGTCCTCCTGATATCATCATCATCTGGTGTATTCCATCTCACCAAAAAGATACTTAGCGCCTGACAGACTACATCCTGTATCAAGACTGCATTTTTGGTACAATGCTTTGATAAAGATAGCAAGTTGCTATCGAAAGCTTAGCTTGCATTTTTTGTTTTAGCAACGACCAATAAAGGTATCACCTAGCCTACTTTTGAAATTGTAATATTAAAGTAAAGAAGGGATTGTTTAAAAAATATACTTCTATTGCTATCTGGGATGAATTTAGATTGTCTGTTAATAAAGGGGAAAGGACATGCATCCTTGAAGGAGTCATTAAAATTCTTGAAGCGGGAGGGGAAATTTATGAATGAAGGAGAATTGGTTATATCTCCAACAGTCCATCCTGGTGGGAGGGAACCCTTTTCATATAATTGTTTTGAAGCTTACATTTTGAAAATTTTATTAGGTATTATTTAATTTATTAATAATACCTAATCTCACAAATAAATAATAACTAATAAAAACAAGTTTTGATTGGTACTGATGAAGGCAAACATGGCCAAGTTATGGGCAAAGAGTGGTGAGTAGGGCCATTTGCTGTCCCCTGGCTGTCCCCAATGTTTAAAAAAATCTGCAAAAGAAAAAGTAATTCCCCACTCCCCACGGCAGTTACAGCAAAATGCACCTTCATATCCATAGGAGTGAAAGCAAGGAAAGCAAGAAAGAAAATTATCTTTCAGTAGCATATAATGTTGTTTATTCTTCTCTTTGCTCATTTATTATTTTATTTATTTTTTATTCATTACATTTATACCTCAACCATTTAGTGCTGAGGCACTACTCATCTGGGGGAATGCAACAGTCCCTGATGAGTCAAAGGTACAGAAAAGTGGACCTAGCACTCTCTGGACTTGCCCATACATGCTTCACATTAAGGAACTACCACAAAGAGGCTCTTTCCATGTTCCTCCCACTATCTTGTTTGGTTTTGACAGCAAACAACAGGTATAAGATAAGAGAAGCATTAGGAGCCTCCCGTCCCAAAAGATAGTGCATGTCCCAAAAGGTATTGCAATATACTCATCATGACATATACTGTGGACACACTATCTCTTCCACACTACATTTACTGACACCAAAGTGACACTTGGATGTGGGTGTTGAGAAAAAATGCAGTTTCCCCCACCATCTAGGACAGTGTTGGTGAACCTATGCCACGGGCGCCAAAGGTGGCACTCGGAGCTGTTTCTGTGGGCACCCAAACTCACCCTTTCACAGCCATCTGTATTCAGGTTAAATTGCCGTATTGGCACTTTGCGAAAAATTGGTGGGTTTTGAATTGCAGTTTGCGCATTTGGTCTCTAAAAGGTTCACCATCATTGGTCTAGGAAGTTACGCCAAGTCTTCCACGGGTATAATGTGAATCAAGCCAACAAGGAAGAGACCATCTTCTGGGAACAAGGAGGTTTGGCTGGTCTAACTTGAGTCAGGTCAGGAATAGAGATCAGCTGAATAAGGAAAGAGTAATTTCAACCCATTAAATAAGAGAGCCTCACTTAGCACATTCCTTCATAAAGGATTCAGAAGTAAGGCAGTCATGAAGGCAGCACGAAGACAGCTGGGCCTAGTTCGCATTTCCCAAAAGACAACTGCTTACCAGCTGAAGATGCTTAAGTCCATTGGAATGGAAACACAAGGGAGATTAGGCACACTGCACTTGCTCCAACTGGGCCCCTACACTTTTACATGCTATGCAGAGGGCTGCAGTTTGGTATGATGCAGATATTGGAAAGCATATTTCAGATAAGCAAGGGCAAACATTTTTATTTATTGACTTTAATGAGCAGTTTTTCAGTGCTGATGCCTTTAACTTGATTAACCACCCGTTTTACTGAACAGCTGCAAATCCTGCCCCTGCATAGCTGGCTTCAAAGTATCTGAAGCAGCTTCTTGCAGCTGTTAGAAACAGACTACAAAGGTCAGTAATTTCTAAGTCTAATTCTGGAAAACTCCTGCAGGACACTGAAGAAATTTCATGAAGACAGCATTAAAATGCAAATTATTCTCATAAACTGAAGTGCACAGTACTCATCAAGATAAAAGGGGAAAGTCCATAAGATAGAAGGAATTTGCATGACTCTGCTTTAACACAAAACTGAAGGACTATGTAAAATAAAGAAGTAAAACAAAGTAGGAAGACAAGTATCACTATAAGAAAAAATATCTTTGTGCTTCTAACAGAGACCAAAGCTATTCTACTCAACTCAGAAAATGTCGATTCAAGTTGTAGGTGTTGAAATCTATTCTCTCCATTATGGACAGTACTGATATATAAGCAAAAATGTTCACCACACGTGCCGCTAAAAAAGCCATAAAATCTCTGGTTTAGGGAATACAAAGACTTAAACACCTGAAGATCAAAGCACCAATTGATAATGAAATAGGCTTGTGTCAAGGTCAAGCAGATGGCACTTAAAAGACTGACCTCACAGCATTATAAAACTTTATAATGCTCTTTAGTAGTCCTTGATCATTAGACTCTGAGGAAAGGGCTTACTGTATCATTGCCTTTTCTCATAGCATAAACAGGAGGTCCTGAAAAGTTCTGCTCTCCAGATTCTGACAATTTGTGGCCCAGTCACCTCTTCTGTTCTCTTATTCATCAAACTACACATAGAACCTTTACCATCCTGGCTTTTATGTCAGAACAATTCGGCATTTTAATGTGAACATCTCTGCGGATGATAGTGGACCAGCTATTATCTGCAGAGAACAGGAATTGATCATCGAACTCTTGACAGTCTGGCAGTATGGAGGATCTCACCTGGGACACAATAATCCAAATTATACAGGAAGCAAAGAAATCCTCCACAAACAAATCTACTACTGTTGTTCATTTGCAAAAAAAAGTCACTTCTGTATATTAAGTTAAGCAGTTTTTTATTCCAATACTAGACAAAGGGTTATCATTCATAGAAGTTTAGCAGTTCTATCAGCTAATTTTTTCCCCCAACAAAATCCAAAGATTAAAGGCTTTTGTGTGGCATACAGCCAAGATCTGCCTCCATACACTGATTACAACCTGGAAAAAGGTTTCCACAACCTGGATGTAAGGAAGACATTAGCTTCTTAAGCCCAGGGAACAGCTTTTCAAGCCCAGGGAACAATGCAGCAGAGCTGAAGGCTGCTATTGAAGCATCCTGGGCTTCCATAACAACTTGGCAGTGCCACAGGCTGATAGCATCCATGCCACACCGCATTGAGGCAGTAATTGATGCCAAAGGGGCCCAAACCAAGTACAGAGTACATATGCATGCTTATACTTTTCAGAGGTCCAATACTGTTCTGTTTCCAATCCTTGTGTTATTGATGTCATGTAATATTCTAATTTTCTGAGAATGTGAATTTGGAGTTTTCATAAGGTATATGCCATAATCATCACAATTATACCAAAGTAAGGCTTGACATATCTTGCTTTGCATTGACTTACTGAAATAAATGAACACTTGCACGCTATTTTAATTTTTTGAGTTTTACCTGTAGTTTTAACTTCTTAGTCTACACCCCATAGAGTGGATGCATACAGTTAGAATCAAATAAAAAACATGATTTTTTTATAATGATTGTTCTTCAAGTGGTCAGCAATGCCTTGTCATGATCCATCCTTCCTCCCTTCTTTGTCATCAATTAGTAACCAAGTTTTTGCCATTATGTTACTCAAATTAATAAAACTAAGGAGCTGCATGGTAAAATATGCACTGTGAATGGGAGGGGATGTCTACTGCCAAAAATCTCCTTCTCATCTAGAAAGTTCTGAAAAGGTGGTTCTGCACAGGTACTGATTCATTAGTGGGAATATGCAGATGACCACTCAGAAAACAGTGTAAAAAGCACCTACTGTATTTTTCTACATTTGATGATGTACAGGAAGGCCCATAGCTCAGTGCGAGACCATGTAGTTTGCATATGAACATAGATGGTTCAATCATCAGTATTTTCAAATGGAGTTAGAATTACAAAAAAATGTCTGTCTGAGACCATGGAGAGTTGCTGTTATTCACATACTCCCAAGTTATAAGCTGAAAATCTCCCATTATTGGGTCTCCAATATTTTGCCTATGGCTAGCAGAATATATTGTGCAAAGCAAGCAAAATACGGTTATTTTCCATGTTTTATACAAACCATATTTTATTGAGGAAAATACAGATACAGTGACCCCCCCACCTATCGCTGGGGTTAGGGACCCAAGCCAACCCGCAATAATTGAAAATCCACAATATGAGGATGCAGGTTGGGTCAGGCCTGGGGATTCTAGCTGGGGGCTTTTGTACTTACCCCCAGCCTGGCGCTGCCCCGAATGGGCCTGTGAGGGCCTTCCTGGGCCTTCTGAAGGCCTCAAAAGGGCCTCCCTGCGAACTGGAAGGGACTTCCGGAAAACTGGAAGTGACTTCCGGATCACCAAAAATCATTCCTGAGGCCTCTGAGGGACTTTCTCCCTTACCCCATGAGGCCTTTTTTCATATTCTGTGGTCCCACAATATAGCGGGACCACAGTATATGAACCGCAAAAGGGCAGGGGACCACTGTATTCATTTTACTATCTTCATATGGTAAATGAGGTCATTTTGGGGGGTTCATGAAGCATAGTTTTGCAAATCCCAATACACAGCACTCCAAAATTGTATCTCAATTCAGTGTTTTATTGAATGTGATCACTTAATTCGAATTATTTCCAATATAGCTTCCTGCAGAAATCTGAAAATTACATCATAATTTAAAAACAACTTAACATTATATTGGTGATACTTTTGGCACTTGAAGCTGACCTTTTTTTAAATTAGTCATAGAGATTAAAAATAATAAAATGTTTATATCCTTTATTCCTTGTTAAATTAAGCTTCCCTTGAGTGAGGCCCTTAAAACAGTGACCAGAAAATTAATAAATGCAGCCCACACTTTGAAGCTGCCAAATAAATATTGCTGACTGACCCAAACCCTCTACATACAGCACATATTTCTCTCTACATTTCCAGGAAAACTTCTTTTCTAGGAGGGAAGAATATCCTTTTACCAACAATGAATCGGCACTCTTTCCAGATTTCATTTGCTTGGCATTTCTTTTTTTCTTTTTTTACATATAGAAACAAGTGCTATCTTTGGATTAAATAACCACCAAGTGTTTAACAAACATCAGTGATCTAACACTTGCTTCTACACTTTAATTTCCCCATGAAGGTAAACAAATAAACCCAAAGCATCTTCTCTAATCACAGTTATTCAGTATGCCTGTGCACAGTTTGCATCATGACCTATAAAAGCAACCAATCCCAAAGTGGCAACTTAGTAAAATCAGCACAAATGAAAACCTTCTGAATGGCCAGGTCAGTGATTCTTTTGAAAGAATGATATTTTCCCAGGAAATTGGTTCTTTTGAGGCAAGGGCAAGGGCGCCACCTTGTGTTTGTCCATGACACTGTGAAGACATTCATTTTTATGTGTCTCCAAGGAATGCTGGTTCTTCGGCATAAGAGAAATGGAGTGCATTTTCGTCTACTGCAGCCGTCTCTGACATGGTGCCATAACCCTGCTGGTCGAAAGGAGCCAGACCCGTCCTTTCAGTAGGACGTTGCAGAACATAAGGGACGAATATCTGGAATGGCAAACACACAGGTACAAACTTGAAACTCTTAAAAAAAATTAAGAATACTGGGCAATGTATCATAATTTCAAAAAAACAAATACAAAAGTAGAACATTTAGGCTACTAGAAAAATTACAAAAAAGTTGCTAATATTTTGAGGGCAAAAACCCTCTTCTTCAGAGCTGTACCAACAGGTTGAAACATGGCAAAAGATGGAGTTGCCAGGAGTTATTTCTTAGATGTAAAGTCCTTGGCAAGATGGAAAATATGCCAGGTTGCTGACCTTCTACTGCCTATTTTGCACAGACAAATATCCCAAATTCTCCCATCCAATTTCCAGGTATGTCAACTTAGGTATATCAGAGATTAAACTACTGATGTGCCATAGGTCTCTTAAAACAGAAATAAATGTTTAACTGCTCAAATATTTATGAGGAATGATATTTATTAGCTACAGACCAATCAGTGTGGAAAAAAAGAGTTACTCTAAATATCTCTCAGCTAGATTTTGTGACTTTTCTCTGGGGAAGATAGTTTGACAATATTTATTTATTTATTTATTTATTTGATTTGATTTGATTTGATTTGTATACCACCCATCTGACAGTGAGGGCATAGTTACATATGTTTGGTCAGCAAGCCTGAAGCCAGTTAAAGAAGTTTGTTCTAATCATGCTAATTATATTTGACAAATGCTTACAGATGGGTTGAGTGCCACTGGTAGATCAGGCTCATCTCTGCTTTCACTGGAAGCACTGCTTTTTACCTGCAGGCAGGATTGGAAGAGAGTCATGTCAAAAGAAGGAAAACTTCAAAATCTGTGCAAGTGGAGAGGCCACATTATTAGAACAAACATTTCAAATCTGTGCAAAGTTTCATACATAAAAGTATACATCTATTGTCCACTATGTACCCCAGATTTATAACTTCCATATCAATAACATATATTTACATAGAGAACTTCCTCCTTCATTTTAGAAGAAGATAAATATTTAAACAGAATTCTAATGAGGCAGAGATTATTATTTAGCAGCATTCAAAATCAGTTTTTGTAGCTTACTTTGTAATTCATGGGACTCAGGTACTTCAGGCAGCCAAAGCAGGTATAGCCTAAGCAAACAGCAATTGCTATACCTACAACCAGAAATGTAAATAAAGTTGTAGGTGCTTTGAAACCTAAAAAAGAAGAGAAACAAAATTATATATACAAAGTAATTTCATACACAGGAGGGGAAAAGGTCTTTTCACACATATATCTAATTATGTGTCATCTTGAAAGAGTATTCCTTACCAATCATATTAAACACATGAGCAACCTTGGCACTCCTGATTGCTTTGGCTTACAACTCCCATAGGCAAAATAACTAGTATAGTGTCACATAATGGGAACTACAATCTGAAAATATAAAAAGCCCGATGCTTCCCAATCCTCCACTAAAATATCTGCTTTTGTCTTTGGTATCAACATAGGGATACTCTCATTTGCTGAAACCTTAACGCTTCAGACACACTTTTGTCTTTATGTTCTCATCTAGATACTGGCTGAAATCCTTCTCCTTAGCTCAGTAAGTCACAAATACAGTAGGCCCACAACATAGAGTAAGAGCTCAAAAAAAAAAAAAAAAAGCACAAACCCAAGTTCCACTGATTCAATTGTCCTAATTGACCCACAGCTTACTACATCAGGATTTCTTTTAGGAAAATCCGCCAGGATATAAATATATAACTATATAAATAAATAAATAAATAAAATTTCAGATGCTGTCTTTCAGAGATCCATGCCACATGAGAAATGTCATTCTTTAGGTGCTTCACAATGTGCCTTTTTTAAATAAGGTCACCTGTATTTACCTAGCCTCAAAAAGGAGAAAAAATACAGCCAAAAGAGGCAGAGAATTGGAGCTGCAAGAGCCTGATTCACAGCTGCAAAATGGATCTGCTTCTCTAGCTTTGCAGGCAGGAATGCATAGTAGAGATTGTGGCGGTCAACCGTATGCTTCAGCAGCATATAAATTAACCCTGAAAATAGAAAACAAATGCCAATGTTACTCAAAGGAATGAAAATAAAATACAATTCTGTCCTATTTTCTACTTCAAAGCATAATAATAAAGATTTCTAGAGCCTCCTTTGTTCTGTCCAAATATATAGGGTCATTTTACTTAGCCTCTATAGCAAGAATTCCCACACAGGATACACAAGTCTCCCATATGAGGTGTTTTAAATTAATTTATAAAAAATTGTATTTATTGATTTATTTATTGGACATACAGCATTTTCCATGTATAAGACTATATTTTTGTCTAAAATTGTTACACTAACAATTGAGGGTTGTCTTATACATGGAAGTAAGCCGAGGAGAGGTTGCTAAACTGCAATTTTGGGTTGGAAAAGTGGGTGTAGTCATATATAGGGGTGTCATATAGATGGAAAAATACGGGTATATACCATTCCATCTAGCCTCTAGGCCAGAAAAGACAAACATTTATTTTACATGAAAATATCAGATGCCTCTTTTCTCATTCATGAGATGGTACAATATGGTATGAGGAACTGTGCATGAATTCTTGCCACTGAGGTTTTCTTAGTTTAATTGGTCCAGCAGTTTTGTCTAAAATCCCAGCAAAAGCAGTAAGTTTGCTTTTTAGCATTTATTTTGTGATGCCAATAATAACATGTTTGTTTAGCTGTGGATATGTACCATTCCCATAAGTACTTTGCAAGCACACGCTGGAAGATCTCCTAGAGCTTCCGATAGTTTAATATTTGTAAATGAGCATTTGCACTCTGGGTGATGCAGAGGTCGACAGAGTATTCATTCATCTGAGTTTGTCTTTAGAACAACAGCAAAGAGTGCCTCCCTGGGATCAATCATTTCTGCTGACAATGCCATGCACATCTATTAGATAAACACAAGTCAGCAGTCAGAAAGTATTTTCTCCAATAAAAATGCATCCCACGACACATTTGGAGACAAACAATATGAATCTTTGCATGTCTATTCTAAAGCAAATGAAACAGATTTCAGTGGAGTTATTCTTAGGTAAGTGAGTATAGGACAGGGCTGTTCAACTTTTTTTTCAAGTTTTTGTCAAGTGCTATCACATCTCCCCTTTGTATTATTTTCTAAAGGCTAAACATGCAATTTGTTGCGTTCTTCCTCACAAGGTTTGGTTTCCAGTCCGCTGATCATGCTTATGAACCTTATCTGAACTTTTTCCAGTTTGTCTCAATCCTTCTCATAAAGTGTGGTGTCTCAAACTAGGCACAGTTCTCAAGATGGGACCTAGAAGGAAACTAGTACTTTAGAGACTATGATTCTGTTAATGCACCTTTTTTTTTTTTTTTTTTTGCTAAACAGACACTTTTTCAAAAGCATTGCTGAAGTCAAGATATATTATGGCTACAGCATTCCTACCAACTGCCAGAGAGGTTACCTAATCAAAAAATTAGATAAGATTGTTCTTGACAAATCTATGTTGGATTTCTGGTTATTATTTCACTGTTAAATTTTATTGTAGCATAACTGCTTTTCAAACTGCTCCAGATTAGACAGGTCATAAACTTGGATTATGGGTAGGCTGACTGGTCTATGGTTCCCAAATTCCTCCTTTTTATCCTTTTTGAAGATACAGACAACATTAGCCCTCTTCCAATCATCTGGCACTTCACCCATCCACCATGATTTCAAGAAATAGTGGTTCTGAGATCTCTTCAGCTAGTTCCTTCAGTATTCTTAGATGCAGTTCATTGGGTCCTGGAGATTTAAACTTGTTCAAAGGATTAAAGTTATTCCGGCAACTCAAGCTGCAATTCGGTCTCTTCTGCTTGTACTTCACATTTGCCTGGAGAGTCACACTGTCTCTTTTTGGGGAAATTTATTTAAATAAATGTTAAAAATAGATAGCAGACTTCTCTCTGTCCCTCAAAGTGCTGCTGTTTTGCTAATCTGTGTTGCTGTGCAGCAACGGAATGGGTACTAGAAAGCCTTCATATTTTGGCATTGATCTACTGTATATGTCATACTTGCCATTCAACATGCTACTGTTCTGTGAAAATATAATACTTTGGAATTATGAATTTTATCTGGCACTTAAGAAAGCTTTGTTCCTTTAATCTGCATGTTCCTAAAAGTATTATTTCCTTCTATCATATAGTTTCTGCCTCCTGTAACAGCATCTGGCTCTCTTTTTTTCAGTCCTTCCTGAAGACTGCAAAATCCACAGCGAAGTCTCCTTATTTCCATGCTGCACTGAAAGCAAAAATACTACAGATACAGATGAGAATAAAAAGTCTAGAAAGGGCTTTTTATAAATTGAATCTCCTACCTTTATTTTAAAAACATTTTATGAGACTAACTTTAATTTCGTCACTACATGCACACTTTAAATTCAGCTTGATAATAACTCAATGGGATAGATTATTACCCTTTCCCCATCTCTCTTTGGGACCACATCATCTAATAAAATGAGGATAACTCAAATATGCCTTGATCTCAATATTTTCAAGCTCTTCTTCAAAGAGTTTCTGCTTTTTCAATTATCATCTCAACTCATTCATCAACTTACCAAATGGGACAATAATAGGGCAAGTGATGCTGTAAGCCATGATGACTGTAAAAACACACAGTGTGCCCGCATACATTGCTCCAAATTCAAACTGAAATGCTTGTTGCTACAACAGAATACAATATTCATATTTACTGTTTTAAAAATACACAAACTGCTGCAGTTTCTCTACTACATTGAAATCACATGTTATTGTGAAAGTGATCCATTCCGGGTTTCCTATACTGTATAAGAAATTACATTTTGCAAGACATGCCCAATGTACCAGTACAATAGGCAATCAACAGTATAGCTAAGAATTTGCTGAGACCCAAGTGACAAATAAAGAAGCTTAATTCAGAATACAGGATCAACTACACTGTTGAATAGAAAAACTAGTTAGGATTAGAGAATCTCATATTTTGAGGGGTGTGTGTGGAAAGATTTAGTTGACTTTACAGCACAAAACTGCAATCGTGTCTCCAATGTGTAGATTTTGATATCAAGAATTGTGTTATTGTGTTATCCTATTCCCTAAAATAAAAACTTTGCATCATCACATGAACTGTTGGGTTATTTCTGATCGTAATAAAATTGTGGTGTCTTGTGGGATATAAAGATGTTCCATGTCCCAAGGAGTGCTTGCAGACACCATGTTTGTTCCATTAAATCTGTCAGAGACAGAATACATGAAGAGGAAGAAAAGTAAAATAAAAACAGATAAAACATGTACTGTGTAGGGTATTTCCTGACCTCAATTAACACCAGTCCCCCCTTTCCCCATAAACAATTTCAACTTGTCCCAGAGAAACATCATGGGACATGTCTCAGATCTATTACTTTACAATGGCTCTCTGGCTGGTACAAGAAAGCATCCCATTGGCAAACGTCAAAGTATTTGTTGTGACATCATTTTGTCCTAGCCTTTTTGTTTGCGGGTGGGCAGGGAACACATGTGGCAAGTTGCTGGAATCTAGGAATATTGCTTGGAAATGTCCAGGAGGCAATACCATAGAATTCATACATTCTGTGTGGATTCTATAGCAAAACATGACTCAGACGTCCCGAAATTGTGCATAAGGGTTAAAACAAACTACCAGTGCACCACTAAAAGCTACCGACCAAAAAACAGCATAGATGTAAAATACTGTTGTGTGCTGCTGCTCACAGTATGAAATATATAAATGAGACTGAAAACTTTTATACCTGCTTAATGTTTTTTCTTTCAGCAGCAGATTTCGCCAGGATCATGCGAATGGTGTACAACATAAGACCTGGCAAACGGAGTAATTCCATCCCATTGCCAATAAAAGATGATGCAATCACGTAATTCACAAAGAAAGCTCCCTGATCAGGGAGAAAGACGCATCTGAGGGAGGTTTAAACAAAAACAAATAAAGAAGGCAGGCAACAATCTAAACAGTCTAAAGACCTTCCACTCATTTTACCACCAGCATTTCACATTATTTTCCCCGAAGAGCAGCCATGCTCTGTTCTTCCCCTTTAAAACTGTATGTCTCAAAAAGCAACATAACAGAATCCTTAGCTTTTCCTGTTACACTCTGAGTGACCCAAAGTTACACATTGATTGTGTCTGCCTCCTTAATACAGAAGCCTGCATTTTTTAGATATTTTAAGGCTAACTTCAGAAACAATTATTGCATCAGCCTACACAAGGTTTTATAGCTGCCTAGATGCCCTGAGCACATCTGATCTCGCCTGATTTCGGAAGCTAAGCAGGGCCTGCCCTGGTTAGTACTTGGACGGGAGACCACCAGGGAATACCAGCTGCTGTAGGCACCTGGAGTAGGAACTGGAAAGCCACTCCAGTATTCCTGCCGAGAAAACTCCATGGACATGGGGTCATGGAGAGTCGGTCACGACTGTAACGACACAACAACAACACAAGGTTTTATAGCTAGTCTATGTTGAGTGAGGTTGAGTGCCTTGCCACTTCTGCAGCCTTGCACAAAGAACTCAGTTCCACAGCACCACCTGGAGTAGAAAGAATTTCTTTAATCATTTTCTGAATACTTTACACTTAAAAAAAAGTTGGGGGATTTGCCATAATTGAGAGATTATTTAATGGCAAAAAGCCAGGTACACTTTCTAATTTAATTTTTAAAACATATTAAAACAACTATAGTGGAAGTTTTGTTCTGGAGATTTATTTCTGCTAGTGAAGCAGAATTCCACTGGGGTAACGACAATTTGGATAAAAAATAATCTTTAAAATACTTACTCTAATCTAACTCTAGATTCAGATTCTTGATCAAACACCCAACGAAAGAAGAAATCAAGACTGGAAGAAATATTTGCTATTAGTCTGTGCAATCCAGTTAAGGAGAAAACATCAGAACAAAATGCCCATTCTAAAGTGCATCATCAAAAGAGACATGGCAAAGGAAATTTTGGGAAGGAGTTGCCAAAGCTTTTACAATTAAAACAAAAGAAAAACACATTTTACTCTAAAAGAAGCTAACAATGGCTCAGATTTTGAATGGAACAGTGTTGATGGAATAAGTTGTTCTAGAACACTATCTACCCCAGTACAATTTTGCATCGTAAAATTGTCCCTTTATGAACTCCAATAAATTATAAAGATACCTGTATTGTGTGTGTGGGAGAAGTAACACAGGGGAACTGCCCCCATCCTAATGGCCTTCTGTACCATCTGTCCTGGCTTTATATACATGAAGTATGGACCTTAGATCCCAGTTACTTCAAAGAAGTAAAGGTTAGCCATGTGGTCCAAGCAAAATAAAATAAAATACAAAAGCAGATGATAACTTTATAGTGGTCTATAAAGGTATCACCTGTAATTACTTCATTGTGACTTTGTTCTTGCCCAGATAAACGTCAATTTTTCAAACATGCCTGACTGAAATTCCCAGGTTTCTTGCCCGGCTCTGGCTATGAACAGCAATTGACTAGATATTTGGTAAATTTCCTGACTCTTTTTTTTCTTCCTAGCTTTTTGGGGCCTTCTAAATACAAAATCCCTCTCCCACACACATTTTCATTCTAAAAATAATTGAGCACCTTCAACCTAAAGCAATGGCACTTCCCCAACTTATATAAAACATTTTTAATCAAAGATCCAAGGCATCAAAATTAAGCTAGAATCTCAGTAATTATTCAGATAAAGAAAGCAGGGAATACAGGTGTTTAGAGGAAGAAACACTCCATCTGCAAGAACTTTTAGTTGTCACTAAAGTCTTTAACAAGTTAAAAAGAATTCAAGCAAGCCATGAATGGGAACAGGGAAAGAGTTCTGCCTCTTCAGAACATAGATATGGAAAGATCGGGATCTGCTTCTACTTCTACATAAAATCACTGTACAGTCACCCCCCGCCGATCGCGGGGGTTAGGGACCCACCCCACCTGCGATGCATGAAAATCCGCGATATGTGGAAGCGGGGGGGGGGCAGGGGGCGGGGGCGCCTGTTAAGCCTTGGGGCGGGGCGTGCATGCGGTGTTGTGGGTTCTTACCTCCCGCCGCCCCCGCTGCCCGCCGCCCCGAGGCTTCTTGGGGGAGCCTGGTTGAGCGGTGCGGAGCGACCCAATCACTCCACGCCGCCCCGAGGCTCCGCAGGCAGAAGCGCCTTTGCAAGCATGCGCCGCTTTACCTGACCTCCCGGGAGGCCAGGGAAAGCGGTGCGCGATCAGGCGAAGGCGCTTTCGGCCGCTAGGTCTTCCCCGACTTTGACAAGAGGTCAAAGTGAACTATAAAATGGTTGACTCACAACTAGCTTTCTTCAGTCTGACGAAGCTGTTTGGATGAGCAGTGAAACATTTCAATCTCTCGAGAAAAAGAAGTCCAGTTGCCATGACTCAACTTCCAGATAAACTCACCTGGATGACTGAGAATCTTCACAGACAGATATACATGTATATATTTTTTACTCTTGAACTATAGTGAAAAAGTTGGGATTTTAATAAGAACTTTACCTAGTTAAACCCAATGAAGGCAGAATTAGCACCATGCAGATCAAAAATGCGTAAACTTTATGCATCATTATTCTGTTTTCACCAGACCTTTAAAAAGGAAAAAATACAGTCATGTTCTTTCTGTTCTTTTATCATGAGTTTTCAACGGAAAATAAAAATAGAACTGTTTTTGTTTTGGCTATACTTGTTGCTCTCTCAAATACCATAAAGGAGTTGATATTCATACCAATTACCCCATTTGCATTAGACACAGCACTTAAATATCGGTACTGAGATAAAGTTTGTAAATTTAAATCCGATTGCTAGAGTGAGCTATTGAATCTATTACAGAATGAAAAGCCAATGATTTTGCAATTAGTACTGTTTCAATGGGTTTGCTTTAATAGCTACTGGATTAAAGATATTAAGTGTGGTGTCGTGGACAGGGTAACATGCTAGAACTCTGAAGACCAGAGTTCAAATCCTTATTAGACCATGGAAACTCATTGGACGGGATGGAACTAGTAAAATCACTCCTTTAATCACTTACCTTGAATGTCTTATTAGGGTTACTATAAGTCAGTTTTGACTTGACAGCACATATGTTGGATTAAAATTACAATGCTGTAAGCAATCTAAAGCACAGTTAATATTTAATTAACTAAATCAACATTGTATTCACTTTGAAAGCATACTTTTCTTCTGTGCATGCTTCTATCAGTCAAACCCCAAACTTGTTTAATATCTTAACCAAACAAAGAAAAAAACACATATTATATTGTTTAGGAACACAACAATGTCCTTACAACATAGGGTGTTAATTTATTCAATTAAAATATGTCCTAAATCAGGGGTGCCCAAACTTTTTGTAAGGAGGGCCAGATTTGGTGGCTGAGAATGTGTCAGGGGCCGGTTGCTCCCCGACCCTACCACCCCACTGCAAGCCCCACCCACTGACCCCTTGCAACCCCATCCACAGGAAGGAAGGCGGGAACCAAGGGAGGGAGGGAGGGAGGGAGGTGGGGAACAAGGGAGGGAGGAAAGAAGGAAGGTGGGGAACAAGGGAGGGAGGGAGGGAGGTGGGGACCAAGGAAGGGAGGAAAGAAGGAAGGAAGGTGGGAACCAAGGGAGGGCCACTCAGAATGGCCTGACGGGCTGGATTTGGCCCCCGGGCCGGACTTTGGGCAGGCCTGTCCTAAATAATATAACCACTGCCTTTGCGGTACTGTATATTTAAAGTTAAAACTGTCTAGAAAATCAACTGAGAAATAGGAACTGCTACTCTTTAGAATTCAATTTTTCACAAAATCTAAACATTTTTCCTTTCTCCTTTCTTCCCCAAATGAATTTTGAAAACTTTAGTAAGTGAAAATAAAGGAGACTTATATTCTTACTTTGTCCAGTGTGATTCAAACAGTGTGGAGTAATAGACGATAGTTGGTAGCAAAGCTGAAAAGGACCACAGGAGGACAGTTGGGAAGAATTGGCTAACAACAGGGTTCTGGTGGGGAGGGAAAAAAAGAAATATGCCCAAGTTCTGAATACCTACAATGAAGGCAACTGAACTGAATGCATGTTTAAGTTGGTCTTCTAAAAGATACAGGCCACTAAAATACAGTCTGGTTCACAGAAAAAAATCTAGAGTGGATCAGATGTGGCAAGAGGTCAACATTAATAAAGTAAATTAACACAAAGCCACAGATTATAGTAAAATACGCTGTCACATGTGCCTATGCTCCTTTCAGCCCATGTATATCAGAACATATAAAATTTAAAAATATATAATATATAATATAAAACTAGAATGAAAACTGAAAGTAAAAATACCTCATTCTAAGGGTGCAGCTACTGTATATATTTGTACAGAGGCATACAGAAAAAATAGATTATAAAATTCAGATACTCACATTAAGATAATGAATAGGCTTTGTTACATTGAACTTGTCCATTGTTGAGATAATGATAGAAGGAGTTGTCAGGAAAAACAGCACAACAAAGAGGAGCAAATTGATGCAAAGCCACCTAAACCACCATTTCAGCCCTTGAACTGAAAGATTATTCCTGCCAGATAAGAAAACACAACAAAAAAGTATTTCGATTTTGCTATCATAGTTAATACGGTAAATAACCTGATAAGTTTAGGATAGGTAGATAACAGCAGTCAGCGAAAGCAGCATAGCTAGATATGTTTGTTGAAGATAAAGAAGAAGGGTGTGGATGCTTAGATATTTCTTTGACTTGGGTTTATTTTTAATTCCAGAACCCCTCTTTCCATCACTGAAGCAGTAAACATGTAACTGGAGATGATAATGCAAAATTTTGGGAGAATTTTTATTTGGACACAAGGCTTATTATGAGGAGTAACTTTTTATCAAGAAATATGAGTGTTTCCTTCAAAATATGAAAGAGCTAACAGAGCAAGACATACTTTAAATAAAATTAGCTTTCTGGAAAGAACCTAGTGTTAAGATCTGGACAACATCTGGATCTCAAGTAAAATCAAGTCTTGCAGGATTCCACATATTTCCTCTTTGGTAAGGCTACCAATGAAGTTGATCAGTGTGATTATTGTTTTAAAAAAACACTAGGACTTGCATGCACAGATTTGGCACTGATGGAGCCATAGAATTCCCTAGAAATTCTTAGAAACCAGTATATACTTTCAATCATGACAGAAGAGTAATTAATTTAAAACCATTCCCAAGCTACCTTACAAATTTCAAGCTTCTTAATTAATGTTCTTGTTCTCTCTGTGTGTGTCTCTGTGTGTGTGTGTGTGTGTGTGTGTGTGTGTGTGAGAGAGAGAGAGAGAGAGAGAGAGAGACAGAGAGACAGAGAGAGAGAGTCTGAAATACTGGCCGTTACTTCACGAGCCGCTCGCTTCGCGGCTAGCCTTTTTTTCTGTCCGAATCGATCGTTTTAGTCCGCACGCCCCTCCTTTTTGGCTGCGATGCCACCCCGACCATGCCCCCTTTACCGTGCTCCAACCGGGGCAAGTGGTTCCCCTGCCGGTTGCCGGGAATCTTTTCGCTTCGCATCTCGCTTCGCTCCCAACGTGGCGTGTGGTCTCGGTTTTTGGCTTTTATTTCAAGTTTTTTTAAAAAATATTCAAACAGGGTTATCGATGCATCGCTATATCGTTTCATCGCTTTGCGCTGTTACTTCCTCGCTCGAGTAGCGGCGGCAGCGGCGGCAGCGGGAGCAGGAGGAGCCGCTGCCGCCTCGCCCGGCCAGAGCAGGGCACCCGGGGCAGGCAGCGTGCAAGCGGCGGAGGGCGGGCGGCTGTGCCATGCGGGGCTCCCCCCGAGTAGCGGTGGTGGCGGCGGCGGGGGGGGGGCTGCCAATGATGCCAGGAAACAGTTGAAATCAGTAGAGCCATTGCAACTGACAGTCCAGTATCGATGCATCAATACGCCGTCGGTAGGAATTTTTTTAAAGGACGGATGGGAAATAACGAACGTTGAAAAGTGGCATGCGAATGCAAAGGGAGCAGGTGAGGTTGTGCTCGAATCGGTCCTAAAACTGCAGCTCGTGAGTACTGAGAAACAGGGGCGGGAGCGAAGCGAGAACACGTGACCGCCACGTGACTGCCTCCGAATTCAAATCGAAGGCAATATCGCTGCGGAGCGCCGCGCCTCGTGAAGTAAGGGCCACTGTTGTTTAGTGAAAGCTAAAACATTACTTTTGGTCTTTGCCTCCATGCTAAACAAAGTTTCTACCATAGTTGTAGTTTTAGAAAAGGTAGCCACGTTAGCATACCAAGCCAAAAACAAAAGAAAGATAAAAAATAAAGTAGATAGATATATTTTGGCACCTTAAATACCAACTGTTTTATTTCAGTGTGAGCTTTTGTGGATAAGTCCACTTCCTCAGACCACTGAGGTAGGACTGGACCAAAAGTTACAATTTGGCTTACACTTCAGCAACAGATGACTGTATCAAATGCTACACTTTTCACAAGAACAGAAAGCTATGTTGGCAGGGCATAATTTCTATGCCGTGCGTCCCACTAATTTACTCTAGAGAATCCCCTGAAGCTGTGGTTCTGAACCTTTATATCTTATCTATACTCTTTACACTGGGAAAAGTAAAAAGCAATGTTGGAAAAACACACCAAACCAGCTTCTCACTTTCACCTTTTTCAAACATGAACTGAAAAGAAAAATCTGAAAAGTTACCAGCAAATGTCTTCTGGAGAGGTAGCATATGCAACATTCCACTTTGAGACACAGAGTTCTTTGCTGTAGGCTGATGGCTGGGGATCTCCTTTACATTTATATCCTTGACACTTACAGGCATTGAAATCTTTAACAATACTGCAGTAAAGTAAAATAAATTAGCTTCTATGCTTGGAAATGTTCAACAATAAGAACAAAAAGATACAATATTCAACTAGGATAATCAACCACTCCTGATCAATGTAATCTGCAGATACTTTCCATGTACAGTATTTTGGTCAGAAAATGGAAGTAAGTATTGCTTTTCAGAGCACACAGAAACAAATATAATACAAAAATGATAAAACTTTATGCTAATCATGCTCAGCAAAAAATATTCAAACTAATGGGATTTTATATTAAATATAATAGATCCATTGCTTGATGATTACAAGTAAGAAAAAATAGCTAAATGTGAACAGAAATAGACAGAACACTAGTTGTCCTGGTTTCTTCCAGGATTAATACATGCTCTGAGGTAAAAATAAGGATGGATTTGTGTTTCATTCTGTCTAAAATATTTTTATGTTCACTGTGATAATAAATTAAAGAACACACTTACTGTGTTGCCATGACTTTATCTTGGAACGTTACAAAAGCCATTCCCAGTGGCTTATTATATATGTTTTGTTCCTCTTTTATATATTCTTCCTTATATTTTTCTGTAACCCTGGTGTAGTAATCTATAGCATCCTCCTGTTGGAGAGCAAGGTCATGTTATATATCTTACTCTTCACATTCTTTTTGAAAGTATCAAGCTACTAAAGCTATCCAAAAGACCTGTTTCAAGTTTCCGTTGCAAATAAATAGGTTTGAATTCCAAATGACTCCAAAGGAAACTGATTTTCCTTTCGTCACATTCTGAAAACGTGTGTGTGTGTTGTGTCATTACAGTCGTGACCGACTCTTTGTGACCCCATGTCCATGGAGTTTTCTTGGCAGGAATACATAGTCTAACACAAAAACCAGCAGAGTAATTTTTGGTGAGATAATTGTTTTAGTCTTCGGAGCATATGTAAGGAAAAGGGGTGAGGTGGAAATCAAGTCTTTATAGCACTTTAAAGACTTTTAATACTTTAAAAGCAGTCAACTAATTTGAGCAATCTTGAATCAGAGGAAATTGATTGTAGTTTACATGCCACAATACTTGACAAGGGATATAAAACTGATTGGAAGTACACAGAATCTCATGTTAACAAAAGCAATAAATAAATAAATAAATAAATATTTTTTTAAAAGCTAGGGTCATATATAATGGAAGGCCTTAATAGCTGCAGTAACGTAAGGTCACACTGTGTATGTTCGATGACATAATCAGATGCATCCATATTTTGGTAATTAAAATCTTCCTCTCTGCCCCCAAAGGGGGGGGAAATCCTTTTGATTTTGGGAGAATCTTTTGCAATAGTGTAACAGAGGCAAGGGGTCTTATATGTTTGAAAATTTGCCACTGCTGGTCCTGATTTCCAAACATTTAAGACTCCCCTTCCATTTACTGCCTCTAAAGGTCAAAAGGACCAAAGGAATGGCAAGGGGGCTTAGGAACCTTTTAGGAGTGAGAAAGATGAAAGTTTCAATTTTTGAAATATGGCCAGAGCTGATATATGACTTACAGTGTACGGGTTATATACTGCCCATTCCACTTAAAACACTAATTATAGTGTTATTGTGCCGCATATAGATTGCCCCACCATTGCAAGCTGGGTACTCAGTTTACTGACTGTGGAAGGATGGAATACTGAATGAACTTCAGGCTGGCTGCTGGGATTGAACCTGAGTTATGAGCAGAGTTTTTGCTACATTACTGCAGTTTAACCACTGTGTTTTGAGGGTTCACTTTAGCAACATAAATTTATGCTGCTGGATTCAGAGAGCATAGAAGCACTCTTCCTTTTGAAAGGCATAAAAAGGACTCTTTTTGGGGTACAATTTACTACTGATTTATAGCAAACTGCTTCAGTTCTTTATAACTATGATGCTTGTACACGGAATCAATTTTTTAAAGAGAACAAAATCCTCCAGAAATTTTACAGCAGCCCAATTAATGGAGCGCTAGTCACCTCCCTGGTCATGCACCGGTCACACAACCACGTACATGACCAGGCACCTTGTCCCTGCCTGTGCCATTTGGCTTGAAGTAATGCAACTCCCAGCCATCCTCACCCTACACTGCTTAGGGCCGTTGGGGAATTGTACTTTACCAAAGTACAATTCTGCTTAGGGCCGTTGGGGAATTGTACTTTACCAAATCTTGGCCATTCATTTTAACAGAAATGTATCATACTGGATACATGTTGGAAAATATTGGATAGGGAGGGGAAAGATGCAGGAGTTGGAAAAAGGAGGGAGAGATGTATCAGAAACCTGATTAATCAGCTGCTGAGATATAAGCAGAGCAGGCAGTATTTCAGATGTGCTAACTTTTTCCTCCAAGCAACTTTGTTCTGGGGAAGTGCTCTGCTTAATGTTCTGCTTATATATCGCCCCATAGTATTTCAAGCACTCTCTTGGCTGTTTGCAATTCAATTATCCAGGCTACACATTGCCCCTCCCCCCCGCAAGCTAGGTACTCATTTTACCAACCTCGGAAGGATGGAAGCCTGAATCAACAATGAACCTGCTACCTGGGATTGAACACCAGGTCGTAAGCACTGTTTTAGCTATAGTACAGGCATTTAACCACTGTGACACGTGGAGGAATAGTAAGATTTCCATTTTCATGTATTGGCTATTACTATTTTAAACAGATATTGAAACAAACATATTACAGTTTTACAGTACATTATAATTTTATAACAGTTCAGCCAACTAATCAACACAACAACTTACCCTTTCACAACCTCTGACATCACAACAGCAAAACTGGCCACATGGCTTTGGGTTTATGAGACATCGCTTTCCAAGCCTCTGATACATCTGTGTATAGTATTCTACACTCTTCTCTGCCTTTTTTCTAGACACATAAAAAAAGTTGTTGTGATGCAACATTAGAGACATTGCCAAAACTGAATATGCATTGTGTATTCTTTTCTCCAAGTAGGAGTCACAAACCAGCCAAAACAGGAAGAGGTAGAATCATGAACCTATCTATGAAACACCACACCACTAAACTGCTGCTCCTTTCATCCCACAACAACAACAAAAAGCCTTCTCAGAAAGAATAAACAAATATGAAAAGGCTGATCATACACTGATCATATCAAATCAGGCAAAAGCACTATTTGGAGAATAGAAAAAAATACTGAAATTACGCGGTTAAACTAGGATTTTGGAAATGCTTCAACTGGACAAGCCTTAAGACATGTTTCAAGTTATGGTTGCTAAGTCATGCAGATAAAAATCTTCACAGGCTTCACTTTCAAGCCTTGTGGCTTCACACATTCTTTCCTCATCATCTTCCACTAAAGGTGGCTATAGTAGCGGCAAGATTATCTGAAGAAGAAGGAGGAAGCTGTAAATATACTTCCTTCCCTGGTGCCTCTCAGAACTTTTGGCTGTAGTGAAAATGCATCCGTAACTGGCATCACTGCCCTCATTTGTTTAAAACTCTAAACCGCCCAGAGACTACTTAAAGTAGTATGGGGCAGTATATAAGCAGAACACTTTGCTTTTTTGCTTTAAAAAGCCCCCTTGTGCACCTTAGAGAGCATTCTATCATGTTCTGACAATCTTCAAACTTATAGGTTTTTTTTAAAAAAAAATCTATTTCACCAAAAGGGTTTTTTGTCAGATGAAAAAGAATGTGTTTTTTTTTTTTTTTGTAAAAAGAAAGTTGGTGTGTGGATTCTCGGAGTTGCCATGACCCTCCAGGGATGGGCAGATGTTTGGCCAATTGCTCAGCTCTTGCTAATAACTAGACAGTACAACAAACATGCACATAATTAGGCACCAGTGATCGATTCAGAACAAAACAACAGTTGGGACATCCAAGGCCTAGTGCAAAATTTGTACTAATGTTTACCTCCTGTTAATAAGATATCTATTCTGCTCTACAGAGTTCTCAGGGTGGTATGTCAGCCCTGAGAACTCTGGAGAGGGTGCAGCAACATGCCATGGAAAAAAAATAAGCAAAATAAATAAAATGGTCTAAGAGAATGTGAGTGGTCCAGGATTATCCAGTTAGCTTTGTAGTTAAGCAGAGATTCAATAACAGCGTTCCACATTTATCCATTAACCATGTATGGGTTTTACTCCAGCTATACTAAATGCGATTTATATCAGCAACCAAGAGCAAAGGTTAAGTTAAAATAGATGTGGTGCTTCTATGTTGGGGTTATGGAGTACTGTAATAATAATGCCATTAATGAAGTTATTCTACTATTAAAATTACCACATATGTTCTTTTCCTCACTCAAATGCTCGCTACAATTTTATCATAATTATTTTTCCAAATGCAAAGCACATTAGCAACCCATGCATGGCAGGGGGTTGGGCTGGATGGCCCTTGAGGTCTCTTCCAACTCTATGATTCTATGATTTTATGATTTGTTACTCTATATGCCTGAAATCATTTTGGACAGTAACATAAACCTGATATTTATTATATTCTCAAGCATACAAAACATTTTGCCGCTGACATATGTTCAAACAAAGTTAGTATGGTTTCACTATTCAGGTACCTCTCTCCAAACAGATATGTAAGGTTGGCTACATCATAACACAACTGGATCTCTTGAACATGGCATGTCGGATATGCTGTACTGGAAAAAAACAAGGTATATTACAGTATAACAGACCTTTTCAAGACAGAGGTAAACACCACATCTCAAAATACAAATGAAGGCATTTCAGCTTGACAAACATTATGAACTGGATTCAGTGTTCTCTAGTACAGTACAGAAATTTTTCATTGTTACTCCTTTAATATCTTACTTGGTTGCAGGGACAACAGAGATAACAGGCAAATGAAATTTCTACTTTTCCCTAGGAATAACATTGCTGCAAAAAGTTGCCATTTATAAAGGGACCCTTAGAAATGTCATTCCTCCGGATATTAGCATCCTTCATAAAAGCTGAGGGATGCCAATCAAATTTTTCCTGGGTTATTGACTTCTACCATTGCAAAAGTGTAAGACATTTGATAAAAAAGGGAGGGAGAAATTGTGGTTAGTCTCTACCATGATCTTGATTATAATAGCAAGAGTAAAATGGAACTAAACTCCAAAATCAAATCAAAATTGCCAGTTCTGGGAGGATTTGCCCCTTTATGAATACTAGAAAACAAATAATAAGAAACAAGATTCAGGACTTGAAATGCTTCCCATGAACTACTTGACAACGACCATTCTGAACAATGCCTCTAGCTACAGAATTGAGGAAATCACTGTAACATCATTCACAGTACTGCACAGCACTGCAACAAGTAGTATGCACCAAAGTTCCACTGGCACTGCACGCAAGGTATTTAACAAAATGCTGGGAAGCATTTGCTCTAGCAATCCCTTCTATGGTTGCACTAGACCAGTGGTTCCCAACCTGGGAGTAGGGACCCCTTTGGGGACTAAATGACCAATTCACAGTTGTCGCCATGAGCCAGTGAAGAAAAAGGCACAAACGGCTTGGGTCTGGGGGAGGAAGGGGGGGAAGAGTGAGTTACAGTTTGATAGGTTGGAGGGGATGTCAGTCAATGGCACCGGAGGCTGCAATTGGCTGAGGGTTCCTGTAGAGGGAAGTTTTCTATGGCACCTGAAGCAGTGGCCTGCCAAAGGGGACTTGTGGCCTCTTCCAAGCAGGGCAAGGGGTCACCACAACATGAGGAACTGTATTAAAGGGCCGTGGCATTATGAAGGTTGAGAACCACTGCACTACTTTGATGTCATAGGTTTTTGAAGATGCCAGGGTATAGTATTCTCTTGCTGCTTTATCTCAATCCTCCTTCATACTCAATTACCCACCAAACTCAGACTATCTCTGAAACGAATGAGTAGACAGGAATAGCCTACAAAGTCATCAAGTATGGATGAAATCTTTATTTAAGTGGGACCCCTATGAATTATTCAACTTCTGTCACATCCCGGGTAGGATAAACATTAAACTCAAGCTCTAACTTGATGCAGGTTAAACCTATTGTATATAGGTAAATGTATACTGTAATACTATTTTTGAACACACTTAAGCAGTTACATATCAACTTAAAGGAGTTAAAGGACCCAGAATCCTTTATTTCAACAAAGAGTTCTGCTATTCTTGAAAACTTACATGAAGTGATTTTCTATGTTTGTTTTCTCAGCACTTCTGGGAAGTCCTGTTATGAACAGTGTACGTCTTACCTAGACAACAACCACATTTTCAGACATATTGATGCCAGACAGAAAAATTGGTACTATATACTCACAGTCTGTGGGTTACATTAAACTTCTTTTGATTATTTAATTTAACTAGTGTGTCTCTACACATATACAGTAGTCACAAAACAAACACTGCAACAAGTAATCATCATGCAAAAGAACCACAGATCAACACAAAGGCTATGTTTTATTAAGACAAAATTTAAAGTTGCCTGGCTAATGTATATTTTCGTAATCAAGTTCCTAGCAGGGAAAAATATATAATGAGGTCAAATCAGACTGAAGGCAAGAACTGTTCTCACTTTTGACAAGCCTTGTGCTGATACTACAGAGAAGAACATCATTCAGGCTAATCCACATACAGTACGTGTTTTTTGTGCTTAATCTGAATTCTACTATTATTTTTGTCCTATTTGCCATCCCAAATCAGCCTGCATAATTTCCCAAAACATAAGTTTTCACAGAAGCACCCTGTCTTTGGTTCAGCATAACACTGAATAAGCAAAAAGTATATTTTAATTAAAGACACTTACTACGCTTTCTTCATTGTATCTGATGCCTCTAGTGTGTTGTCTCATAAATAAAACGGTTAAAATCAGGTAAATAACAGCAAATATTGTATGCAGCCAGAGAAGATTGTTGCTGTGGAATATTAAAAGTGAATAGTGGAAGTTTTAGAACACTAGAAGTAAAATGACTGAAGTATAACAGTTGTCTAGATTACTATGCAATTTGATTAATCACAGCAAAAACATGGGAAAAGCAAATGGGTTTGTTATTTTACCTTTTAGATCTCCCTGTTTAGTTACAATGGACCCAAGAATTTTCAAAAGCAATCACTGTACTCCCATGGAGAACTGGGTTGAAATTTGGTGACTGAGATCAAGATTTTAGAATGAATTATTTCTAAGTATTTGGTAAATATACCCAACATCCAGAGGCTGGAATTTTACTGCTTATGAACTTACACAAGGGTAATCAGAGTATCATTCCATCCCTCTTGCACAATCAGGCACACAGCCATTTGTGCACTAAATCCCATGAAGAGGAGTTGGCATCCAAATGGATTTTGCCAATATTGTTTTCTAGTATGGGAATAAAAGATCCCCAAATGTTAAAAAGGAATATTAATGTAACAAACACTATATACCCTGTAATATAGTATAACACACTAAAGATTGCTTACCCTGTTTGCAAGTTTGCTATAGTCGTTCTCCCAAAACTGTATGGGTCTTTATCTGAGACACAAAAGAAGATGGTATAGAATCATAGAATCATAGAGTTGGAAGAGACCCCAAGGGCCAACCAGTCCAACCCCTGCCATGCGGGAACCCCATCACAATATTTTCGACAGATGGCCATCCAGCCTCTGCTTAAAAACCTCCAAAGAAGGAGACTCCAACATCCTCCGTGGCAGTATATTCCACTGCCAAACAGCTCTAACTGTCATGAAGTTCTTCCTAATGTTCAAATGGAATTTCTTTTTTGTAGTTTGTATCCACTGCCTTGAGTCCTAGTCTCTGAAGCCATGGTATGATCATTTGGAAGATTTTTTTTTCTCAAAGAACAAAATATTTCCAAACAAATGAACTTTGTGTTTGGATATTTGTGATTCATGTTTAAATTTTAACTCTTATTCGGAGGATGCCATTGGGGGTTAAGATATGGCTAGTTATGGTATCACAGGTTAAGACCACTTCAAGCCATGTAGAAATTAGGAAGTGGGATAAATCTGATCTTCTTCTCCCATCCTGTCATTTAATTTGACAGTGAATGTATGCGTACTACTATTGTTCTTAGTTTTTGTATTGCCTTTTTAATGATGTAAGATGGTTGTTCTTAACTTTAAATACTATCTTTAATGTCATTAACAACCACTGTGTACTCATTGTCTTCAACTTTAAATGTTGCCCTTCAATGTTGTAAGCTGCCTTTGGTCCTTTTCAAGGAGAAAGATGTGGTAAAAATAATTTAAATAAATAAATGAGACTATGCGCGTTCTGATGGACAACACTAGCATACATTTGCTAGATGGGGTTGAGAAGAAAGATTCACTTGAGTTAGCCTGAGGGAAATAAATGGAACCAGGTAGTCTGCTACTACCTCTCCTGCAATCTGAAGTTTGCAACTATTAACATCCATTTGATCTTCTGTTTCTATGCTCCCCATTTTGCTGGATAGGCTGAGCATATTAAAGTACTCTTCTGTCTGCCCCTTCATCAAACAAGCAAGTGTGCATCACCTAGGTCCTCCAGTACTTTTCCTCTCTAGAGCAGGGGAGAGAATCAGAATATCCAATCTAAAGAGAACAGCAATGCCCATGCAATTTCTTATGGAAACTGAAGATCTAATAAATGTGGAGTAGGAAGACAGAGAAGGCTCTTCCTTCCCTTCATCAAAACCGAGATGTAATTAATATAACCATTCACTGCATTTCACGAATTACAATGTGAGGCAGCAGACCCCTCTTGCTTTCTCTGCTTATCATAAACCCTTTGCATTTAAAATATAGTAGTGCTGGATTCTGTAAACACCTCAGCTCTGTGACACTGCCTCAGTAAGTAAAGATAAATCAGAAAAAGAATGTTTAAATTTATTTGAAAAAATGCTTGAATTTAACAGATCTTTCTAACAAAAACTACCTCATTATTTTACTGATTTCTTACCTATAACCTCCATCATCTTAAGCATTGCATGAAAAGAGAGACAGACTTTGAGTATACATTCAACGGAATAAAAAGTGATATTGTAGATTTAAAAGAACGTGTATATTATAATGACATTTCAGTGTACTAAATATCTCCTAACTTTCTTTCACATCTGCTTATATAATCAGGGAATTAGCCACAAAATACTGTGAATTCAACGTGATGAAGGAAGCTTTCAGGGTGAGTAAAAATAAATGATTTTTAAAAATCAAATTGGTTTAAATCACAATTTAGATTTTAAAAATCATTTTATTTAAATTACTTTAAAAACATTTTCTTTATTACTTTAAATCAAATTCACTGGGGGTGGCGTTGGATTGAAAGCTCGCTTTTCACATCATCCTAAAGTAAAAATATGTTTAGCTCATTAACAGTCATTAGCTTTGTAATTCAACAGCGATGTGGATTTCATGTGCTTTCAATTTCCAGGATTGTGAACACAAAGCCTAGGATTTGTTCTTCCAAGCAAGGATTATTGGGTCAAGAAAATTGCCTTAGATTAAGTATTTCAGATCAGTATGATTAAGATGCATCATAACAATCTGAGTAAGCAAAGAAGTACATTCTAGTTACAGAATTAGACATATACTGAAGTGTCCATGTCCGTCTGCCCCACTGAATACTATTCTAACAAAGGTGTGATCCCAATTTATAAAAAAAGTATTAATATTCAGTTTTACCAAAATATTTAATTCAGGTTTTACTAGCTGTCCAAATGTTTTTAGAAAGAATGATGAGAATATAATTTCTCAATTGTCAAAGAAAACTAGAGAATGGGTGTTTTGATCCGTAGAACTTCTCTAAGTTCAAAAGTTGATGAACTTTAATACCCAACACGCTGAAGGCACCAGTTTCAACATCACAAAAGCATTCTTACCAAGTAAGTCACCTGATAGATTTACAGGCAGTATGACACACAAAGACAACATGCTGATAACAATCAACAAGCAGATGAGATGGCGCTGAAAGCCGAGATAGGTAATGGCATCATTCCCACATTTTGCATGAATCTCTTCATCACTGCATCACAAATAAACAAACAGTCCAATCACCAACCGTTACAGAACAAAATTTACAAGACAGATTGGTAATCTACTTGATAGTGGTAGACTTTGCCTCATGCTCACTGTACTATTCAAAAGAATGGTTTTCACAAACAATTATGTGTACACAGTACAATTACCAGTTACAATTCAAAGCAGTGCAATTCACTTTAAGGTCACAAAGCGTCTTAAGGCTCCACCACAAATGCCAAAAAAACACAACCCAGTTATGTTGAATCTACTGTTATTTAAATCATTTGTTAAATTTCCATTCACATGATGCACAGGCAATTCATTTGGCAGCCAATTGTTTCTTTTCCAACCTTACTAGGATTGTTTTAAAATGTACCAGTCATGTATTGCTTCAATCCTTATCACTTCAGCATGTGTCAATATTGCTGTTGATTTATTTATTTTGTGAAAGGGTCAGGTATTGGGAGACAGTGGCTACTTGATAGCCACTGTGCATGTACCCTTTAAAACATTTAAGGGCTATTAATAAATTGCTTGTAGCAGCTGCTGCCACAAAAACAACATGAATACATTGCTCAGAAGGAGACACCCTCCTCCCACCACCTTTGCAGGTGTAAGGAAGGAAAGGGGAAAGAAAGCTTGAGCAGAGAAAGGGCAGCATCCTGCTTGGAATTCTTGAGGGGAGAAATAAAGAGGCACTGCATTAATATCTCTTCCCTTTTTAGTCTCACTATGCACAATGCTTTAGAAGTCTCTGTTCAAAAAGGAAAAGGAAAGCCAAGAACTGAGAGGAAGAGATGTACAGGAAAATAAGGTAAAGGGGACAAGTGAGTAAAGGACAGAAGGGGAAAGGCAAGGAGGAAGGAAAGATAAATAGCAAGGAATGTACCAAATGAACTGACACCCATCTGAACAGGACTAGTGGTATATATACATATAACAGAAAGCAAAATGTATTGATTCCTAAAGGGATGAAAATGAAACAATTCTTTTGGCACGTGTGCTCAAGCCTTCTGTCACAGGATACCTTAGGAACCACATTCTTCCATATGATCCTGCACATTTCCCAGGAAGAAGCAACTCTATGTTGCAATTCAAGAGGGAAAACAGACAAGTCCTGTTCAAGTTGTTTGTACAGTACCCAGATTATGGGATGTTCTGCAGTATGAAAGTAATGGGCTTGGGTCAATGAACATTCTTTGTAATAATCATATTCTATATCTTATTAAATTAATTTATAATATTTATATCCCTCTTTAAATTTTTATTTATTTGTTTTATTTATAGGCTGGATTTTTCACTATAAGGGGACTCAAGGCTGCTCACAATATTAAATTTAATTACAAATACAATAAGTTTTACATGATTAAAATATAATAAATACTGTACAGTACATTAAATGGCTAAAATATGTTAAAAGTTAAAAACAATCTTAACTGAAAAATGGCATTCAGAAATTCAGTCATAATTGTTAGAAGTCTGCCTGAAAAGGTGGTTTTTACCCCCAGCTGTTGGCGGGAGGATAAAAGGGAAGATCCAACATAGCTACCTGAGGGAGAACATTCCAGAGCTGCCACAGAGAAGGCGCTCTCTCATGTCCGCTTCAAATGTGCCTGCTCTGGAACAGGATTGGGAGGGGGGCTCCTCTGATGATCTTAAACACCAAGAAGATCATATGGGGAGATACAGTCCTTCAGGTAGCCTGAATGCAAGCTGTATAGGGCACATTGAATAGGGCCCAGAAAAGTACTGGTAGCCAGTGCAGTTGTAGCAGAGTCGGTATATGTTCTTTATAACTCCGGTCAGTAGTCTGGCTGCTGTATTTTGAAAGCAAAAGTGTTCTGTTTATATACCGCCCCATAGTACTTCAAGTAGTCACTGGGCAATTTAAAGTTTAATTACAGTATGCAGGCTACACAATGCCCCCAGCAAGCTGGGGACTCATCTTACCAACCTCAGAAGGATGGAAGGCTGAGTCAACCATGAGCCTGCTACCTGGGATTGAACCCCAGGTCATGAGCACAGTTTTAGCTAAAGTACAGGCATTTAACCACTGCGACTGAAGTTTCTGAACTATCTTCAAAAGAACCCCCATGCACAGCATTTACAGTAATCCTTGTGGGATGTAACTAAGGCAGTGATGGCAAACCTTTTAGAGACTGACTGCCCAAACTGCAATTCAAAACCCACAAATTTTTCGCAAAATGCCAATACAGCAGTTTAACCTAAATACAGGTGCCTGTAAAGGGGTGATGTTGGGTGCCCACAGAAAGGGCTCCGAGGGCCACCTTTGGCATCCGTGCCACAGGTTCGCCAACACTGAACTAAGGCATGCATAACTGTAGCCAAATCAACTGAAAACTGTCAAGGTGGCATACAAAAATGTAATTAACAAATAAGCATATAACATTTTAAATATGAAGTTATCATTTTTATAATTTCTGAGAAACAAAATAGTATTAAGCAAAATGCTGGGTAGTTTTTCACAAAGCAGATGAAAAATTTTCTGCATACTTACTGCATTCGAAAAGCAGATACCATCCAAGAACAAAAACCCTAGAATTAAATTGAAACATTCTGTAAACAGTTGTTGGGATATGAGAATTATACATAGAGTTGCAAAACAAACCCAACACTGAAAATCATGACTTTTGAGTTGGATCTATCATGAGAACACACGGGGCTCAAAATCTGCTCCTGAGGAGTGGGAGATTGTCCAGAATTATAGAAGATAGAAAGGTTGCTGGAGAGAGGACTACAAAATGTAAGCGAGAACTGGCAGAAGTCAGAAGCTATTCCTCTTACATAAGGAGAAATGCCCCTTGCTCCAGAAAGCGAGAGAATACAATAATTTTAAACTCAGACGGTAATTTATTCTTCCTGAAAAGTACCTCTTTGGGTTGGATATAAAGCTCCTAACAATGCCATAACACCATGTTTCCAAAACAAGCAACAAACATTTAGTGTTCTGTAATTTGAATGTAATCTTTAACAACAAGAACAACCATGTCCATTTTATAAATATTAGACTGTGGTATGGTTTTGTTTATCATTTTCAAAAGTGTTAAAACGAGTAGGCAACTTATTTCAAATCCTCTGCTTCTGAGCGAAACAGACTATTGTCTATTTGGAGAAATTAGCATTGCTCCAAATAAAGCCAATTTTCAAACCTTTTTTTTTTACAAATTTAGATTATTTCAATGTGAGGCTAGGGTGTGTTTTTCTAGACTTAGTGGTGTGCAGAAGTGGGTGTTGTCTGCCTGAGACTGTGCACAGCCCCCCCCTGTTCTATTTCTAAGGGGGGAGCTATTTATTTTTAAAATTAAAAACTTTTCCAATGTTGGATTACACCACTAAAGTGCTTTAGTATAGGACTGATGACAATATCTTGGCTGTCAAAGGGCCGTTCTGGATTTTTTTTCAGTGATGAAAAAATTAATTATTTTATTTATCAATATTTATTTATTAGATTTTATATCGCACCATCTGGCAGCAAAGGCCACTCTGGGCGATATACAGGATTTAAAAAGGTACGACCATTAAACATGATAATATATTAAAAATACAATATAAAACAAAATAACAATACTAAGTCAGTCAAATCAGTAAGATCAGAGAGAGACCAGAATAGACAAGAAAGAAATGAGCAGCGAGACATAATGGAAGAAACTAATAAACAGGGAAAGCCTTCCTAAATAGCCATGTCTTAAGATGTTTTTTTAAAAACAGACAGCGAGGGGGGCAAACAAATCTCAGGAAGAAGTTGATTCCAAAGTCGAGGGGCTGCCACTGAAAAAGCCCAGTTCCTCATCAATGATTTCAGCCTCCTTCAGCAACTGCACCCTCAAGTGTCCTGCCTGAGACAATTGGGGACTATGGACAGTGTTATGCAGTGTTATGCCATTTACCTAGACATGTAAAATTTGCAAGAATTATGAAGCTATGGTAAAAAGTCTTTGGAGAAAAACAGAAAAATTGAGGTGGGGTGGGGTTTTCCCCCACTTTCCCTAAAGTTTCAAAAAAATTACATCTCTATACAGTTATTTACCAAAAACAATGTTTTAAAAGGCAAAGGAGGAACAAAAAGAAGCAGGGAGCAAAAATATGGCACTTTAACTCCCCCTTGCTTTCATTTAAAAAAAAACACCCAGCATTACTACCCACTCACAAGGAAACAGAAGCAACCTGTTTTCCAACTGGCTGACAGTACAAAAGACATGCAGGAGGTAGGGAGAGAGATAGGGAGGGGCACAATGGGACCAAGTGTACTGAAAAGGAATCATCTATACCACTATATGGTTGACTAGATTACAACTGCATGGACTCCAGAAGAGATTCCTGTGTGAACACGAGGGGTTGATTAAATTGGTATTATCATGTCCAACTGTTCTAAAGCAATCCAAGGTGGCCCAGGCTAGCTTGCTCCCTGTTACTAATGTAGCTGCGCTCTAAGATGAGCAGGTTTTGTGGTCTGGTGAAGGAAGGGCTTCCAATATAGATGGGTTTCAACCCTCTCATGGCTCAGAATCACAGCCGCAAACCCACCGTGCCTGCCTCATTATGAAGCAAACTTACTTCCCAGATAAATTTGAAACACTGGGAACTGTACAAATTTTAAAGTGACCTGAACCAAGAAACCTAATTGAGATATAAAGCTGGGGAGAACGAAGGGTGCCACATATACATCACTTTATTTAAAATGAGGGGGAAATACACAGTTCCCATGTCAGAACCTGTTTGGGGAGCACCCTGTACAATCCTCTTTACAAGCCAAACTATGATGGTATGATCACAATTAATCCCATGATTCAGTAAACACATTCTCTGTGTTAAATGGGTCTCTTCAAGGAGAACAAGGGCTAGAGAAAAACCATCATTCCCTATATTGGACTTTGCTGCATCATATCCAACAACATTCAGTACGACTAAAAGCAGAGATAACACGATCAAACACTCATCAGAAAGTGATTCTTAATGCAGGTTATTGGTAGTCATTCTATAGGTTACTGGAGATTTCTATTCTATTACTGTTTTTATCTGAATGATGACATTTCAGAGAGGGAGCATCTCTCATTCTTCTAAATTTTGTTTAATACTTGTGAAGATAGAAATAGATATCCTATTGGCATGCTACACATTAAAAGAACTTTCTTTTCTTCACACTCAGGTACAATTGATCCATTTATGAAGGACTAGAAAAGAAAATCCATTACAAACCATAGTCCTGTCTGATTATACATATGAACACATATCAAACTCAGGAACTACTTTACATATATGAACTAAAATGTGAATTTAAACCCAATATTACCAACCTCATTGGGGTCCAGTTCATCAGGTATGGAAGAGGAATTTGATAATCTATAAAATTTGGGTTCACTAGAAGATAGAAATGAAGATTCAGAGTTATAGTCCAATACTAATTATAGTTTCTAATTTCTTCAAGTCTTGTTTAGGAAGCTTTTAAAACATGGACATAGACTTTTAAAAATAGGAAAGAGTTGGAGGGAATGGTTTTCCATGAAACAGAACAATAATGTGGCTAACAAAAGCTTTTTGAATGACTAAAATGGAAAGGAAGCAAGTTAGGGTGCATATATAATGCAGTGGACCCTTGTAGAACAAACAGTTTGTATAACATATAATCTGTATAACATAAAAAATCCAGAGATAGGGGAAATTTGCTTAAAATAATCGCCTATGGCACAAATCCGTACAACATAAAAATTTATGGGGCGAATCCATACAACATAAAAAAGGGGTGGACGGGGGTTGCGGGGTGGGAGGGGGTAACTTCTGTTTTACCCCCTCCTCCCCATCACTGCCACCCTGGATAAGAGCGTCAGCTCTTATCTGCAGGTTTCTGTATCCTCGGAGGGTCCCGGAACTGATCCCCCACGGATACGGGGGTCCTACTGTATAATATAACTTAAGTTGTGCCTACAAATTAAGCTCTGTTTTAGAATGTACTTTTGTTTATAACTTCTCATACTTGTAAGAACTTTGTATAGCAACCAGACCTGTAGGCTTCCATATCTCTATGTGATGAATTTCTACCACAACATTTGTGTCTACAGTTTTCCCACAGCTATAAGAGTTTTGGAAGTTTTCACCAATACTGGTAAAAAGCAACAAGGTCAACAAATCCTGAGAATCCTGGAGTAAGTCAGAGAAAAGTTACTGTCTGGCCCTACAGCTGCAGCTAAAACTGAGCGAAGATGGGCTAGAAAAAGAAGAGCAAGGAAACTACCAAGAATTAGGCACAAAGAATAAGGGGATGATTTGTTGGGTTGATCTGTGATTGGACAAGTCACTTGCTAAAATGACTGACTTGAAGGACTGGCTGTCCAAGTACCAGGACCAAGCTCTGACCTGTCTGTGCTAAAATGTATCACTGTCTCTCTGGTGATGTATCACTCTCTTTAGCTGGGATTGCTGTTGTTGTTGTTGTTGTGTATCATCAAGTCTCTTCCTACTTAAGGTAACCTTTAGTAGGCTAAAGGTCCTATTATTAACAGCTCACAAACTGAAGGGTGTAGCTCCCTTTATTGATTCAATCCAACTCATAATCAGCTACCCTCTTTTGCTGCTGCCTGCTTCGTTTCCTATCTTTACTAATGTATATATCCGAGTATGACAGCCTCAGTTCACTGACTTTAGCCTCTAAAAAGATAGTATGATATTTGTGTCTATGTTCTGGAAGGCCCTCTATAACACAGGGCATCAGAATACAAATACAACACTTAGGTTTTAAACATCTTTACCTGTTAGCTTCCGCTACCAGCGCAATGCGACCATAATCCCAGAATCTTTTTCTTATAATGGAGAATACCAACATTAACAACTAGAAAAGAAAGAGTAAAAAAATACTCATTAAGTTTTGCCATCATATCCTATTATATTTCATTCTTTCCTGTTAATCTGGTTTCAGACTTGACAGCACTATATTAGAGATTTGTAACCTAATTTACGCTTGGCATATACTTTTGGATTTCTGTGGACTACCACTAGCTGATATCTGATGTGGGCCACAATCTTTTATTGCTAAGTGGGTAAAACATTTATTTATTTATTTATTTATTTATTTATTTATTTATTTATTTATTTATTTATTTATTTGTTTGTTTGTTTGTTTGTTTGTTTGTTTGTTAGATTTTTTTAGCCACGCCACTACCAGGTGGTCTCTTTGCCATAAAGGGGCAAAATTAGATGATACCAGTCTTGACTTGAAAAAATAATAAATAAATAAATAACACGGCACAAACAAAAGCTGATCCTGAAATGAGAAGATTTAACTTTAGCTCTGCAGTTGCCACAATTGAGATTCTCATCTTCCTAAGTACCGGTACTTACAAGTAATATGCCATATCAGTGCAGCACATCATATTACCCCAAGGCTGCAAACATATTTTGTGCATATTCTCATACACTATGCTCTGCTTAGGACATAGTGAGTCCTGCAGCACATAAGAAGGAATTAGAGCTAGAGGCATTTCAAACAAAAGTTCTATTCCAGCACAATAGAACTCAATTAATCCTTTTTCAAAATTCCATCTGTGAATTAAAGGATTCATGGAAGGAGGAAAAGTTGCCAGCAGTTAGTGTGTTCATAAAATCAACATACCAAAAAGCAAGTTACATCAAGCAGCAGAACAGTAGGGACTCCACCAAATGTCACTCCTTGAAGCACAGTGCTTCCTTGGGCAGTACTGTAGCAGTAGGTCCCATTTGGAGTCCTAGCCGACAGGGAATTTAGACGTGAATGTGCAAAATCCAGGGACACAAATGGAATCATGTTGTCTTACTTAGAAAAGGAAATGTTACAGGCCAGTTACTGCAGGAAAAAATGCAGATAAACACAAAGGAAATGTCAGCAAAATTATATCAATAAAAGCAGTATTATTTTTCTACAACAATTCTGAATGAAATTTTACAAGAATCCAAGATCAAAACAAACCATTGTTACCCAATATAAATTTTGATATAGTAATACCTTGGTATACGAGCATAATCTGTTACAGAAGCATTCTTGTAAACCAAAACAATTCTGGGGTCCCACAGACCACATACTGTGCACACAAAATGCCAAAACTCACAAAAGAAGTTGGGTAGAAGTCCACATTCACACCATGGTTTACCTACCTGGCTGTAGAATCTGCTCTGCTTGGGAATTACAACTGGATTTTACTCTGTGTTTTTAATGTGAAAATAATAAAGTGCAATTTTATACCCTAGTGCCTAGTCCTATACACACTTGACTAGCTGCCCCATTACCAGAAATTGTTTAAAAAATAAAGGTTAAAAACAAATTAAAGAAAAATATAAAGAAATATAAAACCCTAACTTGCATATTCCTGGCTGATGCAAGAGAGACGTCTATTCCTCTCTTTTCCCTCTGCTTTGCTGGCTTTGTGATCATGTGACCTGTTCCAGTGCTTGTATATCAAGATACTGCTTGTTGATCAAGGCAAAATTTAGAAGAAATGTTTGGTTGTTTTGCAAAATGCTTTTAAACCAAGTTACTCTTAAGCCAAGGTATTATTGCACAGTATAAGAATTCAATCTAAATATTCTAAACAAATCCAGCCCAAATTCTAAAAGGATTAACATGAACTTAACATTGGAAGAAGGTTGTAGTACTACAAAGTTGCTGTATTTTCATTGTGTGCTATCCAGTTACATATGTATTAGAAAGTACAGATTATTTTTCTGCAATTGCGATGCAACAAGATTAGTTAGACTGTAAATGCATGAAAAGCCGCCCAGAGGAAATTAGTCATGTGAAGGGCAATTAATTGCAGAAGACTTCTACAGAATTTTTTTTACCATTTAAGCACATTTAAGAAAGCGAGTGGCCTGTTTTAAATTCTGAGTGTTACAAACTCAAAAGACAAACAAAGCTCAAGTACTGTTTTACCATCTAGTTGCCTAATTTAAATGCCAGGGAAAACAGTGGCTTTAGTGTGCTGTGGTTTGGTCTTTTCTGAGGAATGATTGGGCAAGATTGGCTGCCAGCATGTCTAATGGTCTGCTTCTGTATAGTGCACTAAACAGAAGCAGACTATTAGCCATGCTGGCAGGTGATGTCCAGCAACATCCAAGGACACAAATTAGGTAAACATTGGTTTAAAAGATGACATTGTTGTTTCATGACACAAGCTCATGCCACTAAGTTAAATGTTTAAACTGGGATTACAGTGGTACCTTGTATAAAGGAATTAATTTGTTCCAAATGAAATTATGTTAAGCAAAATTTCTTTTATACAAATTCCCATAGGAATGCATTGAAAACGGAGTAATCTCATTTTTATGGTGTACAGATTCTCCCCATAGGCCAGTGATGGCGAATCTTTTAGAGACCAAGTGCCCAAACAGCAATTCAAAACCCACTAATTTTTTTTTGGGGGGGGGAAAGTGCCAATACAGTAATTTAACCTGTATACAGGTGGCTGTGAAGGGGCAATGCCGGGTGCCCACAGAAAGGGCTCCGAGTGCCACTCTTGGCACCTGTGCCATAGGTTCGCCATCACTGCCATAGGCGATTATGTTAAGCAAATTTCCCTTATCTCCAGAATTTTTATGTTGTACAGATTTTATGTTATACAAGCTATTTGTTATACAAGGGTCCACTGCATTTATATCATCTTCACTGTCTCAAGGGCATAAACCATAAAGCCATAATCCATAAAGGAGAATTGACTTGAGCTGTCCACAGTACAGGAAAAGCAGCATATAACCAAGTCTTTCCGGCTTGCCTTCCAAACTCAAGCAATACTGTTATCATGAAATGTTTAGTCCTGCAGAGGGCAGAAGAGAGACCAGGTCCTCGCCTCGATTACACATCGTTTTTGCGGTTATTATGACCAATCTTGCTCAATCGTCCCTCAAAAAAAGGGAAAATAAGTACTGAATGTACGTACAGCACACTGAAACCGTTGTTTTCCTAATGTTCAAACATGAGAAAAGATCAAAGACCAAAACGAATTATTCTGGCGCAGTAATATAAGCTATCCCGGTGTATAACAGCAAATGGAAAGGGTCTCTCTAAAAGGAATAGGAGAAATTTAAGGCCCTCAGGATTGCTCCCCCAACTTGAAACGTCACGGGTTCCAAACCAGCTACTACACAACGTGCAAAATTTCCATTTCGGTCCCTTTCCTCATCATCCCTACATTTTAGTCCCAGGAAAACCTGTGCGAGACCCCCGGGCACTTGGTGCAGCTGTTTAAAAGCAGCGCCTCTGTCGGGGGAGGAAGCCCCGAGGCAGGGCAAGTGGGGAGAGAACGAGGAGCTTTTCCCCCACAAGTTGCTGCCGAGAGAAGGAAAAAACAGGTGAGATGACAAGAAATGCACGCCAACCACCAAAACGCGCCGGTGACCAAATACCCCCACCACCGGAGACACACGGTTCACCTGGCAGCTTCCTGACGAAAAACGGCACGTCCCCTGAAAAAAATATATATGTGCTACCGTAGAAAATGGAGGCAGGCGGACCTGAGGAAGCCGCCGGGTCTGGCGGGTTGCAGGAGGACCAGCTTTCCGGGGGGGGGGGGAGAAGGAGGAGGAGGGCTCCGAAAGGACCTGTCCCGCCCTCTTCCCGTCTCTTTCCTCTGAGAGAAAGCAGGAAGCGGCGGAGAAGAGACCGGGGGGGAGGCAAGAGAGGCTCTGAAGAGGGAAGGAGGGGGGGAGCCCTCGCTGAAGCCGCTTGGGAGGAGGAAGAGGAGGAGGCTCCACTTTCCCTGAGGGGGGGGGGTCGTGTGGCCAGTGGACCCGCCCGCCCGCCTGCCTGCCTGTCTCCTTTCCTTCTCCCCTCGCTCAGGTGAGGGGAGGCTTCTGCGAGGGACAGCTCGGGGTTTCCAGAGCGCCCCAAACCCCACAGAGAACCGCCCGCCCGCGTCGCTTGAGGGTGGGTGGCAGTCTGTTCGTCTAATGGAGGTCCTTAAAGACAGCGGCGGAGCAGGGCGAGCGGCCAGCGCTCGTACCTCATATGCCGTCCAAAAACAACAGGTGGTGGCTTCCGCCTGCGCATGCGCCGGCGTGACCCCCCCTTCCTCTCCGCCGCCTCATCTCCTGTCCGCTCACTCACACACCCTCCCTCCCTCCCTCCCTCCCTCCCTCTGGCGCTCGGCGGTGCTTGCCCTCATCCTGGTTCTGGGTTTCAGAAGGACACATGCTTGTGCCTCTGTGTCTCCCGTCACGGGCGTGACTGACGACGAGAATAAGTCGTCAGATATTTTTTTTCCGTAGGGATGCACAACGAGACAGATGCAGGTTCCTTGAGGTTTCCTGTCAAGGGCGATCAGTTGTGAAAAATACGTGCCTTTCCAGGACAACATGGTGTCTGAAGGTTCAAGGGCGGCACCTGTACATTTGTTTGGTGTTTTTTTTTTTTAAGACTCCCGTTCTAACGTCACGGGGGCAATCAAGCTGGCTGTTTTAATCTCCGTGGCATTAGGTCGGAGGGTGCTACCCACTCTCAGGGAGCCAGTCGCTGAAGGAAAGTCACTCAGACTGCATATGCCTCGAGACAGAGACACCGGCTGACAATCCTGTTGCGCAGTTGATATCGCAACTGAGGGTGTCCATGCAGAGGCCATTTTGGGTCAATTAAAAAGCTTCCTTGTCCTCCCCTCCACTAGGTTCCTTAGAGGTCCTCTTTGTCCTGGGCAGTCTTTTGGAAGCCACAGAATGAGATAAGAAGCCTTTTAAAGCCTGCAAATTGCCACTGCTGGTCCTCCTGGTGGTGATTTTCCAGCTTTAAATAGTTCCTGAACCTACTCTGTGGCTTCCCTGGGAGGAAGATCTGTAGGAATTGCCATAACTTGAAGGGGAAGAAAAGACTAGAAAGTGTTCAGTTTTTCCTGCAAAATAGCTGTGGTACAAATGCAGCTGATGTACTGTAATTCACATTGCACTGTGGAGCTCTGTGAACAGGAATTCAGTATATAAATGCTGCACAGGTATCTTATCTGTTTTATAACTGGTTCAATTTAAGCTCAGGTAGTAGTTTTCTAATTTAATTTTAAAAATCAGAACTGTTCAATTTTAATGAGATGAGATACACAGATTGGACAAAATACACCAATAGGATTCTAATATATAAATTTGTTGTTTATTTATATATTTAAAATACCCTGGCTGTTTCTTTAAAAAGGACCTAAGGTAGCTTACATCATGAAAATACAATATTTAAAGCTAAAAATAATAAATATATAAATATTAAAAAGCATTGAACAAATACCACTCTGAGATGTAGTACACAAAAGCAGTACTAAAGATACATTCAAAGGAGTAATGCATAACAACCCACTTAAAAATCCCAGTCAGGCACCCAGTCATTGAAGGAACTCTTGAGAGAGACCAAGAAAGGTCTCGGCCTGTTTGCAGAAAGATGTATTGCATGCATTTTCTTTCTAAAAGGCAAACAGCAATTTACAAACTGGTACAGTTTTGACTGAGAAAAGTTGTTGAAGGCAACCAAAGATTTTATACCCTATGGAAAAATTGTAGGCATAAATGCTTAAACAAAAAATCCATCCATACAACTTGTGAAAGCTACAGGCCTAAATGCATCCAAAATACTTATAACTTTGAAAAGCTGCAAACAAAAGTACAGTACATTCAACAACATTGTTAACTTAAATTGTAGGCAAAACTTAAATCACATTATACCAGGCCTGCCCAACAGGTAGACCGGGGGCTACCAGTAGCCCGTGAAGGGTTCAAAAGTAGCCCACCAGCCATCAATAAAAATGTGAGGGGATAAGTTCTCCACATCTACCTCCCAAACCTCAAGGACCACCACTGCCCCAGCGAAGCTCTGGGTCTGCCAGCCTACTGTCTCAGCCGAGCGAGGCAATTCAAGGGCCATGGCAGTCCCCTGCTCTCCCGACCGGCCAGATGATTGGCACGCCACTGTCTCATGACCAATTGAGTTTTTGGTGCAGAGTGGAGAAAGGGAAGTGTGTGCATGGTCAGCCTTACCATAGGAATGCACTGAAATATGTTCCCTCCAGAAAGGATTAATTGATTTTTAATGTGTTCCTATAGGAAACAACTGCTCTACTTATAATTTTTTTTTTTTTTACTTATGAGCATATGCTTGGAACAGATAAAATTCATAAGTAGAGGCTTTAGTGTAGTACGGTAGCCCTCAGGCACTTTCGTCTGGAAAAAGTAGACCTTGGCCTGTTCAAAGTTGGACAGCCCTGCCCTATAAGTTGGAAGTGACTTTACATTGCATACCACATATTGTTTGCATATATAATTCTGCTTCTTTCCCAAATATATAGACATACCGTTGCAATTCCAGCTTCACATCTGCCTTCCTACTGTGATTCACCTTCACCAGTAAATAAAGTGGATTTTTTTGTTTGTTTAACTTTTGTCTGTTCTTCTGGTGGCAAAAGATACTTCAGTTCATTAATTTCAAAATATTTATTTTTCACTCCTCAGCAGAAATAGAAAACTACAGCATAGGTCAAGAATTCTGTGAATCTTTCAATTTGCATTTTATATTGTATATTACATATTCTACTTTTGGGAAGTTCTATAATATTCAAATCAATTAAATGTGCAAGTGCTTGCATTTACAACATAGACCATTCTCCTCATTTGCTGCTTAGATTACTGTATCCAATAAACCTTAGCTTTTCATGCATGCCTACCAGCAGGATTTTCTTTTATGTAAAAGCTCCCCTAAGAGCCATACCTATTCTCAGAATTTTAATCAGCAGGTGGTGTGAGGCATTGCCAGTTACATAATCCCTGCCTGTAGTTACCACATTTCTACTGCATATGCTTTGCTGAGTGGAGAAAGTAAAACAGGGTTTAGATTAGTTGTTAAATACATTCCCCTGAAACCTTACTTAATAGATCTTTCACTTTTTTCACAGTCCTTGTTTACTTTTTGATCATTTTCTTCAGAAGGTCTCTTTACACATTCCACATTTGAAGTGTAAAACTGGTGTTGATCCATACACCAACCATAGAACACTGGGAAATACAAAAGTTCAACAAAGAAGAACAATTTATACATAAACCCAACAAAGAAGATGCAACAAAATTGTTTGCAGCAGACACACATACCACACAGAAGACAGCCATTGGAAAGTTAGAAATGGCTCTGGTGCACTGTTGAGTTGATGCTCAGAGGCAAAAGAAATCTTGTATACTATTAAAGCAGGGACGGGCAAAGTTCAGCCCTCTAGATATTGCTGGGCTGGCCAGGATTTCTGGGAATTGCAGTCCAAGAACATCTGGGGACCCACAGGTTGAGAACTACTGGTCTAGCTTATACAGTTCTTCCTAAGTCCTGCAAAAAACTGTGACTTCAAGTGCTACCAAGGGGTAACTGTGCTTTCTATTGCAGCAAAACCAACTAAAAGTTAAGTGGCACTTTAAAAGATAGAAAGTTTTCTTTGGTATAAGTTTTCCTACAGGACATTTTTTCACATGCTGATTAAAAAAGAGTTTGAACTATCAGTATTTTAATAGGCACCAACCACCTGGATTTACTTTCAGTCTGGATGTGAAACATGACCTATTGGGGAGATTTTCTAGCTGTGCAGAGCTAGTTGAGAAGCTAAGCGAGTTGGAGTACCTGGCTGTGGAGCCAGGAGAAAGCAGGGTTGCACACTGTGACAACTAATAAGAGATAGTGAAACAGACTAAAAGGAACTTGTGGACACAATGTTAATAGCAATTGGTCCTCCTCAACCTTTCAGCACCCTTTGATACCATTGACTATGGTATCCTCCTGTGAATGTTCTCTGAGTTAGGCATTAGGGACCACATTTTGGTGTTGTTCCAGTCCTTCTTGGAGGACCATCCTCAGATAGTACAGCTGAGTGAGACGACTTCCACCACTTGGACTGTCAATTGTGGGGTGCCACAGGGGTCAATCATCTCTCCCATACTTCCTAATGTCTGTATTTTGGGGTTTTAACATTGCATATATTTATTTGTTTGCTTGGTTTTATATTTTATATTTTTAGTTTGATTTTTCACTGCCCAGAGTAGCCCTTGGGCTAGATAGAGCAGTAAACAAATCCAATCCAATCAGATAGATAGATAGATAGATAGATAGATAGATAGATAGATAGATAGA
>JAHTLZ010000275.1:19508769-19520389 GCA_023846285.1 Phrynocephalus versicolor
AGATAGATAGATAGATAGATAGATAGATAGATAGATAGATAGATAGATAGATAGATAGATAGATAGATAGATAGATAGATAGATAGCACTGTGTGATACAGGTGGAGTGAAAAATCATTGTCTTAAATCACTTTCCCATGTTTTGAAACTACCTGCCTGTTACAGCTTCCTTCCTTTTCTTAAAGCCCTCTTCTCTCCAGAAGTCCAAGCCAAACAGCATTGCTAGATTCCTGCCCTGTTTCAAGGTGGCTGGATTCCTAACTGGAGCATACCTGAGGACTAGGGAAGTACTTCAGTGTGGTTGGGAACATGCAAATAATTGCTACATACTGGGTGAATAACTAGTCCTGTAAGGCTAAAAAGAATAGGATGCATAATTCTCAGTGTAAATGTATATTACTGGCCTGGAAATCTTTTGTGAACATTTGTTGTGTTTTCCAATAAAATCTTTCCGTTTGATTTTTCAGTTAAATGGAACAGGTGGCTGGTTTATAGTTTATATATGTGTCACAGGGTGGACAGGCTGTGCATAACTGGTCAAATTAGCAGCAAAGAAGGGACCATTTTAATCAGGAAAGCAACTTGAGCTGTACACCTAAAGGGGATGGAATCTGTATTGCTGGAGAGCCAGCGGGAAAAGTTATATGCCCTCTCTTTTCCAATGACACTGATACTAATCCTTATCTTCTGCATGTGGAATTTCTATAGACAAAATGTTGTAGAAAAATAATTTACAGTCTCATGTCATTGCTTGCTTAGCATTAAATATACTGCCAAAACAGTCCTATAAGTTGTATCATTTGTTGGGGCTTCTTCTGTGAACTGATCAAAAATTTAGGGCTAATTACAAATCAAAAATAAGCCTGGTTTCTGACAAAGTCACTTGCAGCTCCTCCCAAGCAGTTTTAAGATGTCTACTAAGAATGTTGTTTCACATTTCAGAACCTTCTCTTTTCAGCATCTTAGCTGAACCCATTCCAAATGTTTGAGTTCTGGAGTGACTGTTTAGGAAGTGTTCTAGAGGTCTTACTTACTGGTAAGTGTAAGATTACAATCTAATCAAGTACGCCACATGCCTTACTTTACAGATAAGGCCCTCTGGTTGAAGAGCTGTTAGAAAACTGTCCTCTGTTTCACGGTAACCTCTGTCTAAAGGCTGTCCATTCCAGCTCTGGTTTAAACATAAGGAACATGAAGAAGGGCAGGCAGAGGCAGCAATTAAAGAAGCTAATCAAGATTTAGCACTTGGGCAAGAGGCACACAGGTCACCTAGTGAGAGACTTTCTCATCACAGTAAAATGGACTATTTCTCTTTAGAATGTTTTAATTATTTCTGAACGTACAACTCTACATATAAATTAACAAATGCAAATGTAATGCAAACTTCTACCCAAACTGTTGCATTTTGGGGTGTGTTGTACACTGTATTGTCTGTTTTGTCGTGATGTGAAAATAGCTACCAGATATCTGATCAAACATTTCTGTTTAATTTCACTCTGTGTTGAAGTAGTGGGGGGTTAAAACATTTACCTCTAGCTCTTTGCACAAATTTTAAAAAATGAACAGCAGAGTTTCAGTCATTCTATTAATTAACCATTTCTGAATTGAACAAGGTATTGACAAGAATGCATGAAAAATAGTGTACTAATTAAACCGTTTCTTTGTCAGAAATGCAACTACAGCATCTACCAATTGACCAAAATTTAGCAAATAATCACTACTAGTATCACATTTCCCCTAACTTACAGTATATTCTTCTTGGGGAATTTAAGCTGACTTTGCAATTGAGACAACACAGATCTTTAGGGGAAGATTCTCTGTAGTTCTAGGTCTTTAATATGCATTTCTGGGCAAAATGTTAGAACATGTATTTTTTTTTTTAGGACATTTAGAAATGCAGCTCATTTGTCTTTCTTTTTAGGATGCAGTTTGTGGTAGCCATGCCTTTGAAGGCTTTCATTAATGCATCCAAATGACACTTGGTAGAAGCTGCTGGTACAGTATTTGCAGAGGGGCCTTACAAGTATGTATGCATGGGGGAGGGGGTGAATACAGCAGGCCTTGTTTTCCTTTTGTTGGAACAAGAAATAGCCAAAGAAATTAACAGTCAACAGAACTGTAATTATTGAGAGAACTTTTTTTACACATTGCATAATTAACCTGTGTAAATCAAAGCCAAATACAAAACCAGGGGCTTATTCAAATTGGTGTCATTTGGGAAACCTACTTGTATCCCAATGAAGATGATAGGTGCAATCTGTTGCCCAGGGAAATCTACAACATACTTCAGTGATTGCTATAGAGCAAGACCTAAATTTAAAACATATAGTCAAAAAAGAGACAGATCACTTTAAATTGTGTTTGGAAATAGAAAGAAAGTTTATTAAGGGTGTCAGATAAGTTGCTGTGTTATGAGCCAAGTCACCATCTGGTTCAATATTGAACAGGCCAGTAAATGACTGAGGTTGTTTTAACCTACAATACAGATATAACTTAATGATCTGAACTATTTCATATTTTCCTGGGGAACAACTGAGTTCAATCCACCACAGAGCCATGGAGCTTCAAAGATGATCTCGGACCAATCAGTGTTTCTCCATATAACTTGCCTGAAAAAAAAATGCTGGGAGAATAATATATCTCTATGCAGAAGCAACAATAGATTCATTGGGAGCTACTGAAAGGTCTTGACGAAAGTATGAGACGATCTGAGGCATTACACTCAGGCTTTGCAACTCACTCCCACAGGAGGCCAAGCTGGATCCATCTTTGTCTTTCTGAAAGTGGGCGAGGACATTTCTCTTCAGGGAAGCTTCCTCTTACGACTGGCTCCCTCAGTGGGATTTTAAATGGGTGGGTTTGCCTTGGTCCTTTGAATGTGTTTTTGGCGTTGCTTACGTTTGTCATATTTAGGATGATCTTTTTAACCTTTTTTTTTAACCATAATGTCTTGATGTAAGCCACCTTGGGTCCTTCTTAAGGAGACTTTCCATTAATTAAGTGTACTTAGGACAACAGCCTTAAATGAAGACTTTCCTGGAAATTAAATTTGAAAGCTTAAACCAAACATAATGCCAACATATCTCACATAAACTCTTTCTGTTCCCCCTGCAATTCTAGGGGCAGTCTGAAAATTAGTCCTAGAGGGTTTCCCAACCTCTGCAGCAGGCTTTTGGGGTTCTTGGTGAACTCTGGTTGCCCTCATTTAGAATTCTGTCACACATGCAGACATCCAGTGTTAGATACTGTACAGCCAACTTGTGTATATAAGTGACAGTATATGACAGATCATCATTGGAGAAGGTAGTAATTCCATATTAATAATTTATTTGAAACCTTGTCAATGTCCATAGAAATAAGGATTAGATGAACCATAGAGATTGATATTGGCAAGTAGATATTCTCAGCCAGCATAAGACTACTGTAATCGCAAAAGTATCTCTAAAGCTAATTGCTTCTAGGACAGAGTTCCATAGTTATCCATCCTGGGTAACTGTAAGACCTGCAGAACTCATTAATAAGCAAAAAGGTGACTAGAAGTCAGGATTACCACATAATGTCTGTCAGCGACCCTTCACCACCAGCTCGTCTTTTTGTGATGAGCAGTAAAGAGATCTGGAGATTTCAAAAACTTGACCATTTTCAAAATGAATGCGGATCTACTACAGATTTTATCCAAATGTGGACTTCAGAGTTTTCTTTGAGTCAGTTTGGCTGCCTTTGGTTTTATATTGGAAACGAGTCCCGCAAAATGCCAGGATGAAAAAACAGAACTTTTTGAGACTTTTGAAGAAATAATTGTGGCAAGGAATTTAATAAACTTAATAAACTTAATAATTCAATTCAATTTAGAAATCTGTTAGATCCCCAGGAGCGTCGAGCCTTTATGTTGGCCAGACTAAATATTTTTCCTTCTGCTGTGTCTTCCGGCAGATATTGTAGAATTCCTTATAAGAGTAGGCTGTGTTGGTTCTGCCGGTTAGAACCCGACACGATCTTCCATATCCTAATAAGTTGTCCGGCACATCATACCATCCGACAACAACTTCTTGGAGCCTTCATTTCTAAAATACCACCAGTACCAGAGATTATTACTACACGTCTTTTGGCAGATAAAAATCCTCACTTGACAGATTCAGTGGCTAAATACTTATTACTTGTCTATCAGAAAAAACACTCCGTCTCCCAGGTCAGACCTGTTTTAAGCGAAGAGTAATTTTAGATAGCCTCCTTTATATTTATATTGATCCACCAAGTATATCTGTACTTTTGCAAATATATTTTATGCCAATAAAGGTGAATTGAATTGAATTGAACTTAATAAATAAATACATGAAACATCTTTTTGTAGTTTTCTTACGTCATTCTTAAAAGTGTTGGAAGAAAGAGCTGCATGCCCCACAGATTGCACCTGAATGTCTTATGCTAGCCTGTAAAAATCAACCCCTGATGAGATTAAATACATACTCCTTATGCCAGGAAGAGCAAAGTGGCATACAAAACCTTACAAAACAGTTGATTCAGTTCTCATGAACCCATAATACTATTTCACGTTCATCAAATGCAAGGTCCATTGAAAAAGGCATTAACTTCAGAGCCCTCTCCCATTAAGACACATTAAAAAGCCAAGAAAAATGTAAGATAAATAAATAGAGGCAACATGCATTTTTTTACTTACATTCTGCTTACCCACTACTGCAAACGTGTCTGGATGGTCATGCCTATCTAGCAGAATCTTTACAATTAGGTTTAAGTCGATCACACTTCCCTATTAATACACAGGACTGATTGAATAAGATGCATGCTGTTGTTATGCAAATACACCCCTCCATGAAAACAGATAATTCCACTTGTATGGCTATACACTAAAAACCAGTCTTACATTTACTGACATGGCCATCATAAACTTTACATCTAGTCTTGGACTGAAATTGAGGTCTCCCATATTTCATTCTTTGCAGACACCTTAAATCCCTTGTCTGACCTTGTAAATCCGCCATGTAGATTCCAATACACATTATCCAGAAAGAGCTCATATAAAATGCTGCTTTTCTTGTTTGCATGACAAAAAGTGAATAGTAAATCCTGCAATTGGAGCAGATAATCACCATTGTGTGAAAAAGGCTTCAATCCACATTTCCCCCCTTCCAAACTGAGGTTCAGCTGTCTGTTTCCCTAATCATTTTATATTACAAGTGGAGGTCACAAATCTACAATACACATTTTTCATTGAAGAGTTTCCAGTCTCTTAGACTGGATATGAGGTATGAGGGAAAGCAGGTTCTAATTAATCTGTTGGCCCTCACTGCAGGTGCATTCCTTGAAACATTTCATACCCCCAATTCCAAAAACAGTGTAACTCTTTTAGTTAAGTGGAATGAGTTAAGATTCATAGTCCTGAGTCCAAAAGTTCTGATATGTGGTGCTACACCACATGTTTGCTTCCTCCTGAAGGAAATGCTACACAAGAATTAATCAAGTATGGGGCTCTCTAGACAAATATTCTTGGTGTACTTTCAAAGTGGTAGCCATGCAAAATCAGGTTCAGCATGTATAGCAAATGTTGATTATTACCATTTTATAATCTTTTCCTTGGATAATGAGTTACTGAGACGTGTGTGAAAGATCACCGCCACCACCGCCAGGGGTTTGATTTCAGAGTGATTTCAATAACCTTATAAAGATCTTTGCAATCAGTAACTCAATAATGTGCACATAGATTTATGCAGAAGCTGCCAGAGCTCCTTCTCCCAGTGAGAACCACCTGCAATACCTGGTCACCCCACACCAGGTGTTCGAGGTCATTAACACCAAGAGACAGCCATAAGGAGAAAATAAGAAACCAGGCTTTCTCAGCAGTTGCCCAATGGCTATAGAACAACTTGCCACCTGACATCTGCCTGGCCCCCTCTGTGAGTTCCTTTAAAGGAAGAATGAAGACCCAGTCCTTCAGTCAGGCATTCCCACAAGCCAGAAAATGATCCCAGTGTACACCTACAATGATTTTATATTACCTGCCCAAGCAATTTTTACTTCTAATTGTTTTAAGTTGCATTTTATTGTATGGATGCTGTTGTTATGTTTCTTGATTTATTTGCTATTACTCTACTTTCATTTGTGTTGGTTGCTATGTACTGTATATGCTGTGAACTGCCCAGAGTGATCCTGCTGTCAGATGGGCAGTATATAAGCCAAATAAATAAATAGATGCTCAGTAATCTTTAATTTATAGGGGCAAATGAAGGAAGGAAGATGGATGGACAGACGGACAGATGGTGGACAGGCAGATAGATAGATAGATAGATAGATAGATAGATAGATAGATAGATAGATAGATAGATAGATAGATAGATAGATCTTATTTACAATTTTCCTAATACATATCTATTTCTAATTCCTAATACATATCTATTTCTAATTGTGCAGGCTAGGAAACATCACATGCACATCCTCAAATCCAATGGCGCAGATTCATCACAAATCCCTAATGATGGCTATCACGGGAGCCACAGTAATATCTGCAGTGGACAACAGTGGCATGGGAAGGAGCTCTGGCAGGAACTTTTTGCCCATGCATCCAGCTTCCAAATCGCATGAGCATAGCAGAAAATAGAAATGTGTAGAGATAGTTGTGATACACGCATAATGTAAGAAGGAGTCTTTGAGGTAATTACTGTATAATTAATAACAATTACAAGTCATCAAGTCAATTCTGACTTGGGAATCCTTTTCCAGGGTTTTCTAGACATGGAGTACTTGAGTGGTTTACCATTTCCTTTCTCTAAGGGTGTCCAGGAATACTAAATTATCCAGCCAACTCTTACAAATAATCAGGCACAATTTTGAACTGTATTCCTGAGTCAATTCAGTTATTAATATGTGCCACCAACCACTGAAACCATGGTTTGGATAACTGACAACATGTCCTTAAGCCAGTATTTTCAACCAATGTAATAGTTTTGTGTTGTTCTTGTTTTAGTAATGTTGTTGTTTCCTTAATGTTCCCCTCTTTCGTTCTTTTCTTATTCTAGATCATTGTTATATATTGAAAATAACATGTGGGCTTGGATCACTCTATCTTCTAATGGCCACATGTCTTGTGAGCTGCTTTCTGTTACAGCACTAGAGCTGCAATTTATTTGTTGCATTTGGGAGTGCTCCATGTCTGCATTCTGGGTGGATACTTAATTCAAATAGAACTGTGAGTGGCATTCTCTTTGGTAACAATCTTGTGATGTATGTAGTGGGTCATGACACAGAAAGGATAACACAGAAAACTTCTCACAAGTTTTAAAATACTATCAGAAGTAATAGAGCACAATTTCAGATATAAGGTAATATCCATGCTAGACTGATGTATTGCTGTAGCACTATGCCACTCATTAAAGGGGAAAAGAGAAGGCACCATGGCCCATAGAAAAACAGCTGTGACAAAAAGCAGGGGTGAAAGGGATGAGGGGGGTATTCATAATTAAAAAGGTGAGAAATCTAAGCAATCTGAGGTGCTGTCTGGATCCTTCTCATGGAAGAAGAAATGTCACCTGCGTGAACTGTGGGAGACAAAATAGATTGCTCCAAATATAAGAACCTTCTAAAATGATCCAGATTGCTCCAAACTCCCTTGTCTAGTCATGCCCAATTTGTGAGAATTTCCAGATTAAAAACACCTCCTGCTAGCAATTAGAAGATGCATACATCTTTTAATCCTTAAGAGATTTTGTGTACCCTGAGCAGCAAGGGAGAAAGTTTGATAAACGAGCAAACAATAAAATCTGGGGACTCAAGTAATTTTCAAGAAAAGTAATTTTACAAGCTCTGTGGTTTTGTAATTCTAGTTTGAAAGGGCAATATAAATTGTAATTCGATGGGTCTGCTATAGTTAGCACTAAACAGGATATAATGAATTAACTTTGGATTGTGTGGCAGAGGAGAGAGTTTACAGTCCTAGGCTCATTTGCATAACACAAAAGCATGGCATAATACTAACCATGATGATCATCAGCCTTAGGCAGCATAATTTACCAGTAAAACAAACAGTTTGTATAACAAACCTTAGGCAGCATAATTTACCAGTAAAACAAACAGTTTGTATAACATATAATCTGTACAACATAAAACATTCCGGAGATAGGGGAAATTTGCTTAACAGAATTGTCTATGGGGCAAATTCGTACAACATAAAAATGGTTACTCTGTTTTCAATGCATTCCTATGGGAAATTTGTATAAAGGAAAGTTTGCTTAACATAATTTCATTTGGAACGAATTAATTCCTTTATAGAAGGTACCACTGTATAATTTCAGCTCTGCAAATCATATTTCAAGAAGAGGAAATGATCTGGGGACTGGAGTAATTCTGAATATACAGTGGGAAACACAAGAGTCGGCACTCAATGAAACTTTTGGGTGTTAGATCTCAAACAAAGAAGAGAAAGTACTTTTTCACCCAGAGGATCACTGGTCTATGGAACTCCCTGCAAGAAGAAGTGGTGACAGCTGTTGACAGCTTTAAAAAAGGACTGGACAAGTTCATGGAGAACAAGGGTATCAATGGCTATCAATAAGGACAAACTCCTGGTTGGAGAAATAGGCAGGATATCTCTCAATGACATTTGCAGGGAATTGTAACCAAGTGAAGACATCTGCTTGGGAATCCCCTGAAGCAAATAGTGAGCCGCTGTATGAGACAGAATGCTGGACAGGATGGGCTGTAGGCGTGGCCTGTTCCAGCAAGGCTGTTCTTATGTTCTTATCCTGAATCATCATTGCTACACCCCAAAAGGAAAATCTAGAAAATGCAAGCACCTAGATCGGTCAGTATAAACAAATGAATTGCTGGTTTTTTTTTTTTGCAACATTAGTAACTTTTATTTCCTCATTCAAAACCAGAATATTTTAAAATAATTTGCACTGGAGCAGGGATAACTTACCAAATTATACTGTAATTGGGGAAACCCATTTCTCTGCTCAATATTGTGAGGACTGCAGGGAAAACAGGGAAGTCTGTTAGGGGATGCTGGTTGACGATGCCTTTTTCACATGACCCCTAAGATCCACTGGCCACTTAAATTCGGACCAGAGATCTTGGGGGCTTGTCGCTCTTCCTGTGTTCCCACCCCCTCCGCACTCCTGGCTGCTGGCTGCGTGAGGGGAGGGAGAAAAAAAAGGAGGAAAAGAACGTGTCTCACCTCCATTCTGCCATCTTGCTCTTGCCCCGGCAGCATTCCATTCTCTTAAGTAGCTCTTAAAGGGGCGGGGGGCCAAAAAACAACAAACAGAAGGGAGGAGAGCCCGGCACTCTTAAGTTACATCCTCATCAGGAATTCTTCAGCCCTGGAGAGCAGGTACTTGAAAAGTGTGCTGGGGCACGCTTAGGTGGGTTGGTCACACTTAATTTTCTGTAAACTCCAGAGCTGGTGGGGAAACAATTTTAAGCTCCAGAGCTAGGAGCCATTTGCCGCGGAGTTTAGGGGTCGTGTGAAAAGGCTCTTAGTCCCTGCAGTTTAGAACATCTTGGGGATTTGACTGTGTGGATGGAATCTGGCTCTACTATGCCACTTCCAAAAGGAGAACAGATTTTAAACCTTTTCACTGTAAAAAAAAAAGCCTAGTCAGTAAGAAAGAACATAATGGAGATTCACAGAGGAAAATTAATAAGACGATGCATCTAATATAGTTGCAATTAGATTTCAGACAGTAATACCAGAGGAAAGAACTTGTATTAATTTCAGTTTTATTACTCCTCCAAGTAATCTTCTGAGATAATTGGTGCTATTGTAGTTACACATTTGATGTTTTACCAGAAAACCAGCTATTTCCATTTCAGAAAACAAGTTGTACACAAAGTAACTTAAATAAACTTTACATGCTATATTTAAAATTGGGAGAGGTCATAATTCTTAAAAATGTGAATACCATTTCAAAAATGGTATTCACATTTTTAAGAATTATGACCTCTCCCAACTTTAAATATAACATGTAAAGTTTATTTAAGTTACTTTGTGCATATCTTTTGGGACTTCTAAATGTGGAAAAAAACCGCTCCCTGTTTAAAACTACTAGTAATATAATTAATTTAAAAATTAGCAGAAGATACTGGACACAATTTTCAGTCTTGATAAAAGGAAGTATGTGGATTAGAAAGACTCTTCATTCAAGCATTCTTTTACTACATCTATTGACAGGAGACAGAGAGTATATTACACCCTCCATTTTTAGCATAAATCTGTGGCATACTGACTTACATGGTGTGTTCCATAGTGTTCAGCATGTTGTTGATGTTGCTGATCCAGTAGCAGTGAGCAACTTGTGGCTTCCCAGATATAACTGAGTTACAATTACTTTCAGCTCTAGCCAGCCTATTCAATGTGAGGGATGGTGGGATTTGCAATCCAGCAGCAACATTTAGAGCGTGGCACCCTGAAGTATATTCTGTTCAGCAGCTTTTGAAACAGGATTTTTAAAAATTGGCAATTCACAGCCTTAGTGCCATATTTACTAAATGATGAACCAGAATCTAATACTTATAGAGAATAATTAATTTTATTTGATAAGACTTAGTGGTTGTTAAATTACCCCATGACCGCATGACTCATAATATTAACTGCTCGGATACCTGTCAGAGCATATTAATTACATATGAATATGTTTGCATATGTTCTTCACCATGGAAATTATGTAGAGAAAAATGTAATTAATGTGAACCTGCAATAGTAGAGCTACTGAGTATTTTGAGGAATGATTAATCTTCTAAATATTCCTGCATTATGTTGACAGCGCTAGGAGGTGTTCCTCTAGCTTGATTATATCAAAGGGATGTCACACTTCCAAGCTCTCTGCCTCACTTCTGCTTGTGGAATTTCTTATGCCAGTGGCATCAGACTCGCTATATAAAGCCATCCCTTTCGGTCTCTCTTCCCACTTGGGAAGATTGCAGCCGCACCGAGCTGTCTGTTCTCTGCCCAGAAAGGCTGGTGCTGAGGAGAGAGGTCTGTTTTGACAATTGACTGCTAGGCAAAAAGCATGGCTGTGGCTCTTAGTTGGGTGGTAACCTGCGTCTTCCTCACATTTAGCCCTGCTGGTGGATTTATTGAGAAAGGACTCAGACAGAGGATGCTTGAGAAACTAGGGCTTCCTGAAGTCCCTTCCCTTCAGAGGAGAGACTTGGAGAATCTGGTCGTTCCAGAGAATATCAGGAATAAATACATGTCCATGCTGAAGCGTCACCGAGTGAAGAGAAGAGCAATGCCTAGTCTAGCTGGGATCCTAAGGGGAATTCCTGGCAATGCAGGTAAATTTCAGCTTTATTTTTGCATGCATGGGGTGTAAGCAGAAGCAAATGGTGTAAAAGTTTTTTTTCCAGGACTTCAGGAGCTCACAGGCTTTGTGAGAATTATACTCCCAAAACAGTACTTTCAGGAGTTGTAACAAAAAACAAAACCTGCATCCTATTCCGATATTCCAAATGTACTGCTAAATATTTATGGAACAAAGCAGGTTAATAACCATAATCCAAAGCACCAAGACTTTGAAACTCCTGGTGCCAAAGAGTTTAGATTTGCCCTCAGGGAATATTATCTATCTATCTATCTATCTATCTATCTATCTATCTATCTATCTAT
>JAHTLZ010000275.1:19522580-19575324 GCA_023846285.1 Phrynocephalus versicolor
GTGTGTGTGTGTGTGTGTGTGTGTGTGTGTGTGTGTGTGTGTGTGTGCACATTTAAATTAATGACCCCTTCTGCAGTAAACTCAGACATTGAATTTGTGCCCCTTGTCTGCTGTTTATGAGGAAGCACCACTACTACAGTGTGCCTATGACTTTTCACAGCAGACATTACATGCATTTTTGTCTATCTTTGAAAATAATTATTGCAATTTCTTTCAATTTCTAATGTTCTTTTGTTTCACTATCAAGCCTTTTGGGTGGAAGAAGCTGGAAACCTGGAGTATATGTTTTGTTATTAGTAGATTATAGGTTTATCAACTCAAAGGGTCTCTCTAGGCTATATCTCCATTGTTAACAATACATATTTTATCGTTTAGATTAGTTCCAATTATGGAGTCTGGCTGGAGGAATTTTGATGTCACCCAGGCCGTGCATTTGTGGCTCAAATCAAAGAAGGCTGCGCCAATGCTTCTGGAGATCTGGATTGAAGGAGAAAGAATGGGCAGCTACGCCTCTGAAATGGCCAAAGTGGTGCGCTTCACTTCTCAAGATCCCTCCGACAAGGCACTGGGCAAACCTGAGTTAGTGCTTTATACACTGAACTTGGAAGAGTATGGGTGAGTGTCAAACTTTTCATTAGCTGGTGAACTTGTGTTTTCATTTGGGCCCTTTCATACAAAAGAACCTTTTGGCAAACTTGGCTTGAAAGGATAAAGGATACTCATGATTACTGCTAGACATCATAACTTTGTGTTTTTAGGTGGGAAGAGGTGCCACTGTGTACTATCAAGTCCGTTTGCATAACAAACAATCTCTACTCATTTAATGTGTAAAGTATTTGTTAGCATATTATTTAATGCTTTAATTTATCTTGAGAAAATGATCTGTCTGACATTGCTTTTTAAAGATTCAAAGGTTATTCTTTAAAATACTGTACAGCAGGGGTGCCCAAACTTTTTGTAAGGAGGGCCAGATTTGGTGGCTGAGAATGTGTCAGGGGCCGGTTGCTCCCCAACCCTGCCACCCCACTGCAAGCCCCACCCACTTTCTTTTAAAAAAAAACATGGGGTGAAGGAGGGGGAGGGAGGGGTGGGCCAGCCAGCCGCGGGCCACTCAGAATGGCCTGGCGGGCCGGATTTGCCCCCCCCGGGGCGGATTTTGGGCAGGCCTGCTGTACAGTATATTTTAGTGTGAGAAATCCAGGCTTTGAGCCAATGTCTTCCCATAATGTTGATTTGAAATGCACTAGCAGCTAATTACTGTGCGCATCACCATAAACAAAGAAACTGAGAGAGAGGCAGACTCTTGTTCATGGGCTTCTGATCTGGCAGACAAAGAATCAAAAAGACAATTTCCTCCCCCCAAATTTGCTCTGAAGGATTGGTCGCTCCTAACAGGGGGTTGGACTAGATGGCCCTTGAGGTCTCTTCCAACTCTATGATTCCATGATTCTATGAATGCTAGGCAGGTGGTCCTGGGGGCTACAAAATGGGAGGGGGAATGATTCAAGGAATCGTTATGCCCACAAGAGCATTCTGATTGGAATTCCACTCATGAATGCACCTATCAGTGGAAAAAGAAGTCAGATCTAAACCTTTGTATATTTATTTAAGGCCCCATATTTTATTACGTAAATTGTACTGTTTATTCATCTGGCTAGGGAACCTCTTTGAGGGACTGGGTATAAATTCTTGCCATCCCAAAGCTTATTATGTGATCCTGGACTTCTCACCATAACATGAGGTCTGTGGGAAGAGACCACATAGGCCAGACATGTCCAAACGTCAGCCCTCCTGATGTTTTGGACCACAACTCCCAGAATTCCAAGCCTGTATTTCCAATGGCAAAGGACTGTGGGAGTTGTGGTCCAAAACATCTGGAGGTCCAAAGTTTGGACATGCCTGACATAGGCCAAAGAAGGCAATATAGGTGCTTAGCATATTTAAGAGTAAACATGTTCAGACCTATCTAAACATAATAACCTCTGAGTTGTCTCAAGCTCAGTTCTTTCAAAAGCAACCCTCCTTACTTCCACATCAGGAACATAAAGCTGTTGATTCTGCTTTTTCACAGAGGACCCGGGGACTGTAAAGAAGGAGCCTCGACAGACAAGACCACCTGCTGCCGGCAAGAACATTACATCAATTTCCGAGAGCTGACCTGGACTCAGTATTGGATTATCGAGCCAGCTGGCTATCAGGCTTACCACTGTATGGGCAGCTGCCGGCAGCCCAAAAACTTTCTGCACCGTTTTGGTTATGGAGAGAGAAACTGTGCTGTGCTGGAAAGCTCTCCGCTTCCCATGATGTACCTTGTCAAGAAGGGAAACTACACAGAAATCGAGGTGGCAGAATTTCCAAACATGATTGTAGAAAAATGCGGCTGTGTCATGGACAATATAGCTGTTGTCTAGCTATGTACATACAGAGATGCTTTAGTACTAAGAGGTTTTGCTCTGGGACAGTTTTTTCCTACTTAAAAAAAAAACTCTGTAAACACTGCCAACAAATGCAGTGGTCCAGATCCTGATGGTAGATTGACTGTTTCTTGATGAATTTGGTTTCTGGTCTTCTGGCTAAATCCAGAGCTTGGTTCTTTTCCTCTTCCAGCAAAGGAGTTCAGGCTGTAACTATATGGTCCAATACTGCAACATTTGGTCCTCTATACAATGGATTAATTTAATGTGACTTTTATTGATTGTATAACACAAAGGCTAATGTGAATTTGTCTGGCCCTTTTTTTACTATCAGTGCAGCATCCCCCCCGCACCCCAATCACTGGACTCTTCTACTTTTTTTCAAACCAGAATGCTCAAAACAGATTTTAACTTTATAATCATTTGATTTGCTTTTTTAAAAAAAATTGTGCATCATGCCTGTGGGTAATGTTTTGGTGACATAGGTAGTTGGGATGTTCAGGACTTCAGGGACACTTCCCAACACATTATTTTCCCTGATTGTACTCCAAAGCTATTTTATTTTTTTACATATATGAGAATAGTGCTAGCTCACCTTATCACTAAGTTTCAATATTAGTTTAGTGCTGGATCATCCCTGAATGAGATTTTTTTTTTAATTGCAAACAAAATAGAAGCAGCCCAGGCAAAATAAAATACATTCACATGGTACAGTGGTATCTCTTAAAATAAATTTAATTTGTTCTATGGGTCAATTTGTTTTAAGAAAATGTTGTCTTATGAAACGTGGTTTCCCATAGAAATGAATTGAAAATGGATTAATCCATTCCGGAGGCTATTGGTTGCTTCATTTACGAAAATCTTGTCTTACAAACCACAGTTTCACATAGGAATGCAATGGGAATGGACTAATCTGTTCCAGAAGCTAGAATAAAGACAAAAATAACCAGCCCCCCCCCGCCGGGTACATGCAGATTTTTTTTGTCTTGCGAAGCATCCCATCTGGAAATGTTTGTCATGCAAAGCATGCCTATTCCCAGAAATTCTTTTCTTCCTACAAGTTTTTTGTCTTACGAGACATTTGTCTTAAGAGGTACCACTGTATATGGTATTTTTCCACATACTGTATTAGGAAGAACTTTGGAATGCTGCTAACTTTTCTGGAACACTGTATAACCCTTTCAAAACCAAGTGGCTGGACAGTGGGCCATAGAAGGTTTGACAAAGGTGGCACCAGAAAGCAAAGAAGGGGGTGTGGGCTGAAATATGAGTCACATCACATCGAGTGAGAAGAATGGTAAACTCCCAGATCAATCCACAGCTATTTGCGATTACTGTGTCAAGCATAACACTCGCTGTGAATTAAATCATGGCACCCAAATTCTGAGCAATTTGGCTTGCCATTGTAGCTGCAACGTCAGTTATGCTTCCATCTTGGGCAGGAGCAAAGTTCAGTATGCAATTTTCCACAACATTCCAGAATAATACAGGTTGACACCCAGCAAAACGTGTGCATTTTACTGAGCTTTTACTGGGGTGCTTATTTCTATGATGTAGTAATAGCATAGAGTGTACTGTAATCCTAAATTCCAGAGTCACTTGTTAATACTTAGCATCAAGGTCTCCATTCTCAACTCTGTCACCTCTGAACTTGTTAGGCAGCTCTGGGCAAATCCAACGCTTGGGATTTTTACCTTTTTCTTTGGAAGCGCACATTAACTGGGGGTTTCAGTGAGATGAAATCCAAAAATATAATATTCTTAGTTCTGGGCAAACCACTGAGTTTCAATGCCTTGTCTGCCATATTGGGTGGACAGTAATACAGTGGACTCTTGTATAACAAACAGTTTGTATACCATAAAATTTGTACAACACAAAAAATTCCGGAGATAGGCGAAATTTGCTTAACAGAATTGCCTACGGGGCAAATCTGTACAACATAAAAATGGAATCACTCTGTTTTCAATGCATTCCTATGGGAAATTTGTATAAAGGAAAAATTGCTTAACATAATTTCATTTGGAACGAATTAATTCCTTTATAGAAGGTACCACTGTACTTTTCCATCTTGCAGGGTTTTCCTAAGGATTTATTTCAAATTGTATTGGGAATGTTATGTCAATGCTAAACTCTTTTATTATTTATAGTAAGAGGCTCAGTAGTGGTTTCCCCTCACTAGCTTACAGAATTCTTTGATCTATGGTTGCTGATTCGTAAGAATAGGCTACCTACCAAATCATGTTTATTTGTAGGACTCCTTCTCCCTGAAAATTGTATACTGTCAAGGTTTAATCTTTTGAGTGTATAGTATTAAAACAAATAAGGGAGCTTTAAAAACAGCAAGCCTGAAAATGCGAATTGTACTCCAGATTTTTAAGAAATAATTTAGGACATTTTCAACATTTCAGTCTGTTATGAATTATCACTTATGTTTTGATGACTTCATTCTTCTCATATAAAAAGGAATGAAATGTGATTTTAACCTTACATGGTTTCAGTTTTGCTTTAGTATTACAGGATACCTGGTTCTGATTTTGCTTTAGACACTACCTAGCGCAGGCAAAGTGTTATGAAATTCAGTTTTTAAACCACTTAAGAAATAAATCATGAACATAATTGGAAGGACCATATCAAAAGCAGGCATCATAAGACAGCAGCAACAGCATTACACTTACAGCATAAATGCATCTCAGTATTTTTTTTGGTCTGTCTTTATCAGACATAGAGATACAGTATTGGAAACCTGCCAGGAAAATGTACCCATAAAAACTGCACATTCTCCCCTGTATTAAAGTGAACTGTGAAATCTTGCTTTTTCCCCAAGCAACTCAAGTCTATAAGTAAAAGTTGCTGCTAGAGAGAGAAAGAACTGTCTCTACCTTTTCACGTAATATATCAGTTCCTGAAATGATCTATAGTCACTGTTCCCAACATGAGACTTTTGCTACAACTGCAAACATCCTATACAATAGTTTAATGCTTTGCCACTCTTCACTGTATAATTTCCTATCATACAAATACACCTGCTTCTGCACAACCATGTGAAAACAGCAGTAATGAAACTCAGTCTCCTGCAACTATCGCTTGTAGTTTAGGCCAATTTACAATTATGCAAGTGTACAATTTTGTGTTGAATCCAAAAGATTTTAGAAAGGCAAGGATTTGGCTAGATCACACACAGAGAAACTTCCACATGTCTGTGTCCTACTTGAATGTATCCGTAACAATTTCCTGGTGATCTTTAAACTGCTCATCTTTGCCTCAATAGTACCTGTCAACAGACAATGCTGAGAGATAGGACTATCCAGCAAATAATGAGCAGGAAAAACTGTCCTATGAATGACATTCTTTCCCAATGACTGCACATCTATACTTTACCAGCTAGAAAGATATTAGCAAGCACTTATCTGTAAATATAGTCTAGCACTCCTTCATATATATATTATATATATATAATAGCTGAAAACTGATTGTGAACTTCCTTAATTGCTCAGTGGAACTAATGTGTAGGGAAGCTTGCCTGAGTATGTTTGCAGGATCAAGTCCTTTTCTAATTGTAACATATAGTTATTGTAATTGTAAAATACTCCCTTCTCCCAGTTCTGTATATTTTGACGTGCAAGATAAACAATAAAGTGTAGAAATGGAATAACTGATTTGAATTTTAAAATATAATTCAGTTCTGTGTATTTACATCTGTTCTTCAGACCATTACTTTCATGGTACTTAAATACTTTAAGTACATATACACACATTATTAGCCCCCTTAGATCCTTTTAAGGAGGAAGGCAGGATAAAAAAAGTTATAAATAAATAAAACACTTATTTAAAACATTACTCTTTAATAATAATGTTTGTTTTATGATGGACTGTTGAATCGTATATATATTCTTCAGATGTATAAAAGAATCGCTGCCAGATGGGCACTATAAAAATCCAATTAATTAATTGCACGGGCCATGAAGGTTCATTGCACCAGCCATGAAGGTTTTCAAATGAGAGTGCAGGTTAAGAGCTTGTTTTATTTTTCTTTATATTTGTCTTTAATTTGTTTTCAATACCCTTTCTTATTTTTCAAACAATTTCTAGTCATGGGGCAAATAGTCTTGTGTGTGTATGGCTACAAATTGCATTTTATTATTGTCATATTAAAAACACAGAGTAAGATACAGTTGTTAGTCACAAGCAGAGCAGATTCCGCAGCCAGGTACCTAAACCATGGTGGGGACGTGGACTTCTAGCCAACTTCTTTTGTGAGTTTTGGCATTTTGTGTCTACAGTATGTGATCTATTGGACCCCAGAATGAATTATCAACTTCAAAGCCCCCCCCAAAAAAATTTCTAATTGCAATGTTATGTGCTTGAAAATAGAGACCCCAAACCTCTCTAAATCGGGGGTGCTTCAAGGGGAGAGCTCCATTGTAATTTCCACGCTGCCAGCTGCCTGGGATCACTATTTTCAAGCACATAGCATTGCATTTAGAATTTTTTTCTAGGGGCACCCCTTTGAAGCTGAATAACTCAGCCCCTTGAACCCCAAATCTCTCCAAATTGGCAGGGCTTGAAGGATAGAGTCCAAGGAAGGTACCCACCAAATTTGGTGCCTCTAGGACTCCAGGGGAGCTGTTTTATAATGAAACGAATCACTTTGTTTTAAACTTTAAAAAACACTGTTTCATTTCGTTACTAACATAACACTGCTTCCCCATTTTGTTTTGCTTTGTTTTGTTTCATTAGCTAACAAAACGATGAAACAGTGTTTCATTTTTCGTTTGGCTCCCATCCCTACTTTCCTTATAACACTGTAACAAACACAGAATATTTTTCAGTTGTGATGCTATTTTTCGCTCAAAATAAATTGATTAGTAGATGCCAAATTGGGCCAGATAACAACACTGAATGCAAATTTCTCAACTATTTACAACAACATAGCACTTTAATTATTGTTTTATATTGCTAAAGTAGCCACAGAGATGGATTTTGATGAATAGTGATGTGTTGCTGATCATGACCATGATGGAAAACAACCAATGAACCCATAGCCCCAATCAGACTTGCTAATGTTATAGCTGTGTGTAAAGGCCAGTTTTCAAACAACTATCTGGAAAAATAATATGTTTGCATTGATACCACATGTAATCATGGAGATATATTTCTTTAATTCTTCTTCCCACATTAATTTCCCTTTCTTTGTTTGTTTAAACCCGTTTCTCCTCGCTCCACTCTTTATTTTTCTGCTGAATCTTACCATCTGCTCAAACTGGTAATAGGAGGAGAATGCTACACCTTAAAATTGTTTTGTTATTTTTGTTGGTTTGGTTGGTTGATAGCATCTCTTTTTCTAGAAGACAAAGGCCCATGTCTAATTTTGCTTCAGTTGGGATAGGCTCATTGAATCATCTGCCGAGTGATACTGCAGTACATTTGAGGGCCATTGATTCACTGAGCCCACTCTGGCTGGGGCTGCCAACTGGTCAGGCCAAATTGCTTTGACTATATACTACCAGCCTATTTTGGACTGCCATATTAGATCCTGACCTGGGGGGGGGGCAGGGAGTGCAGAGAATAGGGAATTCTCCCTCCTGCTTCTGAAAACAAAATATGATTGGAAATAGTAAAAAAAAATCTGTTTTTTTCCTGTCCTTCAAGTAGTTCAAAAGCATTAAGTGAATCAATTATAAAACACACTGAAAGCAACATCTTATTTTACTGTTAGTTCATGTGAAAATATCCAGCCTATTTTAAGTGCAGTGGTACCTTGTATAAAGGAATTAATTCGTTCCAAATGAAATTATGTTAAGCAAATTTTCTTTTATACAAATTTCCCATAGGAATGCATTGAAAATGGAGTAATCCCTAACCGCGACCATTTTTATGTTGTACGGATTCACTGCATAGGCGATTCTGTTAAGCAAATTTCCCCTATCCCTGGAATTTTTATGTTGTACAGATTTTATGTTATACAAACCATTATGAGGGCCCACTGTACTTTGCAATCAGTTTTATTTTACTGCTACAGAAGAAGTAGACTGCAGTAAAAGAAAAATTATGCTAAATAAAGCTTTTTCTCTAAGATGCCATAAGATTCCCCCTTGCTTTTATTTTTCTGGAATAAGTCAAGTATTTGTTATTTCTCCCACTTAAATCAATAGGGTTTTTAATATGTTTCAATTCTGGACTGACTGTGCAAGTATTTTCTCTTTTCTCTATCCTAAATGGTGTTTTCAAAATTGCCTTATCTTGGTGAACATCCAAGAATATATCTTTAAAAAAAATGGGATTTCGGAGAGAACCTGAGAGGTAACACTAGACATGGGTCCCTCCTGGGAGAAAGGCGGCATAAAAATAAAGTTATAATAATAATTATTAAACTACTCTTGTGGACATCAAGTGTTGGGGGAAATGTGAAGGATGGTGTCACTCATGTTATGGGAATGGTGAATCTGCCCAAGGCTGTCGTTTGAATTTTGGGAGAGGATTCAGCACCTTGGAGAGGTCATCTGTAGTTCAGACTGAAACTCCAAGTGGATTCACTGTGTGCGACTTTGTGTGTGTGTATTTATTTATTTTATTTATTTATTTTTATATTTATACCCCGCCTATCTTCGAACCCGAACTCTAGGCGGCTTACAACATAGGTAATATACAATATAAACAAACAACCATAACAGGATAAACAGCTATGTGGGGACGCCCCAGCGTCACCACGACAACAAGCCTATTAAAAATATAATCAATCTATTCTATAGTATTGTATTGATGGCGGGAAGGAAAAAAAAACCTAGGTCTCGCCAAAGGCCTCTCGGAAGAGATAGGTTTTTAGAACCTTCCAAAAGGCCAGCAGGGACTCTGCAGAGCGCACTTCACTAGGGATGGTATTCCACAGAGTGGGGGCTGCCACTGAGAAGGCCCGATTCCGCGTACGCGTTTTACGGGCCTCTCGTGGTGTGGCCACCGGAAGCGAGTGCGCTCGCAACTGCCAGACAGGTCGGGCCGAGGTGGATCGCTGGGCGATACGCTCCGACAGGTATTCTGGTATTGTGTCATTACAGTCGTGACCGACTCTTTGTGACCCCATGTCCATGAAGTTTTCTTGGCAGGAATACTGGAGTGGTTTCCCAGTTCCTACTCCAGGCACCTACAGCATCTGGTATTCCCTGGTGGTCTCCCATCCAAGTACTAACCAGGGCCGATCCTGCTTAGCCTCCGAAGTCAGGTGAGATCAGATGTGCTTAGGGCACTACTCCCACAAAATTAGAGCCATCAGCCTACAGCAGTAGTGGCGAACCTTCGGCACTCCAGATGTTTTGGACCACAACTCCCAGAATTCGAAGCCTGTATTGCCAATGACAAAGGACTGTGGGAGATGTGGTCCAAAACATCTGGAGTGCCAAAGGTTTGCCACCATTGGCCTACAGTGAGGGGAAATTCTGTAGAACAGAAATTGCCAGATTCCAGGGGCACATCTTGGAAATCTTTGGCCTTCACCCAGAACAGGGTGCCTCAGCCTTCTCATTTTGTGCTCTTCTGATCTTAATGCAGGTTTCCCCATTCCAACTTGAAGTTAAATTATAATAAAATTTGGGGGGCTTGCCCCCCCCCCACATACTGAGGTGAGCTCTCTCTTAGCTTGCCTGAAACTGACTGGCAAATAGAAGGATATTCCCTACACTTGGCCTACAGCAGCCTGGTGAGAAAGGGGCAAGGCCTTTATTTCCTCTGCCATGATTAGGCATGTTCTCATTTCCTTCTCACCGACCTCAGCAGTGATCATGAAGCAAAGAAACAGAGGCAGCTGCCTTATACCAGGAAGAGTCCCTTATTCCATCGCTCCCCAGTCCCCATATTGTTAACATGGATTGCAAACTCTAGGACTCCTTCATAGGAGTCCCCTAATCACTATACAAGGACCATTCATTTATTATTATGCTTTTATTTAATGTCAACTTTATCTTCTAACAAACATTAAACATTATCAAACATTGGCTGTCAAATCTGCTACCTCTTTGCCCCCCCCAGGAATGGTAAACAACTAAATAAATATTTCCCCCATTTACATTTAAAATATTTCTCTTTATAAGAGCATGAAAAGTCACTCTTCTTAGATGTCTGCTGTTTAACTTGTTCAGCCACCAGGGTCTCCTCAGTTACCAAGGAGAATTCTGGTACTTACAGGGAAAGGGATCCAGTTTAGCTACTGGATTTATTATAGTTAGCTTTTGTGTTTTTTAAATTTGTAAACCAATTGGAATTATTAAAATTGGTGTAGAAGTGTTCTATCACTACACACACACACACACACACACACACAGGGAATAGTTGTAGAAGCTCCAAAGGCTTGGAGGGGAAAGTATTTTCACATAGTGTGTTATAGATATTTTACCATCAAGATGACAACAAAAGCATCAGTGTTTTTCAGACACTTCCACCAGTACTCTTGATCTGAGTCTTTGCTATTGCTGTACTTTTTGTTCTAGTTTCCTTTCCTATGATCAGAGGATATTGTTGTCCCTGACTAGAGCCCTCATATAGGGTGGGATGGTGGGGTGGGGGCAGACCTGGTTCCTATTTCCCTTCCTGGATTTTATCTTTCCTATGACAAAGCCCTAACCTTCCTGGCTGGTAGACCTTGACACTCCTTTCCCTTCTGGCTCTGGCCCCTTTCCCTTAACAAAGGGCTGCAAGCCATGTCTGGCACCTGCTTTCTAGAACAGTCTCTAATTGGTAGTTTCAGCTGAAACACAAACGTTCAATCCACATCCTAGGGAAGGTGGGAATTAAGAGGGGCTCCGTTTGGCTGCTGCCCAAACCAGCTGGAGCTCTGGAAGACAGAAGAAGAACGGCAAACAAAGAGAGGTTGGCCTCTGTAGGTCCTGTGTCAGGGCTTGGCGGGTAGCAAGCCTGCTAATGGTAGGCATGAGATTTGGCATGTGTTTGCCCTTCCTCCCTAGATTTTAAAATCGGCATGATTCTCATCTTCCAAATTTGACAGAGAAGTTAAGCAATTAGCCAGTTTCCTTGTGCTGCAATGAGGGTACATTTTCAAGTAAAAATAAAACTGCTGTTTCTTTTTAAAACAAGAGCAGGAAAAAATACCACTGGATGGAGCAGAATGCTTGTTTAACGTTTTATTATATATATTATTTCACAGAAAAGGCATGCTGCCTTATATATATTTTTCACAGAAAAAAGATATAGCACAGGAGCACACCACAATTGTGTCAGCAACACAAACAGAAAATTAAAAAAGACAGCAGCTTCCCTAATCTGTTTCTATTTACCTGGTTTGTTATGTTTGTGCCCTGTTGTGCCTCTGAGGGGCTCAAGGCTTCATACATGGTTGTACATAGATTTAATTCACACAACAGCCCTATGAGGCAGATTAGCCTGAAAGACACAAATTGCCCCCCAAAATCATCCAATAACTTTCATGGCAAGGAACAATTTGAAACTGGTTCTCCTCAGTTCAACATAGAAAATAACAGAAGAGGAATGAAACAAGGACTTTGTGGTTTGAAGTCCAATCACAGAGCATGTTCAGGATTTCTGTACAGAAAATGATATGGCAGCACTTGGAACATCAAGATTTCCCAGTACTTTTCCCTTTCGAAGAATGCAAATTGATGAAGACAAATACTTGTCTGAACTGAATTCACCTTTTCTTCACCTGGCTGGCATATAGAGTCCTGCAATGTTAGGCAATGAATTCAAGTTTTCTGGAAGTAAGATTTAGGAAAATTCCCAGAGATCAGCATTAGACATTTGTGGTAGACCACAATGAAACTGTACACTGCATATTACACTGTACATTATATGAAACATATAGGGGGGAAACACAGTGATAAACTATTAGAAGGGTTTCTATTCCTAAATGCAGTGGTTCTGAACCTTCCTAATGCCATTACCCTTTAATACAGTTCCTCATGTTGTGGTGACCCCTTGCCCTGCTTTGAAGAGGCCACAAGCCCACTTTGGCACCCTCAGCCAATCACCGCCTCCGGTGCCAATTGACTGACATCTCCTCCAACCTATCAAGCTGTAACTCACTCTTTTCCCACTTCCTCCCCCCAGACCCAAGCTGGTTGTGCCTTTTTCTTCACTGTGTCATGGTGACCCCTGTGAAATGGTCGTTCGACCCCCCAAAGGGGTCCTGACCCCCAGGTTGGGAACCACTGCCTTAATGGTATGGGAAAGATCAAATATTTGCTGTCTAGTATAAATTTATCTGAAATAGTTAATATCACCAAACTTGCTATGAGGGCAGCTCAGTTAGACAAGTTCATTTGCTTGCTTTGACTTTTAGCCTCTGTTCCTCTGTGTGTGGGGGTTTTGTTGTTGTTGTGTGTGTATATGTAGTTATACTTTATTTATTTATTTTGCTATAACTTTTTAATGTAGTTAATTCATGTTTTAATTATTTATATTCTGGCTACAACTTTTATCCAGCTTTAAAATAAAACAAAACAAAACAATCCCCCATATTTAAAGCGTATGCATAGCTTTGTGGCACATAGGAAAATATAATATAGAGCAAAACATTTACAGCATTTCAACAACATGATGCTTCCCAAGTACGGGGAACAGATAAACAGGGCAAGAGCTTCCCTTTTCGAACACCCCATTTTCATATTGTTCAACAAGGCTCTTCCGACAACTTTGTAAAAGATGATTTAAAACTCCACAAAAAACAGAGTGGCAAAAATTGAAGATCCATCAAAAGCACAAATCATCTCTCCCTTCAAATACAGAGTGATAATCCAAAGAGCCTCAGCGAAGTACTAAATTCTAAGAGCATTTCAGAACAGAATACTAACATCACAGATGACAACAGTTGCTAGTACAGGATTAATAAGAACAAGCAATCAGGACTTGGATGACCGCCACAGATTCCATCACAGGGATTGTTCTCTAGGAGAATTAACTGAAACAAGCCCTTGTATTTTTTCACTGCTTGGTTTTACTGCTTTAAATTATTATATTTTATGTGATTTCTGGTGTGATTTTCATTATTTTAAAAGGAATGTTTTTAGCCATTTTGGGCTCCTGTTAGGAAATGTGATGTACAATTCAAATAAATAATAAATACATAAGAGTGTTTCAACCCTGGCTGTCAAAAATCTGTTTTGAAGTATTCCACAAACCACATTATTTAGGGAAAACAGAGTGTTCGGAAAGTTACCTGCTTTTATACATCTTAATTTGATATAGAACACACTTACAGTGGTACCTTGTATAAAGGAATTAATTCATTCCAAATGAAATTATGTTAAGCAAATTTTCTTTTATACAAATTTCCCATAGGAATGCATTGAAAACAGAGTAATCCCTAATCGTCACCATTTTTATGTTACGGATTCGCCCCATAGGCGATTCTGTTAAGCAAATTTCCCCTATCTCCGGAATGTTTTGTGTTGTACAGATTTTATGTTATACAAACTGTTTGTTATAACAGGGTCCACTGTATTTGTCTCCGGGGGCAACAATTTGTCCCCAATATTTATGACATTTCCCATATACTCACATAAACTTGCAATGTGATTCTTGTCCTTTAATTTTAAGATACATGTATAGGTTTATATAAAGGAAGAGATAAAAGATCATAATTAAAAGTATGGTTTTAATTACTAAATCTTACGATTTTGGTAAAAATGCTAGCACATCCAAACCTTTATTTACTGTAGTTATTTAGATTATGCCACCTCAAGTGAACAAACAACACAGTCAGCGAAGAATAATTACATTTTGTGAGAAGTGATACATACCCTTTCCCCATTTCACTAATGTGCCATGGATTATAAGGAAGAATGTTTGTGAAAGGCTTCCAGGCTTCCAAGATGAAAGGTTGCCCCCTTGGGTTTCCATATTAACACCCATCAGGTTTGACTTTCTAGATTCACTATGGCTGCAGCCTTATGCACACTCAGCAGTGAGTCACCATTTAACACACAGGCTTACTTCCAAGCAAACAAGCATGGGATTGTATTGTAAACTGAAAGGAGATCAAGGACCTTTAAAAGTTCTGAAGTGTGATTTCTCAGGTAAGCAGTTTTATCTAAGGATTATGTCATCGTGTCCCTTCTCAGATGTTGGGGTTGGGGGCATGCACCCGATGATGGCGGCAATTTGGATTCAGTAAAAGCAACTTTATTGATTTGTTGTTTAACAGATCCTAGGTAAAATCAAGGATAGGCAAAGTGCAGCCACCCAGATGTTGTCTGATTGTAATTCCTGATTCAACATCTGCTCCACCATCTGCTATGGTGGCTGCGGCAGGTGGGAACTGCAGTCCCACAACATTGGAAAAACCATGGTTGGTCTAGTCCTGGGCTCAACCCAGTGGCCAGAATCCAACTGGATATTTGCACCAGCATCAGTGCAATTGCTATTGCAATTTAACATCTGTATGAGGCCACTTGGGGGAGGTCATCAGGAGATTCAGAGTTTCATGTCACCAATATGCAGATGACATGTAACTCTATCTCTCCTTTCATCTCTCTCCAGTGGACTCTGTCCCATGCTTTGAATGCTGCCTGGCTGCCATACTGGGGTGGATGGGGCACAACAGTCCGAGGCTAAACCCTGCATTTATTTTTAAATCAGTAGTGATGATTTATTAATTTGTATTGTGTTCTAATTCTCCCAGAGTGGTCTTTGGCTAGATGGGTGGTATATAAATTAAATAACTAATATGAATAGATCATAAAATAACATGGAGCAGTGAATAACTACTGATTAATGAGTCCCTCACTGAATTCCTGTCACACGTTAAGTCACAGAACTGGTGCTCAGCTACAGTACAAAGTGAAGACTTGACAGGTTTAGTCAACACATCTCACCTGCGTTTCTAGTAATTACACTGATTAACATTTTAAAACTAATCCGTACAGCTATTTACACAGAAGACTATTGGTTAAGGACAGCAGATAATTAAAATTTTTATTTTGTTCAAGACTCTAATCAACTGGTCTTCAAAAGGATTAAACATAATAAATGTAAAATTAAAACAGTCCATCTGGAAAGTGAACGTTCATAGAAATAGGCATTATATTGGCCAGAATCCTATTAGTTAACAAAATGCCAGAACACTAGAATAACACAAATGCCATAATTTTTAGTGGCAGATTTCTGCAAATTAAGAAGTTGGCACAGGCATTTCCTATCACACATCAGTCATGTGGCATGTGATGCCCACTCTGCCTTCTTGTGGCAATTTGCTGCTAAAAGTTAGATAGACTGTTGCTATTACACTGGCTGAAATATAGGATTTCAGTCAATAGCAGTAAAATACAACATATCCAAAGCCGCCTCCTCTCAAAAAGAAAGGTGGGATAGAAATATTTTAAATAAATAAGCAAACCTTCGCCCCCAAAGTCTTAAACCTGAAAGGGGGTTCTTGTCCCTTTAAACAGGCAGAAGGCAAAAAAATGAGCTTTATAGCAGTGCAATAAACCAGTGGGTGAGCAGCTAGTAATTTTGGCCACTAGGGCAAGTGGCATTGTCTCCCAATCACTCCATCTTGAAGTATGGGAGTGAGCCTCTACAGAAAAGCTCCCTCAAAAGAAATAAAAAAGGACAAAAGAAAAAAAACGAGAGAGGAAAAAAGCGAATAGTGGGAGGGTATTGCAGTTTATTTTCCTAACATGCCAGTAGATTCCCCTCCAGGTTTTGGTGCCTCTAAATTTTGATGTCATGAGGCAGAGCTCCAGTTGCCCTACCTTAGCTACAGTTCAGACGTTGATGGATGACAATTTGCATCCAGTCCAGTAAGCCTGAGTTAACACTGCAGCTGCAAGTTGCCCTCTAACAACAGATGGGGCAGGAATTACCATACAGTTGAAAAGATACTATCAAATGCCCAGAACTGTGTTGTGAAAAGTAGACAACATTGTAAATCTCCAAATTGTTTAGACTGGAATATTGAGATTTCAATTAATCTACTTTCTTCTACATAGTCTTCTCCATTAAGATACACTCATAAGAACATAAGAACATAAGAAAGAGCCATGCTGGATCAGGCCAAAGGCCCATCTAGCCCAGCTTCCTGTATCTCACAGTGGTCCACCAGATGCGTCTGGGAGCGCACAAGACTAGTTATGTCTCCTGATACCACTCCCCTTCATCTGGCCCTTGGAGTACCCTGGTTTTAAGCCTGGAGATTACACATCTCCATCATGGTTTGTAGCCTGTGATGGACTTTTCCTCCAAGAATCTGTCCAATCCCCTTTTGAAGGCATCCAGCCAAATACCATCACCACATCCTGTGGCAGGGAGTCCCACAGACTAACAACGCGCTGGGTGAAAAAAAAATTCTTTTGTCTGTTCTTACTCTCCTAGCCCTCACTTTGAGTGTATGTCCCCTAGTTCTGGTATTTTGTGAGAGGGAGAAGAGCATCCCTCAATCCACTTTACTCATGCCCTGCATTATTTTGTAGGTCTGTCACATCACCCCTCAGGCGCCTTTTTTCCAAACTAAAGAGCCCCACATGTTTTAGCCTTTCCTCACTCATATTGATGTCCTCTGTGTGGTATACATACTAATCTTCAGTTTAAAAAATAAAGTTGTCCCCTCAGCAAGTCATTGGGCCATAAATATTTCCATTTTTTGTGACCCCCTCCCAATATTAACATGCTAGGAGCAACCATCATGACATTCGTTTCAAAAATACAGCTCAGCCCTTTGTTTATGGCATTTTGGTCATATCACCATGCCTACTGTTTTAGATTTTGTATTGTTAGCCCTTCCAAGCACAGCTGAGGAACTATGGGATATAATCAGATGTTATGCATTACATCACAAATAATCTCACCCAGAGCCCTAAGCAGGTAGTAATGGAACAAGGTCTGAGCAGCTAGTAGGTAGAACTCTTTGAGTGCTGATGTGGTGCAGCAAAGGGAGTGTTAAACCAGGAGGAGACGTAAATTCTAATCCCTCCTTGAGTGTGGTAAATCACCGGTTGGCAGTCACAAACACATTCCTAAATAACTCGTGTACCTTGAAAACTTTTGTTTGTGTTGCCATGAGTCAAATGTGACTTGGTCTTATGCGATGAGAGAGTAGCTTAGTTCTCCATGCTCTGAGGATTTTTTAATAGTACTTTTTAAAAAAGACATCTCCTCTCAAAGAATTTTATATTATTTTATAGAATTTTCAAAAATACAATAGATTTGGAAAAACCTGTTGATTCAGATCACTTAGACCAGGGGTGGGGAGCTTTTGCCCCCTCCAAATGTTTTGGACTGCAACTCCCAGAATTCTGAGCCTATGGTGCCAGTGATAAAGAACTGTGGAAGTTGCGGTCCAAAACATCTGGGGGGCCAAAGGTTCCCCAGCCCTGAATTGGGAACAATCAGACTCACCTCTCAATAATTATGCCATGTGGTGTTTTTAGTTGATGCATAGCGACTCCTAGTGGCAAAATACTTCCATCACGTTTGAAAGAGACCTGTAGTAGATCTCCAGTATATGGATAATAGTGAAACTGAAAACCAAAAGTTGGTTTGTCTTACTGAGAATATAACATGTATTCATACCAACTGTTGTACAGGTTTTGCTTTCTGTATTATTCTGGTACACATACAGCAGTTCTTGTATTTAGATTCATTTGCCCTTGGTTTAGCAGCACTTTTTGTGTACCGTGCCTGGACAGACTGTCACATACAAAAGGGTGAACCTGCACTCTTTTCTTGCCTACAAGCAAGACTTAATCTAACATAATAAAATTATATAATTAGATTTCCCTCATTATTAGTTTCACCCCCTTCCTTTTCACAAACGAGATTTACAGTAGCTGATTTTAAAACAGGAACACAAATTTAAAAACAGAAAATAGTAAATACAAACTTCAGTACAAAGAGATAGCTCTACAGCATTACTCTTCTCCACATGCTGAGAAAATTGAAAAGGAAAAACCAAGAGGGAACACTTAACAGAAATATGTAAGTGTGAGCTTTTGTGGAAAATATCAATTTCTATTTAAAAACAATCACCTTTAAACAGCATTGTAAATAAACTAGCCGATTCTAAAAAGGCAAGACCCTAACATAATTTTTTTAAAAAGAACATTTTAAAAGCAACCCAGTTTAGCTTCCAAAGACCAGCCAGAACAACATGGTGTCTCTCAGCAAGTGGGGCAACAGAACTAGGACCACTCTTGTTTGATGGGAAGTGTTCCGCGTGGAAACAGTAATGGAGATTTGTTTCCATCAATAGACAAAATCTTGTAAAAGGAAGCTATTAACTGAGCTGGGGAGCTGGGAAGAATTGGACTCATCCCTACCTTCCCTCTCCCCACCCACAGACAGCCACTGGTTTGGATGTTATGTCAGGATTTCTACATGGAACCCATGTGGATTAGATAATTTACAAGGCCCTGCCCATCTATTATGAGTCCTGAGGCAAATGGAATCCCACCCATTGGTAAATACCATACCCAATAGACACTGCTTCAGCTTTAACACCTTGGAAGACATCAGGTTGCAGAAAGGCAGCAGGCTGATAGATGAAACAAGTGCAGGGTTTACACTCCAGGAGGCACAATGGTTCCCAAACTGTGCTCACCACCAGGGTTCAATTCAGGTAGCAGGCTCAATCCTTCCAAGGTCAGTAAAATGAGTACCCAACTTTGGGGGGGGGGGCAATGTGTAGACTGTATAATTAAATTGTAAAATACACAGTGTTTTAAGTGCTGTGGGGCAGTATAGAAACCACACTTTACTTTGCTGTTCTCCATGAAATCACACAAGATGGTGAACCAGTACAAATAATCTGCTTCTTTAAATCCTTCCTGCTGTTGATCTCTTAATAAAATACTCTCTTGAATTCTCAGTATGAAGGTGGATTTCCCTGCCACCATAAAGCAGTAGTTACAAGGGAATACAGTATACGATCCTACAAGTATGGCAGTGAATAGTGGAAGCAACAGTAAGGAGGGAATATTACTTGAGGCTTAGACAGCTAGCAGATCTTAATAACATGGCATGCATAAAAGCCTTGTAGTTAGCACCAACCATAGAGATGCAGGGCCTCTTTATTATTGGAAACAGGCCTTAGACCTTCTTCCAGAGCTTAGAAAAATTCCTTTCACAGACTGCAACTCCCAGAATCTTTCAGCCTGGATTAGCCAGCCTTGCTGCCACTGGCCATAAAGCCTTGGAATTCTGGGACATGTAGTTCCAGAAATGTAAGATGTCCAAACTCTGCTTCTCCTGGTAAAGAATACTATGGGGGGGGGGGAGAGAGAGACCACATCTTGTATTCCACCCCCAAAAAAGCCAACAATTCTGTCACATTTGTTCCACTTACCTAGCAAAAGCATCACCTGTGTTGTGAGGGGAACATATGTAACATTAAAAGATATGACACTCTTATGCACCAGATGTGATTTGTCTGTCCTGGCTCTATATACACAAGTGAAAAATTCAACATAGCATATCGAGATTTCTCAGTACACATTACTACTCTGCAGAATTGAAGGCGAAAGTACTGCAAAATACTGCATTACAGACTATACCAATGTTCAATGCAAATGTCAACAAATACTCATTGTAGTTAAAACTGATGTCAAGATATTTGTGTATATCACATACAGCTGCTAGAGCTAGGGTATGATCTATTCTCTAACAACCACAAAAGAGCAAACTTGCTATACTAGAGCCTTCCTGGAGGTGGGAATGCTGGAAACCATAGCACTGGGACAGCAAAACAGAGCTCAGAAATGTTACATTTGTAACATATAACTCCCAGAATCCCATTGGCAATATGGCCATGGACTATGATGGCCAGGAAGACGGGCGGTATATAAATTCATAAATAAATAAATAAATAAGAGATGCTGAGTTAGAATCCAACACAGTAACTTCTGAGCTCCACAGATAAAAAGTGAGAGGCCACTGGAAGTTCATGACAACAATGAGAGAGTAACTGGAAACCTCCAACGTGCCACTTCAGTTTTGTTAAGAGTAAAGCAAAGATCACTAAGTGTAACTTAATTGCATGCCCACATATATTCTAGATGCAGCAGCACTTTGTGCCCAAGAAGTGATGGTAGGAAAAACAGAGGAGGAAAAACCCTGCTCATTTAAAAATGTCCTCCAAAGTTCCTAACTGAGCATACTGTATGGCAAAATGTCAGTCAGCTTATCAATTATTTGCATAGGGGGGTATCTGCACATTTCAATGCAGATATCACAATTTTTATTTTTAAAAAATTAGGAGAAACTTCAGAGTCATCAGCAATTAATACATCAGTTGCAGCTTGTTAAAAATAGCAAAACAAAATCGTCTGTCGAACTGTAAGACAGAACCTGCTTGAAGATCACATTGCCCCAGGCTGGCGTGTAGTAGCTCTTGTTCGTTCATCTGTATTCTTGCAGTACACCGAGTTTAATATTAATTTCACACCATAAATCAGAGTCTGAAAAGACTGAAGACAGGTTCTACTGTTTTTAATTAATGGCCTACATTAAGACACAGCATTTCTAGTACACCCTGCCTCAAATCACTCACAGGTCATTTGTACTTCATAGCATTTACAGTCTGCCACTGATTTTTCTTAACAGCAAGTTCTGAACACAAAACTCTAGGCAGCAACGTACTACTGTCTTCTGCTGGAACCTCCAAAAATCCCAAAGGGATAACAAGTTTGCTGATAGATATTTCTCACCCCTATTTAGCAATACTCAGAAAAGGTACTCTTGTACGTAAGAACCATAAAGAATACACGAATTCACGACTTTTTTTTCCAAGTGAGATCACTATACGAAACAGAAGAACATGAAGAATTATGAAAAATGTCTAGATTTAAAAATAAATTGCAGCACTGTTTTTTATTTCTTCTTCACTTTTGGCAGCTTGGCAAACAAAGCAGGATCAATCTTATCTCTAGACAAGCCTCTCACAGAGAAAAGCCGGGCTGCTCTTTCCTGCAACGTTCCGCCACATTTCAGTCCCAGAGCCATCAGTTCAAACTTGAGTTTGTCTAACCCCAGGGCTTCCAATTCAGCTGCAGAACTGAATGCCAGGAGGTCAAGTGTTGAAGTAGTCTGAAAAGAGAGAAATAGGACTTTATAAAGTAATCACCTGGAGTGTTGACTTTTCCATCAATAACTGAACTACTCTCTTCTTCTGTACATTTACATTATGGAAAATGAAACCTATTTGAACTGAAGAAATAAATGTGTTTTTCAAAAGATTCACAAAACTACTTTTTAAATGTCATTTTATTTCTTTATAAATTAAAATAACTAGCCAGGAGGAGTGAAATTGCACCCTAACAAAAGATAGCGCTTGAGTCTAGAGTCAGCTAAGACATAGCTGGCAAGACAGAATCTTCAACTACAGTTAGGCCTTGGGGCTGATCTCTGTAGCAACTCTTTCTACTAGCAAATGAGCCATATTCTTCTCCATGCAATAGGAGACATTAAACACATAGTCTCTCCTTTTACTTTTAAGGTCAAGATGGCACATATACTTATTATGATGGAAAGACTCATCTTACAGTAAATATTATCCAGAAATTTTATTCTCCAGTTTATGTAAGACCAAGAAAAAGGGGGAATCTAATAACACCGAGCAGACGCACCTGTTCCTGCTTTTCAGGGAAATTGAAGCCTTTAATAATGATAATTAACTTGCCTTGAAACAGTTACCCTTCATATTTTAAGCCTCTGCCTTTGGAAATAATTATCATTGATGTTTCAAACAAGAGCATTTTCCTCTTTATTAAAATTTAAATTGACAGCAAAAATGAGTTGGGTAAATAAATACCCTTCATCCAATAGTGGACCTGAAATTATACAATTCTAATCTGATTAATATTAATACGAAGTAGCAACTGCATGTTATATTGTTTATCAAAGACACTTAAAGGACTAGGTACAGTCTGATAAGTGCTTAGGTGTTCTGCAATACCCTTGCACACCAAATTACCTGACAAAAGGTCTACAAATATACTGGTAATTAACTTAATGTGGGGGAGAGAGTGCTGCAATAAATAAAGATAAACTTTTTTTAAAAAAATAACATTCTCTCCACTTCTAGTGTACAGGCTCTGGGGCTAGTTTTACATAGGCATCTCAAATGCCATCTCCAAGCATAGGGGAGAATTGTCCCCAGGCGTGGGAAAACCTCAAGGTCTGCATAAACACTTGATACTTTTTAAAGGTGGAGGAAGAGGCATCAGAAGACCTCAGTGATGACACTATGTGCTCAGTGGTCACAGAGCTTTAACTGTTTGGGGAAGGAGAAACATGGAAAACCAAGTGGAAGGGAATGGTTGGGATTGTGAGAAGCAACATTCCACACTGTAAAGGCTATTCCAAATTCCACCTGTTACTTCATGTAACTCAGCCACCTTTGACATAATTTACTAATGGATCGTTGAAAATAAAGTGACCCAGTGAACTATGAATATGTTCATATAGACATATAGAGAAGGCATAGGAAGCAAAATGGGCCCATCTCCAGAGTCAGAAATAATTTCTTCTACTTACAGTGTCCTGTGATTGGTGGGCAGGTTCCTGAACACTTGATGAATTTGCTTGCTCTCCTTCTTTGGGGGCATTTGCTGTCTCAAGTTTCTCATCAGCTGTCGTTTGAGTGATAAGTGGAATCTCTGTCGTATCTTTTTTATTATCTTCCATTTGTACCTGTGGCTTCTCAGGTGGACGGAAGACTGAAGTATAGTTCACAGAATCCTCTGAACTGCTGGGACAGGGCTCTGTCCTGTCACATGTTTTGATTTGACTGCTAACTGATGTGGTGCAACTTCCTGATGTACTAGCAGATTCATCATCTTCGCTGTCACTGCTACCTTGCGAATTTTCTGATTCCTCCAGCCCATCCACACCCAACCTGTCACAATCAACACAAATCAATATTTTTTAAAAGAATGTATTTGCACAAATGATCATATCAAAGCACAGAAGCCATGTGTAATAGCCTGCTTGCCTCACAATAGCTTTTTGTATTGTGACTCAAATTAAGTTTTGATTCCAGTGGAAATGATAAGAGATCAATACTAGATGTATTTTCCCATTGATGGTACTCTAGATAGTGGTAGCTACTTCATGGTATGGTAAGCTCTGCTTTGTGGAAGCATATCTCAGTTGCGGCACTCTCCGCTCTCCCTGTCTATTACTTGGCACAAAATTATCAAGACACTATTCCCACCAAGTTTCAAATGCTAACAATGCAGCTTACCAGCTGAAAAAACATACACAGAAAATGTTTACAGGAACTATACAGCTACATTCAACACACCACACTGAACTGTAGTGGAAAACTGCCAGGAAACACTAATAGTTTTGGGGCCAGTGAAACCTTTGCATCTTCCTATGAGGGAGAAAAACTCTACTTGGTGAGGACAGTTCCTGAATTCTAAACAACGTTCCTTTTAAGCCGTGCAGGGATTCATCAGGAGCACACGGACAACCAAATGTTTCAGCCAATTGGCTTCCAAATGTGTGCAGAATCGCAAATGCAGGGAGTGGAACCACTACACAGCATAGAGAGAACATGGGCTCCAAGTCTTTCCATTTAGAGTCTCCACTGCACTGTTCCAAAAGAAAGACACTGATACTTTTTCTTATTTTTTTTCCTCAAACATATCTTCTAATACCTACCAAAAACATCTTTTTTTCTCAGACGTTGCTCCCTTTTCAGACTCATTTGGCCGCTTTCGACTTTCCGTGCATACTGGTGATACCATTAGACTAGAAGAAGCCTGCATGCCTGAAAAAGGAATTAAAAAAAACCCCACAGAACACAATTGCTTTATTTTACTATCAACAGTTTTAAATCAAATCACAAACAGCCCAAGTATGAAAGTGAAGCAGAGGTAGGCAACTATACCCTTCTAAGCGCTTTTTGGATTTTAACTCTGAAAATCTAGCACCAGTGGCTAGTGCCAAGAACCTAGTGGAGAACCACAGTTGTTTGCTGCTCAAGTGAAGATTGCACTTCTGAGTATGATCTCTCTATTGCAATGTTTTTACCTTAGTTTACTGCTCTCCCTATTTTACTCAAGATTAATATCGGAGGTAACAACATACTGCAAAAAAGGTTTCTGAGGTTCCTTTGACTCCAGACTGAGGGACAATGAGAGTTCCAATAAAATAAGATGGAAAATTGCTCATGCTTTTCATGGCTGAAGACAAGAAAGTCAGTCTCCTAAATCCCAGGTCAACATGAACCACTGCATCATACTGGCATTATACTCTCTATTCCAATAAATTGGTATATCATCATTTTTACTGGAGCAATTTCCAAAGCAAATGGGTAACATTATGGTGCCCTCTACAAATTAATTTTTTTTTTTGGGGGGGAGGGGGAAATTAATTTTTTGGGGGACCAAAGTATCTGGCGGAGCGTGTCTCTCAGAGACCAACTGGGACCAGACCCATGAAATTGGCGCAGGCGCGCTCACTGAAAGTGGCCACACCCAGAGAGGCACGGAAATCGCATATGCGTGACCGCACCTTCTCTATGGTGGGCCTCACCCTTTGGAACCATCTACCTAGTGAGCTGCGCCTGGCAGAGTCCCTGCCCGCCTTTAAAAAGGCCCTGAAGACTCATCTCTTCAGGGAGGTGTTTGGCGACCTTTCTATTTCGTTTTTTTCCCGCACTTCTCTGCTTGGGCTATGCCCACCATCTTGCTTTCTTCTCTTTTCTTGTGCTTGCTGGTTTTAGCTCTTTTTATTGTGAGCCGCCCAGAGTTCCCTTCTGGGAAGATGGGCGGGGTATAAGTTTAACAAATAAATAAATAAATAAAATTAATTCAAAAAATTCCAAGATAATCCACATTAGTAGAGATACAGGGTATTTAGTTAGAACTAAAAAAAAATGCCCAAACTACAATTTCAATTAGAAGGTACTTTTCAGTGCTACCTTTTAAGACAGAATCCTCCAGCCTCTCTGCCATGTCATGACATTGCTGTTGATAGTCTGGATTTGTGAAAAGGTGTTTTGGCTCAGCAAGTTTGCGCTTCAGCCTTTCCAAACGTCTTTGTTCCTTGTCTGCTTCACGTTCTGCTTGTTGCTTCACCCACTCAGCCATTCTGTAAAGGAGAAGAAATAGGGTGTTTTTCAAAGTGTCAAATCAGCTATTGCTTTAGGACATTATTTTCCCCACTTAACCTGTCTGCCTATCCTTAATACATAAGTGCACTGACATTCACATACCTTTCTTATATAGGATGTTTAGAAAGGGTCACTCTTGGCAGAGACAAAGGAGGGGGGAAATAAAGTTGGAAGAGGTAAAGGTGTAAGTTGACACTGTTTAATTTGAAGAAAGAATAATATAATAATTTATTGTCATCATGTGTATATATACACTGTAGGCACATACAATGAAATTCACAGACACCCAGAGACCACTCAACACAGACCCTGAGGCGCTCTTGTACTTAGTACCAGAATAGAAGAATGGTGGGATCCCACCTTTACTGACTATGGCCTATCTGTCAGAAAATTCCTTACCCACAAACAAATCTTCTGATGATACCCAACTTGGACATTTTAAGAAACAACCTATTGGGCAGAATGGTATTAAAAGCAGAGCTATAGTCCACAAATAACAACCTTGCATATGTTCCCTGTTGTTCTAAATGACTCAGTACAGTACGGACAACAATGGGCATGGCATCATAAATAGATCTATTACTCCTGTATGCAAATTGACATGGGTCCAAAGTAGATGGAAGTCTAGCCTTAATATAATCCAGCACCAATCTCTCAAAACATTTCATAATAACAGATGTTAAAGCTATTGTCTATTGTCATTGAGAGATACCACTACTGACTGCTTAGGGATTGGCACTATAATAGATGTCCTCAGGCAAGTAGGGACAGAGCACTGCAACAAGGATAGATTGAAAATATCTGTAAAAACTCCAGCTAATTCTGACCCCTAACAACTGAGAAGAAAGAAGATGAAGAAGCAGAAGATGGTGGTGGTGGTTGTGGTGGTGGTAGTAGTAGTAAACTGACTTATGGCAACCCATTTCAGAGATTTCCAGGTAAGGAATACTCAGAACTAGTTTATTATTCCTTTCTTTCGGGGGATCCTGGAACTGTGCAGCTTGCCTACAGCTACAAAAGCTGGCAAAGTGGGGAACTGAACTCCCCCTTTCTAGCTCTGCAGCCAGATACTTAAATCAGTGAGCTATCTAGTGATAGCTGTTTGTGAGATCAATTAATGCCTTACGCTTTTTCATGGTTAACATCTCGAAGCCTCCTTCCGCTGAGATCTCTGCAAGCTTCTCGGTTGGTTGTTTTCTCTATTTGAGCACCAAGTGCTCGCAGCATAGATCCAAAACCTAGGAGGAAAGAAAAATATATCAGTAACAAAGACGCAAGATGATCCCAGAGGACTATAAGAAAGATGTTATATTCCCCCTCCCTCTACACATGAGTGCCCAAGCTACGTCATTGGGCTTTTGAGCTCTTAAAGAGAGCTACAAATGTCTTCTTAGGTATCTCAGTATAGGCCTAAATAAATATTTCAATTTCTTCGAGTCAGAGCAAAATAAGTAAATCGGAGATGGTGAAATGAAGTTAGCCCCTTTTCTAGTACTGATAGTTACTAAGAAAAACTTTTTATGCATGAATATTTAAAAAATAAAGAATCCTTTCAACGCTCCAGTAGTCAAATGAGATTTGCCTTTTACACTTGTTTTTGAGAGTCACATTCCATCCTACGGTATTGTTTTAACACTGAGCAGCAGCACTAACCTCCCTTGCCACCATACAATCTTGGCTCCAGGCTGTAAATAGCTCCATCCTGTAGCAGATCTTCAGAATTGACAGAACGACCATTGCACTTTACATAGAAATGTTCTTCAGGAAGATCCTATAAATGTGAGGAGTTTAAAAGATTTTTAAAAAGATGTACTTTGGCTAGAAATGCTTCAGTATTTTGGTTTTTCCTCTGCATTAGAGACAGCACATTTCCAGATAGCAGCCTCTGAGCCAGGCATTCTATGTGAAATTATGGAACTATAAAAAAGAATCTGTTTCTTCCAACATTTTGGTAAATTTTGCTTGTTTGGAATCCAGCATCTCTGCTCATTTTAAAAAGATGCCTGACATTCCCCAAATTTGTTCAGATGACATATTTTGGGACCAAGTGTCTTAGAACATCAGCAAGCTTCCATATATATTCTTTCTGAAAAAAACTATAAGACTTGCTACTTTTGTTTAGCATTCAAGAGTCAGACAATTTAGTGTTAAATTGTAAGACATACAAAGAGAGTTCCTTCTCCCACAAATCAGCATCAAAACCACTATTGCACACTTCCTGACTCCAGAAACATCTTTCTTACAAAATGTTTGTAAGCCACTTTTTAAACTGTATAAGCTATCAATACTGATTTATTTTAAAAAGCTATAAATACTCCCAAGAAAATTAGTCAGTAACCCCTTAAATTTTGGAAGAGGTAGCTGTGTTAGTCTGTGCAAGAATTCCAGGCAAAAATCAAAGAAACAAAGCAAAAGACAAAAAACATGTGGCACCTTAAACACTATTATATTTTAATGTAAGCTTTCCTGGATCAGGTCCACTTCTTTGGACATATAGTAGCAGAATAAGAATGTAATATATAATGGAATATAAGTTTCATACAAAATTTTCATTGGCTGTTGGATGTATGGTACACATGCAGTGATTTGTGTTGTTTTAGTGCTCTGTTGTAAAAAAATCCTCAGGAGACAGAAAACAGACACCAGATCTGGGTGAGGATGAGGGGGAAGAGAGGGGGAGAGGTGAAGACTGGGGGAATCACTTGAGACTGAGAAAATTTTCAATGTAGAGGTGACAGGAGGGAATTTGGGAGTTACAGACACGTTTTGGACTTTTGTTTTGTTTGTTTGCTTTTTGCTTGCAACTCACTAGCCGCCTCAACCTTCTGAAAATTATTAACTAGCAATCACTGAAGGGAATTTCATACTCTCCCATTACATACTTATGATGGCTAAATTCATGGAACCAAACAAAAAGGAACGATGGATAAACTAACGAAGTGTCATGTTTGGCTTTGCGTTTATGACGTATACAGGCACCTATTAGCAACCATCACATTTGCATAACTAAAACCAGCTTTAACTGCGTAAGAGGAAGCACACAACCTCCTACTCGCTCATTAGCGCTTATTACCGTTTTTTTAAAAAGAGGAAGAAAACGAACTAAAGAAACCGCCTCCTCACATCTTCCTTCCCTTATACAGTACTCTCGCCCACGGAAAGCCCACACCTTCCACATCTCCCGCAACAGCACCTTTACCTGCGACTGACAACGGGCCCGGAGCAAGCCACGGACCGTCGGGTCTTCGCCCGGCAAAACCACCCAACGCACTCCCGAACCCGGCCAGTCTCGCACCCACGCCGCCATTTTCTCCTTTCCTCCAACAACTGACACCCCCCCCCGCTTCCTCCCTCGGCTTTCCGGAAGGAGCTTCAAAACACCCACAGCAGCGACAGGCGGCGCGCTCGAATGACGTAAGCAAAGTAAAGAGGGTGGTGGAAACCACGGCTGCGGGTAAAACCAGGATAATTCTTTTATTTATTTATTTTCGGCCCACGTGACCTAGAGAGGGCGAAGCGGGGCGGGAAGAGGGCTGGGAGCTGCGCGCGCACCAAGGGCGGGTATATTTTTTTTTAAGAGACATTCTAAAGGAGGAGGTGGATAGAGGAGGGGGAGGGGGAGGCGCCTGGTCGGAGCTGGCAGGCAGGCAGGCAGGCAGGCAGGCAGGCAGGGAGGGAAAAGGAAGGCGGCCTGGCGGGGCGGACGAGGCTGGGGCTATTCTCGTCTTCCCTGGTTCACGGCGGAGCTTCGAGTCTTTGCCTCTTCTGGTCTGGGGGCGAGCAAGCTAGCAGGCGGGCTAGCTGGCTGGCTGTTCGCCGCCTGCTGCCCTTCCTCCCCTCCCTCCCTTGGCTAAGCCAGCTCGTCCTGGCCGCGCTTAAGTTGCTTTGTTGAAATCCCCGGCAGCGTTGGCGGCTCTGCGGCGGGTGGACATTTTCTCTGCGCTCCCTTCCCCGCCATGAAGCGAGGGAGGGGAAAGGGCGGGAGATTCCCCTTCGGCCTTGTTGAGAGCAGCGTTTGTGTCTCTTCCTTTGGGGGGAGGGGTTGGAGGAGGGGCGGGAAACGGGGGGGGGAAGAAATGCGAGGAGGGGGGGGACTCCCAGTAGCGTTTGCAGTTGCAACTTGCGATTTATTTTCCTCTGGGGCCTTGGAGGTGAAGCCAGCTGGTATATTTATAAGCCCGTGAAAGAAGCCGCCTCCTTGCCTCGCCCGCCCACCCATCGCTCTCGGCCCACGCAGTTCATTGTGTTCGTTCTCGAGCGCCATGTTTCCTGACAACGAAGGCCAGGCTTTGGGCGAAGCGGGGGAACTCCCGGGGCGACGATGTGACTTTTTTCTCGCCACATCTTTCCGCCCAGTGGCCAAGGCCACGGCCTATAATGTCTCTGCAGCTGTGGCAGCAACAAGGAGACCCAAACCTGCCCGCCTTAATGAACCTGACTGGCCTTCCCTGAAAAGGCCTGTGTATGAAGGGGCAGAGACAGAGCAGTTCCCGAAATAGTCGTGTTCCAGAGACACGAGGACTCCTTGGCTCCCTCCGCCTTCTCCTAAGACATCTGGCCGGTAAAGGCCTACTCCTCCGTAGCCACTTGGAGTGTAAAAACAAGCAGGAAACTAAATCTGAATAGTTGACAGGATCTTAACACTCCATATAATTACAACCCTACATGGTCCTCCACAAGGGTTAATTAGTATGAGGTGTGTCTGGATGCCTGATGTATGCCTCACTCTGCAATAAAAAAAACTAACCTAAAAACAATTATTTAATTCTCCACAGTGTTGGTTAAGAAAATTCCCTATGAAGATAGACGCTGCATGTGCTCCCAAAGGGAGGTGGAATCTATGGTGCATATGTTTTTTGTTGCCCTCTTCACAACCCTTATAGAAAGATTCATTCACCCATGCTTAGAGAGACTTACAGTAGACCCAAACGAGATGGGTCTGGAAAGACTTTTAAGTGATGAAAATTCTTTTATTACTAAACAAATAGCCAAATTTTGCTTATACCTGATTAAATTCCATTCTAAGATGGCGGGCTAGTTTTAACTAGAAAATTCTCTACTTTCTTTTACTGGTTTAGTTTCCTTTTGCGTTTTAATATTTCTATGTATATCGTTATATCCACACTGTTTTTGTAACTCTACAATTTTGCTACCATGTTTTAATGATTTTAATGATTTTTATGGTTTTATACCGCAATAAAAACCTGACACTCTTGACACAGTGTTGGTTTAATATACAGAAAATGTACTGCTTTTCTTCAGACAGACAGTAAGAAGGTGTACAGAAGTAATTGCCATATATACTCGAGTATAAGTAGACCTGAGTATAAGCCGGGGCCCCTAATTTAAACCCCAAAAACTGGGAAAATTTATTGACTCCAGTATAAGCCTAGGGTGGGAAATGCAGCAGGGCCTGGCAACTTGGTGGCTAAAAGTCATTTTAAACATTATTTTAAAATGACTTTTAAAAAAGTCATTTTAAACATGGGGGGTTCAGCAGAAGTGGCGCACAATGTTTAAAATGACTTTTAGCCACTGACCCAAACTTGCCTCAGTGGCTAAAAGTATTGACCCGAATATAAGCCGAGGACCCCTTTTTTCAGCCCCAAATTAGGGCTGAAAAACTAGACTTATACTCGAGTATATACAGTACCTCACCAGATATCACACAAGAGAGTTGGGTTCTAAATATCTTGCAGAACTGGTTCAAAGGGAAAACAGGAAAGCACAATTTTGTAAACAGATGCTTGGGAGTACAGGCAGATAAATGATTCCTCTGCACAGCAAAACCTAGTACAGAAACCAGTGTTGGAAACTAGCATTGGAAGAGGTGCTGTAATTATAACTTAGAGCAAAGGGAGTAAATCAGTGTTGGGACTCTGAACCTGAAACTTGAAGTAGCTGATAGTTCAAAAGAAAGGTGGTGAAATGAGTACCTGGGAGGAAGAGTACTCGTGAATTGGTTATTATGTTGATTTCTGCCCACTATAAGCTTCTGGATTAATGTATCCATTAGACATGGGCATGACTAGGCGAAATTGTCGTTTCCGTTTTCGGTTATTGTTTCCGTTACGTAACAGAAGCGGTAACAATAATTAAGCCGTCAGAACTCGAACTTGAACCGAAAAAAGAAAAATTTGGTCGGGTTTTTTGTTGTCGTTTGTGGCATCGCGGCGATTGCGCAATGCGAAACACAGAAAAAGTTTTAAAAAGTTTTTAAAAAAACCCCCGACTCCCGGCCAAAAAAGCAGGCGAAAATATGCCTGCCTGAGGCTTTGCCACCTACCAGAGGGGTGGTTTCTGGGGGGTCCCTGGCCTTTCCTCCCCCCTCTTCTCATGTCCTGGACTGCTTGCTCCAGGCTGGGGGGGGGTCATCCTCGTCGTCTCGCTAGTCGCCATGCGGTGGGGGGGATCCAGAATGGCGACCGCAATTTTTCTTTAGAATTTGTGGTCAAAAAACACACCAAATCACCACAGAAACATGTGAAATTTATTTATTTTAAGTGCCTGAATTTTAATAGGAGCAGCAGTGGGTTTTTTAGAGCAATAAAACGTCGTATTGATTTTATTTTATTTTATTTTTTATTTTTTTAGACCTGCCCATTTGGGCTGGGCATGGGATGGGACCATGCAATTTTTTTGAACCATTCCACCAATGGCATCGCCAGGTTTTTGACTGACACTTCTGGATGTCTCAGAGGGCATAAAAAGCCGAGGCACCTTCCAGAAATCGCAGTCGGGTGTATGGATGTGGTTGAGGGAGGAGGGCTAGCTGCTGGTGCTGGTGAGATCCGATCAAGATTGAGGAGGGAGGCTGGAGGCTTTAGCATTTAAGTTAGGTAGGCAGGGAGGGAATTGAATTTAGAAAATAATTCATTTGATTCCCTGCAGCTTTGTCTGCTGAAGGGAACAGCAGTTTATTCTTTATTTCTTCTCTGGCAGTTTGTGAGGATTTTTTTCCTGATATTGGATAAAGGGGGAGGTTCGACTGGGAGTGGGAGGTGTGGATTTATTTTAAATATATATTATATACTACCATTTATTTTCTATTTTCCCAACTTCAATTTGCTTGCACACACACACATTTGGGGTGCAAGCCAAGAACAGAACCTCTATCCTAAGTGATATCCTAACTGCCCACTCGCCCATCCGCCCGCGCTGCCACCCGCCTGCGGCTCGCGCCACTGCCCGCCCACTCGCTCGCCCGCGGCCGCTGCTCGCCCACCCACGCCTCCCCCCTGCCGCTGTCGCCACCCGCCCATGGCCCCCCACCACCAACAAAGCCCCAAAGTCTTGGGCCCAAGTAATCTAAAAGATTGCCTTTCCCTCTATGAGCCAGTCTGGGCATTGACATCATCAGGGGAGGGCTTTCCCTTGGTCCCCGTCACAGGTGCGCTTGGTGGGTACACAGGAGAGGGCCTTCTCTGTTGCTGCTCCCAGACTCTGGATTTTTCTCCCATGGTAAGTTAGGCTGTCCTTCAGCAGGCAGGCAAAAACCTTTGTTTTCAGGCATGTTTTTAACTTTCAAAGAGTTTTAATGACATAAGTTGCCTTGGATCCTTTTGGCGAGAAGGGCAGGATATAATTTTTTTTAAAAAATGAATGAATAACTTTGAACTTTGTTCTGGTGGGCCCGGCCCACCAGAACATCACAGTCCCTTGCGCTCCAGATCACCACCCCGAGAGGCGTGTAAAACCTCCACCCGGAACCGCTCTTTCTCTGTGGCGGGTCCCATATTGTGGAACCACCTTCCAGTGGAATCAAGTGGAGTCCCTCTCGGCATTTAAGAAGCTGCTAAAAACCTGGTTCTATACGGCTGCATTCGGCGATCAAGGATGTTGACTTATTCTATGAGTAGGGATCACTAGTTTGTATGTCTGCCTGTTTTTGCCATCTTGCCTATTTTTATCTAGATTTTTTAGCTTATTAAATGCAGGTTCTACTGCTTGCTGTTGATTTTCTCATATGCCATTTTGTGGAACCAATTATTATTATTATTTTGAATTGTTGTATTCTGTACTTGTTAACCTCCCTGAGTACCCATTCAGGAAAATCTAGAGGTATATAAATATCAAAATAAATAAATAAATACAGTGGTGCCTTCATTTACGAGCATAATCCGTTCCAGAAGCATGCTTGTAAACCAAAATACTCTTATATCAAATCAAATTTCCCCGTAGGAAATAATGAAAACTCAAAAATGATTCATTCTGAGGATCCAGTTTCCATCATTTCCTTTGGGGAAATTTGCTTTGAAATATGGAAACTGGAGGCTACAGTGGCCAAGACCAGGCAGACTGGACCTGTGGTGAGGACCAGAGGCTACTGCCAGGCACTGCCAGGCCCAGAGGTAGGGCCAGAGGTAGCCAGAGCCCAGCACCAGGCCTGTGATAAGGCCTGGGGGCCCATTGCAGGCCCACCACACGGTCCGGAGGCCACTTCCGGTCAGCGCCAGGGCCATCTCAGGTCCACTATGGGCAGAGTTATCAGAGGTGACAATCCTGTGATGTAGCACTGAACGGGACAGTGGAGAACTCCCTCTCTATTTTCATCAACTCTACTGTTTTAAATATTCTAAATATAACTTCCCATTGATGCAGCACTAGTCTACTTAAAAGGAAATGAATTGGCAGTAGAATAAGTATTTGATTAGAGCTGAATTGAGTGCCAAAATTATTTTGAGACTGATATATGTAAGGATAGTAAATTATTGGTGTAGTATAAATAGTCTCATAGGAAAAAGACTAGCTAGGATCTGCTTGGAGAAGCAATCAATGTACTGTATGGAAATTTGTCCAAAATTCAGATATAGCAAAATTTCTCACTAACACAGAATGATTGCATGAATTTGGGGAATATTTGACAATCCCTAAGAAAATGCTACATGGAAAGCATGCAAAGATTTCAGATTTGAACAAATGGTTCCTATGATGAAATGGAGTAAGATGTACCATATATACTCGAGTATAAGTTGACCCGAGTATAAGCCGGGGCCCTTAATTTAAACCCCCAAAACTGGGAAAATTTATTGACTCAAGTATAAGCCTAGGGTGGGAAATGCAGCAGGGCCTGGCAACTCCTCCTTTGTGAGCTGGGTGTGTGTGTGATGTTTAAAATGACTTTTAGCCACCGAGGCAAGTGCTTGAGTTGGTGGCTAAAAGTCATTTTAAACATGGGGGGGGGTCAGGAGAAGTGGCACACAATGTTTAAAATGACTTTTAGCCACTGACCCAAACTCACCTCAGTGGCTAAAAGTATTGATCCGCATATAAGCCAAGGACCCCCTTTTTTCAGCCCAAAATTAGGGCTGAAAAACTAGGCTTATACTCGAGTATATACAGTAAGTGCATCTCAGTAGAAGAAAGTTTGTGCGTGTGGAAAACCAGCCCTTGCGTATCTGGCTTCCTACAGTATGTACTTGAGTGTCACTGATACAGAGACCTAAGAGAAAGCTTTTTATAGCCTCTCTTGTAAACAAATTGAAATATAAAGGTGTAAGGGAGAAACTGAGCTGTTCATTAGAAGCATCCAACCCATATGTGATGGAAAGGATTGCAATATTTGCTATCAAAGCAACTACATGTAGAGCAAAGTATTTGGATATTATTTGTATGAATTGTAATAAAAATTCAAAGACATGAAGGTAAGGCTATTGTTATTTATTTATTAGTTATTTATTTGTCTGGGAATTCTCATACAGATGTAAAGTGTTATAAAATAGATAGGTATTATTTAAGGTAGTTTATATAATTTACTGGATTAATTTTTTGGGGGGGTTGCTTTGTTTTTATTTTATAGAAAGGAACAGGGATGGGGTAAATGGGAAAGGGAACAGAAGTCTTAAGAGAGGGGTGGCACATTAATACATCATTAATCTCAATATATTATAATCATACTGTATTGTAATTTTACATCTTTAACTCTTTCACATGTAATTTATTGCTCTTCCTCCAAATACATTATGTATTGTTCAACACTATCATTTTAAAGTGGACTTTCCAACTTATTCTGCATCCATTTATATACTGGTTCCCAAATCTGTTTTGCTTTTTGGACTGATGATTCTTTTAAAGCCTAAGATAAAATGTCAATTTCTGTCACCTGTTATATAATATTGTTGTGCAGTGAGCTTTTGATTTATCAGTAAATGTATTAATTGATCTGCTAGCAAGCAAATAAACTTTCATTTCATTTTTAGCTAATAAACTGGCTTGCAAATATGGTGTTTTAGCAGATTTGATTTTACTTCATATTTTATTGTAGTATGATGTATTTTATTACATTTTAGTTATTTCTATTGTTATTGATAGCAATTTTGAATATCACTTGGTGGACAGGTGGAACACTAATTTAGCAAATAAATGAGGCTTTCACATCAGTCAGCATAAATTGCTTTGCAGATGTTTTGCTTATTCATCTTACTAAATACACTGTATTTGTCAGGCTGATTTTTAAATAACACAGAAATCATTTTTCTCCATGTGGAAGAAGGGATATGTGTACAGTATGTATGCATGAATGTACATGACTTCATGACTGATAGAAAGGCTAGCCATTCCATGTTCCACAGCCCTTTCAGCTGCAAACCAGGAGAACAGGTTTCCTGCAAACCTGATGTGGAGAAAAATGTGTGTAATGGGCCACAATGTGGTGAGCGACTTTCACAGCAGGCTCACAATTAAAATTGCTCACAGCTGTATACATATTTCTTTATAAGAAACCTTGGCCTGATTGTGCAATTGATTCCCAAGTGATAAGTGCTTACAGTGACATTGCTAATTTGTTTTAGCTGAAAAAAATAAGTCCTATGGTTTAGCAAATTAAAGCTTCACTGTCTTCACTTGTTTCCTAATTTTGCATGAGGACCAGTAAGGAATGCATCCAATTTCATGGTTGTACATATCTCAACCATTTTTCTAATTTGCTTAAAACTTTAATCTAAGGAGGGAAATGTGCATTCTTTCAGGTTTGTTGTAGCCTGTGAATGATCCAATTCATCCTTTGTTCAGGGGGCGCCCCACATCTTCACTTTTCCCAAATCCTCACCTTCTGCAGTTCTTGTCCACTCTCTCCCCTCTGTAAGGAACAGAGGTGATGAAATCCCTGTTATTTCTATTGGAGATAACAGTGAGGGGTATCACCTGACTTGATTTCTTCCCACTGTAGAAAACCACAAGGCAGTCAAAGCTTCACATACACAAGCACCAGGTGCAGAAAGAACCAGTTCCTTACCTGTAAAGGTGGTTCTTCCAGTGGACCTTCGTGAAGCCACACAGATGGGTTTCCCAGGCGCCCCTACGCCAGAGCTCAGACTTCCCTAGCAATGGGAAAGTTCGTTAGTCTCCGCCCCCACACCCTGCGCATGTGCGTGGGTGTTCCTGCCTAAACGTCTCAGTTCCTCTTGACTGCCAAGATGACAGGTAGGAACCAGTCAAGGCATGACGGTCCGAGGGGAGGTGGGTGGGTTCTGTGTGGTTTCACGAAGGTCTACTTGAAGAACCACCTTTACAGGTAAGTAACTGGTTCTTTGCCATCGTGGCCTTTGTGAAGCCACACAGATGGGTGATTGAAAGCAGTACTCACTGGCAGGAGGGTAGTCATGCCATCACGAAGGAAAATACTACCCTCCCGAAGGAAGTGGACGATCTCATGTGGGCATCCAACCTGTAGTGGGTCACAAAGGTCTCTGGCCTGGACCAAGTGGTCGCCTGGCAGATGTAATCCAGGGGGACACCTTTAAGGAATGCCACTGAGGAGGCCATAGCTCTGGTGGAGTGAGCTCTAATAGCGGATGGCAAAGGTCTTTTAGCTAATTCATAAGCCACTTTAATGGTTTGCACCACCCAGTGGGCAAATCGCTGGGAGGAGACAGGGCGACCCGCAGCCGCAGGGTCATGACATACAAACAGCTTCTGTGAGCTCCTAAGAGCTTCAGTTCTAGAAACATAGAATGCAAGGGCTCTTCTAACATCCAAAGTGTGCATGTCCGTCTCCACCCTGGTAGAAGGATTTGGGGGAAAAAACGGAAGGATGATGGGCTGAGAAATGTGAAAGGATGACAACACCTTAGGGAGGAAGGTGATGTCAGGGTAGGCCACCACCCTATCCTGATGGAACTGTAAATAGGGTGGATCACACCATAGAGTGCATAGTTCACTGCCCCTACGTACAGAGGCAATTGCCACTAGGAAAGCAGTTTTTAAAGTCAACAGTCTAAGGTCAATGGTGGCCAGGGGTTTGAAGGGAGGCCGCTGTAGAGCCCTGAGGACGAGAGAGGGACCACTGCAGGGGAATAGGTTTCCTATCAGGAAAAGTGTTCTTGAGTCCCCGCAGGAAGAGCTTTAGACAAAGATGTCTGAAGAATGACAACGCTGGAGTCATCAGAGGCTGGTGAGCGATGATTGCTGATAAATGGACCCACAGCAAAGATAAGGTAAGACCAGACCGTTTGAGATGTAAAAGGTACTGGAGCACCCAGGTGAGTGAAGGGTTGATTGGGTCAAATCCCTTGTCTGCCGCATAGATGAGAAACCTCCTCCATTTGTAGTGGTACAGTTTAGTGGTGGAGGGTTTGCGGCATGCAGATATAATAGAGTCTATGAGTTCACTATCCTCCACGCGGTCAGTTGGAGGTGTGGAAGGTCTGGATGCAGAACCTGGCCATGAATCTGCGACAACAGGTCTGGAAATGGAGTGAGACGGAGATAGGTGTTGGACATCCTGAGGAGGGATGCGAACCAAGGCTGTCTGGGCCACCAAGGGGCAATTAGGATGAGATTTGGCCTCTCCTGAAAGAGCTTGACCACTACCTTGTGTAGCAAGGGGATTGGGGGGGAAGGTATAGAGCAGATTGTCCTTCCATGGAAGCAGGAGGGCATCCCCTAGAGAGTCCCGACCCCTGCCTGTTCTCGAACAGTACATGTGGCACTTCCTGTTTTCGGGAGAGGCAAACAGGTCAGCTCATGGACAGCCCCATTTGTTGCCCAAGTGGTTGAAGGTCGAGGGATGCAACTCCCATTCATGACTTGACTGTTGTCTGCGGCTGAGGTCGTCCGCATCAATGTTTTCTTCTCCCGGCAGGTGCACTGCGATCGGATGGATGCTGTGGTTGATGCACCAGGCCCAGAAACGGATGGTGAGATCCAGCAGGCGTGCTGAATGAGTTCCGCCCTGTTTGTTGATGTAGTACATGGCAGTTGTGTTGTCAGTCACTGCCAGTACTACATTGCCGGAGAGGTGTCGGAGGAACGCCCGGAACACCTTGAAGATGGCTAGGAGTTCCAGCTCGTTGATGTGGAGGAGACGTTCCTGTGGAGACTAGGTGTTGTGTATCTGGTAAGAGAGACATACCACACCCCAACCTGTGTTGCTGGCATCCGTTGTTACTTGTATTGTTGGAAATGGGATCCTGAACGGCCAGCCGGAGAGTATATTTGCACAGCTTGACCACCAGGCGAGTTGTTGGGGCAGGTCGGGTGGGACAATGAGAATTTTGGAAGGTGGATCCCGAAGAGGATCGAACTGATGCAGGAACCAGCTCTGGAGACGTCTGAGTCGCAGCCTCGCATGTATGAGCATAGATGTCATGCTCGTACATTTTTTGGAACTGTAAAATAACGAGAGAGTGAGAAGAGGCCTCCTTGTGATTGGGTTGGTGGTACTGGTTGGATGGCTCTCTTATGAAGTAAAGATGCAACTTCCTCCAACAAACAGGGGGAGGGAGGAATGCGAATAATGTTCCCCAACAGGGGATGAAACTTCAAGAGGTAACCGTCTCTTATAACAGACAGGACCCAACGGTCCGAAGTGATCATTTCCCAAACCGACAGGAAAGGATGCAGGCGGATGCCGTGGGCGTCAGTATTCGTCACGGTGCCTCCTGTCCCTTGGTTTGGAGGTAGAGGAGGAGGGCTTTGATTTCTTGGCCTTGCATCCGAAAGAGGAGAAGGTAGAGGACCGGGTGGATTCGTCCCGCTGGGGCCTTGAAGATGATTGTGAGGCTGGAGGCCAGTAACGGCGATGGGTCTGAAAACGAAAGGGCTGCTTGGGCCTCTGAGGGATGACATTAAGCTTTTTCGCCATGTCTTGCTTCTTATGGCGATCCTCCATAAGCTCGTCCGTGGAGATATGAAACAGACCCGTGCCATCAAAAGAAAGTGCCTCGATCTGTGCCTTATGGCCGTCTGAAAGGCCCGTGGTACAGAGCCAAGCATGCCACCTCAAGGTGATGGAGGTGTTAAGCACCTTGGAAGAGCAATCAAAGGCACGCTTGGATGTCCGCATCTGTTGGGCCGCCAGGGCCATGGCCTCATCATAGAGAGCTGAAACCTCTGCTCTCTTGGACTCAGGGATGAGTTCTAAAAAGGGATGCAGATGCGCCAGCAGGTCCCTCCGGTACGCCCCCATCACACCTTGATAGTTGGAGATCTTATGAAGAAGTGTGGTGTACAAGTACAAGTTTCTTCCCATGGTGTCCAGCTTGCAGCTATCCTTGGAAGGGGGGATAGGAGTCTGCTTAGAGCGAGACTGTACCTGGGAAGAAGTCACCACAACAGAGTTCGGGGCAGGATGTTTATCCAAGTATGGAGCCTTATCATCGTGAACTCTGTAGAGAGACTCCAGTCTTCTTGAAACAGAGGTGGCTGATAAAGATTGGAAAGAGTCCTCCACCATTGTAAGGTGGTGCACCGGCACAGTCTCATCTGAGGCGATGCGGCCGAAGATGTGGCAGACCCTTTTAAGTTTAGGTAGGTGAATTGGGAGATCTATTGTTTTGGCCATCCTAACAAGGAAGGCAGTATAATTCCTCATAGATTCGGATGAGGAAGGAGGAGACCTTTCTTCAACTTCCGACTCCGGTGAGGTAACGAGGCGCACCGAACCCGAGGCCTCGGATTCGAGGTCAGACTGCTCAGACTCCTCTGTAGAATTCGAAGGAGAATCAGCGGGGATCTTCTCAACCTCCATTGATTCTGCAGACTGAATGGACCACTGGCGTCCATCAAATTTTAAAGAGAAAGCCGGAATCGGTGGAACTGACACAGCTGGTACCGAAGGTTGGTGTTTTTCGGTATGGCGTTTCTTGGTCGTAGGCTTGGTCGGAGCCAAAGACGTCAGGTTTGGATCCGGCGGGGTCAGAGCCTTGGTCAGAGCCGTGTCAATGGACAACGACAGGACCGAAAGAGTGGTAGGTCCCTCGAATTCAACAGTCGGGTCCGACGGGTGAACCGAAGCCGGGGAGTGGTGATCCCACTTTTGGTGCTTCTTTGTTGGTTTGTCTACCCTCGGCAAATCGGACGCCTGAATGGAAGCCATCGGAGCCGACGAAATCGCCAAAGATCGATCTTCGAACCTGACCATATGGTGTGGCGAGGACATGGCCCGGGACACCAAGGAGGCTGCAGGCGAACACGCGGAACGTGTGGGGGACTGATGGGTCCCAGACTCCGAGACTGGAGTGCTCTCCGGCTGGGTCAATGTAAGGTTCTGCGGTAAAGTCATGTCATCAACAGATGACTCATCGGAGGAGTCGGATTGGAGCAGCGGGTTGAGTTCTGGCCGCATCAACATAGGTGCGCTGAACCCAAGAACTCAGTCTCGATTGATAAAGCCTCCGACTAAACCGATAGAGAAGCCGAGGCCGGTTTCGGGGGTTTAGCCGGTTTGAGGGCCTTGGACAACGAAGTCTTAGGTGATGGTTTGGACTTCGCCACCCCCTGTAGAATGGGGATCTTTTTGAGTTTCTCCCTTCATCCCGACGCCTCCAACTTACGGCTGGACTCCAGATAAGCTTTTTTCTCCATGGGTTGAGGCCGAAGAGAGTGTTTGAGTAAGTAAGAAGCCAGCAGGTTACGGCGGTTCTTCAAGGCCTGCGCACTGAAGCCTTGGCAAATGGTACAGGCCTCGGGCCGATGGTGCTCGCCCAGGCAAAAAAGGCACTTTTCGTGCCCATCAGTATACGGGATTTTACTCCCACAGCCGGAACACTTTTTAAAGGATTGCACAAAAGACATTAGGCGAAATTTGAAGCCAAAATCAAGTCGAAAACCAGTCGAAATCCAGTCGAGAAACACAATTGTCACGAAAACTACCGAATTAGAACCTCTAGCCGTGGCGGGTAAGAGGAACTTAGGCGTTTAGGCAGGAACACCCATGCACATGTGCATGGTGTGGGGGCGGAGAGCAACGAACTTTCCTATTGCTAGGGAAGTGTGACCTCTGGCGCAGGGGCGCCTGGGAAACCCATCTGTGTGGCTTCACGAAGGCCATGATGGAGAATCTTCCTGTAGCCAATGTCATGCAGGTACATTTTTGTTCCCTTCTCACCTTTCTACACAAGGGAACAGTGACGAAGGAAAAAAAGCTGGAAGCCAGAGATGTCAGCAAGTGTGGTTGTGCCCTGTGACATAAAGTGTACAGCAACACTCCATTCTCCCTAGCTGATACAGATCTGTCCAAGGACCAAAAGAGACACAGGCCTCTTGTAAAAATACATGTTGATAGATATTGCCATCTTCAGGGATGCTGTGCCTTTCAATAGGATACAACTTAACCACCCACCTACATGCATGCTTCAGGACAGCATTGGCCAATGCCAATTCTTCCACCATGTTTTTTAAAATGGAAATGGGCAGGTTGCTTAGAACTTAAAAGATCCATAGCAAGGATACATTAGTCTTAAAAGTGTACCATGCATGGGGTTAAATGAAATTTACTTCTACATAAATATAGGTCTGCAGCCTCCCTCACTTCCTTAGGTTGGAGTGGAGGTCTGGCCTTCCAGATGTTATTGGTCTGTAGACACATTCAGTATAAGCCAATAATGACGGATCAGAAAGTATATTGGACTGTGACTTGGGAGAGCCAGGTCCCAATGAGATTTGAAAGTTCTGGATGATCTGGGTCACTCACTGTCTGTCATCCTGTTGGTGTAAGACGCAAGATTATGTGTGAGGAGAGACTCATATAAAATGCATAAAATATAATATGTATACCATATTTTCCATCTATAAGGCCCTCATTTATAAGACATTCCCCACTATTACAGCTCAAAATAGTTTTGCAACCATGTGGTTCTCTCATTGGCTTATTTCTGTGTATAAGACGACCCTCAATTTTTAGTCTAGCAATTTTAGTCTAGAAAGCACACATATGCTATATAATTTCTGTTTATATAGTTAATAACTCATCTGATCTCTTAACACAGGATTATGGAGAAAAGGAGACATTTTTGTATGACAAAAACAGTAGAGTACACAAGGAAATTAACATTTAAGGTTCACAACAAAATATTTTGGAGATTCCTAGAAAAGAAATGGGCACATGGAACTCACTGACACATAAAGAAAAGAACCAGACACATTTAGAAAATCTAGTAGTAATAACTACAATTATATTGTCAGGAGTTAAAAGACAGGACTGGGAAGTAGTGCATTAGAAAGAATATACCTGTTATAAATTATTCTTGTTTTTCTTTTCTTTTTCATAAGTAGAGCATATTGAAGTTGCATTTCAAAAGTACTGTAATGTAACAAGTGAGGACAATGTTACTTTTTTGTGTAAAATTTTCTTGTTTCTCTTTAAATTACTTCCTATGGGCATTTTAGAAGTATATTAACAAGTAATTTTATATGTCCTCTTATCAGTCCTAATAAGAGGCTTTCTGCATCCCCCACCCCAATAACATTTAATTTAAATTCCCAGACTTTTTTTTAAAGGTCTCAAGATCAGTGTTCAAGATTCCTGACTAGCGTGTGGTTGTTACTTTTAACTTCAGCATAACAGTTTTGAGTCTTAGCTGCATATATCTGAAAATCTCATGTTGAATTTTTCATTCCACTTTCAAGATGCCAGGTAGGAGTGCAACAAGGTAATTCTGTATGAGGCTTACACTATTGTGGCTTTGGCACAGCTGCCTCTGCATAGAGTCTGCTTGCGATAACGCTGTCCTGTGTGCACACTTATTTGGAAGTACTGTATTCCTGATTTCTGCCTCTTTCTGTGTCAAGATGTTGCTGTCAGCTGCGGCATGCTCATGCTTCATTCAGCCATCCCTTGGGTTTATTCTGTCTTTCCCCCTCATCAATGAGTTACATAGCTTTTGGACTTGGAACATCTGGAGTGGTCACCATTTCTGAGGAGGCAGGCTACTATGAAAAAGCGTCTGTGGCAGAGGAGCAAGATGGCTGGCTTTTCCAGGCAAGGACTGAAATGGGCAGCTTTTTCCTCACTAATGAAGGACTTACTTAAGGCAATATGCGCGCACACACACTCCAGCCCGCTACTAAAGGAAGACGTTCGATCCCCAACGCACTAGAAGAAGGACCAGACAAGAACTGCCTTCAACAAAACACAGGCTCTCCCTTGGAACTTCAGATCGGCACGGGGTGGGGGAGGAAGGGAGGAGGTTTTCTTCCATTTCTAATTCATGGAGACGAATTTGCTGCTGAGATGATGGTGTGGAAGCCTTGCGGTAGCTCTTTTCCACCTTCTGCAAAGCAAGCTCCCCCCCGTCAGCCCTGGCTTAGAAAAACCCGTGTTCAGCGCCTCTGCTCGCCCGGGTCTATTAAATAGAAAGCTTCAAGGGGAGGGGGGAGAACAAAAATAAGCGCCGCGTCTCCCTGGGCGAGCCTGGGGCGGGCGGGCCAGCCAGCCGTGGTGGCTTCCTTCCTCGGTCCCCTGCCTGCCGCGGGGCCAGCCGTAGCCGCTCTCTCTGCAGAGGCCGCGCGGCGGAGCAAAACATGAAGCCAGAAGCCCCGCCCTCCGCCGAGCGCCCTCTACGCCGGCGAGCAGGCCCCCCGGGGTGACGTCACAGGCTCGCGGCGCTCCAATGTGGGGCACGTTCCGCCGTGAATGACGGGACGCCTCGGGCAGCTTTTGACAGCTTGGCCGACGAGGTCAGCCGAGGGGAGGAAACGAGGGGCCGGCAGGCTGGAGAGGCTGCCGCTCCGGGCGATCTCGGGGAGCGATAAACGGAGACAGGAAGAAAAAAAAATCGTCGCCGTCGTCGCTGCCACACAACGCCTCACCATCGGAGGAAAGGAGCGCCTTTTGCAGGAGGCAGCCTGAGCAGCCATGGGCGGTCCTCCCACAGGAATTCTTCTATTTTTAAATTGCTCTCCTTACTACAGCTTTACTATGAACATAAAAAAGCCAGAGCAGGGGGATGCAGCCAGCAGGCGAGGAAGGATTAAGGCTGCAGCCCTAAGCACCGCCAAAGTGCCAATGAAACCAGTGAGATTTTCAAACGGATCAGGATGTAGAGTACCAACCAGGCTACAAACCGCATTTAACGATCACCGGTACAAATCTTTTAAAGAATATGAATTCAAGAAGGCTCAGGGAAACTATTGAGACTCTGCCTGAGACAAATGGGTTTAGATTGCTCCCAAAGAGAGCGTTAAAGAAATTGTGCCCCCCTTTCATTCCTGTACATTTAAATCATGATTGCAGAGATATTTTTAATTTAAGCTGCTCCCTGTATTCCTCTCCCCAGTACATTTTAATCCATTTTCAAAGATGCAACTACAATACTTAATCCAGAAGTGAAATACTTTATTGTAGAATAAGCTAAGTACAATATAATATAATAGTTTAATATACTGTAAGTCCAAACGTTCATAGCAAGATAGATTTTGCCGGAGAATTACTCTTAGATGTAAAATCAAAAAGTTCTTGGCATGATGGATTTTGCCAGCCCATCTTTCTTAGACAAAAATTAAGAAAGATGCAGGCTGCACTAGAGCTGTTGTTCTCAAGTTACAGCTGAGGCAGCTGCAGTTTGGATATTACCCAGTCCTTCAAACAAAAAGGCACAGGCCATGCAAGCACACCCCACCCCATTTGGCCTTTTTTTCAAGTGGATATGTCTCAGGTGAGTGACACAGAAATCCTGAGTCCTCCATCTGGGAAGGGGTGATAGTTTAGTAAATTCACTAGGTTTATCCAACTGGGGTCAAAATAAGGTCACAATAATATCAGCTGGCAGTTGCAGTCCAGCTCTGCTGATGTTGCCAAGAACTTTTGGACTTTACATCTAAGAGTAACTCTCCTGGCAAAATTCATCTTGCCATGAATGTTTGGAACACGCCTGACAAAGTGGATGATGATCCATGAAAGCTCACAGACTGTATGATGATTTTTTTAGTGGTCTATAAAGGCATTGTGTGTTTTTGCATTTGTAATTTGTAATGACTATGTGTTACCCTTTTATTTCAATGGAATTATGAGGTTACCAGAAAATAGCCTGCCCACCCCCTGTACAAACAAGACATTTGAACTCTCAACATTGTTTTATATGAATTGTATTTTTGTAGTTGTTATACTGTTTTACACAGCCCAAACTGAAAGTTGGACAGGAGACTAGTCTAGAGGCTTTTAAAACATTAAAATAAATGTTGAATTGACCACATGGCTCCCTTTTATTTCATTTTAAAAATCAGTAAATCACTAAAACCATGTTTGAATCTTGCTTACTGTAGATGTCATAGAAATAATTAGCAATATGGCTTGTCCAGTATAGATGGGGCCATAATCATTCTAATGTAGATAATACCAAACATGAATATGGAAAGTATATTTTCCGACACAGGAAACATAGAAAGAGTGATGAACCCTCAGAAGTAAAAGATGGTAAATTTTTGTTTACTTGGAGAAACCTAAAGCCATTTGCCTGGTATTTCTAATAAGACTGGCTGGTTGACAGGATTCATACCACTTTCCGTTGACACAGACCTATGTTGCACATCTGTTTCCTTCCGCACTATGTCTGAATCACAGATATTTAGCCTTGTTGCCTCTGTTTTCAAACACTGTTAACAGAAATATCAAACGGGGGTGGGGATAAATAAAATAGGTATGTTTATCAAGTAAACATAAATACTGTACATTGAACAAAAGTTAGTATTTTCAAAAGCTCACACTCTTCCTCCAACAAGGTTTCAGTTAAGCTGATTCCAGAGGTGTTATAGTTTCGGATCCATTTTGGCCAGCAATTGTACCAGAAAAAGAACACCTGGCAAACCCAACAGAAGAAATCATGTCAAAAAATAAAGCTCTAGCCCTCTTTATTATTACTCTACCTAGAAATGCTCTGAACTTAATGGCTTACAGACTCTGTGATGATTTAATACATCTTGGCTTGAATTGTAATTTTCCTAATATGTATCTGAGCACTTGGAAACTTCACCAACATCTCCAGAATGAATACACAGGCAATGTGCCTTGAGGGCACTGCTGTGAACTGCCAACCAGGTGCTCCAAGATCCAAACATCGATTCTAGACAATGAGAAACCAGTCACCACTTGGCGATGCAATGTGTCTCCCTAAAGCCAGCTTGACTGTTGCTAATACTGTAGTCTGAAGTTTACTAAACAGAGTTAATGAAGCTGAAGTAAAGCAAAACAAACATAGATGCTTGCTTGATTTGTGAATGGGAGTTCTTTCTTTGCAATATCTAAGTTGAATTTCTAGTAGCTGGGAATAATTCCCAGGTACTGAGACTCCACCCACATCCACTTACTGTTGACTCACCTAGAACACACTTGTATACAGCAAATGGGCAATAACGAAAGAGGAGTGCAGGCAATCCCTCTAAGTAGAGAGTGACTTAAGTGCCAAAACCTGTAAGACTGGAACCTCAGTTGTAATGAAAGGCACTCCCCTGTCATTTTGGATCCCGAAGGGTGAGGGAGGTGTTTAAGTTCAACATGAAAGGATTTTAAAACATCCCTTCACAGTGGTTGGGGGGGGGAGTGTTGGATTTGGGCCAAGACCACCTCAGTTGAAAAATCTCAGCTCATTCATGAGGCTTGATAATAAGTGTGTCTGAGCTAGCAGTGCCATCTGCCAGCCTAACGTACCTCACCAGCTTGTTGTGAAGATAAAATGGGATTCCTCATGGGTAAGCCAGTCATGGAGGTGATGCAGGAGAGAAACATGCTTAATTAATGTATAAATGAATATTTGCTATGCTGTTTTGGTAGCAGGAAGGTTTAGAATGGTGACACAAAGAACACCACTCTGTGACTCCAGATTTCATCATCAAGAGGGTGCAATGTGACAAGGGTGTAACTACAAAGCCTATATTTTGCTCTTTATTGCTTTTTGCTATGGGCCAGCCGACAAGGGATCTGGATAATTTAATTGACAGGAAAATAAAGGAATATAAGTCACCAGGAGCCTATTTCCTGCAAGCTGCATTAAAATGAACTGGACTTGCCCAAGAGCATGAATAATCATTTATATGATCCCAGGGCTGCCACATGTATCTTAAGAATAAAGAACAGCAACATTTGATGCATGATCCAGCAAAAGTTATTTTCTACAAAGCACTACTCATTTCAATAGGAGTGAGGACATATACAATTCAAAGTGCTGAATTTTTGCTAATGTGCACTATGCAGCCATCTCAAATATTGTATCCTCCAGAAGTGTTGGACTGCAAGTTCTGTTATCCTCAGTCAGGAGAGCCATTGACCATGATGGCCAGTAGTTGTAAGAGTTGTAAGAGAATCTGAAGGGAATCAGATGGGAAATACAGCTATTGTGATACAGCACTTTGGCTAAAATCCTTCCTGGGCATGCCAGATGTTTACACTGATTAGGATTGAAGGACCTTAAATTCTTTAACTGAGGTGCAAAGAACCTTTGGTCCTACTGAGGTTTCTGGACAGCAACTCCAAGGGCTCTGCATCACTGACCATGCTGTGTGAGACCAATGGGGAATGTAGGCCTGGACAGCTTGAGAACCAAATGTTCCACATCCATGCCTTAATCAGCACAATTGGGGTGGGGGTGGGATCCAGACAGCACTCATTCCTGCTGTTTAGACCACTTTAAATTCTTTCTTAATTTTTTCCCGGGCTTTATGCTTTGTGCTGCATTTTTACACAACTTTGGTCCAAACAGACAAGCACCAGTACATACACCCTGAACCGGAAATGCAGTGATGCATGGATGGGTTAAATCTGCTCCCAGGAGAATTACGGGACACATCGCTCATTTTTCTGATTGGTCAGGCAGCCACGGTTTTTCTCTACAACTTGAAACAGACAACCAATTGTTAAAGAAAGGTAAGTTTGTGTTTCTTTCTACTTACAAGTTTCACCTTCCTGGAATTTCACGCATGTTACATTGTGCTGATGTGTATGTCATGGGTGGTCAAAAGACTAGCAATATGTTTCTTTTTGTACACCAGCCAGATGAGTAAAGTCCCCTTTTGTTTCCCACCAATACCATGTAACGGAACCCAGGGATAGGAGTAGTAGGTGGCCGAGAATTCCCTGAAGCTCCTTGGGTTCTTTTAAGCAAAACAAACAGCCTGAGAGCAACAATATAATAAAATCCTTTTATTCACTATTTTAAGTTACAAAAATGAAAACAAAATAACTCATAAAAATCAATGAAAAATATAAAAATGTTTATCAGATACAATCATATATTATTGCCTGAAAAATAACAAAACTTATGATATCCTTAACTAAGTTGATACTATGAAAATACAAACCTAAGCTGGCTAAGCCTACATCTAGCTGTCTACATCTTGAAGCAGAAACCTGGGGAAATGGTGCAAAACAACCCACATATCCTAAAGGTAAAAGTACCGCACCTCCTATATGCATTTCAACCAGAGGGAAAACACAGCTATTTATTGAGGCAGAATATGAACTTCTAACATCTACCCAAGCCATGTTTCAACAACGTCCACTGTATAGTGTTGTTCTCAGAAGGAAACCTAGGAATTGTCATTATACAAGCTGGGAATGGGGGTCTCTAACAGAAAACATTCTGCATCCATGCAAAACTCTACTCGTCAGGTTCCCTTTGGGGGGGAGCAATGCCAATTAAACAGTTGTAATGCAATAATTTTATTACTGAGAAAATATTGCTTCTTATAATTCTAACAGTGGCACTCTTGCCCTTGTTTCAAAGATCTTACTCCTGCGTTTTTATACTGTCACGGAAAAGACATGTTAGAGAAGAAACATGTCAGATAGATTGTTTCATTCTAATTCTCTCTGGGGTCCAGCTGTGAAAATACACCAGTGGTTTAAAGCAGCACAGCAATAACAACAACCTGTCTGAAGCAATGGGTGTGCTCATTCTGCTATGTTGTCTGTCAGTTCATATCACATACTATCTATCCAGAGCAGGTAATGGAACTGGCATAACAGCTCTGATAACAGTTATGTTCACTAGCTCGAAATCTGCTGAACTAGTATCACTACTGATCTGTTGTTTTGTAACCATGCAGCAGTTTTTAACAGCAAAATGTAAAGTTTCCTTTTCATGCTGATTGTTTTCTTTAGGTTCAGACACTTTATATTCAAATTCCATAAGAAGGACATTTATGTATAGATCTCTGATAGATCTGGGGGTTTCTGCTGCTGTTGTTTTTTTACTTTACTTATATCCAGCCTGATGACAATGCACTCCAGCCCTCCTAATGATCTCCCCCCAGCGGCTTCATGTAGATGTTAAATAGCTTTGGAGGCAATGCTGATCCCTGTGGAACCCCACAACGGAGGGTCCACGGAGTCGACAAACTGTCCTCAAGCTATGCTCTCTGGACATGATCCCGGAGGAAGGTCTGGAGCTAGCTAAGTGCTAGCTCCCCCTCCCCATGATCCTCACCCCTGAGAGCCTGCCTAGGAGGAAACCATGGTAAACCGTACTGAATGCTGCTGAAAGATCAAGGTCCCTAAGGAGATACAATCCAGCCACAAATGTTCCCCATCCCTAGCAAAGAGCTTTAAAGAGATCCGACATTTAAACTAGCTGCAGGAACATTCCCAGAGTTAATGCAGATTCCTCTATAGCAGTGATGGTGAACCATTTAGAGACTGAGTGCCCAAACTGCGAGTCAAAACCCACTAATTTTTCGCAAAGTGCCAATACAGCAATTTAACCTGAATACAGGTGGCTGTGAAGGGGCAATGTCGGGTGCCCACAGAAAGGGTTCCGAGTGCCACCTTTGGCACCCGTGCCGTAGGTTTGCCAACAGTGATCTATAGAATAATGCACTTGGGCCAAAATCCTGTTCCACTAAGTTACATCCTGTAAAGCTGCTGATAGGACATGGGGTCACGAAGGGTCGGTCACGACTGTAACGACGCAACACACACACACACATCATCAGCTGACTTCACCCCCAAAGTTCCCAAGGTTGCCACAGAAACCCTTTCATTGTTGGGTAGTCATTGAGGGCCACAGAGGAATTTTTTAGTAAATAAAGGCACACCTCCCACACATCCTACAGTCCCCAACGGCTTCTCAATGATGAAAAAAAAAAATCAACAAAAGCCTAAGGCTTAGGACCTTCTGAAAGGAATTAGAAATGTTTTTCTACTGCTGAAAAATTACTGAAACTTGTTGCCCCATCAGCCTTATGAAGCATAACCTATGGAATAAGATTTCAGCTTCTGATTAACAGTTTCCCATTAAAAACTGATATTAGTATTTTGGAACAGCAGTGGTTCCCAGTCCTGGGTCCCCAGAATTTCTTGGACTAAAACTCCCAGAAGCCTTCACTGCTAGCTGGGCTGGCCACTGAGTTACAGCCTGACTGTTCTTCAGGGGCCATTCCATATCCAGTGTGCTGGAGGAATTAAGGATGGAAGTCAGAACAGTATCTATAAAAGTGGTAGGCCCTGTTAAAAAAGGTTCATAGCAGGCAGACTAAGCACAATATGCAAATATCCAGGTGAACCCATAGGCACCATTCCAAAAACACTCAGAATGCAAACCAGATTGGCTTTCCTACTGACCACTACTTTTGTCTCTTCTACGTACATTTTCAACTTGTTTGTTCACATCCAGTCCATAGCAGCCTCTATACACTATTTTTAAAAAAATCACTGGCTTCCTAGTAGCTGATGAAAATGAAGGATAGAGTTGTGTGCTGTCTGCGTACTGATGACACTGCACCCCCTGGATAATAGCTCTCAGTGATGTCATGCAAGTATTACAATCTTTGTGGGACCTGCAGTTCCTGCATGTCAAGAGGAACAGCAGTAGGTCAGTACCGTCATAACCCTGAACAGGTCTGCTTTAGAGCATTTATTTCTTGCAGAAGGGAAGCCCCAACCTTTTTTGTGGATTTTTGAATTGCTCAGGTTTGAAAAAAGAGTGGGGCAGTGCCTGGATGGTGGTGGAAGATCTGGGCCAAATGCACCCTAATGTGATAAAAGACCACATTAGAGACTTCTCTGCAATGATGGTGACAAGAAGCAAAACTAAGTTCACCACAGGGGCGACTTTCCCATAGGCCTTTGTGGTTCAATGAACCAGGGCGCCTGAACCCCAAGGGCGCCTGAACCCCCAAACCCCAAAACTCTTAGATTCCCCACTGGGAATCTAAATTCACACAAACTTTGCCCGCTGCGAGAAGCGCTCTCGCAAATCCCTCCCCGCCCCAAAGCAAACAAGTAAAAGAGGGGCCAAGCTCTCAGGCGCCACATTTTTAATTTTTAGGTTTTTGAAATTTGAATCCCGCAAAACCGCGGGCGGGCGGGCGGGCAGAGCGAGAGCGAGAGAGGGAAAGAGAGAGGGGGCTGCCGCACACTCCATCCCCAAAAGAGTGCCAGACCAGACAGACCCACACCCGTGGTGGTGGTGGTGGTGGTGGTGGTGGTGAGGACGGGAGAGCGCGAGAAGCAGCGCGAGCCTCGCAAAGACCACGAGACCCCGCGTGTAGCCGCCGCCGCCGGTGGTTTGCCGCTTGGGGTTGCTTTTTTTTTCTCTCTCTCTCTCTCTAATTGCTTTCGGGTCGCCACCTCCCGCCTGCGGAAGACTATCCAGCGCGGCCATCCTCCCCCCTTTGGCTGCCGGTGCCGCCTGCTCGCGGAGTGTCTTTTCCCTCGCGCGCCCGCTCCTGGTTCGCTCCGAGCCCCCGCCTTCCCTTCCCCTCCCCTCCCCTTTCGCTCTCTAGCCGGCGGCTGCGCGGGCGCGTCCCGGTGGCGGCGGCGGTGGCGGCAGCTCCTCCTGCGAGCGACAACACTTTTTCCTCTCGCTCGGCGTGTTTGTATTTGCGTGTGCGCGCACGCAGCCGACGACGAGGGAAGCTCCTGCCTCTCTCTCTCTCCTCTCTCTCTCTCTCTCTCGCTCGCTCACGCGCTCTCTCATCCCCGCGGTGTCAGCTCCTCAGGACTTGATCCTCGGTGTGCGCTCGGGGTGATAAGTTAAAAAAAACAAACTATTCCCCTCCCTTTCCACCCTCCTCCACCCCCACCCCCACCCCAACCCCCCAGCCC
>JAHTLZ010000275.1:19575334-19586148 GCA_023846285.1 Phrynocephalus versicolor
CCCTCCTCCTCCCCTCCCCCTCCTGCTTTCTTTTCCGCGGCTTCTCTTATTGCCGCAAGAAAGTTTACCGCTCCCAGCCGGCCCGGAACGGAGCGGAGGCGGTGGTGGTGGCGGTGGAGGAGGAGGAGGAGGAGGAGGAGGAGGAGGAGGAGGAGGAGGAGGGGAATGGACGCTGATGTGACACATGTGTCAAGGCTTGTTCTTGGCAGGTGGCAAAGTCGGTCGTCGTCCCCCTCCCTCCCCCACCACCTTTCCCCTCCGGCCCCGTTGCTCCTACACCCCGCACCCCGTTGTCGCTGACAACTCGGTTGTGTGTCTTTTGTTTTCCACTACAGTTGTTAATGAAGTCCACCGTGCGCTCTTCGAAACTCGTTTATTTCCTTACGTGCTCCTCTTACTTACTTACTTACTTACTTACTTACTTACTTACCTTGTATGCCGCCCACTACCCAAAGGTCTCTGGGCGGCTCACAACCAAAGTACTTGTACCACTTCCTCTCCTCTCCCCCCCCCCATCCCACTCCCGCCTGTCCCAAAAGAAGTCTCAGGGTCTCTGCAAAGACACAGTTGTGCGACACCACCTTTCGTGGGTTGGAGCTCCTTTAGTGTGTCTTTGATGTTCTGCCTTTGGCGTGCCCCGAGACAGGGTGTGCGGTGTGTAAAAGCAGAGAGCACACGACAGCTCTGTGAAACGGGGGCGCCAGAGGGATCTTCGAACCAGGGCTCCACATATCCTTAAGACGGCCCTGGTTCACCATCACCATTGTATGCATGAAGTGTTGTTAATCTGGGTTTAATGGTCTGGATTCTGGCCATCAAAATAACATGGAAGAACCCTGGTAGGACTGCTGTTGCAGGACATTTTAGTGGTAAAATGACTTAGGGCTGTTGCAGCAAAGTTAATAAGTACAGTGGTAGCTCTTAAAATGAATTTAATTTGTTCTACAGGTCAATTTATTTTAAGAAAATTTTGTCCTACAAAATGTAGTTTCCCAAAGGAATGCATTGAAATGGATTAATCCGTTCCAGAGACTATGGGTCGCTTCGTTTTACAAAAATTTTGTTTTGCAAAATGTGGTTTCCCATAGGAATGCATTGGGAACCAATTAATCCATTCTGGAGGCTAGAATAAAGACAAAAATAACCAGTTTCTTCCCTGGGTACGTGCAGAACAGTTTTTTGTCTTGCGAAGCATCCCATCGGGAATTTTTGTCATGCAAAACATGCCTATTCCCAGATTTTTTTTCTTGCTATGAGTTTTTTGTCTTACAAGGCATTTGTCTTAAGTGGTACCACTTGTACAAACAGTCACTAAGCTCCATTGTCAATTTCCTTGCATAATATAAATTAATGCAACATCAGGATACTATCAAGAATCTTGGATATCTGCGACTTGCCCCTTGGTGTTTTAGTCCTTGTTCATCCCAATGTGTTAAGTTAGCTGAGGAAAGGACGAATGTCAGCGTCATATAGGCAATAAATGCCAAAAGTAAGGAAGACAATTTTCCTCTGTCTCTTAGGAAGACTGGTGAAAAAGGCACCACTTGATTCATCTAATTTTGACAACCATCACTCTGTTTTATTTTATTTGTTCATTTATTTGATTTATATACCACAAAGCATCTAGCTCGAGGGCTACTCTGGGAGGTGTTTCTATCTTGACCAACACATTTAAGCAACCATGAATAAACCAGCATGGGTTTTTTTTTGAGTAAAACACTTGTTCTGGAGCTTCTGCAATCTGGTTTCATCCCATTTCTGCAGCTGGAATTGCTTCATTCATCCTAATTATTGTCATAGGGTTAGGCCATAGAAAAAGAACTAGTGCGGCGTGACAGCCTTGATGTTGGGGTGGGGGGTAAGCATCTCGATGATGTCTTGCCCTGATAGGAAAAACCGATTCTGTGCTATATTGGATTCTTTCTCAAGCACAGCTTTCAACTTTTAAATAGGCAGCGTATTGGAGCTATTTGAAAATAAAAGGCAGTACAGTACTACTAAGTTCTTTACACACATGAGAGCAGTTAGTCTGCATGCATTGCTTGTGGATTTTTTCCTTTCCACAGTGAGCAATCCAACATGCCACCCAGCAAACTAATCTGGGAAGAGCTAAGAGGGTCATCTGATTAAGGAAACTGATATATGATAATAGGTTTAGACTCAAATATTCTAATTTTGTTTAAAAATTTGTGCCTAAATTACATTTCAAAATTTCTAATTACATGCCTGCAGTTACTGTTATCCACTACCAAGTTGGTTCTGATTTATTATAACCATATAAATTATACAAGGTCCTATCATTAACAGCCCTGCTTGAGTCCTTCAACTCAATGCCCTGGGTTCCTTTATTCAATTCATCTGATATTAGGTCTTCCTTCCACTGCTACATAAGCATTCTGGCTTTCTGGGTTCATTATTTATTTATTTATTTAAAAATGTTTTAATCTGCCTTTCTTTTTAGAAGGACCCAAGGCTGCCTACATAATTAAAAGACCATATAAAAGCTAACAATAGTGAGTATACAAATACTAAAAAAGATCAAGCGATACACAATACAAGTAACACCAAAACACATTCAAAGCAAAAATGTACAAAAATCAATTTAACCCCCACCCCTATCCTCATTCAGATACCTAGTCATGCTGGGGAAAGTTTGCCTGGAGAGAATGGTCTTTGCCAGCTTTTGGAAGAACAGCAAAGATGTAGCCAGCTTGGCCTCTTGTGGGACAGAGCTCCAATGTTTGGGAGAAGCAACAGAGAAGACCCTGTGAAGGTGATGGGACCAATGGAAAGGTCTCTCCTGATTATCTTAACACTCGAGCAGGAGATGCAGTCCTTGAGATAGCTTAGGCCCAAGTCATTTAGGGCTTTATAAGTTAGAACCAAGATCTTGAATTCAGCCCAGAAACAGATCAGCATCTAGCGGAACTATTATAACAGGGGCGATGCGATCCCTGTAACCAGCCCCATTCAGCAATCTGGCTGCTGCATTTTTGACCACTGAAGCTTTCTGACACTTTCCATAGGCAGTCTGACATAGAGAGCATTACAGTAATCCATCCAGGATGTAAATAAGGCATGAGTCACCATGATCAGATTGGACCTCTCCAGGAACTAGCATAGCTGGTGGACTAGTTTTAATTGTGCAAAGTGACTACTGGCCACTGCTAAAACCTGGGCATCCAGGCTCAGAGATGAATCCAGGTGCACCCCCAAATTGTGCACCTGTGTTTTCAGAGGAAGTGCAAGCACATTCAGCACTGGATGTATCCCTATTTCATGATTTGCCTTTTGACTGAGAAGGAGCACGTCCGTCTTGTGTGGATTAAGTTTAAATTAATTCACCCTCATTCAATCCATTACTGACATCAGATGGCAAGGACAGAAATAGTTGGGTATCAGCCATATATTAGTGACACTGAACCCCCAAACTCCAAAGAACCTCTCCCAGCAGTTTCATGTTGATGCTAAATAACGTTGAAGACAAAACCAAACCCTGAGGGGCCCTGCAGGCCAACGGCTAGGGTGTCAAACAAGGTTCTCCAAACATCGTCTTCTGGATTCTCTCCTCCAGGAAGGACCAGAGCCACTGTAAAAATACAAAGCCTCCAAGTCCCATTCCAGAGAAATTGGTTAGAAGTATAATGGTTGATGATACTGAAAGCCAATGAAAGGTCCAGCAGAACCATCCAGTTTTCAGAGTAGGTAATCCACCAATGCAACCAAAGCAGTCTCTGTCCCATATCCTGGCCTGAAATAGGATTAAAATGGATCTCATTCAGAAACCCCTGAAGCTGAAGTCCTCTTTAAGCATGATGGGATCCTAGCCTGTTGCAGGGATGTGTTCACCACTCCTCCTACACAGTTGACCAGTCCCTTTCTTGTATAAGCCAGGAAAGGGAAGGAGCCAGCAGACATAGCCCTTCACCTTTCCAAGCTGTAAGCCGCCCAGAGTTCCCACGGGAAGATGGGCGGGGTATAAATGTAATAAATAAATAAATAAATAAATAAATTCTGTCAGCATCCTCAAGCTGCAGAAACTGAAACTCATTCATTAACACTGGGCAAGTGGGGACCATGGTTACATTCACTGGTCTTATATCAGCTGTAGCATCCTCTGGTTATCAATCTGTCCATTGAAATGATAACAGACTCTAACATGAAATTAAAAAAACAGTCAGATTAATCACGCAAGATCTTATTCTTGATGTTATTTTAGTTAAGTACACATGGAAATCTTTGCAGGATTATGACCTACTTTGTCATAATAGTTTTAAAAATAATCTGTATTTATGCAAAGAACTTTTTCATAATTTGCTTTGAACATTCTCCTTGTTACTTATCTCCAGAGCTCTGACTTTGCAATCTCTTCATGGCAATTTTTATGTTTTTAACTGTTCTTCCATGACCTTGGTTTCCTAGGTACAACAATATCAGCAACAATTATTTAGGTATATATCCTAAAAGCATTTAAGTGCAATGTACAGATCAATTACACCAGAATACAGGACTTTAGACAATCTGAAGTCCTGTATTCTGGTGTAATTGATCTGTACACTGGATTTCAGAGAGTTTTGTTTGGCCATACTTTCAAACTAATTCACAAGATTACTGAAACCTAATTAAAGAAAATATGACTAATAGGTGGATATTACTTTCCTTTAATATTTATCACAACTACTCTTTAAATCTATCCCAATCTTCAGATGAAGAAGGCTGCCACAGAAGTATAAAAAGATCAGTAAGAGAGTCCATACAAAAGGAAACCGTTATGGCGAGAGGAGGGAAAAAGCAAACTCAGGCATTCATCCTGGTTGGAGAACCCATGACCTTCCGAAAGTTGCCAGATTAAAAGTCCTATCATCTTCAACTACTGGCAATGTTAGCAAGGGCTGACGGTAGCGAGACTCTAGCTACATCTGAATCATGATTACATGTATTAGCTTTTCTGGAACATGAGAACTACAGAAGCTGTCTTATGCATTGTCACCTCTTGTCCATGTCATAGGAGTGGAATGGATATTGATCAAAAATAATTTAACTAAGCCGTTGAAGCTCATGGTCTGTGGAGTCCCTGACATTTAACATTCCATTCTCTTGCATTCATAAATGCAGAGAGTAGATTGTGTCAAATGCACTAGAACAATTTAAGGATCTACATGATAAGTGTGGAGAGTTTGGGGGGTTGGAAGACTTCACCAGAGTGCCATCTGCCCCCACCCAGGAAAGTCTTGTCAGCCCGGGACAGCGATTGGAGGAGATACAGTTAGGAAGGGAGAGGGAGTGAAGAGAAGAAAGAGCAAGAGCAAGCAGTGAATGGACAGGAGAGATGGGAGAAGACAGGAGATAAAGAGAAGAAAGAGTTGGGGGGGGGCCTCAGGAGAGAAGAAAAGGAACCTGAGGATGGACTGGGAAGGAGAATTATGGATGACTGAGATCCCTGTTGCCGACACCATCCGGACCAGGTTTAAAGGAGCCCATTGCTGAATGGAAGCCAGTAAGAGAGTGGAACTTTCTGGCTGAGGCAGGAGCCGCCAGAAATTATAACCCTTTCAGTTCACCAGTGTTGGTGAATGAAGATTTAAATGTTAAGTTAAACCTTCCTGCTTTCTTGTTTGTTCCCCCAATAAATGTTAAAACATTTTGAAGTTAAAGACGAAGCTTTATTGAACTCCTCTGGGGAAGGGAAGACTCAAGTGGAGATCAGGCAAAGATGCACACCCTCACATACTGGTGCCCAACCAAGGGAGCCTGGCATGAAAGCTAACCTGGCAGAGCCATGGTTAATGGAATGGCAGCAGGCATTACTCAAGCAAATGGGGGACCAACATAAAATGATGATAGATCAAATAGTCCTGACGCAAAAATACATGACAGAAAGTATGATAACAAAAGGAAAAGAAGACACCAATTGAGACAACAAGAGTGCTGGGACTGACCCCAATCAAACTACATAATATGGGACCTAGTGATGATCCATATTATGTAGTTTGATTGAGTTGCTAGAGTGGCTAAGTAGCTTAAAGAACAATGGACATTGATAATAACCACGGGTTTGACAGGACTAGCCCAGGAGATTGTTGATGCTATGGATGCCACAGAAAGCACTGATTATGAAAATGTAAAAATAGCCACATTGAATACTTTGAATTTAAATGAAGAAGCCTACCAGAGAAGGTTTAGAAACCTGAGGATGAAGCCAGGGATGCACTCAAGAACCTTTGTGCTAAAGCTTAAAATTAACACCACTAGATGAGTGAAACCTTGAGGGAAAATGTCAGAATAGATCTTGGAAATAATGATAATAGAGCAGCTGATATCAGCACTAGAGGCAGGACCAAGACATTGGGGGACACGACACCCACCCACCACACTAGAGGCCACCATAATGCTCCTAGAAGACTATCTAGGAACAGAGGAGATAGCTTCCCCAAACAACACGATGCAAATGGACCAAGGAAAAGGAAAGGAGATGGCAATATACATGGCTCCAGAGAAGACGCAGATGCCTATGACACAGACTTTCAAGAGAAACAGGCCTGATTGGACTGGATTTAACAATCCATCTGGGACAAGGATACCGCAGCCGACCATCACTACTGAAATGAGGGGCCCATCCCAACAAAACAACTGGGTCACACTCAAAAGAAAAGATGATTTTTTGCTATGGGTGTGGGCAGTTCGGGCACATAAAAATTATTGCCTGGCCGAGGACTGCGCCAGGGCTACCGCAGAAGTGTTTTTGGCTAAGGTTGGTGGAACGCAACACCCTGGTAAATTGGTAGCCAAAATGAGCAATAGTGGACATAGGCTGTAACAGTCAGGACCCTAGTCAGGGAAGTTGCAGGAGACAGACTGCCCGAACTGAGAATGGTGCAGTACATACACTGTGATGTTGGACCCTACGCCACTGTTTGGGCAGAGATAGGGATAAATGGACAAAAGATGAACATGGAGATGGGGGTTGTGCCAGGGCTCATACATGAAATGTTGGGAAGAGACTGGCCAGGAATAGAACCCTTGACTCAAGTAGCAGTGGAAGCCAAGGTCCTTTGGTCCTTTTCCAAGGAGAATGGTGGGGTAAAAATACTCTAAATAAATAAATAAACCGTACTCCTAAGGGGATGCTCAGAAAGTTAGCTCAGGAAAAGCCACAACAGTGGCATAATTTGCTGGTCCTGCTTATATTTGCCATCCGGGAGGTACCCCAGACCTCTACTGAGCTTTTCTCTATTGAATTGCTGTACGAAAGTAACCCACGAGGGATTTTTGATCTAGTAAAAGAAAAATGGGAGCAAGGGGTGGATTCATCAAAACTTCTTCTGACCCAGGTGTTAGAGATGAGGTAACATTTGAAATATGCATCTGACATCACCAAAGAAGCATTGGGGAAACCCAAACCACCCAGAAATGATATGACAAGAAGGTACAACCCAGGATCTTTGAACCTGAGGAAAACGTACTTGTTCTACACCAGGGGTGTCCAAACTTTTTGCAAGGAGGGCCAGATTTGGTGAGGTGAAAATGTGTGGGGGGCGACCATTCAGACTGAAGGGGGGAGAAAGGGTGTGGTCAGTGCGCATCTGCAACAGCTGCAAATGCTCTGGTTTCCAGGTGCCCAAGGGCCCAGAGGCTGTTGCAGGGCCTCAGAATCATCCCATGCACACCCAAGATGCACCACTGCTCGCATATGCTGTCCTCCCTCGCAAGGGGGTGGGGAGAATGCTGTAGCAACGCAGCCAGGAGCGGGTAGGCAGGATTGGTGGCTGAGAGGATGGACGGAGGCAGGGAGGACAGGCAAACTATAAAACTGCAAGCTGATGTCTCTAGCCGGCACAGGGAAGGGCCAGCTGGTGGCGATGAATGACAGGCTGAGCTGGCAGGGAGAAGAGGCTGAGGGCCACTCAGAATTTTAAACTGGGACGCATTTGGCCCCAGGCCAGACTTTGGGCATGCCTGTTCTACACCCTTCGGACCCTGCCAAATTACTAACCAGATGGCAAGGTCCTTAAGAAGTGGTTATAAGAGTGAATGAGGTAGATTATGAGGTTAAAATGCTGGACAAGAAAAAGGTACACCAGGTGTTGCATGTAAATTTGTTAAAGCAGTGGATTGATAGGGAGGCCTTTTTTGGCACAATAGAGGACAATGAATTAGGATCAGAAGTAATGGAGACAAACACCCCAAGAGGGTCTCATTTAAACATAGACTTTACCTTAGGAACAGGCCAAATAGACCAGGTTAAGCAACTAGAAAGAGTTTTCAGATTTCCCCCCCAAAAGGCTGGGGAAAACGGACAGTGCACCAAGAAATTAGATTACACAGGGGACAGTCGTAAAGACAACAGGATGTATCTCGCCCCATCACTTAGCCCAGATTATTAATCAAGAAGTGCAAGAGATGTTTAAATTAGGGATCACAGAACCCTTCAATAGCCCATGGATGAGCTATCCAGTAGTGGTACCCAAGCCTGATGGCAGCATCTGCTTCTGTATAGATTATATAAAAGTGAATTCCATTTCTAAGTTTGATGCCTACCCCATGACAAAGGTGGGAGACTTATTAGACAAGCTGGGTGAGTTCAAATTCCTCAGTTCTTTGGATCTCACAAAAGGGTTCGGGCAGATTCCATCAAAAAAGTATGGGGGGAAACTGTCTTCTCTACTCCTCAAGGTTTGTTCCAGTTTATCCACATGCCCTTTGGACTACATGGGGCAGCAGCTACCTTAAAGAAACTGATTGATAAGCTACTGGCTCCGGTGGGTAACCCTAGTCACTAGTCATGCCCCACTTCAGTAGCAGAAGCAAATGAAAGATACCAATCCTAGATTAACATGGTGGCATATAGCCTCACAACCTTTTGCTTTTACTGTCCAGTACTGGAAAGCTAAAGACCATGATAATGTTGAGTATTTCTCTTGGCAGGGGCATTGGGCAAAGAGAATGGATGAGCAGATGGCCCTCTTGGATGAGGGGTATATGGAGAGTTTTGGGGATTGGGAGACTTCTCCACCAGAATGCCATCTGCCCCCACCCAGGAAAAGCTTGTCAGCCCAGGACAATGATTGGAGGAGATACAGTTAGGAAGGGGGGGAGAAAGAGGAGGAAAAGAACAAGCAGTGATTGGACAGGACAGGTGGGAGAAGACAGGGTATAAAGAGAAGAGGCAGGGGGGCTCAGGAGGGAGGAAAAGGAACCCGAGGATGGAGGAGGAGAATTTGACCCGAGTTTATTATGGATGACTGAGTAGTCTCAGGAGCCCATGGAAACATAAACTACTTCCATTGCTGTCAGGTACTATGATAACTTCACTCTACTCTCTTTAAACTTCTGAGGTACCTAAACATTCCTGAAATGCCACCTTAATGATAATATTGGTATTTGTCAGATCAGCTCCTACTCCAGAATTCTGCCTGCATCACTCAATCCTCATAGGCAGGTCATTTGAGGGTCCTAACTCCAAAAGAATCCCATAAGGTAACAACACGGAACTGCTATCTGAGAACTGCTTAGCCCCCATGCTGTCAGTCTTTAAAAAACAGCTAAAGACCTGACTATGTTGATCTGCTTCCCCTGGTTATTAATTCCTATTTGCTGATTTTTAATCTGTTCTATTCCATCTTGCTGACTTTTCCTCTGAATATGGAACTTTGATATTATTGTTATGTTCACTTTGTTTTCTATTTTAATTTTTTTTATTGTATATTGTTTATGTTCGTATTATGATGTATACTGTAAACCACCCAGAGTAGCCTTGTAGCTAGATGGCACAGTACACAAATCTAATAAATAAATAAATATTTCTCAATATTCTAATTTCATGGTGGTGAAGGTAAGAAAAGGCAGGAGGAAACGATTTTTACTAGGACACAGTGAAAATCATTTCTGACCACCAGTATCATTCATCTGGAGCTTTTATTCCATTCCTTTGCAACTGCTGCTTCAGAAATCCTCACCAAGTAACAGCAGTATTTCAGCTGAGAGTGGCAACTGTTTGCATGGAAGCACATACATAGGTATGTTCAATAAGGAAGGCAGGAATCATCAGGATTGCACACAGGTCTCATCACAATCTGCAGCCAGCCTTGACTGGATTGTAGATTTCATCAATTCCAATGCCAGCACGGTACTAATCTTTAGAAAGACTTTGAACACTGAAATTTTATTGCATCCATTATCCTCAATTTTCCAGACTATTATTTCTGTATTAGTATGTCCTTTTTATTATTTTAGGAAAATCAGGCAGCTTCACTGTCGTCAAGATGGGGCACTAAGCATAAGAACTCTGGACCTGCCATCTTCAACTAACCTGTCTACCTATGAAGCAAGAGCTATCCAAATAGTGTAACTGAATATTCCAGGGTTGGCTAAAGCAAATGTTTTAAACTACGGCAGCAGCATCTCCTTGAAATCAACATAAAATAATTAAAATAAGTAATACTCTCAATTTAATAGGGGCCAGTTCATCACATATATGTCCTTCATTTCTCTCTCCACCCCTCTCTCCTCTCTCTGTTGGCAACTTGCTGATGTGCAACCAGGAGTGATTTATAGTTTTAAAAATCGTATTAAATACCTGTAGTGGCCCTGTCATGAAAAATGTCAAACTTCTAAAAATCTTTAGAACAACCACACAAGTCTCTCCACCACCACCACCACCACCCTCTACAGTTCCCTTATTCCAATCAAACCCAATCCCTCTTTCATCAACATTGCTTGGTCCACTGGTCCCCAAGTCTTCAGCTTTGACCTCAGGCACCACTTCCCGTGTGTGTGTGTGTGTGTGTGTGTGTGTGTGTGTGTGTGTGTGTGTG
>JAHTLZ010000275.1:19586158-19598485 GCA_023846285.1 Phrynocephalus versicolor
GTGTGTGTGTGTGTGTGTGTGTGTGTGTGTGTGTGTGTGTGTGTGTGTGAGAGAGAGAGAGAGAGAGAGAGAGAGAGAGAGAGAGAGAACGCTCAGGCACCACTTCGTACCTGGTGCTACCTGTTAATAAGGGCTCGAGAGACCCTCGGCCTCCCCTTGCGCCCGTTCTCGGCCGTTGGGGCTCCGTTAGCTCTTGAGCCGGATCTCGTGCTGATCCCTAACTCCCCGCCGTCTCCTCCTCCTCCACCACCACCACCGCCGCCTCTTGGCCCCGGGCCTGGTCGTGGCTGCCCGAGGAAAGGCTGGCCAAGGAGGGAATCCCTCACTGCCTTTTCAGCCCGTGGCGCGCGCGGCGTGTCTTTTGTGTTTGTACACACAGAGGCGGCCGCGGGAAGCCCAGAGTAGGCGGGGACGGGAGGAAGTGGGCGCGGCCTCGCCTTCCCTCCATTGTGCGCCATTGGCGGCCGGGCGAGGAGTGGGCGTGGCCTGGGCGGGCGGAGGGCGTGGCCTAGCGGCGGAGACGGCCCTCCCGCGTCAGCCATCTTTCAATTGTGCTCTCTGCCGCCGCCGCCGCTGCCGCCGCCGCTCGCAAGCAGCTCCAGCGCCGCCTCGCTCTTCTTGCCTGTTTGGCAGCCGCGCTCAGGCTCAGCGGACGGGGGTAAGTCGGCACAGCCTTCCCGCCCCGGACGCCCCGCCGACCCTCCAGCTCCCAAGGGGACCCTTCGGAGCTGCCCCTTGCCCTCCCTAGCAAACTTCTGGGGACCAGGCGCGCCGGGTTGGGGGGCAGGAGAGCCTGCCTTGCCGCGTTACCAGCCGGGGAGCTGAGCCTGCTCTTGCCCTCGCGCTCCCCACCCCCGGCCCCACTTTGCTCGGCCGCGGGCCCCCTCCGTGGCCCTCGCCCCCACCCCAAACCCTCACGATCGTGGTCTCCGGACCCTCAACGACCCCCCGAGCCCTTCATCGGCCACGATCGGGGCTCGGAAGCGGCTGCAAACTGGGACCAGTTGCCAGCCCCGGCAAACTCTCCTTGCCTGCTTTCCCCCATAGTTGTTGCTCAGCTTCACCATCTTGTCTCTTTTCTCTGGTCACCGACCATATTTTTCCCCCTATGGCATAAAAACAAAAAGGGGAGAAAATGTGCCCAGGAAACCCTCCGAACCCGGGCAGATTTGGGCAGGTGGGGAATCCAAACTTTTCCCCTCTCGCTCGGCTTGGCGGATCTCGTCCGGTTGGAAGCTTCAGGGGGAGAAATTTTTCCTTTCCTTTTGGTGTTACTGTGCTGCTATTTTATTATTTTTTTTCCTCCTCCTCCCCCCTCCTTCCCCGTCTCTCTCTTTCTCTCCCTGCAAAGGGACTAGGGCTGCATTTCGTGATTGTTTCCATTTTGTTGGGGATGAGTTTGCCAGCGAGAGGCGCTTGGGAGCGAGGCAGCCTTAGGACGGGCAAGGGTACAGACAGAGGCAGCGCCGAAATACCGGTCCCCCCCCCAAAAAAAACCGTTCGTTCCTTTGTTGCTCTTCTGAGCCGACTTGGGTTGCCCCCCCCCCCCCTTTTGCTGCTTTCTTTGGTAGAATAAAATCGGACTGGTCTCTGGCTCCCATTTGCTTTTCCATGGCTCGCTCGGCAGCTGGAGGCGAACGGTGCGTTTTTGCCCGTAAGAGAGCTGTTTTGAGGGTTTTGGCTCCCTAATTTTTCCGCCCGTTTGAAAACAGGGTTTTTGTTTTCCTTTTTGCTTGGCGCGACCTATAAATCAGGTGTTGCCCCCCCCCCCCGGCATTCAGAGCAGTTACTGGCACTTTGGAGTCCACAGGAGAAGCCGTTTTTCTCCTGGGTTGATGGCATCGCCCTCGGATTTTGGCTGCATCGCTCCAATTTGAAGCCCCGGGCATTAAAATAGGGGGCTGTAGTTGAATCCTTTGATAAGATCTTAGGCTCTCTTTTTTTTGGCTCTGGAATAAATTAGAAGGATGGCTCCCCGGCCGTTTCCATATCTAGTACTTGGAAGGGAAGCATTTCATGCTAGGAGGAGACCAGCTCTGCGCTCCAGTGGTCTGATCGAGAGGCAAAGCTCGGTCCCGGAGATGTGGGTCGGCACCGTTTTAATTGCTGGAAGGTGGCTCTTCAGATCGGAGGGGGGGTTCTTGGTGCTGTTGTGTATTTTTTAAAAACAAATGGAAATCTGCATCCGTTTTCCTCGCGGCCGCCTGGTGATCGAGTAGTGATCCTGTGGCCGATCTCTTGCCGATAGGTGTTAAGGAAGAGAAGTTCGCGGGAACATGGCTCGTACCAAGCAAACTGCCCGTAAATCCACCGGTGGGAAGGCGCCCAGGAAGCAACTCGCGACAAAAGCCGCTCGCAAGAGTGCGCCCTCTACTGGTGGGGTCAAGAAACCTCATCGCTACAGGTATGGAAAGGATCCGGAGCGAAAGTATGGGCACGGCACGCGCCCATAACGACGCGGAAAGGTTTTTCTCTACCGTTTTTTTTTCTCTTTTAAGACAATATCAACGCATTATTTCATTTACAATGCATCGCGATTGTTTTGACAAGGTCCTTAGCGGGTTTTTTCCCCCTGATTTCAAGCAATTTATTTTCGATCCGTCATAAATTTTGTATTGAACATTTTTCAAAAGGCGTAAAATTGCTTATGGAAGTAAGAGATTTTTGGCTGATTAGAAAAAGATTGCAATAAAATCTGCTAAGCCTAGTCTTGAATTTAAAAAAAAAATAAAAAAATGTTCTGTGTTGCTTACAATTTAGAAATGAAGTCTGAGTAGTCAATAGGGTATTTCAGCAAACCAGGGTGATTTGTTTAAATTTGGGAAACCGAGTCATTTTGGATTTGTTTAAATTGGTTCATCTCCTTTCCGCTTATGGTCTAAAATATTTTTTTTCATTGTGCCACTAGAGGGCGGTGGCTGCTTTCAGATAAGCAGGTCAATGGCAAATTTCACACTTGATTTTTATTATTTGTTGTTATCCTTAAAATACAGTGTGTTCTGACCAGAGTTTAATTGACACAAATTGTTGGTATCCAAGTAGCAATTCCCTTCCCCCATTTAATTTCATAGTCCTTCCCTCAACAAAATGGTTATTGGGATCTATAAGCAGATTCCTTCATCCTTTTTCTTTTTAAGTTCTGTCTTGGCTTGTGTGCTTCTTTTAGAAATATTGTTCTGACATAGAATGCACTTGTATACTCCACACAATCAGTTGCGCTCTCTATAGCTGTCCAGAGATGAAGGGAGAAATATTATTAATCTTTTATGTCTTTGTTTCAAAGGCCAGGTACTGTGGCTCTTCGTGAAATCAGGCGTTATCAGAAGTCAACTGAACTTCTGATCCGCAAACTTCCTTTCCAGCGCCTGGTGCGTGAAATTGCTCAGGACTTCAAAACAGATCTGCGTTTCCAGAGCGCAGCTATTGGTGCTTTGCAGGTAAAAAATAAGTTGCCCTTTCAGCCTGAAGAGATAATTTATCAAGAGTGGTCTCCTCCTCAAGTAAATGTTAGTATTCTCTGTACCAGTAAATCTTTATATGATCAGCACTTATGTAACCATCTTGTGTCTTCTAATAGGTTTCTGAGTAGTATGAATAATTTGCTTCTTAGAGTGTTTTTTTATTTTTTTCTTAAGGTCTATACTAAAATTATGGTAGTTCAACTTAAGTATGTATATAGCTTAATTTACTATTGTGTTATGCAGGACACATGTGGGTGTAGTTTTACCAACACAGATGGCACCTGGAGCCCTTTCTAGAGTGTAGCCATTGATAGTACTGTACTGTTGGTACGTGAGGGAGTACGTGATTGGTTACTTCCATACCCTCCTGTTATTGGTTGAGTTGTTTCTATGGTCAGTCAAAACTTCACGTGATTGGTGGGCTTCAGAAGTAAGCATCCATTTGTTTGTAGGTTAGCTGATAACTGCCAGGATTTAATTTTCCCAAAGTAATTGGCTTTCTTGGGTAAAATCTTGGAAGTTGAAGGGCTAGAACACTGCAGTTTCAGTGCAGATCTCCTGAAGAAGCTGCAGGTGTCCATTGATGCATCCTGTATTTTTTAATATGCCTTCCCCTGCCCCTGGCCTTTACATAAACATGAAAGCATACTTAATAATTTTAAGTTTCTAAGTGGGTGGATGAATTTTTTGTGAATGTGATTTGTGTTATGCTGGTTCAAAATGCTGGTTGTGACTGTGTAAAATTTCCAGCAGTGAATACCCTTCCCTTATATCAGTAGAAAATGTGGGGAAATAGAACACATGCCCTATGAAGCTGGTTTACATGCAGGCTTCTACTGTATGAGGGTGTTTTTAATTTTTTAAATTAGGCAATATGTATTCAAAAGTAGGCTTCATTTATTTGGAACAGAATTTTAAGGTACTGAAGGACATGGTGGTGGTTTTGAAGTGGCATTTTCTGCTCTTTTCCCCAATAATTCCTGAAAGTTGTTATTGGGTAAACAACTCTGTATGAAGCATTGTTGTGTAGAATAGAGAGGAAAGATAGTGGTTGCCAGGTGTTTTAGAGAGTAACTCCCCTTGTAGCCTCATTCAGCATAGCGGTGGTGAGGGTGTATGGGAACTGTATTCCATAATATTTGGTGATCACCAACCTATTCCCTGTGCTGTTTGACATTGTTGACTGCAAGCAGCTCCAGTGCATTTTTAAAATGTAGTAACATAAAAAAAATCCATAGGATGCTAACGTTCCTAAGAGTGAATTGTAGAAGCAAGACTAGGTTGGAAAAAATAAAGTTGGAAAGCAGCACTTAGTTTGTTTTGATTATATTTCAGAAGAAGTATTATCTGTTGAACAGTTTCCATTAGTTTACCAAGAGAACGAACATTAAGCCCCTCTGTTCAGCGGTGTGCTTTGCCTGCCATTTCTTTATGCAGTAGCACTTTTAGTTCTTGCTTTAAAGAGACAGGGGTTCAAGTGATGATGGCTCCAATATCAAAAGGCCAGCCAATGGCAAGAAACAGCACAACAAACTGAAGATGCTAGACACAAATAAAAGTGGTAGTAAACACAAAACGCAATTCTATAGGAGATTTTCAGTGTTCCATCCAAGCTTGCCGATAAAAGCATTCGGTGCCGTCTAGAGTGCATCCCCTTAATTTGGGATCCCTCAAGGCTGACAGCCCAGCAATCATTTATTGAGGATTTGGGGTCCCTAACTTTCTCTTTGTTTTACAGTTGCAAATAGATGGCCAAAGATGATTCCACACCTGCTGAGTTGCCATATCTGGTCAGTGGGTTGTACTTGGCTCAATGGGTCAGCATTGTTCAGGCCTGCCATAGAGGCTGTAGCCAGCTAAAGTGAGATGGCCATATATTGACACAACTGTTCTAGTAGAGATGCTGCCATTAACTGCCTTAAATTTATTCCACCACAAGTCAGGTTCTGTAGTTTTGTTACTGAACTGTGAAAGCTGTGATCCAATCTCATGAAATCATAGATCTTTGATATTTAACAGTCCATCTTCTCCAGTTCTGTGCACTTCTGAAAATTCCTCTTCATCATACAGTGTGACCCTCTTATCCGCTGAGTCAGTTATCTGTGGATTGAGGGGGAAAATATTTAAAAAATAATGTAATTGTCGCCACAAAGCAGGCTACTGTCACAAACAGTAACCACAAAGAAGGCTACTGTTGCAAACTAGCCGCAAATCCGGCAACGAAGAGGGTGGGTGGCTGGCTGGCAGCGAGGTGGGCTCGGCATTGGTAAACTTTTTTTGTTTTCTCTCCTTCTTCTTGCCGCCGCTGCCCCTGCAGGCTGACCGCCAAGCCTGGCAGTGAAGAGGGCAGACGGCAGAGGTGGCGAGGAGGGAAGAAAACAAAAGAAACTCACGAATACCGAGCCCTCCTCACCACTGCCGCCCCCGCAAGCCGGCCCCCAAGCCTGGTGGCAAAGAGGAGGGCTCAGCATCGGTAAGTTGTCTTTTGTTTTCTTCCCTCCTCGCCACCTCTGCCCCTGCAGGTGAGCCGCTGAGCCTGGCTGCAAAGTGCGCAGCTGGCTGGTGGTGATGAGGAGGGAAGAAAACAAAAGAAAACTTACTGGTGCTGAGCCCTCCTCGCTGCCGCCACACTACCAAGCGTTTGGGGGGGTGAAAGCTTTTGCCCCGGTACCCCTGCTGCCACCATTATCATTGGATAAAAGTGTTCACTCTTATCTACGGGTTTCACTATCCGCGGGGGGGAGGGATCCCGGAAACGATCCCCCGCGTATACGGAGGACGTACTCTAATATTGTTGCATCACCGGACAATGGAAGTATTGTCACTGTAGTTCACAAAAAGCACAGAGGGAGAAAGGCTAAATTGAGTTGCACATGTGCTGTTGCAAGGATCTAATAGTACCAGAAAGTATCCTGCAGCATGTTTCTTTGTGCAGTGAGCAATGGATTAGAGCTTTTGTGTTGGGGGAAAATACTGCTTCATTTTAAAGTACTGTCCAAAATGTCTAGTCATGATCCAGTGTGCAGTTTATGAGAGCCTTGCAAATTAAATGACAAGGAGCAAGTTCAGAATGGATAGAGCAGAAAATTCAGGGTTAGTTGTGGACGCTTACCTTCTAGTTCAGGTATGGAACTCAGAATCGTATCTTGGAAAACAGGCCGTTTCTGCAGCTTTCTTATTTCTTTAAAACTACGGGAACCTTGGGGTTAAGATGTTTGCAGGAATATTGCTGGTTTCTTCCCAGTGGGAAAAAAATGTCATAGCAGAGGTGTAAATGTATATGCGTGAGCTTCTGGGGTTATTTGTTCATTTCAAGTATTAACACTCTTCTTCTCTTAATAGGAGGCAAGTGAGGCTTACCTGGTTGGCCTGTTTGAAGACACCAACCTGTGTGCTATCCACGCCAAACGTGTCACAATCATGCCAAAAGATATCCAGCTAGCACGCCGCATACGTGGAGAGCGTGCCTAAGTTCTATGAAGATGGATTTGTCATTCTCAAAACAAATAAAATCTCTTCTTCCTGTTATTGGTAGTAATGAACGTTAGATTTTTTTTCCATGGGGTTAAAAAGGTACCTAAGTATATGGTTGCAAATGGGAAAATAGAGGACAGAATCGGGTATTTCAAGTTCTTTTTCATTTTCATTTGTGTGTGGATTTTTAATATAAACGTGGGGACATAAAAAGCATTATAGCTATCAGAAACCATTTCAGTGGACAAATTTCAGCAGGTTAACTTTATAACAATTATAAATATGCCAGTCAGTCTTTTCTGGACAATGCCAGCATTTGGATTTTTTAAAAAATGGGTAAATTTCTTATTGATGGCAACTATATGGTGTCTGTAACATTTTTATCATATAGCAGAATCCATCCATTCACTATACTTTTCTAAGTTGTCCTACATGCAAGTACATGTTTTTAATGTTGTCTGTCTTCTGTGCTGTTCCTGTACGTTTGCTATTAAAATACATGAAATAACATGTTTGTCTTAATTTTTAAGCCTGCAAGTTTCACTGTTAGTTACAGTAAGTCTTCAACAGTGACATAATAAGCATTAGACATGTGCAGATTCATGATTTTCGACTATACCACCCAGCATTCCCCAGGCAGCATCTCCAAGAACCAAAGTGCAATTCCCAGACATCTCATAAGAATTCCCCAGGCAGAACTCTGGGAATTGAGATCCACAGATACACAACTGTAAACCTTTACTTGGCGTCTAGCTCAGCATTCCATGCCGTTAGACCCTTGCTTTCATCTTCTCTTGACACACAGAGAGAGGCATGCACACTTAAAAGATTCCACACAGGGATAGTGATCATATGTTCCTGCACTAAAGCACACACAAGCCTATCCATGTCTTGCACTGGCATGCTGTCAGCCTATGTTCACATGCTGTCTCCTATGCACATGGATGCTAACGAGAACCTCGCAAGAGGTTTGTCCCTTCTGTTTCAACAAGTGCCTGCCACTGTGCATGCAGGTGTGCAGGCCTGTATTTTTTTGATTGCTTGAGGAATTGTTGGGAGACCTCTGAGAGTTGTATCTTATGGGAGTTACTGCCAGAAGAATTTGGAGAGCTGCAATCTAAAACCATAAATGTACACATGCCCAATTAATGTACAGATCATATACTACATTTATACTAAAAGCTTCCAGAAATGTGTGTACAGGGAGTTATAAGCAGGATAAGCCCTGAATACATATCGTGACACTGACATGTATCGAAAGTCTTTGACGGGCACCAGTATGTTTGAAGCAGGGCCACAAAGACACTCTGCCACTGTTGCTAGAGTGTCTTTAATGTGTCCAAAACAAAAACGCCAAGTATTCTGCTTATATACTACCCCATAGTGCTTAAAGCATTCCCTGGGCAGTTTACAAGTAATTATGCAGGCTACACATTGCCCCCATCCCCCAACTGAGCTGGGTACTCATTTTCCCTACCTGAGAAGGATGGAAAGCTGAGTGAACCTTGAGCTTGCTACCTGAAATTGAACCAAAGGTTATGAGCACAGGTATAGCTGTAGTACAGCAGTTTAACCAGTGCGCCATGAGGTGCAGTGGTTGCATGGATTGGCGAGTAAGGGGTTGCATTTGTAGTCTGAAACTATGAAAGAACAGTCACATGAATTTGTCATTTTAAGCATAAATAATTGGAAGAGTTAAGTTGCAAAGGGCTTCTAAGGCCATCAAGTCCAACCACCACTGCTCCATGCAGGAATACAAATCAAATGATATCTCCCAGGTGGTTATCCCAATCTCTCTTGAATGCCCCCAGTGTTGGACCACTCACCATCTCTTAAGGTACCATATTTTTCTGTCTATAATATACCCCTGATGGATAAGGCATACCCACCAACTTTTCCAACCCAAAATTAGTTTTGAAACATTCTCTCAGCTTGATGACCCTCAATATTTAGTCTAACAATTTTAGACAAAAATACAATCTTGTACATGAAAAAGTACTGTACAGTAATGTCTTGGTTTACGAGCATAATTCATTCTGGAAGCATACTTGTAAACCTGTACACTTATACAAAGCAAATTTCCCCATAAGAAATAATGGAACAAGCCAAACAGTATTAAATACTGCTTTCTGAATTCTGTGGGTGGAGTATGTTGACTTCACTATGGTTGCTTGTCAGCAACCTTACTCTATAAAGGCAATGGGATCATTTATTGCCTTCAGCAAAATGAGGAACAAAACTGGAAACATGGATGTAGTTGGTATTTACAGTTTTGGATGGTTTTCTGTTAGGGGAGCAAAAGAGCCAGATGCTGTCCACAGTCCATATTTCATATGCCTCTAGCGTCTGGCAGCTGTGACCCAGTCAAACAGCTTGCAATGGGGGTTTTCCCATCAAATGCCTGGGTCTGAGATGCAGGCAGCCAAGAGGCTGTGTCACATGACCAACTCTTGCTAGCATGAGGCACCGAGTCCCATCTGGAAGCGAACTCTGAATAGATTATGGAGAAAAGCTGGGCATCAATCCGTATTCTGGCTGGAGTGACTTCAAACCCTTTCCAAGTTCCTGCTCATTTGAGGCTACTGGAAACCCCTTTCTCATCTCTGGTTGGCTGGCAGCTGCTGGCTTCCTCTGCTGCCAATGGGGAATTGGTCTTTCCCATATCCAGCTGCAATCCAGTGCCTTGCTTTGAGTCGTAGTCAAAAGCCACAAGAGAGCGCAAAGAAGGTTGAATTTTATAAGCCATTCCTTCTCATCCACAGCTTCTGTGCAGCATTATTTTGAAAAAAAGACACCTGAAAGGAGATCCAAGGCAGAACATGTCAACATAATCTATAGAACCTCAACTCAGCATTAACTAGTATTGGCAAAATGATTTATTTACAACTTTATTTTATGTTGCACTACAATCCCCATCATTTTGACCATCCTGTGATGGTAGTGATGGGGATGGCGGAGTTTGGGGAGGAATACTTCACCAGACTGTGTACATTAAACAACTTGGGAAGGCAGGAGAGTAAAAACAAAACAAAAAGTTCAAAATTTACCCTCTCCAGATACTGTAGTGGTGGGAGCCTTACTTGCATTCCAAAGAGACCGGTGGGAGACAGAGTATTTGGAAAAAAGAAAGAACTTTACACGCCCTTGAGTTATTTGTACAAGATCAAGGAGGAAGAGAGGGGAAGAATCAAGTCCCTGCCATGTGTCTGCAAAGTCAAACTTGGCTGTTGTTTATCTGCAAAATCTATTTATGAATAATAGTTCCAGGTTAAGCTCTTCCGTGCAGATGGCAAGACTGCAGGGGGAGGAAGACAGTTAACCCCCTGGAACATGTTTCAACGGGACCTGTAACAGAGAGGTTGGCAGATGCAACAGGGACGTTTATTAAACGTGATCACGTGGCAAGCTATCCAGGCAGGTTGGGAATCTGGTTAGATACAAATAATATGTTTTCACCTGGAACATGATGGGGGTGGGGAGATGGGGAGCTGTAGATGCGCGCTTTCTAATCTATGAGGGAATAAATCCGCCACTCGCGAGAAAAGCTTTAATCCAGAGATCTGAACATAATTCTTCCTTCCTTTCATCAACAGCCCAACAGTGAAAACAATGCCATGCTGCCCCACTGCCAAAGACTATTTTGCATCTGAACTGAACCAAAGCTCTTAGGTTCATAGTGTACCATAGAAGTGGCATTGGTGGGAGTGATTTCTGCCTGGAGCAGGAAACGGAAAAAGGAAAAAAACACGGAAGGTCATGGCAATCAACAAAATTGCAAGCCCAACTAAGGTAGAGCTGCTTCCTGAGTGACCACGTTTAGAACTTTCATGTCAGAGCAGTTAATGGTCCAATAGACTCACTTTTGCTTGTGCTCCTTTATATATGCAGTGGTGCCTCTTAAAACAAATTTAATTTGTTCTTACAGGTCAATTCTTTTTAAGAAAATTTTGTCTTAGGAAAAATGGTTTCCCATAGGAATGCATTGAAAATTGATTAATCTGTTCCAGAGGCTATGGGTTGCTTCATTTTACGAAAATTTTGTCTTATGTAACACAGGTTCCCATAGGAATACATTGGGAACAGATTAATCCATTCCGGAGGCTAAGAATAAAGACAAAAATAACTGATTCCCCCCCCCTCTGAGTACAGTACATGTGGAATGTTTTTTCGCCTTGCAAAGCATCCCATAGGGATTTTTTTTTGTCATGCAAAGCACGACTATTTCCAGAATTTTTTAATTCCTATGAGTTTTTTTTCCTTACGTTATGAGCCATTTGTCTTAAGAGGTACCACTGTATACCAATCTGCATGTTGATAGAGAAAAGGAAAGAGAGATAAACAGTTCAGGTTTATCTGGCTGCCTTCCCTCCCTCCCTAGTTCAACACAGGGATTATTAATCTGCCTACCCACCCCTCATTCAGATGACTTCCTGCATGTGTTGTTTGTCCAGCAACTCAAAAAGAAGACCCAGTACAGTAGTCCCCCACCCTTTCGCGGTTCATATACTGCAGTCCCGCTATATTGCGGGACCACAATATATGAAAAAATCCCCCCAGGGGTAAGGGGGGAAAGTCCCTCGGAGGCCTTAGAAATTATTTTTGGTGACCCGGAAGTCACTTCCAGTTTTCCAGAAGTCACTTCCGGTGCACAGTGAGGCCCTTTTGGGGCCTTTAGAAGGCCCAGGAAGGCCCTTGCAGGCCCATTTGGGGCAGTGCCAGACTGGGGGTAAATACAAGAGCCCCCAGCTTCACCCCCCAGGCCTGATCTGACCTGCATCAGCATATCATGGATTTTCAATTATTGCAGGTTGGCTCGGGTCCCTAAGCCCCACGATAGGTGGGGGTCACTGTACCTCCAAGCTAGGATTACATGCGGTAATATAGCACAGTATATTCATATATCTTCAAATGTTAAAGGGTACTGTATAGATGTGGTGTGTGCCCCAAGAATGAAGGCTTCCAAGAGAAAACTTTCCCATTATCACACAGAATTATAGAATGGTGAATTTGGATAGGGGTCTGCGAGGCCATCCACTCCAACCCCCTTTTGCTCAAGGCAGGAATACTGACCAAAAGATGATCTTTTCTATAGATGTGGTGTGTGCCCCAAGAATGAAAGCATCCAAAGGAACTAGCATAGACTTGTTTACAGAAACGCCTCCTTAGGGCATGACTGATACAAAATGCACTCCCTAGCCAGAGGCTTTTCCCCTTTGGATTGGGTTCTGTGAGGCTATCCAGTCTAACCCCCTTTTGCTCAAGGGAAGAATACTGACCAAAGTATAATATTTTATATAAGATGTGGTGTGTGCCGAAAGATAGGAAAGACAGGGGAAGGAGGACCCAGATAGATAGATAGATAGATAGATAGATAGATAGATAGATAGATAGA
>JAHTLZ010000275.1:19599717-19645297 GCA_023846285.1 Phrynocephalus versicolor
TAATAATAATAATAATAATAATAATAATAATAATAATAATAATAATAATAATAATAATAATAATAATAATAATAAATAGTCTTAGAGCATAGTTATTCTTATCTATATCTATTTATTTACAGATATATTATTCATGTATATTGCTATCCATCCAGAGTTTGAGAAAGCTAATAGCATAAAAGCACTGCAAGAATTAAAAATAAATATTTAAAACAGATGTATATTCTTGATAGCATTCATACCTTTGATACTATACACACATTCCCTCCCTTTATATAGTGATCAGAAGACATATCTACTCACTTCAATAGATACGGGAAAGAAGTCCAAATTTGTGCCTAAATTTTCCTGGCTAGCTTGAGACAATGAAACAGTTGAATTACAGTACTGTATATATTGTTATGTTTGACCTTAACAAAGTCCTTGTAATTAATGTCCTCTCTTGGGCAATTGTCAAACCTAGGTGAACCTGTGAGAATGGGATTTGCACATCAGCATAATCTTTTGTGAGTACAGAAAAGAAGAGACAACATCACATGTATTTCCATGTACTGCTATTCTCTCTACCCAACAACACCTATCATGGAAGAATCAATGTTAACTTCCACCAATACTTTTGATGTTGCCCATTTATTGGGTGGAATTTTTATGATGTACAGCAGGCCTGTCCAACAGGTAGACCGGGGGCTACCAGTATTCCGTGAAGGGTTCACAAGTAGCCCGCCAGCCATCAATAAAAATGTGAGGGGATAAGTTCTCCACCTCTACCTCCCCCACGTCAAGAACCACCACTGCCCCAGCAAAGCTCTGGGTTTGCCAGTCTACTGTCTCAGCCAAGTGGGGCAGTTCAAGGGCCATGGCACAGTCACCTGCTCTTCCTACCAGTCAGATGATTGACGTGCCACTTTCTCCTGACCAATTAAGTCAGGCATGTCCAAACTTCAGCCCTCCAGATATTTTCGGCCACAACTCCCACAGTCCTTTGCCACTGGAAATACAGGCTTGGAATTCTGGGAGTTGTGGTCCAAAACATCAGGAGGGCCGAAGTTTGGTCATGCCTGAATTAAGTTGTTGGTGCAGAGTGGAGGAAGAGGAATGGAGGGGACAGTGAGGGGTGGGATCATGGGCATGCCCACCTCCTTTGCATGGTGATGTCCCCATCTTCTCCCCCCCCCAGATAATTCCTTCCTCCCATCCTCCTCCTCCTCCCACCCCCACAGCGGCCTCACAGAGACTGTGACCTGCCACTCCTCCTGCTCCCCTTCTGAGCCATTCCCTCCTCCTTGCGCCGCTGTGGCAATGTCAGGCCCTGGGCAGGTTGGGAGTGAAAGTACATCTTTTTTTTTAAGTCTTCCAGCAGCCTGGGCAAGCGGAAGGGGCAATATGCGCAAGCATGCACATGCCTCCCTTGCACCCGTCCACACCGGATTGAGCAGGTGTAAGGGAAGCATGTGCATGGTCAGCCTTACCATAGGAATGCATTGAAATATGTTCCCTCCAGAAAGGATTAATTGATTTTCAATGTGTTCCTATGGGAAACCGTTGCTCTACTTACAATTTTTTTTTACTTATGAGCATATGCTTGGAACAGATAAAATTCATAAGTAGAGGTTTTAGTGTCATAGCCCTCAGGCACTTTCGTCCAGAAAAAGTAGACCTCGGCCTGTTCAAAGTTGGACAGCCCTGATGTACAGTATTCATTAATCATACTGTGACATGAAGAAAGAAATAAGACTTTATACATTTGTTGCAAAGTATTAGAGTTCGGGATTCTAGGGTCATTGTGAACATTCTCTGGAAATAACAACTTAGTTTTCCAGCACTACATAAATCTGGTCATCACACATCCAATAAAGAAGATGTAGAAAAGCTAAATGTTCACATTCTCATTTCACCATCTAAGCATGGTAAGTTCTTTCTGGTTTTATGATAACATCACAGTTTCAGGAAACTAGCTTTTAAGATTATGTTCCTGGCAGTAGGGCTAAGGTCTGCTTATGGGGAATGGCTAACTTCAGTTACAGAGCCAACAGCTGAGCTAAATTAAGGTATGAAACACAAGACATCACTATAATAGTCTGGTTGGGAAAGCAATACCAGATGTCCTAACACCTGAAGACCTGTTGAGGTGTTGCTCCAAATGGATGGAAATCATGTGCAAACAGGATGCGGCATACGTAAGAGCCCCATCCGTTGCTGGACCTGGCCACCAGCACTATCCAGTCTTGGCATACAAGGGGCAAGCAGAATTAGAAGGGGGGGAAGCATGATTTTTCTCTGTATCTGTATTTGTGTGTGCCAGCTGCCTGAATCATCACAGAAGTTGCTTTTTTATTGTGTTATCCTGTTGTGGCATATACATGTCAAAAATATAAGCAAGGAGAAGGTTCTGGGGAGAAAGATGATGGGCACATGCCTTTGGTTGCATTTTGCTACTTGAAGCAGTGAAGTAAGTGACGTACCAGTATTGTGACTTATGAGTTTTCTTGCTTCACAAGCCTTCATAGACAAGGCATTATGCATATGCTAAGTTTAATGTGCCCCAAGTATTATGTACGAGATGTATTGTCACATCCCGGATATTGCCAATCTGAAAATACAGTAGCTAAGTACAATTTAAAACCTGGCATATTTAACTTTTGTTATACATACCGGTATTAACTGCAGTAATTTACACAAGGGGTTACCCTCTGTGATGTCTCTTGTAACATCACGCATCACTGTGTGATGCCAGAAGGGGCCGTCCATCCCTTCAGTTCAGGCTTTTCCTCTGAAGTCTAGGGGAATGAGAAGCTTCAAAGCTGCTCATCCTACTATCCAGTCCAACCTGAACTTGTTGCTGTGAGCATGAAAGCATGCAGGAAGATTGTTAAGTGCAAGATTCCAAATTGTGGGGAAGCTTTTTACACTCATTCGGTTGTGATATGAACACACTTATAATAATCCTTGTTCTTCCCTGATTGTGTGAAAACCAGAAGCAGAGGCCATCTAGAACAGCAACCGTGATTTACTTAGGGCTCACCCAGCCATTAGGCAGAGCAAAACATCTTACTTAGTCAGCAGATACCAAGGGCAGCAATGCCTTCTCATGTGTTTCACCTGAGCCCACTCTCCTTAGGCATTTCTCTCTCATGGTGGACAAGAGTTGACTGTGCCACAAAGTCCATCTTACATGTAAGCTGTCCTGGGGTGTGGCAGAGGACTCTATCCCATTACCAGGTTGTTGCCTGATGTTCAGTTCAGGGAATGTGTAATATCTGCATTGTACTCACTATACTGTACTGGCTTCCAATTTGCTTTAAAAATCAACTGGTTTTGATATATAAGTGACAAAATGGCTCAGGGCAAGATATCTGAGAGACATTCTCTCATAAAACTATCCAGAGTTTGTCATTCTCAGCAGATGGAAAGATAAATTGCTACACAAGACCAGACTTTAGCCACCTAATTGTGCAACTCCCTACCAAGGGAAGTTAGGCTTGGCACCATCTCTGTTGAGATGCCAGTGGGCATCAAGCGCTGTATGGGTTCTAAAAGGGTGTTGGTCTCTAGGACTGGCTTTTAAAACTGGTTTAAATAAAGGTTTTTATTTGCTGTTACAGTATTTGATGTTTTAAGTCTCTTTATAATCATTTTAATTGATTGTAAATCACTTGGAAAACCCTGTAGTCAAAATAGCAATAAACAAATGGTATAAATGCATAAACAAACATAATACAAAAATGTTAGTATGATACAATTATAAAACAGTTTAAGAAAACAGATTAGAAAGCAAATGTAACAGTACAAAAGCACCATTCATTCCTATGTGCCAGCAGAAATAAAAATGGTTTAGTCTGTCGTTACAATGAAATGAAGTAAAATTTTTGCTGGGTCTTGAGAGGAAGCATGTGCCTAGAGTCCTAGAGCTACAAGTGAATAGTCTCCCTGTTGGGAAATTTCAGGAAATCATAACTTATTTTAATTTGGGAGGCGGCATGAACTTTGAAAAATGTACATAACTGGGCCGCTCTTGGTCCAATTCACTGAAAACATATGTCAAATTAAAGGTGAATAAATACCATTTAGCTAGGCCTCTGTTTTAAGATACTACCTGGAACAATTTACTATAGAAATCAATAAAAATGCTGAGAAAGCAGTTCCACCGTGGTTTCTCACGTGAGGCTTTAAAATCAATTCCAATAGCAGAAAAGTACATGAATAAATTCATATTTTTGTGGAATTCTTCTACTGCTTTCAATTGTATATATAATTCAAATGAAATAGTTCCAGTGTGGGAATTCTACTTGAATTCTACTTGTAGTGCTAAGGCACTCATGAGACATCTTTCACCCTATAGACACAGACTCCTGTGCCAACGATAGGCCAACATTTTCATTAACTATGCAGTCCACTGGCAAAGTGGAAATTAAGAGATACTGTGTTCAATTTCCCGTGCACTATTTGTAAAAATTACTTTTTTTTGGCCTGCATTTCCCGGCATTCCCAAGGAACTAAAGCCACTGATAGTTGTAATTCAAAAACTAACTTTTCAAAGCTTTGCCTCTACCATTTGAGTAGTCTGGCAATGGTCCTTGTTCCACAGTTCCACAGTTCTCAAACATACCTCAGATCTTGCTTAGTGGTTTAGCACTTGGCTGTTGAGCCACAGGTTGGGAGTTCATTGCCCTGCTGTGCCTGCTCTGAGTAGAACCAGCCTGTGTGGTCTTGGGCAAGCTGCAGAGTCCCAGAAGAAGAGACTGGGAACCCACTTCTGATTATACTTGGTGGAAATTCCTTTCCTCTTTCAGGTAATGCTCTTACTCTAGACCAGTGGTTCTCAACCTGTGGGTCCCCAGATGCCCCAGGACTGCAATTCCTAGAAGCCTCCACCACTCGCTATGATGGAAGGGATTTCTGGGAGTTGCAGTCCAGGAACATCTGGGGACCCACAAGTTAAGAACCACTGCTCTAGATGGCAAGATTAAATCATTTGTTAGCTTCTTTTTCGGGTGAGGGTTGTTTTGAGTATGACATTTGGATCAAAATGTAATTACACTGAAAGAATTGTAAAAGCTGCACAAACAGCCTGCCAATGCATGAGTATGGGTAGCTGTATTCAACAAGTCTGTGAAAACTTGGCTATTTAGGGAGGCATTCGGCAATTGTTAATGTGTTTTGTGCTCCCCGTGTTTGATGTTGTTCTGTTATTATTTGGTCTTTGCCTCATGCCGGGCTATTTGTTTTTTATTGTGTTATTGCATTTATGTTTGATTTTGATCTTTGGTTTTCACATGTTTTGTTTTATGTAAACCGCCCAGAGTTCCCTTTGGGAAATTGGTGCAGTATGCAAATAAATAAATAAATAAATAAATAAATCTCTGGAAAAGGTTGCCATAAATTAGAATTATCATGATGGCACATTGGTATTATTGTTATTCATCTACAACTAGCAGTGTTAATAAGCCATTTTGTTATTTCACTTTTGTTTTATCCAATGTATTTTTAATGTGTTTATGTATCTAGATAGTTATTTATGCACATTGTGTCAGCTTTCTGATTTCTGGCCAGAGTACTCCAGCATCTGAGGGGCAAAGCACAAGGTGGAGTTTCTGGGTATGGAACAGAAATACACACTCTCCAGATTTCTCCAGATCGGATGCATTGGAAGTTGCACCAGGTAACCACCAGATGTCAGTATTCAAACAGATGTTACTTGAAAAAGAAGTCAAGGGAAGAAGAGAATAAACACATATGTGAATATTTATTGCCTATGACTTGCTGGTACTCAAACTGCTTTTCTGAATTATCCAGTATCCTTGCCCCGGCAAGTGCATCTGTTATGTTTTATTTTGGCACGGCCAGCTGTACTAGTGATGACTCAACAATCAAATACTGTCCATCAGTTGACTGGCTTGTGGTCTCTGATTCCAAACAAAAGGCACAGAAAGACCCTAGACACCTTAGATCTCAAGATAAACATAAAAAGTCATAGCTTATTCCTGTTAAAAGTATATCGGAGCTGTTCTCGACTCAGTTGTAGGAAGGGCTTTCCCCCCTCAAACCCACCTTCAAGATATTGCCACAATGGTATCTCTTTTCAGACCGGGTTTGTACCTGCAAGCTCATACGGCACAGTGGTTGCTAGGCCTCATGGCATCAACAACATCTGTACTGTCCCATGCCTGCCTAAAGCTGAGATCTCTTCAGGCGTGGTTCAATCCACTAACAGCAATAGCTGCTGAGTATCCAGTGAAGCCGGTCGAGCTGTAGTAGTCGGGATCGGCAACTCCTTCAAATCAGAAAATACCACCATCGGTGCCTGACTGAAAAGTTGTTTTAGATGTTCAAGAGTAGACCCCAAAACTTGTTTTAGACGTTCAGCAGTGGGTAAAGAAGCCCGGGTCTCTGAATCCGAATGGTCAGATGGATTCAGTGGCTCCTATAGAGGTGGCTGAGATCGCACCAGTGTCGACATTGATGGTCGCTTGGGTTCGACCGGGACTGACTGGGAAGTCAAAGACTTAGATTTCTTTTTAGAAAGCTGTTCAGCCGAGATGGAAGAAGACTTCGAACTGGAGCTAGAGGACTTTTGTTGGAGAAGTAGCAACTTCTTCGAATCCTTTCAAGCAGTTGAAGTCCATTTTTTTTGAAGTTTGAGAGGCCGGAGAAGAACCTTGAGAAGATTGTGGTTTCTCCATTTGTGGGTTAAGGGCCTTCTCCAGAAGATTAAGCATTGAGGCGGTTACGTCGGTTCTTCGCCGACTGAGTGCTGAAATGCTGACAAAACTCGCAAGTCTTGGGACGATGACTCTCTCCAAGACAGTACAGACACTCTGAGTGTCCATTTGTATGGGGAATTTGACCTGCATAAGTAGCACAGGATTTGAATGGTGGCAGAAATGCCATAAAAGGGGGGGGGGAGAGAAATCTCTCTAGAAAAGAAGAGGAACGAGGAGACTAACGAATGAACCATCCAACACTGCGGTTAGAGGGAACTGAGGCATTTGGGCGGGAAGCCTCCTACTCATGCGCAGTAGGAGGGGGAGGAGAATAACGACCTTTCCGTTGCTCGGAAAGTCCCAGAGCCTGGTGCATGCACGTCGGGAAACCCATCTGTGTGGTTTCACAAATGCCACAAAGGAGAAATGTTACTTTCCTACTTCCCTCAGACCTTTCCAGACACAGAAGATGTGGCAAGCAAAGAAGCAGTCCTGTAAATATTAAGCTGATATACTCTAGAGTAATTTTAAAAAGAGAGGCATCATTTTTATTTCAATATTCATTCTTTCATTTATGCCACAGTTTCCCTGCCCAACCCAGTGTTATCAGTTTTACTGAATTCACTACAGCTCACTTCTGAGTAGCCATCATATAAGATTGTATGAGTAAAACACCAGACAGGCTGAGCTGCACCAGCAAGTCTCTCCCTTGTGTCCTAAGAACATTTGTCTGTCTTTCGTTTCAATTATATGACTGTGTTCATCTAAAGAGCAATGACCAGGATTTACCCTAGTGCCCTGTATAAGCTGCTGCCAAAGCTTTATCTGTGTGATCCTGTGGCATTAAGAGCTTGGGGTGTTATGTAAACCAAGAGTAGAATCTAGATTATCCAAACAGCATGTGTGACTTGAAATCCTTTGGAATAATCACAATCTAGTAGTAATCAGTCCTTGCTGAAAGGGCAGAAGTAACAGATATTCAAGGTGGTATGATGGCATTGTTAAAAAAAACTCCAAAAACCATTTGGTGAGGTATTACCGTATATACTTGAATATAAATTGAGTTTGTCAGCCCTTATTTTTGGCTGGAAAAAAAAACACCCTTGGATTATATCCAGGTGAATATATGGTAGCAAGCTTGGGGAAGACAGCAGAGGGCTAGTAGTACTGCCCGTTCCACTGCCTCAGAAGCCCCCTCCATAGGGGTTCACCAGTGGCTGCAGCACCACCGGGTGCTGGGAGGCCTCCCATGGCTTTGGAAGCCCCTTCTGCAGAGGTTCATTGGTGGCTGCGCCAGTGCCGGGCTCATGGGGGTGGTGGAAGAAGAGGCAGGTTTTAAAAACCTTTTCTCTCCTGAAGCAAGAGCCGATTTCTGCCATCGGCAATTGCTTTGGGAGAGATAAAAACTTTTAAAAACCCACTGCTTCTCACCTCCATTAGGTGCATAGAGGGAGAAGCAGCGGGGTTTTACATTTTTTTTTTTTTGTTCCCGAAACAAGAGCTGATGTCCGCCATCGGTGCTTGCTTCAGGAGAGGAAAAAAAGTTTTAAAAACCTGATGTTTCAGGGGCGGCGGGGGAGAAGCGGTGGGTTTTTAAACTTTTTTTTCAATCCCGAAGTAAGTGCTGATGTCCACCATCGGCACTTGCTTTGGGAGAGATAAAAAGTTTTAAAAACCCCCTGCTTCTTCCCCCATCAGGTGCATAGAAGGAGAATTGGTGGGTTTTTAAAACTTTTTTTTTGCTCCCAAATGAAGGTGTGTTTTTTTAAAAAAAAAAATTTTCGATCCCGAAATAAGCAGCAATGTCTGTCATGGGCACTTGCTTCGGGAGAGGAAAAAAAGTTTTAAAAACCTGCCTCTTCTCTCTCCCCCCCCCCCCACCATTGGCTGCATAAAGGAAGAAGCCGCCTTTTTTAAAAAAAACTTGGTAGCCCCCTCCACAGGGGTTTGTCAGTGGCTGCTGTGGCACTGGACACTGGGAGGTCTGCCTGTGGCCTTGGAAGCCCCTTCTACTGACTCCTGAACACTCGTTTTACCAGGTTTTTGTGGTAAAAAACCACCCTCAACTTATATTCGAGTCAACTTATATTCAAGCATATGTGGTATATCATGAGGTTGTGAAACCAAAACCTGTATCATAGAACTGCAGAATTGCAGAGTTGGTAGGGATTTTATTTGTTTGTTTGTTTGTTTGATTGATTGAAAGGTTCATGCAATTGTAATCCAGTCCCCCCGCTGATGTAAAAATCTATTGCAAAATGCATCCTTGGCAGACAGCCATCTAATGCAGTTTAAAACTCTTCAGTGAAGGGGAGTCCACAACTTTTCAAAGCAATCTTCATACCACCAATAAATTCTTCTTAATACTTAGCTGGAATCTCAGTGCTTGTAATTAGACGGGATTTGATGAGAGCTGTTGATGATAAATAATCTTCTTCAACGCGATGCATCAAGTTCTTGTGGCAAGTTCCAAAATGTTTTATGTCTCAAAGTCACATGGTTGGTAAGTATTGAGTCCATGTTACATCCCAGGTAAGCCATTTTACACCCCAGCTTCTAGCAGAAAGGTGTATTGCACCTTAGTTACATAAATGAAAATAAATTACATTACAAAATGACATTTTGTCTGCTCTTCCACTGCCTTATCTTCCAAGATCAGGAGGGAGCTGTTCCATGAGGGAGCTTCACATCCAGTAACAGCATCATAGGTGTAATAACAATTAATTTTTCTAAGAACCATTGTTGGTTGTAAAACTGCAACATTCTCTCTCTCTCTCCCCCCTCTGTCAAACACATACACAAACAGATTGGTCTTTAGAACAGAATAGCTTAAATTTAGTACCAGTCTATTAATAATTTGTATAAAACCGGCCTAAGGATGGTAACCACCAGGAGAGGATGAAGCTGGGGCCTTGTAAGCTCTATAAACTCCACTCATAATAGTCTCTGCGTTCTTCTCTAACAAAGCTCTGCCCCCCCCTCTCTCCACACACCCCCTGCCCCGGCCCCCTTGCCCCAGTGGCAGCTTACTTTAGCCTTCAGCGGCAGGCCACTAAGAACTAAATGGAAAGGCAGATTCTATTAAAGAGGATGAGGTGAAGGGGGGGGGTCTTTTTTCATTCAGGGCCTCAAACAAGCACAAAAGAGAAATGAAGTGAAAAGGAAATCGTGTGCCTGGATTAACCACGGGACAGCATTATGTACGCACTTCAGCCTGCACAATTCTTAAGCATCAAGTGCAAAGAAAAACAGGGCGCAACCTTTCAGTGGTCTAGAGGAGTGAAGTGCGCTCAATGTCTCTCTTTCACCCTCCGGGCATTTAGCCTTCCACAGCATGTGTGTTCAAGGCAAATAATAATAATCCTTCTAACCAGGTTCTAACACAGGCTCACCCAAAATGTACCTTCAGCCGAGGCATAATTTGTACGCTTGACTAGCCTTTGCTGGCTGCCTCTATGGGTATTAGAAGGTCTTACAAAATTATTTGTATTTGAACAATACAAGCTTGAATTAAGACCATCTATTGCAATATGGCTATGAGGTTGACACCTGTAAAAGCACTTAAGATTGGTACTTGTCTGTCTTTTCAGTCCTGGGACATAAACATTCATTGGGAGGGCTATTTTTAATTTTTTTAAAAATTGACTATATGTACAGTTGGAGCATGGATACGACTGCATTAAGATAAATGCCTATCCAGTCCAGCATTCTGTTCACAGACTAGTCAGCCAAATGCCTATGGGAAATGCATAGGCAGAATGTGCATCCAATGGCACCTTCTACTCATGCTGTCTGCAAAATTATACACAGATGCTGACACTGTCCAAGTTGGTTTGCCATAATTATGTGGCAAATTCAACAGCATGACCATGCATTAATGGGATGAGGCATTTTTTGTCCTAAATTACGCAGTATTCTGCTCAGTGGATGATCCCTGGTTATGTTGTTATGAGAGAGAGGGAGAGGGAGAAACAAATCACCCTGTTGTCCATTTATTCACATGCATAATTATCTTAAATGTTTTAATCAAGCGATCCTTTACTATTTATCTGTCACTATAGTCCTTCATAAATGAGTCATTTTAGTCCCCTGATAATCTTTTATCCAATTTCAGCTCTACAATATGCTTCCTTTTGCACTCCTTTTGCATTCTACAATTTCCTCTCAAAAGTAGCATGACCAGAATTTTGCAGGGTCCACCAATCTTCCCTCTAAAGAAAGATTCATAATTTTAATTTTATCCTTTTTCTAAATAGACCCCCCCCCATTAAATTTGTCCACACTGACTTTATGAGAGCTGCCTGATAGACTGTTTCACAGCATATCGCCTCAATCTTCTTCTCCATCACCTCAGAAGATGAAACACGTGTGCATGTGTCTTCAGCGTGAATCTTTTTATTCAGTTTACTGTGTTTGCAGCAGCAGCCATGTAAGGCAGGTCAATGTAATCACTCAATAGTCTCCAATAATATCAGAAGACTCACCAGAGTCATTCAGTCAGTCTGTCTGTTTGATACTGACTCATAGTGCAAGCCCTCTCTGAGTGGTTCACAGCATAGCCCTACTAAATCACATTAGAAGAATGATACAATAAGCATACAAATGAATATCATAAAATCAGTAAAACCACTGTAACTAAAACTATATTTAAATAAACAAATTAAAACAACTTTGAACATCCCAGGTAACAAGCAGCAGTAACAAGGTACACACACTTCCATTTTAACTAATTTCTTAAAAACTGTCAGGGAAGACTGGTGAACCTCTGTTGGAAGTTTGCTCTGGAGGTCTGGGGCCATAACCAAAACAGCCTGATTTTAGTTATTCACTCTTTTTTCCCCTTGCCTCCTTAAGTGTTACCATGTTAAGCATCATGGAATATGAATAAATGGCAAGATGTTGGAGACTTTCTGTCAGGTATCCTGGTCTTAGATTACAGAATTAGAGGTGTTTATATTATGCAACGACCAGCACCTTGAACTGGGCACAGAAACTACCAAGGAGCCAGTGTGCCAAGACTGGAGATGTATGTTTGTTGGCATCTGAGATCGTGTATACTCCAGATCTCTGAATTTCTTTTCCCAGCAGCTTCATATAGCTATTGAAAACATTGAGAAAAGATTTTGTCCCTGAATAGCTCCTTAACAGATGTCCCAAAAGTTGGATGTTGCCTCCCCAAGCTGTACCTCTGAGGAGGAACGGGAACCACTGAACTCTGTCCACTACACCACACTGGGAACTACACTAGGACCCCCGTATCCACTGATTCAGTTATCCACCATTGGCAGAGGAAAAAAATTAAATAATTCAGCAGCCATAAAGCAAGCTATTGTCACAAACAGCAGCTGTAAAGCAAGCTAGTGTCACAAACAGCAGCCATAAAGCAAGCTACTGTCAGGAAAAAGGAGTTTGGAGGTGGTTGAGCAGGCATTCTCTCTTATCCACGGTTTTCATTATCCACGGGAAGGCCTGGAACCAATCCCCAGTGGATACAGGGGTCCTACTGTAATTGCAATTAGCCACAAAAATTTACACAAACCATACATGTTCACCAATAGGGTTCTGGCAATAAAAAGAATTGCTGATCCTCTTTGGTCACAGAAAGAAAATGTTAACTAGAGCACAAGTAGATCCATTCTTTTCATGTTTATCGAACAGCCTGAGAACAAGATTTGTTTTCCCCTTTCATGGTCAATCTGTGGCCACACATCATGGCTGCTTTCCTGCCCCAACTCTGAAGGTTCCATTCAACCATCATGATTCCCAAACTTTGTTCTTAGACCCACAGACTTCCTAACTCTATTCTTCTAAATCTAATAATTTGATTTTAAATCTACCTAAACCCATGAACTGCCAGTCTTTTATGCCAGTGACGCCCATAAACTGGTGTTACATGGTGTAACAAAATACATAATTTTGTAGTTTCAGACTAGCCACATTCAGCCCATGTAACAAATCCAAATTAAAAAGGTAGCCAAGCTGTATAAAAAGCCTAGTCTGATCAAAGGCATCTCCAGGGATGGGCACAGCTGACTACTGCTGAAGTTTGTGTTCAATTTCAATTAGGCTCTAAGCCTGAGTCTTCATGGAGAAATGTGATCCCATCCAACACCAACAGTGTCCCTGCCACATCTTCTGCCTTTTGACATGCAAGGGCTATCTCTGCCTTCGTATGCTCTCATTCAGTTTATTACTGACTTCAACAGAGAATAAAAGCAACTTCTTTGGATTCCAATAGAATGAATAGTTAGGTGTTTATCAGCATACTATTAGAACCCAAAACACTGACCACTCCCATAAGTTGAATACCTGTATATCTTTATTATGGATGTTTGTGTTCACACAAATGAAAAGAAAGCACAAAAGAGGCTTTTACTTTTCTTTTTGTTTAGCTGATTCCTAAAATATAGGCTCTTATACATGAATGCTTCATCATAGAGGCACCAATTTTTTCTGCCTATACAATGCCCCCCATGTATAAGATGCCCCCCTTTCCAACCTAAAATTAGTTTTGCAACTGTGTTATTCTTTCTTCGGCTTAGTTCTGTGTAAAAGACAACCCACAATTTTTAGCCTAACAATTGTAGAAAAAAATATAGATTTATACATGGAAAAATATTGCACATAAGTTTATTCTTCACATATTCCCCTTTCCTTAAGCTTTTCTTTCACCTCTTGTATCTCAAATAACTCAAGGATTTTTTCATCCAATGGTGTTGTGAGGCTTCCTGCAGCTGTTAGCAGCCAATGAGAACATTGGGAGAAACAATTCTGAACCTATTAAAAAGGCTTGGGGCCAATGTTTGGCCCTTGTAGAACACAAATTCCTGATGCTTTCCATTTTGTGTTACCTGCCTGCCTCTGTCTTGCTGTGTTCTGGATCATTTTCTCATTTGCTTGCGTCCTTGAGGTTTTTCTCAAGTCCCCTTTCCAATTTCTTTGGGGATTTCCCCCCAGATATTTTGATCTTTCCTTTCTTTCAAAGAACAGAAGAAGAGCATCAACTGGTGGGAAAGATAAATTTCCCTATATTCTATTCATTTTAGTTGGGGGTGGTTTGCTTTTATTTTTTACTTGTTTTTATATTTAATTTCTGTCCTGCCTTTCTCCCTCTAGGACTTTGTTTTTATTCCTTTTTTGCCATTATTGGCTTTTAGAGGCATGTTTTTATTTTGCTGTTTTTCCCTGAGTGTCTGTGTTACTTCCACCATTTGACTGATTTTAAAAAATTGTCATACGATTAATATACTGAGTATATTTATTCAGTTATATGTGTGTGTTTGGTATTTTTACTGAGACTATTTTGTTTAGTGATTTTTTTGTTGGTTGTGCTTTATTTTCTTCTTGAGAACATCAAGTCTCTGTCACCTTGTTTGTTTTTTTGGCCAGATACAACATGAATCAGAAAAACTGAAGGGACTAAACTTAATCCTTTCATGATAAATGAAAATACTGGTGCACAAATGGTACGATAGCAAAAGAAGTATCCTTTCCAAAAGAACATAAGATGAAAAACACTTTTCCCATGCATATTCCTAATACTGTATAAGTGTATATATTGTTAGTGGTGCAGTAGAAAAGAATTAAACCCTGAAGACCATCATAGACCGACAGGCATGGTACAGGTCAAGAATTCGCCAGCATCTGCTTTGAATTTGTCCCTGACCAAAGAACTGGAGCCAACGTCAACCAAAGCCATCAGTCTCATCCCACGTAGGCATCTTCGACTGAAATGAGAATTGATGGTACTGAACTTTTCCAAGAAATCTAACAGAATCAACATGGATACACTCTCTGGGTCCAATTCTTGACACAGAACAAAATCTGCTTCATAAACAGGCCTAAAGATGGTACATATGTATCTATCATGTTTCATCTAGAAACCATTAAATGTAGGCAATGTCCCACCATTTTGCCCAAGAAAGAATTGCTCAAAATTATTCAGTACAGGGCAGGGGGAGTAGATTGGGTCATTTTAAAAACATGGGTGGAACCTCACGGAGATGACAGGGATAATTAAAGAAGTTAACTGGGTCACTTTTTCTACTCCAGAATTAGCTAGGGATACTGAATCCCTGTAGACTACTTTTCAATTAATAGAAAATAGCAAGCCTGCTCTTCGATCCCATTGCTTGCAAGCTGGTTAATGAAACAAGCCCCCTCAAGTTCACATGGTTCAGAAAAGTGTAGAATCCAGTGATGGCATCATGGCTCATTTTCCACAGAGCACTCTTCCGTTCTGAGATATTCTTGTGCATTTTCCCTCTTTTGCAACTTCACTAGTTTTTTCCAAGGCGATCTAGGAATATGAACAAGTTAGTCATATGTTGGCCAAGTGCTCTTGACTCATCCATTGAGTATGTGTCAATAAAGTAATTGCGGCAACTGAGATTTGAAAGGATTCAAAGGGTAGAACACTTGTACTAGAACGGGAGAGCAAGGTGAAATGCGGTAGTTTAAATGTGAGGATTAAGGTTGCTTGCTCCACAGAAAGCGTACCCTCTATGTGCAAAATACTGTAACAATATTAAGTAAGCATTGTGACTGCAGTAGCAAATACTGAGCTATCATCATCATCATCATCAAACAAATATGACTTTGCAGATTTAGGTCCCATTTGGTAGCTTCCACTCCATGACTCCCTTTATGGCTTGCTGTTTATGCAGGAGCCAGAATTAACGATTTTCTTACACATGCAGTAAATGCCAACACTAGGAGCATTATTTGTAGAACCTAGATATTGGGGAACTATAGCAAGGCTTTCAGCTTTTGCTTTAAATGTAGTTGTTTTCAGAGCCTGATATTCCCCAGTGGCAGGTTAGAGGTGGCAGAGGGAGAAGCCACCTACACCTTGCTATTTCCCTCAATTTCCCATGTTATCAATCCATACAGCTATAGTCCTCTCTTATGACTCTTTCTTGAACCATAATAGCATTTTCTATTCTCCACCTTAATATTAGCATTAGTATATTGTTGTCTAGTACAAGCCCCACATTGCACAAGGGAATCTGGCTTATGGAAGCACAAGGCATGTGACTGAGTGATGCATATTAAACTGATTTTGCTTAAGTATCGTCAATAACAAATCTGGACAAATTCCCAAACATGAGAAATAGGCATATCTTTCTGAAACCCCAGCTATTCTCCCCATTCTCCAATTAAAAAACAGGAAACAAAAATTTGCTTCCTAAGCATGTGCCGAAACCATAGACTGTATTCTTCCTCAACCGCAACAATGCCAGCAGCATTTAAGGAAAAAGGCAAGAGGTTCTGTATAAGCATTTTTAATTCCGATTAAATATATTAATCCAAGATTTTTTAAACGGCACGTTTCTGTACTAGTCAATAGTCAGAGGCAAAGTTTGGAGGTTGAATATCCAAAATTTTAACAGCAAAAATGCTGTTGCTTGCAAACATATACTGCTGCCCAACACCATGTTTCTGTCAAATCATGATTTTATATGGATAAAAAGAAAGCTAAACTACTGAATATTATTAGTTTTTCCCTCTAACTTCTTTAAAATTTAAAATACAGCTTTTGAAAAAGCAACCTACTTCCTAACTCCATGGTTTATACAGTGTTATGTACATATGCAAACAAAATGAATTAGAAAGGAGTTGATTGGAGGAATGCTAGACAAGAATCTGGTGATATCTGGCTAAATCAAACATAGCACAGGAACTAAGTACCCTTTGAGGGCACTCTCTGAATAAGGTGTGAAAAGAGGGGAAAAACATGTATAGCTATGTACAATTATTCAAACAGAAACCCAGAACTCCAACAGACACATTTCAAATTGAAACATAAAAGTTGCAATTCATTCACAGAAATTTTGCTGCAAAAGAGATCTTATGGTGAGGGATTGCATTGCATGCGCAAAATCAAAAACAGGAAAACTTATATTGAGTTAAGACTCCCAGAATACATCAATCACTGGAATATTTGGTGAACTGTATTCCATGTCCATTAACTTTTCCCATATCTGTGCATTAAGCATTTATATTAGTCAATAGTCATTTTCAAAATTCCTGAATTCTATCCTATTTCTTGGAAGCCTGGCATCATACAAAAATTGTTACACTGCTACAAAGGACAAAAAGCCTCAATCACTACTGAGCAAATATGCAATACTGCAACTTTGCTCTGACCTTGATATGCAAGTTTAAAAGTCTCTATTTGTGTATATGACAGAAGAACATAAGAACAGGTGTTCAAGTGCAACATGAATAAACTAAGATTGAGTGTGTTCTGGCAGTGATTTTCATAACCTCAGTGCAACATTAATTCAGAGAACATTCTAGTTTTTAAATTACATTAAGTGCACAGAGTGCAAAAATGAGTTTACATCAACAACAGAAAGGCTCCGATGACTAGAGAAATTGGCCAGACAACCTGTTTAATTTGGTGTCTCCTCATATAACTGCAAGACAGATACTCCAACTGGAACATCTGATGCTAACATGTTTATTCAAATGATACATTTTCCACCCAGTAGCTCCAGTGCCAAAATCCTGCATAAAACCTGGGCTAAGAATTTTAAGAAGATAAAGGGAAAGACTGTTTTGCTATCTCCTTGATAACCACAATTAAACTTTTAGTTCTGATATCAAATAAGAGGTTTTCTTTATATATATACATACGTGTGTGTGTGTGTGTGCATGTGCACACACACACACACATGTACACATACACACTTCACACAGGTGTCAAACAAGAGCACACAAACGCTCCCGCAAATGTTTATTTCTTATCCAGTAAGCATGCTGTTCAGATTGAGATGCTCCACAAGATCTCATCAACGAGAGCAGACACAAGACAAATTGGATTCTAAACTGCATCCACTAAGGTTTCAAGTTTAATGATGTAAAAATCTGACATTCAAATACAGTTAAGAAACTTGCTTGCTCCAATGCTGAGTGCATCGGAGACTGCCCCCACAAATAAGGCTTGTCTCTCAAACAAACAATTAACAGATTTATTGTGTTTAAATGCTCAAAGTGTATAGGCTGAGGAATTTCATACCACCTGCCACCAACAAAACACTGCCCCACTGGCATAGATGTATTTGATTTTAAGGGGTATTAAAGGTCAGTATATGCCTTTTGCCTGTCCTTAAGTTCTGGCAAAGAACCATGTCACCGGAAAGGACTGTGAAAATCATAATCTCACTAACTGCATTAATGAGTTGCAGAAGAACACACACACACCCCCGGTGTCAAACGTTAACACACGCGCCCTCACACACACACACACATACAAACCAGACAGATACATCAGACAGGGTAACAGAGTCAAAACGTCCAAGGATGCTTGATGGAGGTTCCAAACAACAGGTCTTCTGCATTGCCCCAGCCTCTGACACCACGGCCACATTTTTATCTAGTATAGTAGACTCTGTAATAAACTGTTTTTGATCTCCATAGTGAGTACGAGTTGTCAAATTTAAGGAGATAGACTCCTCTGCCTGGATACTGATGGCTGCCAGCGTACACCTCCTCATGACAGTCTCGTCTATACACAGCCACTATTTCATCTAGCTGAGGCTTGTTGGCATTCTTTTTGGCTTTCTCTTCAGTATTAGCATTTTCTGAAAAAAGAGTTAAAAGAAAAGCATTATTTATTTATTTATTTATTTGGATTTTTATACTGCCCATCTGGCAGCGAGGCCACTCTGGGCGGTTCACAACAATCAATACAATAGAATGCAATGCAAAAACCAACCAACCAACCAAACATATAACATATATAATAATGTAAAATCAACATAAAAATACAGTAAATATAATAAAAATAAAATCAAACAACATAAGATAACATATAAATTCCATAAAAACTTTAATATTATTGGTCGGCAAATCAGCTAAAAACGTGTTTTAGTGGGTGGACACTGGATTTATGTTACGTTTCAGGAAATGCCTGCTTAAAAAAAACAGATTTTCAATAGTTTTTAAAAAAACAGCCAAAGAGGGAGACAGGCAGATGTAAGGTGGAAGACTTATTCCACAGGCAAGGGGCAATGGCAGAAAAGACCCTATTTCTGTTTTATTCCTTTTGGGCCTCTCAGAGTGTTAACTGCCTCAAATGCCTAGGCTGGGAAGAGTGGGTATTATGGGCAGCTTTCACTGGGAGAGGGCGCTCTGACAAGTAGAGAGGTCCTAAACCATTTAGGGCTTTGTATGTCATAGTTAAAACCTTGAAGTTGATGCGGAACCAAACTGGGAGCCAGTGCTGGGATATTTGGTTGTCCAATCAGTTAAGTTTCAATTATTTCCTATGGGGAGATTTGCTTTGATATATGAGTATTTTGGTTTATAAGCATGTTTCCAGAACGGATTATGCTCGTAAACCAAGGTACTAGTGTATTAAATAACGCCCTGAAGAAATACATGTTCCCAAGGTGTATTACCAGACCTGGTCACTAGAGGGAGACAAAGACTGTATATAAGGTTTCTATATTTGTGCTTTCTGGGATCCATGGGAGAGGAAGGGTTTGGAAATGATCTTATTATAATTTCAACCACAGACTTAAGAAAAGCAAAACTGTCCATAGTAGCCTATCGCAGAACTTCACAGAAAACAGTGGTGGCCAACTAGTCCAAAAGAACATCCTGGCAAGTTGCCAAGGCAAGCGGTGGTGGGGCATCAGATCTGCCATCACCGCTTGCCTTGGTAACCACCCAGGCTGCTTGAAGATCCTTTTAAAACTTCCATTTTAAGAAGGATCTCTGGGCAGCCCAGGAAGTAGCCAAGGTGCTCCTTCCCCACCCAACCTGCCGGAGCCACACAAACATGCACCAACCTCTGGGAACGCTGCACGTTCAGGCAGCTTGGCCGGGCTGGGAGGGAAGCCCGCCTCCCCCCCCCCCGGCCAAGCCACGCGAACATGCACTGATCCCTGGGACAGGTGCATGTTTGGGCGGTTCAGCCAGGTTGGGAAGGAGGCATGGTGGCCTCTTCGCCTTTCTTGCTTGCTTTGATCTCTTTTGCAGAGATCAAAGCAACCAAGAAGATGGACAAGGTGGCGATGGGCAGCGAACGCTGCTCTCCACTCTGCACCGACAGGTGACTTTGACAGGTCCGACCTATCAAAGTCAGCTGTAGTGCAGAGCAGCGAGGAGCCACTTGTAAGTCCAATTGCTTGTAAGTAGAGCCACTCATAAGTAGAGGTACCACTCTACCTTTTTAAAAACTCCAACTCCCAGAATTCTTCATTCTGCAAGTTTCTCCTGCCATACCCACAACTTTAATTGTACCCGCCTGGAGGAAGGCCAGGCTGGCAGGCTTCATGGGTTAGAACAGGCTGCCATTCTGACAGAAAAGGAAGTTGCCCCATCCACCAGCTTTTCCAACAGGGAGTTCCCAGCACGGGCAAGTTCCTTTTCTGACAGCATGCTTGGCCATGAAGCCTTCTGGGTGAAGCTCCCAGAATGAAGAAATCTGGGATAGGAATTCCAAAAAGAAATGAAATGAACAAATGGCACACCTTATTTTTCATTTGTTCCAAATGAAATTCTGTTAAGCAAATTTTCCTTTATACAAATTTCCCATAAAAATGCATTGCAAACGGAGTAATCCCTAATCGCGACCATTTTTATGTTGTACGGATTCGCTCCATAGGAGATTCCCCTATCTCCGGGATTTTTTAATGTTGTACAGATTTTATAATATACAAACCGTTTGTTATACAAGGATCCACTGTAGTTCTTAAAAAGAACCAGTTTTTAGTAACTTTTCAGCGTAGCTGGAATGACTGATTTTGAAACTCACTTATTTCAGTGAGATCCTTAATGTCTTGGACAGGACGGGCCTTGCTGCAAATGCACTATGTTCCTACATATTCAACAAAATTAGAAACATTCAACACCATGACCAAGCCATGTTTCAGATCACCTGCATCAAGACACAGTCCAAAATTCACCTTATTAATAATACTTACTCAAGAATGAGGCAGAAGAAAGCCATTTATGTTAACAGGCTACCCAGTCTGCATAATGAATAATATGCAGGTTGATAAGGTGATATCATGAAGCTTTGAAGACCAAAGGTCTCATTTACACACATCTAATATCCATGAATGTCCTTTCCGCCTATCCTGTGAGGACAATGTGGCCTCGCTGAAATCTTACAATCTAGGCACTATACAGGGACCAGTATGTTCATCTGTTTGAGAAACAGCTCCACCATGCAGATGTCTTCTTTTATGACCAGGAAAAACACCCAACAATCCCTTACGGCAAATAACGGCTTAGAAGAAGACACGGACATCAAACCATCCAGGGTAAAAAGAGACAAATTACTAGATAGGTGAGGAAAAGCAAAAATCTGGTAGTGGGACTCACAAAGGGGAGCACAGAAATTAACAAACTCTGGAGTTTGGATTCAAGGCCATATGGCAATCTTAACAGTCACATCAATAATTTCCTTTTTGAGCTTCAAGTGTGCAAGAGCCAGGTAGTGCATCAAGGTGTTTTTTCAAATATGCTGAGATTATATGCGGACAACGTTCTTGTAAATTTAAATTAACCTGAAATTCCTGCAAGGTTGGGAAGGTTCAGCTGGCTGGACCGTGGCTAAGGTTCTGGCTGCAGAGCCAGAAATTGGGAGCTTGATTCTTTATTGTGCTCCACGAGAGAAGAGGAAGCCTGTGTAGCCTGCACAATCACAGGATGCCCCCCACCCCGAAGGAGGGGATGGATAAACCACTTCTGAGTATTTGCTAGACAGAAAACCATGGAGGTCTTTTGCTACAGTGTCCTATAGGAAATGAGAGTTCTGTGCCATCAAGTCAATTCTGACTTGAGCCACCTTTAAGTCAGAATTGACTTGATGGCACACAACTCTCATTTCCTACAGGACACTGCAGCAAAACAGCCCCTACAGTCCTGGAGTCTTGTGTAATACAAGGTTGAATAAGGTCACTGACAGCAATGGATTCGAGGAGTAGATCATTTAAATTACTTCCATCTCAACTTGTGGGGCATGGCTGCCATTTGAAAATGCTTTGACCACCACAACAGATTAACTCACAACGCCCCAGAGCTTCTCACTCTTTTCCCACTTGCTATACTGGAAATATGTTTCCAAATTCCAAATTTGACAAGATTCCCGCCAATCACGGCAGATAGTGCAGATTGAAGTACGAAACCCACGACAGCTTCTTGCATCTGCCAAAACATTGGTAAGTGTACAAAACAATATACCTTCATCTTCGTCCTCATCCTCACTGGATTCACTGACATGTACACTGACTGCCGTGTTAGGGGAGTCTGTCCATTCAAAATACACCCCAAAACCAATGTCATAATTGTCTGTAGCAAATTCCCAGAAGAGATATGAACCCTCTTCATGAGTTGGTACACGAACGGTCACGACTTCTCCTCTGCCAACGGTGATGACCGAGTCTGCATCCTGGCGAATCTTCTCTTTGAAGTCTGCTATTTGGGGGCGTGTCCACATGGAGGGTGCTGCTATGACTGGAACAGATTCTAAAAAGAGAGCAGGGTAAGCAAATGTGAAGGAGCTAAGTGATTGATAGCCAGAAGCACAACTATTGTGGGAGAGGGTGTGTGTGTGTGTGTGTCAAGAAACGAAAAAAAATCCCACAGCAACAAAGAAGGACCACCACCAAATCTTCCTTGTAAACACATTCTTGCAAACATCATGGAGGAACAGAGGGGCAGTATTTTCCTTCTATCAGCATTTCTTAGTCTTCCCAAGTTGAGGTCACTCAAAGTCCAGCTATATGTTATGTGCTACTGTGTAGTTTTGGGATAATCTGGATACAAGAAGACAGCAAATGACCTTCATTTTTCCACCTGATTTCTATCCTAATGAAGGATGTCTGAAAGTCTAAACAACTGCTAACACCTGACCAATAGGCTAGAGAGTGTATTTTGTGGACTCCACTCGGCTAGAGTGCAGCTAGATGCCTCTCATGGCAGAGACAACTGCTCATGGGGGCCCAGTCGGAAGCAGCAGAAACAGATTTCTGTGCCATGCCTTTCCTGGATGTTCTTTTAAATAAAAAAGGATTCAAGAAGTTTTACTTATACCTTTTGGTCCATTCTCTAATGCTTCTTCTAAAGCATCTGCTTCCAGGTCCTTTTCAGGGCTTTCTGTGTGAGAACTAGTTTGCCCATTTACTGATGGGATTTCCCCGGCGGCAGCTGGATTTCCCTTTGACACAGAAGTAACTGATGCCCCTGCTGTGGCTGCAGCTTCCTGTTGTTTTTGTAAAGCTGCCTACAAATTAAAAAGAATGTTATGGACAATGAAATACATAGGCTGTACTGTCAAGGAGTTGCAGAATTCCATGTGTGGGAAATATCACAGTCTCCACTGCCAATGAATGAAGAGATAAAGCTTAAGCCAGTCAGCCTTAAGAAGGATGGGACTCTAGCACAAAATGGGCAGGGTATACTCTGCCCATTTAGTTGGCAAGCCACTACTCTGGGTGGCTTCCAAAAATAACCAAAATATACAACATTTAAGTGAACATATAAAAACCCTTGAAGGCAACTTAAGCTTTGCAAAGGGCTGGATTTGCACTTTGGGTCTCAGTTTGGAGGAAGGTAAAGGTTCAGATGTAAGTGGTCACTCCAGTGGAGGGGATGTCCATTACATTATGGTTCCACGTCTTGAAGCTGATCTTAAACAGCTTCCCAGTGTTTATTTCCCAATAAAATCAATACATACGTTCCCACCCTTTGCTCAGAACCATTATGACCCACCCAGTTAGTAAGCTCAAAAAGTCATGTCGAAGCAGAAATCTGACTTGGCATTAGAGTGTATGCACCTGACTCGTCATTAATTGCAATACAGAACATGGCTCTGAGAACAGGCAAGCACCATTCATTCCAAAATCATTACCAACACAGTGATTATACCTGTTGCTGTGCTAGTTGGACTTGGTACAGTTGTTGCATATATTGTTGGTAGTGTTGTTCCTGGAGCTGACGAATTAGGATCTGCTGCCGCTCATAGTTTCCGGGATACTGCTGGGCTGCATACTGTTGGAACTGAACAGCAGTCTGGGAGTTCAGGGCTGCCATTATCTGTTGTCTAGATTAAGAACAAATTGCCCTAGTAATCAATTCTGTAGGCATCTGAGGAGTAATTTTTAAAACTATGTAGTAAATTAAATATTCATAGGAAAAACAAACTCCCCGCGATAATAAAAAGCACAATGTTTAGTGTACTTCTGTAATATTACATTTAAGCAGACATGAGAAAGTTGAAATGAAAAAATAAAAGGTGGGATGAAACTTTTACTTATCAGTGTGGTACAAGGTGCAATCTGCTCTCACACAGGCAGACTTAACTTGGAACCATGCAGGCGGCTGCACTGGTGAGCAGTGCATTTCATAAGCTCTCGAGTTTGCAAGCCCACCGTGTCCCTACCTGGAACAGTCCCACTTGGTCTTGGCGACCCATTTATAAACAAGCTCCCAAACAGACTCCTGCAATGCTATTCTTGTGATGCTGTTTCTGAAGAACATATGGAACTTACTATTAGGTGAAAATGTGATGCGTGCCAAAATGTTTAAACATACTATTTTGCACCGCTTGTGTTTGCTATCAGTAGGCTTCTGGATCCAGTTCTAACTTTTGAAATAGGAAATTGATTCATACACATAATCATCTCCTGGCACTTACTGTAATCCTGCCTGCAAACTATGGTATTTCCCCCCTAAATATCTTTCTTGGGTTCTCCTGTTTATTTATCTCAATACAAAGAGAAAACAATGGATTTGTTGATGGTGGTGTAAGCACTGGAACTTTCAATTGATTGGCATATAATCCATTCCATTTGCCTGCATTGAAAACAAGCCTTACAGACTTTCTCTTTCAATGCCATTTCAAATTCCAAGAAATTAGTTTACATGTATAGAGATACTTCTTCATGTGCTGTGCACACTGGTTTTATATTCATTGCTTCCAGTGTTTCTGTGAAGATTCTCAGTCATCCAGGTGAGTTTATCTGGAAGTTGAGTCATGGCTACTGGACTTCTTTTTTGAGAAATAGAAACGTTTCGCTGCTCATCCAAACAGCTTCATCAGTCAGATGCTTCCAGTGTTGTTATGGGCTAGCAAGTCATTTGATGACACTTTAACGTAATTTTTATATATACTGTATATGAAATACTCATGGACTAGTCAGTCTTCATAGCCATGAATGGATTAGAAAGCAGGTCTCCTGAGTTCCAGAGCAACACTCTACCCAGTACACCATATTGCTACTTCCACTGTAGCTCAACTCAACTGTTTTATATGCCATTTTCTAAGGACAGAGTTCTAGAAATACGACTAAACATATTTATAAACAAATAATTTGCTACAAATTTTATTGCATGGCATAAAAAGGCACCACTTCCTCAGGTGTCTGTGAAGATTCTCAGTCATCCAGGTGAGGTTATGGCAACTGGACTTCTGTTCTTGAGATCAAAACGTTTCACTACTCATCCAAGCAGCTTTGTCAGTCCACAGACAAAGCTGCTTGGATTAGGAGTGAAACATTTTGATCTCTCAAGAAAATAAGTCCAGTTGCCATGACTCGACTTCCAGACACTTCCTTAGGTGCAACCCATCTCATCCTAAAGGATAATACTAATACTAATACTAGGAATAGTAACAGTAGTGATGATTATGATGATGAAGAAGAAGATGAAGCTTTCTAGGTATCATTTACTGAGATATGTTTTAGCGATACTTTGCTTTGGGATGCTGCTGCTTCAATAGCCACACAATGGCATCAGCTACAGGTGATCTCGACTGGCCCAATTTGCAAGAGGGATGGTGGGGACCTGAATTCCCAGCCCCAGGCCCTGCTCCCAGGTGTTCATATTCACTAAGCTGTCCTATGAGAATAAAAGAGAGAATCGCATGCACAAAATCGCCTTTAGAGGGACACGTATGATGCATCCAAGACCGGTTGATTCCTTACTTCTGCTGTTCCATGCGGAATCTTTCTTCTTCTATCCGCCTCCTTTCTTCTTCCTCCCGCCTCAGCTTCTCTTCTTCCTCTTGCCTACGTTTTTCTTCCTCCTTTTGCAAGCGTTCTCGTTCTTCCTCTTCACGACGCCTACGTTCCTCTTCTTCCCTCCTGCAATAGCCATGTTTATTGAATATAATATTTTATGCAGCTACGGGACATAAAGGGCGAAGTGTCAAGACATGTGTTTACCTATGTTTCTACAGATCTGACAATACCAAGAATACACATAAAGGAATTATCACATAAAGTTATTTCTGGTGAACTATTATGGCTGTAATCCCTACTCCTACAATCCTAGGAGTAAGTCCTTCTTAAATGAAGATGACTCAAAAGTTGAGTGGACATCAACAGGGCTGAGATATAAGAGTGAAACTAAGTGATGGAAAAGAGGTTTTAGAGATAGAACCAGAAACATACACAATGGTTATCATGTATTCAGACTTCATGCTCTAAACCAGATGTGGAGAAGTATTAAAAGTCCAGGCGTCAAATTTCCTTCCCCAGAAGTCACTGCAGACCTGCCCATTGCAAAAAAGTTTTTAAAATCAAAAGCTAAGTGTTTACTTTTAGGATCGTGGGTAAAGGGAGAGTTAGGATATATGAAAAAAAATAAACAAAAAAAACCTGCAATCATTTCTAGTGATGGAGTTCTTCATATTGAAAAGTAGAATCAGACATCTGACACAAAAGAAGACATTACTTAAAAAAAACAGAAAGCTCTCTAAAGGACACTATAACTCTGTGTGAGGAGGAAATATTAACTAATAGGAAACAGGGAGACAGTCCAACTTTTCAACAGACACACAAATTTTGTGCCAAATATTAAATTACATGCCTGTATCTTTCTAGGCTGAAGACATCTTGTTTTAAATCATATTAGTCTGATAAAGAGTCTGGTTCCACAGTGACAAACAGAATACCTTTTAAAACATTACCAATATGGCTCATGTTTTTCTGAAATGCTAAGATTTTCTAGACAAGCAGGCATCTTTCCAAAGCTAGGAAAATGTTCACTATAGCTAACAGATTCATATCCAGGTTCTAAAAAAGCACTTAAAATGATTTAAGAAATGAAGTGACAGATAAAGTAGCCAGCTGGGACACGGAACACTCCATTAATCAATCATCCAACTCCAAAGAGGCCCAGGAAAAAAAACACGTACCTTTTCTTCTCCTGTTCTTCTCTCTCTATTTTATGAGAAGTAACGTATGTTGAGAAGAGATGACAACATCTATTCAGGAGCCTTACAAATTCTGTCATGGCATCTTGCTTTGTCATATTTCCAAGGGCAGCCCATTCTTTCCTGCAAGGAGGAAAGAGAAACAAAATAAAAATTATCTATCATCTTATATATATATAAAGACAGAATAAACACATTTCATTATTAAGTGGAGGGGGATGATATGATGATGGAGGGTCTATGATTTCAAGACCAAATATTCTCTACATGATTTGAGCAAAGAGAAAGAAGTCAACTCAAAATAAAGGATACATCCCGCCTGATCTGTGGGAAAATACTAAACCACTGGTATAGTTTATCTGAAAATCATTATAGTTTATCAGCAATTATTATAGTTGTTCTGTATTTACCTTCTATCATTTCCCAGCACATCAAAGAATCCAACTTCAGGACACGTGTCTGGATTGTAAGGTCCTAGTAGAACCTGCTTATGCAACGCAACAAGTCTCAGCTTTTCTTCATAAGACGGGTGAAATGCTTTACCATCTTTTTCTAAAAAGATAAGTGAAACAAAAATATATTTTAAAATTACAATCAGAATCATGGCACTGGAGTACCACTTGTCACCTGTTTCACAGTCAAATGAATTAGGCTGGAATGTCATCCTCTCATGTATCAGCAACCTTTTCTACATGGGCAACAGTGATCATTGCCATGAAGAGTATTATCTTAATGATTCAAAGTGAGAGCAGAGATTTTCAACTTGTAGCATGCATTTTTAGAGCTCGTAAACATTTGCAGGACTAAACCTGTGGCGTTCACCCTGATTTATGAAAATTTATTATTTTAGAATGTTGAGGGGGATCTTGTTTGTATACTCCAATAGTTGTTGTGGGTGGAGTCATTAGATATATATACCTCTATAAACATTGAGAGCCAGATAGGGTCTGGCAAATGAAGAGATAGGGCCTGAGAGTTGTAAACTAGAAGTGTTTACCATTTTAAAATTAGTAACTTAAGTTGATAACAAAAAACATGTACGTCTTTTAGGTGTTTTGAGTTTTTCGGGCTGTTTGGACATGTTCTGGAAGTTTTTCTTCCTGACGTTTCGCCAGTCTCTGTGGTTAGCATCAGAGACTGGTGAAACGTCAGGACGAAAAACTTCCAGAACACATACAAACAGCCCGAAAAACTCACAACAGCTATCAGATCCCAGCCGTGAAATCCTTCGAAAATACATGTATGTCTTTATTCTTTGTTCTATAATAAACCATATTTATTTGTTTTGAAAGAAAAGGCTGTGAGACTCCATGATTTGAAATACCATACTTGGTCCTAATAATAAATAAAGTTAAATGGTGGCAGCAGAATTGCACGTGCACATGACAAGACCTCTCAGAATTACCTGAGGATCCTCAGAGTTGTAATTCAGTTTTAAAAATGTGATTACAAACACTGTTCACTCCCCCCTCCTTTTTCCCTCTTGTCAGTCTTAGCCAGTACAGCCAATGGCCAGGCATAATATGGGGTTTCAAGTTCAATATTTGGAGGGCCACAGGTTCCTCACTCCTGATCAAGGTGGGAATAAATCTTACATATAAACAATAGCTGTTTGTATGCCAACTACTATTAAAACAACAAAAAGGGAGAACTGTGTGGTGCCATGGTTTGAGAGTGGGTGAAAACCAGGGAGACTTGCTTTTAATTCTCTGCTTAGCCAAGAAGGACAGTGAGGGATTTTGGGCCAGACACAAACTCTCCGCCCAGCCGGGGAGAATGATATATGCCACCATGAACTTACAAAAAGACCAAGATATTCCATGCTGAATCAGATCAACAGCCTATCTAAACAAGCATAGCGGTCATAATGCCCAAGTGGCTGCCTACAAATAAACGTGTCAGCAAGACAAGAGTGCGCATCCATTGTTCATCTTGCATATCCTAGCAACTAATATACCAAAGTACCTTGGTTTACTAACACCTCCCTTGTAGTTTTCGGTTTACGAAAGGAAATACACAGAAAATAATGCCTTGCTTTACTATTTTTTTCTGCAATACCTCAGTTTATGATTTTTTTCAAAGCAAGTTTCCCTAGGATGTATTGCGCCCCCGTGCATTTCCAGTTTACAAATTTTTCACAATATAAAACGTCCCAGAGAATGCATTAAATTCTTAAACTGAGATATACTTGTACAGAGACACTTTCTCATATTAGAGATGATCCACACTAATTCCCTGCCTATCATGGGGGTTAAGGACCCAACCCAACCCGCAATAATGGAAAATCTATGATATACAGATGCTGGGTCAGGTCGATACTGAGGGGCCTGGCACTGCCCTGAACGGGCCTCAGACGGGCTTCCTGAGCCTGTCAGAGGCCCCAGAAGTGGTTTCTGCTGATCCGCAAGTCACTTCCGGTACCCCAGAAGTGGTTTGCGATTTCCCGGAAGCCACTTCCGGTTCGCCAGAGGTCACTTCTGGAGCCTCTAATAGGCCCAAGAAGTACTTCAGAGGCCCGTTCGGGGCAGCACCAGGCCTGGGGTAAGTACAGAAGGCCTCAAACTGGCACAAGCAGCTTACCCCAAGGGGCCTTGCCTTTCACATACTGCGGTCCTGTGATATACCGGGACCGCACTATATTAACCGTGAAATAGCAGGGGACCACTATATTGTCATTTTGGCTAATAGCAACTGATAGCTCCATACATTTATCTAAGGTATCCAAGTTGGTAGTCATCAGTACAAACTGTGTCAGTGAACTTCACACTGAGATGTGCAGTTGCTTGGATAAAAATGCAATGAAGGAAAATAGACAAGATTCATATTGTCATAGACAAAGCTACACATACATAGTAGGCTCTCTAAAGCAGTGCTTTTTTCCCTACATTAGAATATCTGCCTATTTATGACTCCATGTATATAAATCCTATTTTAAGCTACTAAACTAGACTATGTTGGCTCAGACATTCATTATTATTATATTACATACACATTCTACAGTGGGATTTAAATAATAAAGTTAAGATAACAAATAAGTGATTTTTTTAAAAATTCAATTATTAAAAGCATCTTAATGAATTATTCACATGCATGACTGAAAAATGAGCTGCAGAGAGACAGAGATGGGCAGAACTGTTAGGACCTTATTAAAAGCCACACAGCAAATAAATAATAAATACTGATTTATTTCTCAGTTCTCAATCTATCTGTTCTGAAGTGCAACACAAGAGAAATGTCACCCACTAAAAGTTTAATTCACCACAGTAGCAGTTTAGCTCAGCCAAGTGTCCTGTGGCATGATACATGAGAAGGGTTCTTTGCCATTCAGTTACTGACATTTGGAAGTCTGACTTATGAAACTATGAAACATGTTGATCTAGCATTATTTTTTAAAAATATATGGTTTTGCTGAACGCTTTAATCAGGATCAGGATAGTTGTAGGTCGTTTAATGAACTCTCAGAGATTATGGCAAATGAATGAAGCAAATGCTTTCAGAAACTGTCCTTGATAAAACATGGAATGAGGATGCAAACAAAAATTCCATATGGAAAAAGTAGTGTATCAAGTTGTTAATTATATTAGAATAATGACAGAAATTTATTGTAAGATCTGAAATTCTGTTCTCCCAAGCCCTATTCAAGTATTTGGTTGCATATATGAATAGGCATGTATGTAGTGTGGGGAAATGGGGACCCATATTAAGTCCAATGCATAAAATCTCTTGTCCAGAAGTTATCTAGACTTAGTTTATTGAATATGCAAGTCTAAAAAGCGGGCTTGTAATTGTATTGGTCTGAAATGTGCTGAATACACACAATATGACTCCTATGAGCTGTGTAGAGATGTGAAGGCCCAGAAAAAAACTGGAAAAATTTGGGGAGAAAACTTTTTTTGTTTTTTTTCCCTGAAGCCTTTTGGGCCCGTCCCCCCCATCCCCCAATTTAGAAAACTGAAAAAAGAAAAATGATTATGGAATGTTTTATTTTAACATAATGAATAAAATATTCAGCCAAATCCCAAACAGCTCTCCATTAAGATGCCTGAAAAACAGGGTATCATTCACATGTTCTCAGGATGTGTGATCCTGTTTCTTCTTTACCTCCAAGCAAGGCCTTGTGTGATAAATATAAGCGATTTCTCTGTGCCAATGATAATGATGTTCCTTTTTGTTTTCTGTTGCAGCCGTAGGCCAACACTGGTAGCCTGCCTGGCTGATCTATTATGATAATAGTGGACAGGAAATGGGCGATAAACTTCTCTGCAGAGAGAAACATCTGCTTTATCTTTACTTCAAACTCAAAATTTTATTTCTTATTCCATTTCTTTCAAAAAGGATGCAAAATTGGCTAAAACAAGTGGGAAACAGTCTCTGGTCTAGGAAGTTCATTCCAATAAGAACCTTCCCTCACCCTTAATGGATAGACAACAGATTACAGACAACTTGACAACAAAATTCTTCCACATCTGTGAATGGTTGTACAGTCATAAAAGATTTATTGTTAAAATGTGTTAACAGTCCTTTATTATGTGACCTACTTTGGGATGTTTGGAGCAGTGTTAACTATCGCTTAGAAGATGCTAGAAGTGCTAGCGGTATAGGCACACAGTAAATATACTTCCAAGCAACAAGAGTTCAAATGAAAATTCTGCACATCAGATTACAGTGCACAACAAAGACAAGAGTAAGACTATCCGCTCAACAGGCTTCCTGCATATTCAGTGAAAATTGCAAGACGAAGCAAATGACTTGAAGAATTTGGACGAGGTTCTCAAGAATGCTTGAAGTTTATGAGAACTCTGTGAACACACATATTAGAAACCTACAGCACAACTGTAAGCATAGTTTCAAAATGTACTCCACCCAGAACAACTTTAAACACACACTAAAGTTACTATGAAATATGTTAGGCCATTTTAGGCTTAGTTAGATGGGATACGTCTATATTAGGAATTATTATGTGCCTAAAGAAAATACTAAAAATATTTTGTCTTGGGTCTGTTTGTGAAGATTCTCAGTCATCCAGGTGAGCTCATCTGGAAGTGGAGTCATGGCTGCTGGACTTCTTTTTGTTGAGAGATAGAAACGTTTCGCTGCTCATCCAAACAGCTTCATCACTATACTGATGAAGTATCTTCATCAGTCTACACAGTGTACTGATCAGTCTTCATCAATACACTGATGAAGCTGTTTGGATGCGCAAGAAAAAGAAGTCCAGTAGCCAGGACTCAACTTCCAGATTTTTCTTGGGTCAAATTTAAAGCATAATTTACAAAAAAGAGTCTGAACAACAATATTGAGTTTTGAATAATCTAACCTGGTTAAAGATGCTAGGTTTAAACTATCATAGAGTCCCCTGTCAATTAACTAACCAGAACATTTTTTGAAGTTAGAACACCATCCTCAAAATCCACAAATAATGGAAAGTGCCATTTAAAATCCTGCTACTATGAACAAACTCTCTAAAAGCATAGATGTTCAAGTTTGCTTTCAAATAGGAAGATGCCTGAGGGAGAAAGAAACAAAAAGACCAGAATCAATTAAGGAAGGAAGACCTTCACTAAGAACAGATAAAAGTAATGTGAGGAGAGAGTATGAGATCCTCTCTAGGGCTTACTCCTAAGATAAACAAGAATAGCTGACAAATGACATCTCTTTGTGCTCCTCAGGAGAGAAGGCATCTAGGTTATGACTTGCTGCATCTTGCTTGAATTCATTAGGACATACAAGTCCCCTGAAAGCAATTCCCAAGAAACTCAGCATTTTACCTGCAAACCTTGTAAGCAGAAAAAGAGAAGACAGCTATATAAGGATGTGAATTTCTCAGAAGTTTCAGAGTAGAAAAATATTTCAATATCCTAGAATTGACAGGAAGGCAGAGCAAAATATCTCATATTTAGTAAGCAAAAAACAAACACAAAAACATTCATTTTACTTATAAAAACATTCAAGAACTCCGTCGTCAAAAGAGATTCCAAATGTGTGCCTTTATTATTTACTATTGTGTGCCATCAAATTAATTCTGGCTTACGGGGACCATTTTTCAGGGTTTTCTAGATACAGGCTGGATTTTCTGGAACGCATAGAAGGGCACCGAATATCCAAAATCTGCCTCTGCAACCACCTACGTAATCTACTGAGGTATCTAGCCAACTGTGTAAATATAGACCAGTGTAATGCCAAATTTCCTGCACCTTATTGCAGCTGTCCAATACTCAAGGCAGAAAACCTGCACATCTTTCATGTGCATACCCACTTAGGCCTGGTTGCTAACAAATAACACTTCATCCAAAAAGACATGTCATAATATTATTCCATAATGTGTAAAGTTCCTATATATATATATATATATATTTAAGTCGCTCAAATGTTGGGAGATCTTTAATCTAACTCTGCTATATTTTTGGAACTAGGCCACGGAAAAATGTAAAACTCCTTAAGATGATTCTGAGAGGAAAATGGCAGGATTGTCTCATCCCTTTTCCCAGTAGTTCTGGTAGAGATTCTTTAAGTGGAAACACTAGATTTGGGAGTTTATACAGGCAAAGAATGGGATTTAGCGATGGATTAGGGAAGCTTTCTTGGTGACAGAATGTAAATCCAGTTTAAATGCAATCTAAAAATGGACAGTCAGTCAAGATAGTGTACCAAACATAAAAATAATATAAATAAGCTTTTATATAAATAGGTTACAGTGATTTGACATGCTAAAACAATATTACTGCAATAGTGAACATTCTTCAAGAATGTTACAATACACTATAACAGACAGGATAAAATAAAATTAGGTTCCCTTTTGTTAAAAGGACATTCAAGGAAACACACTTTCTTCTTTTTCTTCAGCGTTTGTCCCACTTGGTGGTGGGGGCGGCTAGACAGATCCATTATTTTTGATGCAACTTTTGGGGGGAAGTTCAGCCAGTATTTTCAGTATTTTTTCCTTTCCACCAGCCTGCAATCTCTGAAGCAGATTTTGAGGTGGTATAAGGAGTAAGCAACAAAGAGCTAAACATTAAAAAAAACCCTGCACCCCTCTCTTCTTTGCTGGTAGAAATCTCTGAAATAGAGTACCAAACTGGATTCCATTCACAATGTAGGCAGAAGTATCTATAGGGTGGTGAACCTTCAGGACTCCAGATGTAGACAACAGTAGTTTATGATCTTCTGAACTAAGTGTATTCACTTCAGAGAAGCATTTGTGTTGATTTCTTTACTCTTCTTGCACACAAAGTACAGTGGACCCTTGTATAACAAACGGTTTGTACATAAAATCTGTACAACATAAAAATTCTGGAGATAGGGGAAATTTGCTTAACATAATGGTCTATAAGGCAAATCTGTACAACATAAAAATGGTCGTGATTAGGGATTACTCTTTTCAATGCATTTCTATGGGAAATTTGTATCAAGGAAAATTTGCTTAACAAAATTGAATGAATTAATTCCTTTATACAAGGTACCACCGTATACAGTTCTTCATTGTTCATGTCAGAAACAACATAGTGTAATAAATGTATCAAGTAATTATACAGTTAAGCATGACACAAAGGCATCAGTCCAGGGTGGATTTGAATTAAATCTCAATTTAATTTTACATTAGTAAAATCAGTAATATTACATTACTGATTACTTAAACAATAATTAAAAATTAAAATTGTAATTTAAATATATCTGATTTTTTAAAAATATATTTATTTTTATCCACCCTGCATCAGTCTATTACATACAGAAACATTTACTACAATATATTTTCATACTGAAAATTTATAAATAATTGGAATGAATTCATTCAAACTACTGTATCTCAATAATACAGTACAGTCAAAATATTTTAGCCAACAGTAAACAATACTTGAATCTATGACATTTAACATAAAAAGTAAAATACTTTATTACTAATATGCTGTTCAGCAGCTAAGGCAAGCAAAGGAGTAACATGATTTCAAAGATATATAATATACAATTGTTTCATCATCAAACATATTTCACTTCATCTGGCCATCTGCAAAATATTTGCATTACAATTTGATTAGGAAGAAATAGACAAGAAATGAGCAGTTTGCATTTTTTTCCAGCTTCATATTGATGACTTCAAAGCTGGTCCAAATACAAATTAATTCACATTTTTAAAAATTATTCGAAAGAAACCTGCTACTTCAGAAAGATCTCACAAATCACTCAATTACAAGGCCTGGCCCTTCCTCTTACAAGATCATTCCTGATATTATTTTAATGTCCCAATTGGACATTAATCATAGACCTCACAAAGGTAACAACTCTCATGAAAATTGCAATATCACCAAGGGAACGAGCAGGAAAATAAATATAATAAAAGTGGCTACTGTGCATGTGAATGAAATAGGAGAAGCCTGCAAGAGTAATGTACTGTTTTGTATTTTATTCTACCAGCTTTGTTATTTTAATTTAGCTAAAAAAGTAGGTCTGGGACAATCTTCAGTGAAAAAAGTTTGAAAGAACTAGTCTTCAGTGAGATGAGCATTTTGCTTTTCAGCCATCACATGAGCAAACTCAAATGGAAGATAGCACAGCACCCTGATTTTCTTTCTTGCATTATCACCATGCCCACACTGGGATGAGATATATATGTTGCTGTAGGAGGCATTTTCTTTTCAGGAAAAATAGCAGTTCATGGATACAGAAAATGTGTGACAAATCTATGAAAACTCTGTAATCAGTACTGCAAAATAGCAAATGGCTACCCAAAAAATTAATCCAGGAAAAGATAATTTTCCTTCAAGGTATCAAAGCACCTTTGGTGTTCTTCCTCAGTATCAAGTTGGGTCTACCATGAGGTGGTCACAAGCACAGCCATTAGAAGAAAAGCCAAATTAAACAACAATAAGCAGTTAGACTCTTTTTTCATGAAGTCTATATAGAGAGAGTGTGTGTGCTGGGCCAAAGTTAACAGAATAGGTTTTAACAGAGAGAAATGTAGGGTGCTGCATCAAGGTTAAAAAATGAATTGCACAGATATAGGATGGGAGACACCTGGCTGGAGAATAGTACATGTGAAAGGGATCTGGGAGTCTGGGTGGACCACAATTGAACATGAGTCAGCAGTGTGATGCGGCCAATGGGATTCTTGGTTGCATCAAGAGAACCACAGTGTCTAGAGATCAAGGGAAGTGATAGTACCGCTAGTGATAGTACCGCTCTATTCTGCTCTGGTCAGACCCCACCTGGAGTACTGTGTCCAGTTCGGTGCACCTGTTTAAAAAGGATGTTAACAACCTTGAACGGGTCCAGAAGAGGGCGACGAGGATAGTTAAAGGTCTGGAAGAAATGTCTTATTACGAATAATGGCTTAGGTTGCTGGGAATGTTTAGCCTTTCAAAAAGAAAGCTGAGAGGAGATATGATAGCCATGTTTAAATATTTGAAAGGATGTCATATTGAAGAGGGGAGTGGCTTGTTTTCCATGGTTTCGAAAACTAGGACTTGGGGAAATGGTTTCAAAATGCAGGAAAAGAGGTTCAATTTGAACATTAGGAAGAACTTCCTGACAGTTAGAGCAGTTCAGCAGTGGAATATGCTGCCATGGAGGGTGGTGGAGTCTCCTTAATTTGGAGGTTTTTAAGCAGAGGCTGGGTGGCCATCTGTCCGGAATACTGTGATGGGGGTTCCTGCATGGCAGGGGGTTGGACTTGGACAGCCCTTGAAGTCTCTTCCAAGTTTATGATTCTATGATTTCCCCTACTGCCTATCTTTGAAATGCAAAAATGAAAGGGATCCTTGGGAATCATCAAAGGCAAACCTTGTCTAGGAGGCCCAGTGAGGAATAGAACTCCCAAGTCCCAACCTCTGGTTCCACAGTCAGAGACCTAAACCACTGGCTCCACTTCAAGTTTCTATTATCAGTGCAATTCAACTTTACTTAAGGCATCTCAACATCCTGGGGGGAACTGACTGATCAAAAGTCATAAAGATCTAGTGTCAGTTGGAACAAACATGTTTTGGGACAAAAACAACACAGAGCACCTCTATATACGTTCCAGTTTTTAAAGAAAGTAGTTAGTAAGTCAGAAGAGACTGAGTTTCAGGATGCTACTGCAGAGAGATATTTTTATATGAAAAGATGCCCAACATGTTTCAGCTGGAAAAGTTACACAAAGATATCTTGAAAGGTAAACACCATTCCCACAGTAGGAATGGTGTTTACCTTTCGAGATATCTCTGTGTAACTTTTTATATGAAATAAAGCCCCTAAAGAAGGCTTTTCCAACTGAAATGCGTTGGGCATCTTTTCAAATAAATAAAAATACAGTAACTCTTTGCAGTAGCATCCTGAGACTCAGTCTCTTCTGACTTACTCAATTGAATGCTCCAATTCTTTTGTTTTACTGTTCTAAAGAAAGTAGGGCAGTTAAGGAACCAAACTCCTATCTTTCTCTAAAACCTGAATCATGTTTCTTAGAAATAACTGCTTATTCCACCTAACCGAGCCCGGGATCAAGGAAACAAAACCTGTAATTGCGCCCTAACTCCTGAAACAAGCCCTTCCATCTCCCGTCCTGCCTGCATCTTTTGCTTCGTCGCCCACAGTGACACTGTTTCATTTCTTCCTCTGCAAAAGGAATCGTTTCCACTCCTAACTGAGGTACCTTCACCACGGCCACCGCCGCCACCCTCAGGGGAAAGCTGCATTCTCAGAGAGAGACGCCTCACCCCCTTGCTCTGATCCGCCCGAGGAAACGGGGGACGTGCATGCCTGAGGCGGGGGTGAACACCCACCCACACGCACACACGGTTCCCTTGCACGCACGCACCCCCCCACACACACATGGTCCCCTTGCATTCCTGGGGCGGGGGTGAACACACACACACACACACACACACACACACACAAGGTCCCCTTGCATGCCTGGGGTGGGGGTGGGGGTAAACACACACACACACACACACACACACACACACACACACACACACACACACACACACACACACACACACACACAGAGGAGGGAGGGGGGCTCCCGGGTGGGTCACCTTTGAAGAAGCGCAGCGCCAGGCCGTACAACTCCTCCAGGCCGAAACCCCAGCGCCGCTCCAGGCTCAGCGCCCCGTCGTCTCCTCCTCCTCCTTCTTCGCCTCCTTCTCCTCCTCCTCCGTCAGCCTCCTCTTCCTCGTCTTCTTCTTCTTCCTCCTCCTCCTTTTCCTCGTGGGCGAGCGGCTGCTTCCCCGGCGAAGCGCGCCCCCTTTCCCGTCCCCGTCTGCCGGCGGCGGTTGAGGTTGCGGGGCGCGTCCCCCTGGGGGGCTCGGCCTGCCCCACCACCACCACCGCTCGGGCCTCCTCCGAGTCCGGGCTGAGGGTGAGGCCGTCGATGGAGACCTCCAGCCGCTCCGAGCTCAGCGCCGCCGCCGCCGCCATCGCCCCCCCGTTCCCTCCCTCCCTGCCTTCCTGCGGCTGCTCAGCCCGGGCGGCCACGTCTCGACTTCCTCCTGCTCCCGCCTCGCGACCCGGATCTTCCGGCTCTCCGGGCGGGGCCCGGCCTGGAGGAGGAGGAGGAGCCACCGCGCCGGCGTCCCCCCCACACACTTCCTCTCCTCGCCCCCCCTCCACGCAAACATGCGCGCGCCTCGGCCGGTCTCCCTGGGACGCCCCTTTGCCGCGTGGGAAGGTGTCACAGGCTGCTGCGCGGGGGGGGGGGGGCTTTCGAAATCAACGCGCCCCAAGGTTGCCGCCTTTGCTTTCCCGACAGAATTCCTCGGACGTTGTTTTGCAAACAGGGGCAGGAGACCCGGGGCTGCGGCCTCGCCCCTCCGCAAGGCAGCTCCGAGGCTGAACCTGTTGATTTAACACCCGCTCGTAAAGCCGAGGCCGGAGGGAGTGCTTTGGTCTCCTCTCTCTTAATTAGCGGAGAAAAACATTAAATCCCACAGTACTTGGACGCAACTCTCTTGTCATTGATTAATAAGCCACCTGAGGCTCCCTGACTTAGTCATTTATTTATTTATTTATTTTAAAATTTATATACCGCCCGTCTTCCAGAAGAACTCCCGGCTGTTTACAACAGTAGCAATGACAACAAACGAGTAAAAAACAATGAAAAAGGCACGATATTCACCTCACAATAGAACTACTTTCCTCTTAATATGTTTAGTTCACTTTTAGTTTGGATATACAGTACAGGAAAAGACATACAAAATTGTAATTTTTTACACATGCTGCAGTCCACGATGAAGGGCTTTCTTAAAAAAGGTCTCTTTACAATTGCCCAGAGTTCAGGTGGTTTATGGGAATGATGTAATGTCATCACCTCCTCTGGGACAGGTTTGGTTTATGAAATCTTTTGTGAGGTATCAGCACATCAATACAGTAGTGCTATTGTTATAGATGAATTCTGAAGATACCTTGGACAGCCAGAGTTACTAATGTGGCCGTATTACAGCACATGAATAAAAAACTAGAAATTCTCAATACCATATAGAAAAGAAAATTACAATATTTCGGTCACATAATGCTCAGTAACACATACCATTTGCTGCAGATTATCCTTCAAGGAAAAATAGATGGGAAGTGTGACCTGGGGCACAGAAGAACATTCTGGCTTAAGAATTTAAGCCAATGGTTTGCAGTGAGCATAGCTTCTCAAGTAAGAATAGCTTTAGATAAAAAACAGTATGCTACTGATCACCAACATTCTACGAGGCACTTAAAAAAGCATGGTATCAGTTTTAAGATTCAGGAACTAAGTCCTTTATACCTCATGCAGTTAATCCTGGACATATGCATGAAAACAAATGAGTGAGAAGAAAATGGCAGTGCTGCAGCTGTTTTGGTCAAAAACCTGCTTACACTGGTTTTTGCAAATGAAAACAACAACCTGCAGAAAGCCGGGTCTCAGAAAGGCTTGTCCAGATGGACAACATTTTTGCCCAAGCCTTCCTGGGTTTTGCATCTGATTGCTGGAAAATCTGCATCTTGTAAAAACACATTTCAGAAAGGAATTTCTATAAATCCGGTCATCTGCTGCAGCTTTGCTTCTGAAGCTTTTTTAATTTTTATTTTATTTTAAAATCTGATTTTAAGACATAATTAAAGGCATGAATGCGGGGGCTAAAATAAAGACATGAGCTGTCTACAGAAATGCCTATAGTACTACCAGCCTCCCCAAAACCAATGGGTAGGAGGGCCTTCACCAGAAATATTGGTTAAATAACTCATATTTAGCCAGGTACTTTTATGGGAGCTTTGCTCCACCTGGATATACTGTACAAAGTTTCCTAATACTGATCAGTTTCATTCCATAAAACAGATCAGTTCCATGATCTTACTGGCAGCATTCTCTTCAAGAATATAGGTTTCTTTATAAACATTTAATTTTTTTAAAATATTTCGTTTCAATTATATCACACCTTAAGCCCAAGGCACCTACAAAGTCATTTTAAATGTACATAACATAAACATATAACTAAATATGTAATTATGAAAAGGTGGCTATATAAAATAGCTCCAGAGGAAAGAAAATACAAGTGTGTCACCCCCATTAAAAGCCCGCTTTCCCACAGCCCATTCAGTTGCCACATGCTTGCCTGAAAAGAAATGTATTTTCTGGCCGGTGCAAAGACAACAGGAAGGAGGCCGCCTTTGCTTTTCATGGGAAGGAGTTCCATCATCTGGGAGCAGCCACAAAACGATCCCTCTTTTGCCCTCACCAGAGGAGTCGGTGGTAGGATAGGGTAAAACTGAGATGAGGGCTTTTGGAGAAGATTTTAAAACTTGGAAAGACTTATATGTAGAGAGCAGGAAGTCTCCTTTATATAGTGCAGTGATGGCGAACCTATGGCGCTCGGAGCCCTTCCTGTGGGCACCGACATGGCCCCTTCATAGCCACCTGTATACTGGTTAAATTATTGGCACTTTGCAAAAAAAAAAAGTGGGTTTTGAATTGCAGTTTGGGTACTCGGTCTCTAAAAGGTTCGCCATCACTGATATAGTGCATAAGGCCTGTCACTGAACACTAGCCTGAAGAACTCTCAAAACCACTATGTTCATGAAATCATGGAGTGATCCATGGCAGGTATAGTGCCAGATGACTGGAAAAAGTCTAACATTCCTATACAATATTCAGAATGGCCAAAAAGAGGAACCAGGAAACTACCGTGTAGTCAGTTAACCTGACAGAAATATCAGGGAAAAATCTGGAACGGATTATAAGGCATTCATTCTGCAAGTACCTTGAAAACAGTGTACTGTAGTAATAACTAGAAATCAACATGGATTTGTCAAGAACAAATCCTGCTGACTACTCTTATTATCTCCTTGTACATGGTGGAATTCTGAAGATGTAAAACAACTTGAATCCAGCAAAGCATTTGACAAAGTGCAAGCTAACTATAGAGGTGGGCTGGATAGAGGAACCATCAGCAGGATACACGGTTATTTACAGAATTGTACTAGAGAGTGCTTATAGAAGAGCCTTGTGGCGCAGTGGTTAAATGCCTGTACTGCAGGTAAAACTGTGCTCACACGACCTGGGGTTCAGTCCCAGGTAGCAGGCTCATGGTTGACTCATCCTTCCATCCTTCTGAGGTCGGTAAAATGAGTACCCAGGTTGCTGTGGGGGGCAATGTGTAGGGTGCATAATTAAAAAACTGTAAACCGCCCAGAGACTACTTGAAGTAGTATGAGGCGGTATATAAGCAGAGCACTTTGCTTTACTAGTGGCGCCTTTTCAAGCTGGGAGGAGGGAGCAAGTGGTTCTCACAAAGTTCAGTCCTGAGTCTAGTGTACTTGAACATTTTTATTAATGACTTTGACAAGGGATTTATTATTATTTATTTATTTATTGGGCTTATATCCCGCCCATCTTCCCAGGGGGGAACTCTGGGCGGCTTACAATAAAGACAATAAAACAAACAAAACAATAGCAAAACACGAAATGTGGCATAGTGAAGCAGAGATGGCAGCGGGCAAAAAGAAAAAAAAACTAAATAAAAAGGTCGCCAAATGCCTCCCTCAACAGGCGGGTCTTCAGGGCCTTTTTAAAGGCGGGCAGGGACTCTGCTAGGTGCAGCTCACTGGGGAGATGGTTCCAAAGCATGGGGCCTACCACAGAGAAGGCGCGGTAATGCGTACGCGATTTCCACACCTTTCTGGGTGTGGCCACCCTCAGTGAGCGCGCCTGTGCCAGTCTCATGGGTCTGGCCCCAGTTGATCTCTGAGAGATATGCTCCGCCAGATACTCTGGTCCCAGGCCGTGGAGGGCTTTGAAAGTCAAAACTAGGACCTTGAACCTAATCCGGAGGACAGCGGGTAACCAGTGCAAGCGAGCCAGGACTGGGGTGATGTGCTCGAATCTACGAGCACCCACCACCAGCCTGGCCGCTGCATTCTACACCCGCTGTAGCCTCCGGACCAGGGTCAAGGGCAACCCCACGTAGAGGGCATTGCAATAGTCGATCCTCGATATCACCAGGGCCTGCACAACTGTCCTCAGGGAGGACTCATCAAGGTACTGGCGGATCTGGGCAATCCTGTGGAGGTGGATAAAAGCGGCCCTGGAAGCAGCCATCACCTGGGCTTCCAGGGAGAGGGCTGAGTCCAGGACCACGCCCAGATTCCTGGCCCTGTCCGTAGGCTGGAGGGAAACACCCCCCAGTTTAGGGAGGGGGCCATTGTACCCAGACGAGGGCGCCCAGAAGAACAGAACCTCTGTCTTCTCCGGATTCAGCTTGAGCCGGTTATCTCTGGTCCATTCCAGGACCGCCTCCAGGCACAGATCGAGGGAGCGAATTGCCTCCTCTGCAGACGACGAAAAGGAGAGATAGAGCTGTGTGTCATCAGCGTACTGATGACAGCGAACTCCAAATCTCCTGATGACCTCATGTAAACATTGAACAGCATGGGTGAGATTGCCGACCCCTGGGGCACCCCACATGGGAGGTTCCAAGGAGCTGACAAGTCATCACCCAGCTGAACCCGCTGAGTCCAGCCACCAAGGAAGGAACGAAGCCAGGCCAAAGCCTGACCCCCAATTCCCGCCTCAGCCAGCTGGACCAACAGGTTACCGTGGTCGACGGTATCAAAGGCAGCTGACAGATCAAGGAGAAGCCATAGCTCTGGAGGCCTCCGCTGGAGACACTGGCCCAAACTCATCCAGGAGGGAAGAACGGAGGGGTGATGCCCCAGGGACATCAGGGGATGGACTAGGGCAACCGGGGGGCAAGTTGGAACGGATGGCCTCTATTTTGGATCTAAAATGGGCTGCAAATTGCTCACTAGTGAAATCACTAGGAGGAGGCCCCAGCTGACTGGGATTGGAGAGGTCTTGAACCACCCGGAACAACTCCGCCTGGCGGTTCGAGGCCTCGCCAATTCTCCGGGAGACAAAGGATGTTCTAGCGCCCCTGATCGCGCGAAGATAGCGGCCAGTCAGCTACTTAAGTGCAGCCCTGTTCTCTGCCGTCCGACTAGCCCTCCATATGACCTCTAGCCTCCTGCATTCTTGTTTCATTGACTGCAGCTCTGCCGTATACCATGGAGAGGAGCGGTCTCCACAGCACAGGAGGCACTTGGGGGCGATCCGGTCAACCGCCCCAGTGGTCCCCTCATACCACCTATCCACCAGAGCATCGACCGGATCGTCTGCCAGGCCGCCAGAAAGCTCCCCGAAGGCTTCCATGAACCTAGCAGGGTCCAGGAGCCTACGGGGGCGGGCCCAAATATTTCAGGAAATGCTTATCAAATGTATAGGTGACACAAAATTGGGTGCAATATCTAATGCCCTGAAAGACAGAAACAAAATTCAACAATATTTTGACAGGCTTGCACACTGCTGAAAACAACAGACTGATATTTAACATGAATAACTGTAAAGTTCTACACCTAAGGTGGGAATAAAAACCCAAATGTACAGACAGGGCATACTTGGCTCAGCTATGCTATGAGTAAGAAGGATGACAGCACTTTTCAAATACTTGCAAGATTATCATACAAAGGAGGGGCATTATTATGTGTCTCAGACTTCAAGGCTCATAATATTTGTCAGAAGTTCCAAGTAGCCAGATTAGATTGAATAATAACATGAAAATGGAACCAATTACCTCAGGAGGTGGTGAGTGCTCCAACACTAGAGGCATTCAGGAGAAAACTGGACAACCATATGTCTAATTTACATTGATTTGGATTCCTGTAATGAGCAAGGGGTTTCATTTGATGGCCTTATAGACCCCTTCCAACCCAAAGTATTTTATGATTTTATGCCTCTGTAAGGATGACCAGTAGAAGTAGATTTTTGGTGTTTAAGGAATTCCTACTTCTGTCCCTGGCCATCCAACTTGTGTGTAATAAATCACTCATTGTGTGCAAACCTTTTGAGGTCCAGAATGGAATCAGGTAGTGTGTTTTTCGGTTAGTTCCTTGGTGCCACAAGTTACTCACCCTTCAGTGTCAATTCACCTGCAAGTGAATTTAGTTGGAGTTACTTCCAGATCTGCAATTCTATGATCAGTTCCCTACACTTGCTTCTTTGTTCCCAGTACAAGGAAGAACTTGAAACGGATTATTCATATTTATTTTTCATGTCCTGGGTCCTCAGATATTTATCTGGAGGATATGCTGGACAATCCTGACAGACTCAACTCCTAAACTTGGGTAAAGTACAGTGGACCCTCGTATAACAAATGGTTTTTATAACATAAATTCTGTACAACATAAAAAAAAATCGAGAGATAGGGGAAATTTGTTTAATAGAAACGCCTATGGGGCGAATCCGTACTTTGGGTCGTGATTAGGGATTACTCTGTTTTCAATGCATTCCTATGGGAAATTTGTATAAAGGAAACTTTGCTTGACATAATTTCATTTGGAACAAATTAATTCCTTAATACAAAGTACCACTGTATTAGGTAAATACTTTACCCAAGTTACTTGGGTAAAGTATTAGGGATCATTAGGGAGGGTATAGAAAATAAGTCAGCAAGTGTTATTTTGGCTCTTTCTAAATCTATGGTGAGGCTCCATCTGGAGTATTGTGTACAGTTCTGGTCACCATACCTCCAGAAGGATATTATGGAAATGGAAAAAGTGCAGAGGAGGGCAACCAGAATGATTAGGGGACTGGAACACCTTCTTTACCATCTGAGGCTGCAACGGCTGGGCCTCTTCACTCTTGAACGATGGTGCCTAAGAGGTGACCTGTTTGAAGTTTATAAAATCATACACGGTGTGGACAAAGTAGATAAGGAAAAGCTGTTTTCCCTATCGCACAACACTAGAACTAGGGGGCACTCCATGAAACTTTTGGGTGCTAGATCACAAACAAGTAAGAGAAAATACTTTTTCACCCAGCTGATCACTGGTCAATGGAACTCCCTGCCAGAAGAAGTGGTGACAGCTGTCAGCCTTGACAGATTTAAGAAAGGATTAGACAAGTTCATAGAGAACAAGGGTATCAGTGGCTATCATTATGGGTTGGAGAGATAAGCAGGATATCTCTCAATGCCCTTTGCAGGGAATTGTAAGCAGGTGAAGACATCTGCTTGGGAATACCCTGAGGCAAATGATGAGCTGCTGTATGAGACAGAATGCTGGACTTGATGGGCTGTGGCCTGTTCCAGCAAGGCTGTTGTTATGTTCTTAAAACTGAGTAAATGTTGTCTGGTTACTAATTAGACTGAAATGGGCTCCAATCAACATGGGGTGACAAATGTTTGAACCATTTTAACATCCAGTTTGTTCG
>JAHTLZ010000275.1:19654133-19715287 GCA_023846285.1 Phrynocephalus versicolor
CCCCCCCAGCCACGGGCTGCCTGGACAAGCCCCTGACCTGACGGGGCACAATGCGTCCTGCTCCTCCAAGCAGCTTCCGCTGTTTTCAGTGGCCTTACTACAAGCTAGGCCATGGCTTGAACTGGATCCTGGCCACCCGGACCACCCACGTGATCCCCTGAATGTGCTCACCCAACCCACCTGCACACCCCGGTTTGGCGGGGCACCAACGCACCTGCTCAACAGATGATAGGCATGATGCGCGCCAAAAAGGACAGTGGTGAACGGAAAGGAGAGAGGTGGTAGGTGAGCCAGAAAGGGTAGTGGGGAATGGGAAGATCCCAAGGCCTCCCCTCATTGCGAACACCCGCCCAGCCCTCCTAAATCTGGCGGGGTGCTGATGCACCCCATTCTATCACTGATTTATGCACTGGCTGTGCATTGCTTCTAGTGGACCCAAATCAACACTGCCAGCAAGGCCCATTCCGCCCAGACCACCCACGTGGTCCGGGTCCTGGCCCCTTGCCGTGTGGGCGGCGAGGCTGTTACATAGGGACCCTCACCCAGCCCCTTGTGTGCCTCATGATATTGGGTGCCTCAGGTCTCGCCCAATTCCCCCGGGGGTGGCAAAGAGGTCCTGCCACTGGACAAGCCGGCAGCAGAATGGACTGAAGCACTGCATGTCCCCTGCGGTGGCGCGTCAGGAGGCTGGCGGGAACCTGGCGGGCAACTTCTGATGGTGCCGTGGGCTAACAGTCGCCCGCGGTCGAGAAATTGTGCAGGCCTATGTTACCCACAGGTAACATAGATTTGGAGATGACTCGTTTCTTTTTCTACATTCTGCACAAGCGAGTTAACAGTGGAAAGTGATTAGATAACATTGATGAGATAAAAGGTGGGCATCTTCCTATTCAGAAAATACAGATGGAGGTAGGCTGAAGAAATGTCTAATCACTCCCTCAATGCTGCCAGAGGTGGTGGTAGAATATATGTAGCATCTATTTAGTATCAAATGTGGTAGTTACTCCCACTGCTCAGCATTCCTTAGTTCAGGATTAGGAACCAGAGTGTCTCTCAGGAGCATTCCATATCAGTGGATCTAGAAGTTGAGTCATGGGAACTGAACTTCTTTTCTTGTGACACTGAAATGTTTCCCGACTCATCCAAGTAGCTTTGTCAGCTGAGGAAAGTTTGTGTGAGGCTTCCCAACCCTTCCCAACACCCATTAGGGGTTACATAGGTGGGACTTTCACACGCCGCAGGCCATTCATTGTACAGCTAATGAGACACTTCAGTCCACTGTCCGTCTAATGAGCCCATTCAGACCAGGGTGGCCACACCAACTTTCCTCAGACTGACAAAGCGACTTGGATGAGTAGTGAAACATTTCAATCTCACAACAAAGTTCGGTTGCCATGATTCATCTTCCAGATAACCTCACCTGGATAACTGAGAATCTTCACAGACATCCCGTGTTTTCATACCTTAATTTGTAGTAGTATTGCTGTAAGTCGAGAAATCAAATCTGTCAGACTTTCATTTTGAACGCAAGGCTGTCCAGTTGCTGATGTATTTGACTGTCTGACAATCTCCTGAGCTTCTTCTTCACATCTCCGCCTCAGATCCGTGGGATGGTCTGCAGGCTGGAGACCTTGATCTGGAGCAAGCTGGGAGATGAAATGAATTTCAGACTGAATTAGATCACAAGTGCCCAGTATCCAAGTGCTCATCTAATCCCAAATTTCTAAACCATTAACTAATTTATAGTCTACGTAAAAATGAGAGATTAGATAGTAAGATTGAAATGTATTCTTGACTAAACTATTTTTAATATTTTAATATTTTAAAACAAAAAACATGTAGTGGTACCTCGACTTACAGTTACTTCGACAACTGAATAATTCGACTTACAAACGCTGCTCTCTGCTCCGCATGACAGCTGACTATGACAGGTCTGTGCGGAGTGGACAGCAGCGTTCACTGCCCATCACCACCTCCTCCTCCTTCTTGGTTGCTTCCATCTCTGCAAAAGAGATTGAAGCAAGCCTCCCTTCCAAACCTCCAGAATGGATTACTTGATTTTCAGTGCATTCCTATGGGAAACTGCTATTTGACTTAGAACTTGGTTGACTTCCGAATATGCCTTCAGAAAGGATTAATGTCATAAGTCGAGGTACCACTGTATTTACTTGGGTTATCGGAATAGCCTTGCTTTCACACACAGAAGAAAAAGATAATAAAGATTGTAAATGAACTACTGTAAGCGGGGGAAATACAATATCTCTCACAATTAAAATATCAGTTCATACAGAATAATAGAGCTGGGATAGAACTGTTCTCTCCTTTAATGTAGAGAAAACAATTAAAATAGCACCCCTTTCTTGCAATCTTAAGTAGAATAGCAGCTTCCATGATTTCACTTTTGTGCACATGTTGTATGTTACACATACGGGGAATCTACATTCCTTCAGCTGTTTCTGGACAAATTCTCATCCTTCCTGTCCAGTGTAGCCTGGAGTAAAGCACGATGAGAGTTGTAGAGAAACATTTGAATGGCCACTAATTCCTTATCCTTGAGTTAAGCTTTTTATGACAAAAAAGTGACAGAGAATTTTAGACCGGCCAGGTGCGGTAGCATGTACCAGCCATCCATGGTCTGAGCAGAGGGGCTCCTAACCCTGACAGCAGGCATTTAAAGAAGGGGTCTCTTTAATGATGCAGGGTGGGAGCCCATGAACACCAGTTATTCTATGAGTACTACTGTGCTTATGTGGGCAAATTTTTACCTCATAACAATACTGCTGAACTTTATGCAACACTTTATTTAGATCTTTGTTCAGTTGCTCAAGATCTAAAACAATAGTTGCGTATCTTCTCTGAAATTCAATTCCTATAGGCATGGAATAGGACTTCTGTATAAAAGAAAAAGAAAAAAAATTAAGTACACAAAGTAATACATTGATACATGCACTTATTGCACTTACATCATACTGTACACTGAAAGCTTTCTTTTTCCTAATATAAATTGGAGCTGCTGCTACAGATAATCTCTGAGCACATATTTAAAACATGCTAAAAGAGCTAATTTTCCTTTCTGAACCCAAAGGATTGATAACCACAGATATATTGTAAACTAGTTTAAAACTACAACCCTATACATAATTTCCCCTATAACCATCTCATCTGTTGCCCAAGCCAACCTTGCTGCCATTAATACATGCAGCACTAAGTATTTACTTCCTTTATTTCCATTTTTTGGCAAAATTCCCAATAAGCACATTTTGGGCTTAAATGTTAAGTTTCATTTTGTCATCTGTCTTAGCCAAGTATATATCTTAACTCAATAACTCCTAGCTCTGACACATGTCCACCAACAGTGATAAAATGTACCCTCCTGACTTTTACACTTACAGCATTTACTTGAGAGCTTGGGATACATTTTAGCAAGCATAGATGGTGTCCTATGCCATCTATAAAACATTTAAAGAAAATTTTCTTTATGTTACTGCAGCTGTTAGTTTGTAATTAAAAATCCACAGTATTTCCCATTATTCTAATTCTATTGTGTAACTGAAGTTCTTTGTCCATTGGACCACCGTATCTTTAATTTCTTCCATTACAAGCAATATTTTATCTAACAGTGAGTATTGTTTCTCGAATCCTTGCCTTTTCAGATCTTATATATACATTGAGTTTATCTGTAGCAATGGCCACCACAACTGAATCAGCCCTTGGCTGTCCAGCTGGTATTAAGTTTTAAGCATTCCTTCTTTGTTTATAGGTGAGTCATATGTAATTATTTTCCAGTAATTGATGACATTTGGATGTGTGGAAGCTTCCATGGGCGAAATGCATCTAGGTGTAATTCCCATATTTTTTCCTTTTGATTATTTCCCATACTTTAAGTAAGGCGTTCCTTATCATGTCTTTGAAAATATTTATGTTGTTTACTTCTATTATACCATAAGAACACCTGACACCCAGCTTGCAGGCCATGTCCTTCCAAGTAGAATATTCTGCTATTTCTCAGATGCATCCATTCTTTAATCCACATCAATGCCAATTTGAAAGACCACAACCTCCTCTCTCCTTAACGTCCTGTAGAAGTTTCATTTTAATTCTTGCCTTCCTTTTTTGCCAAATAAATTTGGATATTGTTCTGTCTAGTTCTTGAAAAAACTTTCCATCTAACTTAATTGGGAGGTTTTGGAACAAAAATAAGAGTTTAGGTAAAATACTCATTTTAGCAGTGGCATTTCTTCCCAATAACAAAATCTGCATTTCCCCCATCTTTCAACATGTTGTTTTATCTGTGATAGCAATTTAACATAATTATCTTTTTTCAGGGTTGAGCATCTTGCTGTCACTTGTATCCCCAGAATTTCACTTTTTTCCCTACTTGTATCCTTGTGTTGGATGTCAGTTGATTTCTTTGCTTGTCAAGTTTTTCACTAAAAATTTTGATTTTAGATCTATTGATTTTTAAGCCTGCCACGCCCCCATATCTTTCAATTTCCTTCAGTAGTAGATGCGTTGATTTTAAAGGGTCTTCTATAATAAACACTAGGTCGTCTGCCCAGGTTTGTAGCTTATATACCTTGTCTTTTACTTCGTCTGTATTTGATTACTAACTCCTCTGGAGAAGTTGATATTGCTACTTTTGTGTTTCTCACACGGTTTAATTGCCCTTACTTTGGGTGGCAGAAAGTTTTGGAATTTGGAGGGGGTATCATGGGACTTTCAATCGGCATCCTGTATTTTGCAATGGCCACATGGCTCCCCCTTTTTATTTCAATGGACTTATGGAAAGCAGATACCTTTGAAATATATTAAGCCATATATAGTCTTTACAAGTAAATTGAAATAAAGGAGTATATTTACCAATTTTTCTGCTTCTGTGTTCATCTCCCTTAATTGTTTAATATGCTCCTTCTTGATCATGAGGATTTTTGATAATCTAGTCTGAAAAAAAGATTTCAAAATATAATTATTTTAATTAATTTTAAAATACATTGGAGTGGAGAGTTAGTACAATGACACTGCATGTATAGATTACGTGTCCTGGATACAAATGAAAAGCACAAATAAGCTGGGAGGTTCTTATATTTAAAGCAATACTTTCAGAAATTCTTGCTGTAGTCTCATACAAAATCATGGGTAAACTGGCCAGAACCCAATTGGCATTTACATAAGGCTTGCATAGCTTTCCTCAGTTAATCTACAAAGTACCAGGGTATATCCTGATCAGATGCATTCTGACATGCTTCACTCCACAACTCCAATGTGCACATCATGGTTTATCAGTTTAGACACCAAACCAAATCAGAGTTTAAATTTCAAAATAATTATTTACCATGATAGTAAACTGAACTTAAGCTAATAAAACTAATAATGGCTGTAATACAGAAACTTATACAAGTAGTTTCATGAATCCAGAGGTACTGTACATTCATCCATTTGATTTATATCCCTAGTTTCCTCAGAAACAAGGACCCAGAGTGGTTTATTTGTTTTCCTGAAGCAAATCTCAATTCTTAGATTCTTTTCCCCCCTCAAACCAAGGTTTGGATGACCTGGGAATTTCCAGGTTAGACTCAGTAATGCCTGAAGCTCCTTTCAGCTCTAAAATTTGATGATTATATGAAACACTAAAGCCAATGCAATGTGCTAACTGTTTTAAAATGAAGCAAAGTTTTTAGTGCTGTTCAAGGAGGGCAGTCAACAAATTCATAGGTTTACTATAATCTCTTTGTGGGAGCTTATTCGGATTTTTGGGTAGTAGACACCATCAATAGTAATCAAAAGCAGCTGCTGGAGATTCAACGGAGAAACTTTAAGCAGTAAAAATAGCAATATATTTTATTAAAATGTTTTAACAAAATATTTCAGTTATATATAATGAAAACATACATTTGAATAGCTACATAAACAAATTTCACTAATGTATGTGTTCAAGAAGTTAATAACAAGTACAGATAAAACTGAAATAAAAAGAGATCCAACACTCACCACTTGGATAAGGAATTCTACTGGAAAGCCACCTAATGTCTCACTATCTGAGCCTGAAATTTTGTTTTTCCATGATGACTGTCCCAGTAAAGGATCACTGTCCTACAAGAAAGTAACTTTCATTTTATACATTGTTTTGAGCATGTAATAAAGATGCAACCAGAGTAAATTAAACTTTAGCATCTATTGCAGAGCTACTTCCTTAGAGAGTCCCAGTGCTGAGCAGTGGATAGAGCAATGGACTAGGACTCTGGAGAAGAGGGTATCTCCACTTAGGGACAGAAACTCACTGGGGGTTGGAACTAGTAAAACCACTCCTTAAATATCTCACTTAAATTGAAAACTCTATTAGGGTTGCTATAAATTGGTTCTGGTTTGATGGTGAGCGCACACACACTTCCTTTTGCTTTCGAACTTTTATAATTCCAAAAATTACTAAATGAAAGGAAATTTCCAGTTTATGTCACTTACTGTAATTGGTGACTGGAGGGATGGCGTATAATGTAACCGAGGAGGAGTCATAAAGAATCTAGAAGGTCGCTGTTTCTGTCCAAAGGCAGCAATTGGCATGGTTTCATGAGGTTCATTACTCTTAAATCACAAAAGAAAAAAAAAAAGGTTTATTCTCTGCAATGGGCAAACTGAACAAAAGTTTTTAATGATATACTGATAAAGAATAAAGTATTTCAGAGATGTTGGCCAAAATCTGCTTGCTTAGTCATGGCTGTGTGACGTAAAGTTATGCAGTTTTTCAGAAATGCACATCAAGGCAGAAATCATATTTAGTAGGTGGTTCCACAGATCCAGTTGCAGGAAATAGCTGCACATAATGTGGACTGCCTGTGGGTAACTCTCTGCAAACTTCTAAAACTAGCCATACAAAGTGCAATAAGATTTCAGCCATTAATAAAGTTAACAATAACATAATATACACTTCACTCCTGAAATATCTTATGCTCAGTTAAAGAATTCATTATACTGGATTAAGAGACTTTTTTTTCATGACACAGTACTTACAAGGACTTCATAATCTGGAATTGTATGTGTTCCAAGCCCTGTCCTTTCAAATGTTACTCTGTAAGTAGCGTTAAGAGTGTCAACAGCGTCTATCTGTCCAGTGAAGAGTCCATCATGGCCACCACGTAATCGTGCTAAGATCAATAATGAACAGCACAATCTTAATTAAAGGAAAATAGTAATTTATCTTTCTCTTTTTTAAACACTTCATTCACCGTGTAATGAGAACAAAAACAAAGTTCTGCAACAGCCCTTTCAAGTTCTGTTCCAGGTGAAAGGAATCTGTAAGTTGTTCAAATAACATTGAACCTCAGTTCCCATCACATAAAAATTGACTCTGTCCAACTGGCTGGGGCTGATGAATGGTGAAATACAACATCAAGACACGTGCTCCTATATGTGTTTTATGCCAGTGAAAATTTTATGACTAGTGCAATTATACAAAATAAGCAGGGATTTAATATTACACACCAACTTTAAACATTAAAATTACTTCTGTAAATGGAAGGGAAAGGAGAAAAGATACAGGACAGCAAATTATATTAAACATTTAGTAGGCATTGCTCAATTCATGTAAAAGACAACTTAGACACAGCTATACAACCCAGAGGTCGGCACTTTAGAAAGACTACCCGAGTCTTAGAATTCTAGTTTTCTACTTTAGGCAACTGCACAATCAAAACCTCTGCTAGAAACACACACACTGAACTTCAAAGTCTTTTACAATAACCTACTTCAGTCCTACTGCTCTGCATTACAGAGATAACTTTCTTTTTGTTGGCTGCTGGCAAAGCTATTGCATCCCAGCAGTGTAGAAAGCTTCCAATATTAGTGTGTAAAGATATTATCACACTATGTCAATTGTTGGAAACCAACAAGGAATGGCAGTTCAGAAAAATAAAATGATAGAAACTACCAGTCATGAAGAGCACAGAGTGAAATAAAAGGAATTATGGAAGCTAGTACTTGATTTCAAGATATGGTCTCTCCTTCTGGTTTGCTTTAGATACCAAATATTTAAATGATGGCAGGAAGGTAATATTGTTCTACTGACAATGTGGTATGAACACTAGAATATACAGAAGCTTGAGTCCTTTAGTTACCTTCACTTTAAATGACATCTATGGAACTTAATACCAATCAAAACATCTGTTTTTTATTTAAGGATTAAAGAAGTACCTGTAACTTTTGTTCCTATGACTAGTGGCAATGGAATTTCTTCTGGAAGATCTTTAAATTGGGATATGTCTGCCACCTTTCGCTGTTGCAAAAGTCTAATTTTTTGCCGTTTCTGCTTTAATGCTGACCTTTCCTCTTCAAAGAATGCAGAAGAACATCTGCAAAATAGTAAGCAAAACTATTCTAATTTCTTGAATCTGCACTCATTTATACATACAACCTGTAATTGTTCTCCCCAAAGTAAATCATCTTGCTTATATAGTTTATACAGGGAAGAAAAATTACAGCAAGAAAGCCAGTGATAGGTGGGTTTAGAATATTCTTCTGCAAAATGTCTTGATAGAATTTGAATCTACATATTGTAAATATAATCTTTGTCTTAGTTTTGACACAAAAGTTGATCATCATGCTTGTTAGCTATGTCTTAGTTTTGACACAAAAGTTTATCATCATGCTTGTTCTGTCTCCAGCAACAAGTGCATTACCAAAAGGGAGCAGTAGTATCTACCTAACATCAGGATGGGTGGAAGAATGGTATTATGATGCCTAATACTTACAATTTGACCAATAATTAATTAATTATTCAATTTACATACTGTCCATTTAGCAAAATGCTACTCTTCATTAACAAGACAAATCCGTGCAAGTTTACTTGGATTTTGTGATAAGTGTGCATGTAATTCCAGCTCAAGACATCTGGAATTCATAGGAAAATTCTAACTACAAAAATTGTACAGTTCACCATGTCTATAAAACAAATTGCAAGAGAAAATAAACTTACTATAGTCACAAGAATGAATTTTTGCTGGTCACTGTCATGTTGGCCTTGTTTTGCAGCTTACAAGTGAAATTTCCTCTAGATGCCAAACACAGTATCCAGATCCTGTCCTCGGTGGCTACTTGCTCCTTAAATCAGCACAAGCCATTTATTTGTTGTGCTTCATGTGGGGGGTACAGTTACATAGTTGATAAGAGAAAGTATCAGTCCAGTTCTTCATTATCTGAACTGGTTGCCTGTGATTTACAGTATTTACATTAACTGTATACCACTTTTGGTGCAAATGTACCTGCTTACTTATAAAGCATAAGTAGCCCGGTTCTGGATCTATTATTTTAAAATATTATCCATTATTTTAAATAGTGTCTCCTTAGTGTCTCCTTATCATAGAATGCAAGATTGAAAATAGGGTGTTACATAGTTTTCTTGGATGGGACACTTGTACTTATTGCTCAGAGCTTATAGGCTGTTCAGTATTTACATACATGTGAAGATCTAACTGATGTGGTTGATTTGAGAGATTCTGGTTGCTCAAGACACAGCACATGGATAAAACTTTGTCAGAGTGCAGCAGCAGTTTCTGCAGCTGGAGCTTTGCATGAGTAAATACTGAACTGGGTCTTGTTCATTTGATCCCTAGGCCTAGCGTTTGCCCTGGAGAAGCCTTTGGGAGCCTCAAGATTGAGGGGGAGTCTTTAATTATATAAAAAAAATCATCACTGGGATGGCAGCCTGCAATCCCAATCCTGGCTTGCCGTGATCAGACAAGGACTTTTGGTCATTTAAGGAGAAAGATTTTCATAAATAGAACAACACAATATAATTGGGGCACCATTGCCTGGCAATTATCTATGTTGCCTCAAACATTGGGAGCTTCTCAAGAAGAGGATATCTGAATATGATTTCAATATAAAGATTGTTACTGTGGAATCTGATGCCATTCAGACACAGTAATCCCCCGCCTATTGCGGGGGTTAGGGACCCGACCCACGATAATGGAAAATCCACAATATGTGGATGCTGGGTCGGGTCAGAACTGGGGGGCTTATCTGGAGCTTCCTACAATTACCCGAGGCCTGGTGCTGCCCTGAACGAGTCTCCAGCGAGCTTCCTGGGCCTGTTGGAGGCTCCAGAAGTGGTTTCTGGTGATTGGGAAGTGACTTCCAGTTCGCCAGAAACCACTTCTGAGGCCTCCGACAAGCCTGGGAAGCTCGTTGGAGGCCCGTTCAGGGCAGCGCCAGGCCTGGGGTAAATGCAGGGGGCCTCAAATGGGCCCATCCAGCTTGCCCCACAAGCCCTTCGTTTCATATACTGAAGTCCCACGATATACTGGGACTGCAGTATATGAAACGCGAAATGGTGGGGGACGACTGTACCACAGTCACAACTATGGAGGGTTTGAAAAGTACTATATTCATAACCATAGAGAGCTATAAAAGAATGGATCAGTTCTGTGAATCAATCTTAAAACAGACTAAGATGCTGATGGAGCTATTCCCATAGACCCGCCCAATAACATACAATAACAGTATTTAACTAACAGCAGTTTCTAGGCAATTCCAGTTTCCTAGAAATTACTTTTTCATAGCTGGCAAAGGCAATCCCAAACACAATAAGAGTCCAGAAAGAAATCTGACATGCAGGTCACAGAATATGGATCAATAAGCATTCCCGATGGATCTCTCACCACAAAAGACACCACAATAGGTGTATTATGACTACTACAAGTGGCACTCAAACCTTAAATAATCAAAGATAATGTAGGCCATTGGAACCATCTGGAGATCTAGACATGGATCTGGATCTGAGTACCACCTGACACTTCTGGGGTACTGCAGTGATATCTAGAGCAAGTTAGTTACTTCCTTACAAAGGAGACAATCCAGCCACCTTCAGTTCATAGGTAATCAGACATATTAACAGTCATGCATTCTTTAAGTCCCTCATCAGCACAGGTCATCCATTATGGAGACCAAAGGAATTTCAGTGTAAAGATTACTTCAGAAGGTAGACTGAAATAGAGCCGTTTTCCTGGTTTTATGCAAGAAAAGTTGTATTACAACTACTGGCTCAGGTCACACCTAAAGTTGTAGCACAGCCGCATGTTCTAGTCCCTTACAGAGAAAAAGATGTCTGCAATTAGCTAATCATTACTGCACCTTCAGAGCTCAAGGAATATGTCCTCTGAAGCAGTTTCCTAATCACCATCATTGCAACTGGAGCTGTTCCATTTTTACTCTTCCAGTAAAACAGAACCTTTCTTTTGCCTGAACTTGGCCAATTAATTTACTCATGTCAGAATCAAGAACTAGCAAATATGGCTGGATTGCCCTTACTTTCTAAACTTGTTTGGACTAGATTTCTCTCTATAATTCTCAGATGTCAGCCTAAGCAGGAAAAATATTATGGGCTATAAAAATTGGCAGAATTCAGTCATATTGCAGTTGCCTTGTGTAATTTTAATTCAGGTGTAGAGTCTGTATGCAATTATTTGGTATTAAAAGTGGGAAGAAAAGATATCCCATTTTCTCATGTTCACTTATAATTACGCAACATATGCTACAATGTAAAAGGGAATTAGTAGCTTTTAAAAAATCTCGACCACCCAGGAAATCTTCAGACAAAACAGAGAACTGCTAAGCCTCATGCTTACCCCAAAATACTTTTTAAAATGCCTAATTCAGCTGCATAAATGAAAGTTTTTGAAAGTTTTTACCTTCGTGGCTTTCCCATCAATCGCCTGATTTTCCCCCATTCCACTCTTGTTAACTTTCTGGTTTTCAGGTTGGGAAACGATTCTTTTAGACAAACACAGAAGTCATTATCACCTTCAAATAATGGCCTGTTAAAAAACAGTTTATATACTATTAGTACACATTCAAGTGATTTCAGAAAAAGCATTATGTTAAGGAAATTAGCATATTAATTCAGATGCCACAGTAAATCTGGGTTCCTGCTGGTTCCTGTTTTCAGTTGTCTGTAGCAGAAATAGCTTAAAGCAAAGAGTTCATAGTTTGTATGACTACGGGCAGTAGACAGAATTTTGGCTTGTTTCTCTTACCAAAAGAAGTAATCAGAAACAAAGGAAGGAGCGTGCTGGCTTGTTCTCAAAAGCTGGAATTTTACTGATGTCAATTTGCCATGATGTAAGAACCCAGTTATTGTTACCTTCATATGCATAAAACTTTATACATACACAGTTTTACTTTACAACATAGGAGAATTTTGTTTCCTAAACTGTGGAAATAACACCAATTACCACCTTGGGAATTGTCTGTGAAAATTCTCAGTCATCCAGGTGAGGGTATCTGGAAGTTGAGTCATGGCAACTGGACTTCCAGTAGCCCTGGCCACTGTCCATCTAACAATCCTGTTCAAACAAGAGTGATGTGAAATCAACGCGGAGCATAAATTTGAGGTCTCCTACCAACCTTCCGCAGAGTGAAGAAACTACTTGGGTGAGTAGCAAAACAGTTTGACCTAACAAGAAAAGAAGTCTACTTGCCATGACTCAACCTCTGGACACCTTGGGAATTAAAATGTATGGACCTGAAATTACAATAGTCCTCTCCAGGCATCATCTAGTTTAATTCCAAGACATCCGGTTTAAATACTGTACATGATGACACAGGTGTGCTACCTCCATTTCTACACTCTTCATGTGGAGAATGACAGTCGTGACATATCAGAAGTAATTTCACAATGAAATGTGCTGTCATTATCACCAAACTATGGTAGTTAAAATAAGGATCTAATGGTCAAGAAACATATGTTAAAACACAAGTAGAACATAAATAATAACTCTTTTGTCTCTCTTTCAACTGTCTGACGTTACAATATATTTTGCAGATAAATAAGATAGCCATGTTAACAGTTACAGTACTAAATATTAAGAAACATATTGGCCTAAATCCAGTTGCTAGTATCAGTTATCTTAGTTCTATGGAATCAATGGGATTTATAAAAATGTTGAATTACCATTCAGCAGTTGGTACATAGAATCTGCTTTAACTGGGACTTGCAATTGAATTTAGGCTTTCAGTTCTCATTGCATAGAATATAGCCATGCAATTACTATGTGAAAGTACATAGCCATGAAGCTGCTATGTGAAGCCTGTAAGCCGCTATAATGTAACATACAAAAAGTCATACATACTTATCTATATTTGAGTAGAACCATTCATATATACACCATTTATGAGCTTTAGGAAGTTTTAGTAAGTTACGCAGCCGTAATCCAATTTTTTGGGATGCCTTTTTATCTGGTGTTGGCATTGTTACAGTAAACTTCTGGGCAATAAAAACACACAAAAGTAATAGATTATTATTTAAATATTTAAAGTGAAATCTTGACTCTTCAAATATAACACATTTCAATGCATGCAAATTGTAACAATTTCAGATTTCATCTGGAATTGCATCAGGATTCATAGTATGAAGGCAGTTCTTCACCATATTGTTTTCAGCTGACCAAGAAATCTGCACACTTTGCAAGATGGAGAGATTTATTTCTGAGTGATGTCTTACTAGGGTTATTGTAATAAATATAGCAGGGGACCAACTCCTGTTTGTCCATTATTTTTCATCCCAGCAGTTCTAGCGCCTGTCTTAGCCACAATCTGAACACCCCCCATCTTGTGTTGCCTCATTTAAATATCTGCTGACCCCTCCCACATTTCACCTTAACACTGACAATGGTACTTCAACACTTCAACATCAAGTCAGGCTTTATCTATTCCCCGCCCCAAAAAAACTACTTTTATTTTATGAAGAGATCTAGGTTTGTGTGTGTGTCATTTCAACATTATGACTTGTACACAATTCAACAAGTAGCATGCATCCCAAAATCACTAAAGGAAGCCTTTAATCAGTAGCATTTTACTGCTGCTGACATCATTCTTCGGCACAGTGGATTTCTGATCATGTTATTCATCAGTCTTTGTGGATTTCACCCTCCATCACCTTCAACCCTCCTCAGGTTAAAATTGGAAGCAGACATTTCTGATCTCCTTCACCAGAGTGCAAAAGAGGAGAAAAATAGAGGACTACATGAATCCAAAAGTTCACCACTGCTCACTTGCATAGTGAGAAACCACATCACTAGAATGCAATAAAATCTACTCTGAAAAACTTAAATACTTTACTAATACTGTCAGTGTTCTATTGGTGTTTGCATTAACTTGAAGCAGCTAATTATGGCTAACTGATGAAATGCTAGAACCCATCTTGGTTGCATAATTAGGTATATAACCCGTACATGATTTGAGACATGTAATGTCTTGTACTGTATATTACAAGAGCCTCGTGGTGCAGTGGTTAAATGCCTGTACTGCAGGTAAAACTGTGCTCACAATCTGGGGTTCAATCCCAGGTAGCAGGCTCACGGTTGACTCAGCCTTCCATTCTTCCGAGGTCGGTAAAATGAGTACCCAGTTTGCTGGGGGGGGGGCAATGTGTAGCCTGCATGCTGTAATTAAAACAGTAAACCGCCCAGAGACTACTTGAAGTGGCATGGAACGGTATATAAGCAGACCACTTTGCTTTGCTATTTGCATGCCACAGCATCTTTGACCACATAGAGTCATGGTGCGTTAGACAAACCTTATGTACAGATAGGGTGATTTACCAATGATTTACTCCAATTACAGAGAGTAGGAAAGGATGTGGTCTAGATTACAGGCAATACAGTGGCTAAAAATCCAATAGTAATTTGCAGCTAGAGTAGGGCCATTGCATTAATGGGCCGAGTCAACTCCTCTAAGTTCTACGGATTCAATGGGCCTACTCTACTTGTTATTGCTACTAGATTTCATCTAATATGTGAAAATGTATATTGTATGTATTTTAATCCCTTTGGTGCATATTATGTACTTTGTAAACAGCGTGGACTTTGGCAAAATGATAGGCCCACAAAAGGCTTGTGATCCAATGGTGGAAACCTAGAAATGGAAAGGGAGTGGATTTTGCAAATTTTACCTCCTCCTATATCTTCCACCCCCTTACATTCTGGAAAGTCTCTCAACATCTACAGCAGACTTCAAAGGGCAGAAGGGGCAAAGGAGTTAGCATAGGAGGCCTTGCTCTTGGACTGAAAGGATCGTTTCTGGAATTAGATTCAGTGATGTTCCCACCAGTGATAGGACAGTCTGTATCCAAGTCATTGCCTTTAGCATAATTTAAACAGTTTACACTATAGCACAGGCATGTCCAAAGTCCGGCCCGGGAGCCAAATGTGGCCTGTTTCAAAATTTTGAGCAGCCCTCAGCCTCTTCTCCCTGACGGCTCAGCCTGTCACTCATCCCCACTGACTGGTCCCTCCCCATGTCGGTTGGGTATGTCAGATTGCAGTTTTATGGTTTGCCTGCCCCTCCTGCCGCCGTCCATTCCCCTCGACCACCTGCCCTGCCTACCCACCCCTGGCCCTGTTGCTGCAATGTCCTCCCCACCTCCTTGTGAGGGAGGGCAGCTTATGTGAGCAGCTGTGTGACTTCGGTGTGTGCGGGCTGATTCCCAGGCCATGCAACAGCCACTGGACCCTTGGGCGCCTTAAATCCAGAACATTTGCAGCTATTGAAGATGCACATGGGCCACATGGGCCACGCCCTTTCTCCCCACCTTCAGGCTGAATAGTCGGCCCCCACACATTTTCACCTCACTAAATCTGGCCCTCCTTGCTAAACGTTTGGACACCCCTGCTACAGTATAGCACATCTTAAATTCTGTGTTTCATTAGCCTATTCAAGACCTATTCTTGGGCTACTAAGGATATTAAAACCAAACCTATTAAAAGTAAAAACTGAGAATATGTAATCTATCAATCAATGAATACATCAGGTTTTTAGATTAAGATACCTGTGGAACCATTGCAACTCTCTGGTTTCTTTTGGGTGATCTTGTATTCATTTGTCTTTCTTCCTCTTCACAAAAAGAACGACTTCGTTTTGAACTTCTGAAAGGCTGAAGCATATAAAAATAAATATTTGAATAAATGGATTAGAAAATCTCACAACATAACTTACTACTAAGCAGCAAATCCATCATAAATAAAAATACATCCCATTCTATATCAACTTTCATGATTTATTTAGCAAAATTGCAATCTAGGTCCCTTTAATTTTCCACTTACATACTGTATTTTCTTTTACTTTTAGTTGAAAACAGTCACAGAAATCTTGTTGCTTAGTATCGCAAGTAGCATTAGAACGGATTAAATCAACAGGGGTTTGGTAAATCAATTTGTTTCATTTTTTCAAATTGGCCTTATATAGTTGCAACTTTGCTAAAGTAAGTTAAAGTAGTGTAGAATCATTTGAATCCATGGAACTTACACAAGAGTTGACTCATCAAATTCAATGGGCCTACTGTGGTGGGACAAATAGGATTTCAAACTCATATGTGTCCAAATATACCTAACCAATTGGTTTATCTGTATAGGATTACTATTAGAGATGGGCACGAATAGAAAAAATGGAGTTTCGTTTGGCATTTAGAGGTCCGTTTCGGTTCGTTTCCGTTGTTCGCGAATCTTTTGCAAAAATTTCATTTTCGTTTCGTTACTGGTTCGTTACCGTTTATTCCAATTTTCCATGATTTTTTTAGCATTTAAAGCCGCTCACTTCATTGCTGTAACAGAAACGAAACGCACGACAAAAATTCCCACGTTTCTGTTTGTTTCATTTCATTTGGGTGAGAAATTTTGTTTGTCGTTTCGTTGCGTAATGAAACGAAATCCGAAAAATGAAAAAGAAAACTTATTCATTCCGTGTCCATCTCTAATTACTATAGTAACTTTGCAATACAATGTTTTATGCTGTTGAGGTTGAATGGCTGTTGGTACATCTATCCTAAAATATTGCACTTGGTCTAAGGTGTTTTAGAAGCAGTCTATGATGGTTGATAAACAAGAATTCTTTTATATAGTCTCAGAAAATTAATATGTCTAATGTGCTGGCAGGTTTGCAAATATTTCTCAGTCCACATATAGGTCAGCTGAGGATGCTAGAACATCCTCTGAAACTGCTGGTTTGAGAGTACTCTGAATGGCTAAACGAATATGCTGCCAAGGCCCCTGCTCAAATAAAATCAAAGCCATGAACTTGCAGAGTGGTATTCAGAAGCACCACCTCCACTTTTCAGCTTCAATTAATCTACAGCTTTACAATTTACAACTCTCAGGATAGTATGCACAGGGTTTCTGACCTAAGCCCCTTGGGGGGGGGGATACTGGCTGATTTGGTTGGTGATCCTGTTTTTGCTCACGCTTTCTCTTCCGGCGCTGCTTCTTGACGCAAAAATGCTTCGGGCTTGTCTGGGCTTCCAGAGATAGGAATTTTCTCTGTTTCTCCGTTTCTATGGAGACCAGGAACACCCCCGTTGCCCCTTAGCTTCCAGCTCTCCTCCAGATTGCCGGTCGGGTGTTTGTTTTTAGAAGACCCCCTCAGACAAGTCTGTTCCCAGGGCGTTTTCTCAGGAACTCCTGAAAAACGCAGCCAGCTGCAGCAACAAGAACCCGGAAGTCCGGTTGGTGATCCTGTTGATGCTCAGGTGGATAGTTGGCAAGCCGCTGCCACTAGAGTAGCTGACACAATCGCTCCTAAACTGGGGAAGCTCTCCAAGTTGGGAATCGGGGTCCTGCCTTGGCATGGTTCACTTCCTTCTTGGAGGATTGTCCCCTGAGAGTGGAGATTGGTGAGATGCAGTTCACCTTGTGGACCTTCAAGTGTGGGGTTCCACAGGGGTCGATCATCTCACCAATGCTATCTAGCATCTATATGAGGCCACTGGGAGGGGTCATCAGGAGTTTTGGAGCTTTGTGTCATCAGTATGCTGATTATTTATTTATTATTTATTTATTGCATTTATACCCCGCTTATCTACAATATGTACTCTAAGCGGCTTACAAAACATCGGGCCTCAATAGCCATAAATTACAAAAAAACAAAACAAAAATAAAACAAATAATAATAACACTAAGCAAAGTTAAAACCTAATGGCACCTCAATGACTGACAATGATAGATAAAATAGTATATGATGGCGGAGGAAAAAGAAAAAAAAACAGTTAAAGATCGCCAAAGGCCTCCCGGAAAAAGTAGGTCTTTAACGCCTTCCGGAAGGCCCAGCTCTTTCTCTCCTTTCCATCTTCTGCAGTGGACACTCTTCCATCCCTTGAATGCTGCCTCGATACCATTCTGGGATGGATGAGGGCAAACAGACTGAGGTTGAACCCGGACAAGACGGAAGTCTTGTGGGTGGGGGCTCCTACTATCAGCGGGTTGAGAAACTCCCTCTCATTTGGCGGCATGACTCTCCCCGCTCAGAATGAGGTGCACAGTTTGGATGTGCTCTTGGATCCAGCACTATCTATGGAATCTCAGGTAGCGTCGGTGGTCCATTCTGCCCATTATAATCTGTGGCACATTGCTCAACTGCATTCCTATCTGGACATGGGGGCTCTCACCACGCTGGTCCATGCATTGGTAGTCTTGAGGCTGGACTATTGCAACACTCTCTACGTGGGCTGCCCTTGAGGCTGATGCAGGGACTCCAAATGACCCAGAACACGGCGGCCAGATTGCTGCCTGGGATAAGAAAATACGATCATATATCCCCAGCCCTGGTCGCCCTGCACTGGCTTCCAGTTCGGTTCCACATCGACTTCAAGGTTTTAACTATGACACACAAAGCCCTAAACAGTTTAGGACCTCGCTACTTGTCAGAGCGCCTTCCCCCATTGAAAACCACTCATAATACCCGATCCCCCCAGGATAGGCGTTTGAGGCAACTAACACTATGAGAGGCCCGAAAGGAAAAAAGTAGAATTTGGGCCTTTTCCACCATTGCTCCTTGCCTGTGGAATAATCTTCCACCAGACATCTGCTTGCGCCCCCCCCCCTTTGGCTGCCCATAAAAAACCTACTAAAAACAGGCATTCCCTCAAATATAATGCAATTTCAGTGTTCACCCATTAAATCATGATTTTAACTGATTAGCCCGCCAATAATAATACATTATTTTACGTCACTTTAATATTAATTTTACTTTTATTTCTATTTTTATTATGTTATTGTATTTTATGTTTTTATTGTATAAATTATTTGAATTTATTAATTGTTGTAAACCACCCAGAGTGACCTCGCTGCCAGATGGGTGGTATAATAATCCAATAAATAAATAAATAAATAAATAAATAAATAAATAAACTTTCAATAAAAATATGAAATCTGTAGAATCACAAAAATGTTTTGAAATTTGATTTCAGTTATGCCCATGAAACTGGTTGCCTTTTTCTTCTTCCCAAATGCTAAATGAATGAAGGAAGGCCAGTTTTGTTCTTGTGTGTGCTTGGTAATTCCATGTAAGACACCTTGGGTTCAAAACTTTAAGAAATATAAATAAATGAATAAACATCCATGTTGTTTCTTACCATTTCTACTGTAGCCCCTGCATTCTTGGCTTTCCAAACGGGTGTTTTCTGCACAGAACTGAATTTTTCATTCCATGTGTTAGATAAACTTCCCTCTATTAGAAATAAGTTATGAATATTTATCTTGCATGTTTGTAAATCATCACAGAAAGGTATACTCTTTAAAAACCCTTTGTAAGTAAATAGTTTCTAAAATTAAAATTATGTCTTTTTTATAGTCCACGTACTACTACACATAAGGGTAAAATATATCCAAATGCTAGGATTTGTTTTCTGCAGACAAGTAATTTCAAGTTGTCTTGCTTTCCAAAATAGGCTTTTACCTCTCAATAAGGCCATTTTTGCCTGAGCAATTGGCTAAACCCTGGGGGCAGTAACAGAAAGGTAACAGAATACTTCAAAAATAATAGTTAGCATTTGAGGACTCTTCAGGTTTAATATACTGTATTTTTATAAAAAGTATCTGAGCTTCCCTCCTTCTTCATACCAATTATTTTTACTATTGTGCAAGGAAGAAAGGGAAAACATTGCTTTCCCTTTCCCCCCTTTCTTCCTTGTACAATAGTAAAAATAATTGGTATGAAGTAGGAGGGAAGCTCAGGTACTTTTTATAAAAATATAAAAGGCACACATTTTACATCAATATAAAAAGGCACACATAAAAATATAAAAATGTAAAATGTGTGCCTTTTATAAAAATATAAAACACACACATTTTACATCAATATCCACTATAAACCTTTTCTCAAGTTCCAGTAAAATTTCAGGGAAACAAATATATTTTCTTTGCTAATGTTCCAAATGAAAGTATCAAAAACTCATAGAGAACAGGCTGAGAACAGAGGCAAGCCGGGTGATGGAGGAGGAAGTGGGTGACAGAGGTGATGTGATCCTGCCTCCCCTGCCACCTTCATCACCTGCTTTTTGGTTGCCTTCAAGCGGCTCCTCCTCCTCCTCCTCCTCTCCCCTGGGTAAGGTGTGGCAATTCTCAACCCTTGGAGAAGCATGAAGCCGGCAGTCCCGATCAGGCAAGGGTTGAGAATCGCCATGCTTTAGCCAGGAGAGAGGAGGCAGCCACACCGTCTGAAGGCACCCCAAAAGTGGGTGATGAAGGTGGCAGGGGAAGCAGGATCACAGTGACTCCAACATCAGCCCACCAAGCAGCCAGGAGAGCGGGTGGGGTTTGGAGTAAAGAGAAGTGCCCAGGCAGGCTTGGTGGGCTGTTGTCCTTTTCAGGAAAGAGGGGGAAGGGGTGTGAAGCAGCCTTGGGTAGAAGGGAGCTGAAACATGGCTTACCCACCACCAGCACCACCCTTCCTCCCTCCCTCCTCCATTTGCACACACAAGGGGAGAGGGCTGCCCCCTGGGGGTTCCATCGCCCAGGAGCCCCACAGTTTCCTTCTGGCTGTGTTTTTCAATCTGCTTTTAAAAGATCCCCATGCACAATGCAAAGAGCAGGCTGTGCTTTTTCCTTCAGCGTGCCTTCGATCCCATCCTGCTTTTTGGCTTGCCCTTAAGGAAAAAGCACTATGTTTGCCGATCTGTCAAAATCACCTGGCTGCTGGCCGGCCGACAGACAGCTGATGTTGACAGATCTATCCAGCTCTTCCATTGCTGTGCTGGGTTTGGACAGACTTCCCCTACGAATGCTACAAATAACTATTAATTACAATTATCATAGTTCAACCCCCCCCACCTTTTTCATAATTGGAAATTTGCCTATACTTTCAGATTTCTTTTCGTAATTCAAAAAGAAAGTTTTTTGTTGTTCAAGGGATTTGTAATTCAAGGCATTACTATACATTATAGAGATGGGCACAAAATGCTAAAATGGCGTTTTGTTTCGTTTTTCACTTTCTTTGTCCTCGTTTCATTGGAATTTTTTAAAAAAATCGTATTTTTTTCGTTCGTTTCATTCTTTTTTGGTTTTATGTGTTTTATGTGTTATGTCATGTTTTATGTAACTGTGTGTTTTATGGTTTTTATGATTTTAACTGTGTGTTTCAGGGTGTGGGGAAGCGCAGGCCTTTAAATGTTTTTTTAGCCCCCAAAGCAAGCAGCAGTGGCAGCCACTACCACTTGCTTTGGTGGCTAAAAAAAAACTTTTAAAGGCCCGCACTCCCCCCCCCCAATCAGACACGTTGGGTGGGAAAGTGGGGGCATTTAAACTTTTTTTAGCACCCAAAGGAAGTGGCAGTGGCGACCATCACAGCTTGCTTTGGTGGCTAAAATAGTTTTAAAAGCCCACACAATCATGGGTGTTGGGGGTGGGGAAGTGCTGGCTTTATAACTTTTTTTTTTGCCCCTGAAGCAAGCAAATTTTTTAACACCCCCCCCCCCGTGCTTTCCTCCCCAATCAGGCGCGTTGGGGGGGGAACCATGGGCTTTTAAAACTTTTTTTAACCACCCAAGCAAGTGGTTATGGCTGCTGCCACCTGCTTTGGGGGCTAAAATAAGTTTTAAAAGCTGGTACTCCCCCCCCCCACACCCAATTGGGGGAAAAACAAAAAATGAAAAGGAACAAAAGGAAATATTTCATTTCATTTCATTTCATTTCATTTTTTAAAAGACCGCTCATTTCTCATCTTGTAAGGAAAATGAAATGAAAAAAATGTTTTGTGCCTATCTCTACTGTACATATGTATAAACAGATGTGGGCCTCTATCACAGAACTGTATTGAATAGGATTTGGCTTATGAGATTTTCACACAAAACAGAATTTTGTTTCCCAATTTCTTTCCATTTTATTTTTCATGCTGACTTCATGTTGTTTTACTGATCTTCACATTTATAATTCCATATAGGAAAAAATACATGTGCCATCATAAAGTATAAGAAAAAATTTTTCACTTCCTGCCTTCCAGCATTGTTAAATCATTCTGGAATGCTTTGTAGATTAAATTTGTGTGTTTTTGTTGGGTTTTTGTTTTGTTTATTCCTTTTATTGTTTGACTGGTTTTTTCATATTTTTATCCTTGTTAATCAGTTTCAGCACTCTGTGTTTTAACATAAACCATGATATTAATGCTTTTAAAATTTAAAAATACAGTGGACCCTTGTATAACAAACAGCTTGTATAACATAAAATTTGTACAACATAAAAATTCTGGAGATAGGGGAAATTTGCTTAACATAATTGCCTATGGGGAAAATCCGTACAACATAAAATGGGATTACTCTGCTTTCAATGCATTCCTATGGGAATTTGTATAAAGGAAAATTTATTTATTTATTTATTTATTTATTTATTTATTTATTTATTTTTACAACCTATATGCCGCCCACTACCCAAAGGTCTCTGGGTGGCTTACAATAAGGAATTAAAACAGTTAAAACATCAAATATCAATAAATAATTAAAACAGCAACAAAACCCTACACTAAAATCATCACACCAAAATTTGCTTAACATAATTTCATTTGGAACGAATTAATTCCTTTATACAAGGTACCACTGTATAGAATACATTCATTCTACATTTACAACAGAATCAACCCAATGGATTAGTACACATATTATGATGTACTGTACATATCTAAATTTTGTACACTATCTTTCATTCATTAGTCTTTCCAAATTCTGCTAAGAAAGAAATACTATGTCCTACCTTTCAAACTAACCAGGGCTTTTGCTGATGAGCCTGAAATAAATAAAAGGAATAAGAGGAGATTATTTCTCAGAGTAGATTTACAATTACTGTTGCATTTACATTTCAGGTATCTGCGAATACAGTCCTAACCCCATATATCGATATATTGACATATGGATGTAAGGAACCATTTTGGGTTCACAGGAGGTATTTGATGCCCCTATGGTGGATTCAAGTGCTCTGCTACAAAAAAATTAGCTCCAAACTAGATATTCTTTGAGTGGAAAGGGGCCAGCTTTGAATCCACTAGAATTAGTGCGGGTTATCCCCCTGCACAGGTTCAATCAAAGACAGTGGCTGGAAAAATGGCGAAGCTATTTGCCTATACATTCTGTCTTGATCAGTATGAGACAGGGTTGGGGAAGAAACAGTAAATCCACTAATCTCCTCTGCTGTGCTTCATTCTTCTTCTTAAATTATTGTTTTATTTTTGTATCAAGTTTTTCACAGTAGAGGAGAGAATGCAACAGGGCCAAGCTTTTCACTTCTCCTCTACCCACCAGTATAAGTGCTTATACTTATATTTTCATCAGCCACCAGGTTCCCTCTGATATTAACTGAAATACAATATTCAGCAGTATCAGTGTGATAAGAACAACAATTCACATTGTATAGTTGAATAAACTGTGTAAAAACTGGTAGAGATAAGACCTTTAGCTCCTCTAATTATTACAACTAATGCGGGATAGTGGCCAAATGAGAGACAGTAAGGCTAGACTATCTGCATTCTGTCCTCTATTCTTTATCATTTACGGTCCTAAACTACAGCAGATAACCAAATTTTCAAAAAGCAGATGCTTTAAAAACTTGATAACACCCCAGTTGTATCTTCACAAATGTATTTGTAAATATCTCTGAATGGCCTGCTTAGACATCAGCTAGAAGACTTCAGGAATGATGATAGGTGTAATCTAAAATAAGGCAAAACACTATGGAAAGCAATGCCTATTAGCATAGGCAAAATGGGAGATAAAAATCAATGATTTTAAAAATAAAATTGATTTAAATCATGATTATTATTTATTTATTTATTTATTATATTTATTTATTTATAAGCTTGTATCCCGCCCATCTTCCTAACGGGAACTCTGGGTGGCTAACAGCAGTAAAAACAGGTAAAACAACAATTAAGCTCCGAGCAATAAGACAGCGGGGGACAAGGTGGCGGCGACAAGCACAAAGGGGGGGGGAACTAATTCACAAGGTTGCCGAAGGCCTCTCTAAAAAGGAGGGTCTTCAAGGCCTTCTTGAAGGCGGGCAGGGACGGAAGCAGGCGCAACTCACTGGGGAGGTGGTTCCAGAGTGAAGGCCCCACCACAGAGAAGGCGCGGTCTCGCGTACGCGATTTCCGCGCCTCTCTGGGTGTGGCCACCTGCAGTGAGTGCACCTGAGACGATCTCGTGGGTCTGGATCCGGATGCTCTCTGGGAGATGCGCCCTGCCAGGTACTCTGGTCCCAAGCCGTGGAGGGCTTTGAAAATCAAAACCAGGACCTTGAACCTGATCCGGAGGACAACGGGGAGCCAATGCAGGCGGGCCAGGACTGGGGTGATGTGCTCGTATCTACGGGCACCCACCACCAGCCTAGCTGCCACATTTTGCACCTGCTGTAACCTCCGGATCAGGGTCAAGGGCAACTCCACGTAGAGGGCATTGCAGTAGTAAAAAAATCAATGTTTTAAAAAAATCAATGTTTAAATTTAAATGGTCAAAAATTGGAGAAAAAAAACAATTCCACCATTTAAAAAATTCAATTCAAAATCAGTTTGACTTAAAATCAAATACGCCTTGAAATAAATCACTAAATTTCTTAAACAACTTAGCAGGTGAGACCTATGCCCATTTAATCAGACATCCCATTGACTTCAGTGGGGTTGACATTTTATTCCAGGAGAGTCTGATAGGCGAGTGTGCTGGCAACTGGATTTTTTTTTGAAAAGCCAATGTATCTCTGAGATATATCTTGAGTTTTCCTGCTCACTTAAGAACATATTGATTGATGCTTCTCGTAACTTAGCTATTTTATTTGTTTAAATTTATACCCCGTCCATTTAATTGGCAAGCCACTACTCTAGGATACAGAGGAAATTAATTTTCTAGACTAGGACAGGCAACAAGCTATAATTGCTCTTCTCAGTAAAGTTTCCCTTTAATTAATTAATTAATTAATTTTAGAGTACTGTATTTTACCCCACTTTTCTCCTTGGAAAAGGGCCCAAGGCAGCTTACAGTAATGAGGGATAATATACAGTCCAGTACAATTAAGACATGTTCAAGTATTGAGAACAGGGAATTGAGGAACATCTCACAGCATTAAAAGACAACATTAAATTAAAGCTACAAGAGAACGTGAGCAGTTAAAGGAGAGTAAAATTCCATGTAAAGTTATGAGTGATGGAAACTAACATTGAAAACATGGTGTCAATGTAATCACACAAGATTATAAGTGGTTATAAACAGGGTGGATAAAATATATGATTTTTTTAAAAAAGCAAAAAAATCAGATTTTTTATTTGAATCGGATTGTTTTGATTTAAATCGATTGTTTTGATTTAAATCAGAGTTTTTAAAAATTTAAATGCTTTTTGAGGAAAAATCTCTCCAAAGATTGTGTTCTAGTTAAGATACATTATAGTCCAAAAGTTATTCATCATGAATTTTTTAAAAAATTATGTTGCATAAGGCTGTATTAATTCATTCACAATATCATCTTCTCCCAGAGGTTTCTGATTATTTGGGGCAATTTTTCTAGCTAGATGATATTATCTACAATGCTTGGTTTTGCCTCCTTCATAAAAAAAAATAAACATCAGAATTAAGAAAAAGGCCTTAATCCCATTGTTCCTCTGAAAAACTGTGTACACAGGAACAACCCTCTTACCTCTTAAGTGCTACGTTTCAAGACTTTCAATGAATAGAAGGTTGTTAGACAAGGTCTACACAAGGAGCAAAGTTTGAGGAGGGAGAGGCAAACAGCAAAATGAAAGTGAAAGCTTTTGAGCACAGTACTGCACATCTTGAGATCTTTATGGGTACAGTATAGCGGTCTGAGGGTTATTATTCTCACTCTCTCCCTTGGGGAGAAAAACCTGTAATGTTATTGTTTTGGTTAAATAAAGCTATTTAAATCATTATTATTAAGGTAATGATTATTTTTCTCCTTCCAATAAAATACAACAGAACAGTTGTCCAAATACTGTATGAATTAAACTGGAGATAGTTCACCATGCAATAATTTCATAATTACCATACCTATCTATGTATATCCAATGATATATAAACACCAAATCAATAATTTTCTGATATAACTGTAAAACTAATCTGAAAACTTATTATTTTAAAAATGAAACAACCTGGTTGTAAATATTAAGATTAAAACAACCCCAGCAAAAATGAATCTTTATGTAGAAAATCATGATTTAAATCGAGCCTTACTAACTAGTGATTTAAATCAAATCCACCCTGGTTATAAACACAAAGTCTGTGATCCTATAGATTCATATGAAAGACACATAATAGGCAGTCCATCATTCAGGGAAAGCTTGACTGAAGAGAAAGGCAAACTGACAGCTCTAAAGCATTTTAAAGTCTTATTTTACAATTTTCTGACTGAGTTCCTCTCCTTGTTTACTTATCTGTCCTTAATGAACTATGATTTTTAAAATACATTTATAGTTTACCTAGTAAATCTTCTCTTAAAATGTGAACATATATTTTAAGAGCACACAGCATTGCACCTGTACTATTTATATAGTTTTATTTTATTACCAAGTTTTGTATATCTCCTTGGCCATCACCTCAAAAACATCCCTATAAGTATATATGCAGCAGTACTTATTTATGTTTATAGCAATCTTCATATCTATGCGCTACGTAGTGCATGCATATGTGCTTCACAACATTGCATTGCTCAGTGTAACACCTATGAATATTTTTACTTAAACATTATGTAAATTTTAAACGGGATCAGCCATGTGTACTTCCACAGTGGTTCTAAATCCTCTGAGAAATACAGACAATTGGGATAAAAGTGGTTAAAGTCCAGCAAAAAGTCAGAACTAGAGGAGGCTCTCTGAGTCAGTGGGAATTTGGTGAATGAATATCTACATAAATTCCACAGACTGAATAGGCCTACTTGTGATTTACAACTGGATTTCAGTTTTATTGTGACATCTATATGATGTTCATGCAATGCACTTGGAAAAGGAAACATCTGGCCTTCCAGGGAAAATATACCCCCAATGAAAACAAATCCTTGTTTTTGCTTCCCAAGAGAGTGTCTCTATAACCCAAGCAAATCATACATGGGACCACAGAAGGCACAAATGACAATCATATAGTACTGTACTGTAGTGCCAGCCAACTCCTTAGAACAGTGATGGCGAACCTTTTAGAGACCAAGTGCCCAAACTGCGATTCAAAACCCACTATTTTTTCGCAAAGTGCCAATACGGCAATTTAACCTGAATACAAGTGGCTGTGAAGGGGTGATGTTGGGTGCCCACAGAAAGGGCTCCGAGTGCCACCTTTGGCCCCTGTGTCATAGATTCATCAACACTGCCTTAGAAGCACATTGATCACCACAGAGTGAACATCCCCTAAAGCACTGCACCACCACCTTTGGCTCTGCAATCATAAATACTATCCTCTGTTCAGTTATTCCTTGGTGTGTAGAAAAGACAGAAATAAATAGCCTGCTCTTTGTCACCCTCACATTGGTATGGGCAAAAAAGCGAGAAAGGAAGATTTATTTATCCAGCCCAGTAACTGCTTTCCTATGAAGCTGGACACTTAGTGGAAAGGACAAGCGCCATTTACACTTGGTGTGTAACAGGACAAGTGGCACATTAAACCCCTGGAAGAGGATGTCAGGTCCGGGGCACCCACCCACCCACCCCAATTTGATCTCCGCTGTGGTGCTGTATTCCAGGTTTCATTCCCCATCGGAAAGAGGTGCCATGTCAGCGCAGGGCCACCCAGCAGGGACCCCGGCAGACAACAACGCTTCTATACTCGGCTTAAGAAGGCATGCCTGACTCCGTGCCCGCCATGGGCACTGCCCCAGGTCTTGGGGGGTGCAAGGCGCAGCTCAAACCTCCCACCGGGAGAAATAGGGGAGGTTATATAACAGAGGCTTCCGGCCCTGCTCTGTTGGGCGCTCTCGCTCTCTCCTCCCAGCCCGGAGTCGCTTCCGAAAAGAGAGAGTTCGGGGGGGGTGCGAGGCGGGGGAGCTCAGCTAGGCCGGGTCCAGGCACTCCTGAGGGGAGGAGACGGTGGCTCCGACCCCGCACGGCTCTCACTCCCGTCCGCCCCGCCGCCGCCGCCACGGCAGGAGCAGCAGCACCACCACCACCAAGAACAGCAGTAAGCAGGCGCCGGCGGCGGCGGCAGCAGCAACAACAACAAGAGCGGAGCGGAGCCCGTGGCTCAGGGGGGAAAAATGGGGAGGGGGCGCCCGAGGAGGTTCCCGTGCCCGGAACCGCGACTTGAGGAGCGTCGGCGGTCGGAAAGGCCGGCCGCGGGGCCAGAGCGCGGGGCGCAGGTCGCCAGTACTACTCACTCTCGTCAGGCAGCTGATCCAACTCCGCCATCTTGAAGGAGCCGCGCCGCTTTTTCAAAGGCTGCTTGCCGCGGTGCATTGTGGGGGGGAGGAGGCTCCGCTCCTCCAGCCGGCGTGACTGGAGAGAGACGGGGGAGGGGGGAGGGAGGCGCGCGCGTGTGTTCCAGGGCTCCCCGGGTGTCGGCCAGCCCGAGGCGAGGAGCAGGTGTTGAGGAGGAGGTTCGCGCGCGCCGTGCCTCCGCCGGTTCTTCGGACTGCCACGAGACTCCCTCCTTCCACAAGGGCAAGGCGGACTTGGTTGGCCAAATCGGGGCGAGGCGTCGGCTGGGTTCTTCGGGCACGGTTCCTTCAAACCGCGGGATTCGTCATTTTTGGGACCGACTTATTGAACTGTCGGGTCATGTGCGCTGGGAATAGGGCGTTCGTGAACTCTTACTGCGTAAAGCTACTTTTGTAGCTTTGTGTAGGAGTTCTTTCCTACAGTGTCTGAAATCTCCCCTTTCCGCCTTTTGTATGGTTTTTAATCTGTATGGTATATACAGGGCGCCACCGGTGTCTGTGCTGCATTTGGAAAAATTAACATCCCATTGAGGGGCTTACTCCTTTATACAGGAGCATACCCCATGGCATACAATGTAATGTGCTATAAATACCAGGCCCGCTTTGACAATCTTATTAGAACACGGATTAGAAATCGCAGCCTCCATATAGCATGCTTGGTAAAAATGGGAACGATTATCTTTTTTTTTTCGTGGTCCAAGTTACGATCGATGTAAAAATACGTTACTATAGTCCTTCGCCTGATTCATTGTTTTCCTGATGAATGTTTTAACTTTGCACCTTTCAAGTGTCCTTGTGCTTTCTGGTTGAAGTGGTAGATGTTGCACGCCCACTCCTATCTTGCTCAACTCTTCCCAACACACATCTAAAAGTCTCCTGGATGAGCCCAAAGGGCAGTAAGCCCAGTATTGCGTGTGGGAAGCACGAACGCAGAGTATGTGTATGTGTATCCCATTATGCCCCCATTTCCATCCATTGGTATTCAAAAAGCAGGTTGCCCCTATCATGAACGATAGTATCCAGTCATGTTGCTAACTGGATTTATTACAGCTTGAGCCTTTGGGTACACACTGCCTACCTCTTTGGAAGTGGGTAGGATATATACATTTTGTTATCTCTGTGAAGATGCTCCCTCCAGGTGAGGTTATCCAGAAGTTGAGTCATAGCAACTAACTTTTCTTGCGAGATTTGAGACATTTCACTACAGTACTGGGCGGCATATCACAGCAACAGATAGATAGCTGAGCTCTTAAACCTTGGTTTTATATTGATATATTTGTTGTCTTAAAGGCCTTTAAAAAAAAATAATAGCTCCACCTGAGGTATTTAGAGTCAGACAGGGCTGAGATAGGGCTAAGATAGGGAAACTGACAGACACTGAAGAAAAGACAGGGCAGTTAGGAAACTGCCAAGTTTGAGTGTGGTACAGTGGTACCTCGATTTATGAGTAGCCCAACATACGAGTGCTATTCAGTGCTCCCCCCCCCCGCTGCTTACGAGCAAGATCGGGATTCCCCATCTTGTGAGCAGCAGGTGGGGTGGGGTGTTGGGATTTGAATTACCTTCCATATATATGTGTGTGTGTGTGTGTATACACACACACACACACACACACACACACACACACAAGTGGATCCTTGTATAACAAATGGTTTGTATAACATAAAATCTGTACAACATAAAAAATTCCAGAGATAGAGGAAATTTGCTTAACAGAATCGTTTATGGGTTGAATCTGTACAACATAAAAATGGTCACAATTAGGGATTACTCTGTTTTCAATGCATTCCTATGGGAAATTTGTATAAAGGAAAATTTGCTTAACATAATTTCATTTGGAACGAATGCCTTTATACAAGGTACCACTGTATGTGTATATGTGTGTGTGTGATTATTGTATTTTTATTGGCAGCAATGGGGAGAAGTACTTGTATGATTTCTGTCCAAGTAACCTACTGAATTCAGGTCATATGTGTTTCCTTTCAGTTATGGAAGGCACCATATAATGTTCTTCCTCAAGACAGCAGAATGTCCTGGGCTGTCCCTGTTTTTTTAATACTACATACTGTATCTGAATCCTTGAAAAAGGTTGAAAACAGCTACCCTCACTATTGTTCGTGATCTTCAACACTCTTGATCAACCCTTCTAGGGATGTGGGATCCATGTCCCCTCAACCTTATAGAAATGGGGAAAATATGTCCCTTGTGGAACCTATGGCAGCACTAAAGCTTATTCTAAGAGTAAATTTCAGTGAAACACTCACATACATATGCAGTATAGAGAAAATTCTGAACTAGCTGCTTGGAAAAGTAGAACATGAAGGCTCAATTTAAAGCCAAGATGGGCAACCTGAGGTCCTTTTAATATTGTTGGACAGCAACTCACATCTGTAGTTGGCATGTATGCTAGCTAAGGTTAGGAACATGACAGTCTAATAGCCTGTGAAGAACAAGTTGCACACTGTTCATTTACAATCAGGGGGGCATTTCCTAAACTGCTGGTACAGTATTTGTAACATAAATAGCTATCAATCAGTTGTGAGTCAAAAGCTCTGTTGCGTGACCATTAGTGCTAACCATCTCAGACTTAAGTTATTTCTTTGGCTTGGTTTTTGCCTCTATCATCCATAGGTTTGAAAACCCAGGAGTAGTATGTCATATAACTTAATTTTTAAATATCTCATCCAGGAAATTTTTCAGAGGCTAGGCCTTCTGTACCTGCTATTAGTTCCTATCCTCGTTTTCTTACTCCTAAGTCTGTCAAGAAGCAGCATTATTTTTTTAAAAAAAACCCTAAAGATTCTTCTTCTTCTTAGCATTAGTCCTACTTGGTGATGGGATCCGCTATTCTTATTTTGGTCCTCCATGGGCTAGGTTCAGGTGAATCGGGACAACTTCGTGTCATTCTCAAGGGTGTTTGTCCAGTGCTGTTCTGGATGACCCTTGATCAGGACCTGATGATATGTAAGGTAAGACCCTTTTTGGCCAGTTTCCTCATTGGCAGGCAGGACATGTCCAAGCCAGTGCAGTCGGGCTGAACACATCTTGTTGGCAATAGGTGCAATGCTGTAGTTTGCTCTGAGACCAGAGGTCCATTGCAGCTTCTTGGTCTCCATGACACCAAGGCAATGTTCAGCTTCTTTACTTGCTGGTCAGCACTATACCCCCAAAGATTGCATCATGCAAAAATAATTATTCATGTAGTTTACATAGGTCACAGAATGTCAGGTTTTATTTTTTATTTTTGAAGCAGAATATCATTTTTTTGGGGGGGGGGATACAGTCTTAGCCTGTAGAAAATTAGTTTAAAATATAAGAGGCCTGGCACCTTAAGGCTCAAGTGTGTTCTTTGACATAGGTTTTTGTAAAAATGTCTATAGTTGACTTGTTTTTTATACTACATCAGTTGTGTCACACACATTTCCATCCCTTTTCTAAGATGGGCTGAGGACAGAAATCAATCTGATGTGATGCCAAGGTGGTACTTTTCATATATGATGGTGTCCTTTTAATCAAGGCAGTGTGCTTTCCCATCTGGTATGGGGGCATGAAATGGCACTGCCCATCCTTACAAGATTAGAAACCGCCCAGAGTGGTCTTAGCAGCCAGGAGGACAGTATATAAATTGAATAAATAAATAAATAGAAATAAAAAGAAAGGCTGTGTAACATCAGCTACTTTGGTGAATAGGGTAGATGGTTGTTCTGCAAAAATTGCTTCATGATGGCTAATGCATGACAGATGTGATGCTGGTATATAGGAGGGTGATGGAAGAAAGCGGCAAGGTTACTGGGTTGTATTATAGGAAATCACTTGACTGTTGCTGTTAATTATTTCTCAAATTGTATTTACAGTATGGGGATATGGAGTTGTATGGACAGCCTTCAGTGACTTTTTGGTTTACCCCATAAATGCAATATCACAGTAGTATGAATTTTGAAATTTGGTTTATAAATTTGCCAATCAGGACATATAAATGTTGTGACCAACGTTCTCTCTAAGGCATGGCTGCGGGTGCCTCTGGCGCCCTCCGTGCATGGCTTTACCACCTCTGTACATCTGAATTGCCTATTTTAGTTGCAATGGAAATCGGGGGGGGGGGGAGCTGGGGTGAGTCACACATGCACACATCTGGAGACAGCCCCATGCAGCAGGGGCAAAAATTAGAGGGCATATGGGTCATGACTGACATCCACTGCAGTTGCAAGGGAGCTAAGAAATGTGTCAGGATTGCCAAATTAGCTGTAGCTGCTGTCATGCCACTGAGTTTGCTAAACAGACATTAATTCTAATGCATTACCTGACAGAGTATGACCACAAGACTGAACTGAAAGCAAGCATAAGCATAAACACTATGTAAGAAATTAGCTTTTATTTTTACTTCAAAATAAACACGTTTAACATTTATTCATAATAGAAGCTAAAGAAATCTTTTTTTTAGAAAACCCAAAATGTTTGTAAACTGTTCTAACTCTCTCCTCCCTGTCTTTCTTACAAAAAGGCTAAAATCAAGAGTATTCAGATTACTTTTTTTGTATCTCAGTTAAAAGACACTTAATATCGCCCAGCCTAGGGAAAAAAAAACCAAGGGAAGGAGAGGACAGAAAAAAATCAAACACAAAATTCTCATAATAATGTTGCTGCATGTGTATAAAATTCTTGCTAAAATGGTGGACTAAAGTTAGATTCAGCCTTTAACTGCAACATTTTTCTTGCATCTTAGTAGCAGGACTCAATAGGTATTTTAAAAGGGTTTACAGTATTAATGCTAAAGTCCAATTCTTGTTCACCAGAGGGATGTCTTATAGTTGAAATCCAATTTTATCAAGTACTTCAGATTTACCTGAGCAACGTCATAGACAATATATCTAAAATAATGTGTTAAGAAAAAAACCTGATGAAAAAGAGTTTGTGAAGAGCATTATTGTGTGACACTCAAGTTTTTGTATAACCAACAGGAAAAATGGAATTGCTTATGTATGGAGGGCAGAATTTAGGCCACTGTAGAATTTCTAAAAAGAATTGCCTCCTTCCTTGGTCACCAAGTCCTCTGGCCCAATTTCACCATTTTAATGGAATCTTTTTTCCTTCCATGTGTCAACTCTCAGAAAAAAAGTTTCATAGGATCTCCCAGCCCTTTCAAACAGATTTTTGGGGTTATCAAGAAGACTATAGCAGGAAGGAGAGCTCACCCCATTCCACTGTTCAACTCATGGAAGCCCAGTGCTATACAACATTATGAATTTTAAGTGGGGCAAAATCAAATACAGTATTTATTACCTTTAAGACAAATGACTCACAGATGAAAAACTTGTGAGACGAATGCTGCTCCCAGCAGCCTGACACCCAGCTGGTTTTGACAGCTCAGGCTGCTAAGAGCAGCATTCGGCTTTGATCCTGGCTTTCCCCATGGTATAGCATCCACAGATCAGGTGCTACACGGTTGGGAAAGCTGGGCAGGCTTTTGAATTTCACGTGTCTAGGTGTGTGAAATTCAAAAGCCTGCCTGGCTTTCCCAACAGTGTAGTACCCGATTTGCTCTGTGCAGAGAACCAAGCAAAGGGGTGTGTGATGGCGGCTTCAATCCTGGGTTTCCCAACGGTGTAGCTGGGTGCTACATGGTTGGGAAACCCAGGATGGAAGACCATACTTGTGAATTTCAAGCGCCCATAACCCCCTCAGGAATCAAGGTGGCAGCTATCATCGCTGCAGGAAACCTGATGTGTTCACTATAGCCTTCAGAACCACTGTTCATCAATGTAGGTAAGGTACTGAGGTAGATGGACCAATTATCTGACAGTACCTTGTGTCTATTGCATTCAGGACACGGTGTAACTTCTGAACTGCCATGTAGGGAAGCCCAAGGAAGGGTGTGTTACAGAAGGACTAAGTCAGTGGTGGCGAACCTTTGGCACTCCAGATGTTTTGAACCACAACTCCCAGAATTCCAAGCCTGTATTGCCAATGACAAAGGACTGTGAGAGTTGTGGTCCAAAACATCTGGACTGCTGAAGGTTTGCCAGCACTGGACTAAGTAACAGATCTCAGAATTACCCTTATCTCCTGCAGGCAGGAACAGTGTCAGTATATTTTACCACCCTCCACAGCAGCTGTTGGCTGGTAAGCTAGGAGCACCGTTCTGTCAGCAGCATAAAACTGCTTAGAATACAGTTTCATTTCATACTGGGCAGTGGTGTGGGGAGAGCATGCTTGCCCCTCCTTATATTACTTCCTGACTGCTGTGAAAGCCAAGGTCATCATGTAGGTTGTTTTCTAAACTGCAGAATACACCAGCTGCTCTAAATCTCACAAGCTGATGTTAAAGGTCAGCATTCCTGGTGGATGGCAGTGTTCAGCAGATGACAGTCAGCCACCTTCTGGCAAGCACAGAAGAAGGCTCTGCTCTCTAGTATTTTTAGAAAAAATGCTTTTCAAAGGATACTCATTATACAAAAGACAGGTGTTGCTAACTCCAGAGGGAATTCCAGGGCCTAAAGGAACATCCACACCATCGAGAGTTATAGTGGCTGAAGGATCTGGTGCTGTTTTGCCCAAGCCTGTATTTGAGGAAAACAAACAAGTGAAGTTAACAAATACGCGTATGCATTAAAATCATTCAGAACTGATCTGATCTGAACTGTAGTATTTTTGATTCGAGTAAAAAGGAAAGGTGCCCAAAGAAGTACTATATTCTTGTTTGCAACATTCTATCCAATCAACCAGTCTCATTAAATCTCTGCTAGAACCTTCTGTCACACAACGTATACAGTATGTAAGATAAATATCTCCTTCACTTCTACCTCAAAAACATAATGTTGGAAAGGAACCTTTCAGGGACCAGAGAAGTTGCTGGGTTATCATCAGTAGGACAGGCATGAAGAATTTAAGCTGTTTCAGCATGGTTTCCCACAACAGCTTATGGGGAATAATATATCTAGAAGATTGTTACAGTGCTGTCCTATGCAGGTTTACTAAGAAGTATTGATTGCAGCATTCAATGAGACCTAGTCTCAATAAAGGTTTTTAGGAATTTAATACTGAGGATAGAGTTGTTGTTTTTTAATTGTGTGTGTGATGATCAAATACGCAGATGGCTCTTCATTCTCCACATTTGTTAAAAAAGATACTCACTAGTCCCTTATCTGCACAGAAGCCATACTGCTATCAATGGAGCATTTTCTGGTTTGCACTAATTGCAAGCTGGAGATTGCACATAATTCTATTTCTCTCTGTTTCTTTAACAGAATTCTGCCCTGGATTTCTAAAATTATTCTACAAACTTTGTCCAGTATTTCTTTAGCTTGCCGCCTAATACTCATTTATACTGAGGTTTCAAAGGTGGCTGGATCTAGGTAAAGCTGCAATATTTCCTGTTTAACAGGCAAATCAGACTTACATCCCATATCCAGACTCTATGTAACACAGCGTATTAATGTCAATGTATGAAGCAAATGATTTTTCCATTTCTGCTAGATCTTACAATTGCACTAAGCTGAAGTGGACTACTAAATTTATGTTTTCCTTTTTTAACATAAGATCATATCAATCCAACATAATTAAAGACATAATTAACCTGTATTCAGTAAGGCCTATCTCCGTGTTGGCGAACCTATGGCATGGGTGTCAAAGGTGGCACTCAGAGCCCTTTCTGTGGGCACCCGACATCACCGCTTCACAGACACCTGTGTTCAGGTTAAATTGGCACTTTGTGAAAAAAAAATAGTGGGTTTTGAATAGCAGTTTGTGCACTCAGTCACCAAAAGGTTTGCCATCACTGGCCTATCTTATTGCACAGTGTTTAAATATATTTAGTGAAAAGTCCAGAACAATTATAAATACCACATAAATTCAAGACGAAATTTCCCATAACAGTATTTCCAGTGAGATTTTACCTTTGACGCTGTGCTTTCCTTTCGGGAGCTTGGTTATGTGGGAAGCATTTTTCAGTTCACACCTAAGAAACAGAAGAATTCAGAGCAACACATTTACTTAGAGCTGACAAACAGGTTTAGGTAAATAAAGCCATTTCATCATTTTCACATGCAGCACTTCAGTATAAACCATCATACTTTATAGGCAAATTTTGAAGTGAGTACAAACACTTCTACTTTAAAAACATATTATTACTCACATATTTCCAAGGGCAACTTCACCCAGCAAGATTAAACCGACTGGATCCGTCTGAGAGGTATGACAGTAGTTGGCGCTTTTAGATACCATATCCGCAAAGTAGATACCCTTTCCAAACATGTAACCAGTCTGAAAGGAAAGCAGAAGTTGTACCTTAAGAGGAAGCTACACAATTTGCCAAAAATAACCTGAATAGAGAAATCTAGTAAGAAAATAAAGATGTTAAAGACAACCTGCAACTCCTTGTGCAGTGAAATAAAGCTACAATATATTTTCAGATAAAATAATATGCTCTATTTACATTTGATGTAAATCTCAACAGTGAATTGCCATAAGTTAATACAGTAATTCAGTCTAGGCTTTTGATGGTATATTCTTCCTATGCTGAATGTTTAATTTATAGCAATTTACTGCCAGGATATACACCACTAATATTGATGGATTATATTTAGATTTTGCCTTTCCACTAAAAGATGGCAGTCTAAAGTGGCTTACAAACTTTTAAACGAACAAAAACAGGCAAAATCACATTTAGATTAAAAATTATAAAATTATTTCAAGCAGGCCCAACACAATCAGTAAAATATATAGATTAGAAGCAAAACAGCAAGGCAGATTAGAAGTCATATGACAGTCTAAAAAGATGTATTTTTATCCCCTTCTTAAAATTAACAGACTGCAACTTGGAAGGAGGAGTGCAGGACAATCTGAAGCTCTCTCCTGCATGCTTTTTAGGCTGGCTTTGAAAACTGTATTTCAAGAGGGCCTCTTTTAATATGTAAAATGACAAAACTAGACAAGATTTGGAGCAGCAGTAAATTGTTCCGGGAACATTCCTACTTATGGATGTGCTTTTCCATACCCTGGGGATCTGACAAATTGCTACAATGGAAGTCAAGGAAGAATTACCCTCCATACTATTTTAAGCAGTGATTTAATTTTGTTTAGTTTTGCCTTTATTAAGTCAGCTCTCCTGAATCAGAGATTCGGAATTACAATGTTCTGGACTGCACAGAATGATCTGTCAGATTAGCGTACAGATGTTATGGCTTCCAAGACAGAAATAAATTTTATACTCAGTGATATGTTTATCTGTTGAGCTGTTTACTGTTTAGATTTTACCTGCTTAATTTTTTTAGGCTTCCTTCAACATCTGAAATACCCCCAAAACCCCTGCTGGGTCACTGTTAAGTCATAAGCAATGTGACAGCAGATAACAGAAACAACACAATATTGTAGCACCATCTTTAAAGATAGACCCTGACCTACTTTACTCTTGTGCCATCCTTATCTTGGTCTTAATTACAGTACCTCTTTTATAAAATCATTCTCCATCATATTTATTTTCTCCTTGTAATTACATTTGGATATATATGTCTATAAAGGCCACAGTAGAAGTGGGTGCCCTTTTCCTCAGCACTTTCTCTGCCAAATACTCAGTAGAGGAAATTTCTGAAAATTATATGAAAACACCTTCCAAAAATGATTATGTACAATTCTGGTCACCACATCTCAAAAAAGACATAGTGGAACTGGAAAAGATGCAAAAGAGAGTGACTAAAATGTTTACTGGGCTGGGGGACCTCCCTTATGAGGAAAGGCTAAAACATTTGGGGCTCTTTAGTCTGGAAAAAAGGTGCCTGGGGGGGATATGATAGAGATGTACAAAATAATGCAGGGCATTAGTAAGGTGGATAGAGGGACACTCTTCTCCCCCTCACAAAATACCAGAACTAGGGGGCATCCACTCAAATTGAGGGTTGGGAAAGTGAGAACAGACAAAATAAAATAATTTTTTACCCAGTGTGTTGTTAGTCTGTGGAACTCCCTGCCATAGGATGTGATGGCATCTGGCCTGGATGCCTTCAAAAGGGGATTGGACAGATTCCTGGAGGAAAAGTCCATCATAGGTTACAAACCATGATGGAGATGTGTAATCTCCAGGCTTAAAACCGGGGTACTTCAAGGGCCAGATGCAGGGGAGTGGTATCAGGAGACAGATACCTAGTCTTGTGTGCTCCCAAACGCATCTGGTGGGGCCACTGTGATATACAGGAAGTTGGACTAGATGGGCCTTTGGCCTGATCCAGCATGGCTCTTCTTAAGTTCTTATAGTTCTGCTCATAGAAGGTGCCTCCCATGAATTAGGTGGAACATTCTCTTCCTAGCTTTCTATGTCACAGCCAACTCCATTCCACAGGTCCTAAGCAAATTTTGTCCATCACCTAATTTTTCTTTTTAAAATAAATATTGACCAGAACAGTTTAAAAAATAAACAAACAAATCTTACCAAGGTTTCAAATAGAACACAGAGGAAAGACTTTAGAATATGTGAATTTTTCCCTAAACATTAATAGAACTCAGTACAAAATGGTTCCAGACATAATTAGAAGACAGACATCTAAAGTAAGGTATCTGTGGTCAGGCTGAACCACAGATGAATTGGTTTCAAAGGATAATATCCCAGTACTTGGCTTATTATACATTCTTAGTCTTTCTATTAATAATACTGCAGACTGAGGTTTGGGGGCACTGTGCGATTTAAAATTCACTATTTACATCTACAATCAATTAGCAAATTTGTATTTTACATACCACAGGAGCTTCAGGCGGAGCAATTCGGAGACCTTGTGACAGAATACCAGCAAAATTGGTAGTACGAGAACCATGCCAGAGCAACTGGCGATTGTGTAAGTCTCGGAATGGCTTGTAACGCTGGCTTTCTCCTTCACGCTGAATCTTAAAAATCTTTGCAATGTGAAGAAGAAAAGATTTCATGTGTAGCCGGGCAAAAATTATAGAAAAATAATTAGATCAATGAAAAAAAAATAAACAGGCTATTTACTCTCAAATATTAGAGAGAAAGAGCTGCCTAGATGCCCTAAGTACATCTGATCTCGTCTGATTTCAGAAGCTAAGCAGGGTCGGCCCTGGTTAGTACTTGGATGGGAGACCACCAAGGAATACCAGATGCTGTAGGAACCTGGAGTAGGAACTGGCAAACCACTCCAGTATTCCTGCCAAGAAAACTCCATGGGCATGGGGTCACAAAGAGTCGGTCACGACTGTAATGACACAACACACATTAGATAGAAATCAGTTCAGGCTACTGATCCCCAGTGTTTCACAAGGACATGGCACATAAAGAAATAGTAGTATTTAAATGCAGGAAATATACAAAAACATTTCAAAGCCTTTAGGTTGATGTAATGGAAAACTTCAGTCATAAAATGCATTAGAACAGGCATGTCCAAACTTCGGCCCTCCCGATATTTTGGACCACAACTCCCAGAATTCTAAGCTTAGATTGCCAATGGCCAAGGACTGTGGGAGTTGTGGTCCAAAACATCTGGAGGGCTGAAGCTTGGATATGCCTGCATTAGAATGTTGCTTGCGAGGACTCCTAACTCAGCACGCTAGTTAGGATATTAGTCAGTTTGAGGAACCAGAAAAACACAAACATATTCATATGACCCAATTTTGTCTGGTTTTGTATCATACACCTGAGTGCTCATATCTCCCTGAAGTGCACAGTAATGTTTAATTTTCCCTCTTAACAGTGAATGGGCACAATTGCACTTAATTCTGTTCCACATTTTTTTTGACAAATTTGATATAACTAGCTGAGTGGAAATACTTTGAGGAAGACTGCTAAGAAAACTAGTCTAATTTCTATTATTTTAAAAACTTCAGGCACTACACAGTGCCTCCCTTAGCCTTGAACAGTGCCAGTCAGGATGGAATCTGGACAGGATGAAATCTTTTAAAGAGCAAAAAATTTGCCTTACTCGTCCTAGTCATGGCGAATGCCAAGCAGCATCCCATTCTAACCAGCATCTGACATCAGCTTCAAAACCTGATTTTAGATCCTGCTTGAGATGAAACTCGGGCAAGCAGTCGCCAGGGTACCCCATAAGCTTTAATAAGACCTTGGGAAATGGCTACACCTGAGATTCCTTCAGTTAACATGGCCACTAGCTCTGCCAGCTGAAGGGGTTTGGGAATTTGGGAGTCCAAAAATGTAATTTTTCCAAGTTCTAATTTCAAGTCAATTAAGATGATTACAAAAGCCATTTGATCCACAGTGTTGACTATAAGGAGCAGTTTCAAGGATCAGCAGTTTAAATGCCAAGTCATTAAGCTAGTTAAGGACACCAGCCTCAGGAAGATGCCTAAAACTAAGTAAGAACTTCTATTCCTTTACTACAGGTTTGCATACAAGTAATGTGTTTAGTTAGATCCCTGGTAATATAAAATAGTGAACCAAAAAGTGTGTAAAATGAAAACCATTCTACATTCTTGGATCATAATAAAACATCTGTATCTTGAAGACTGCAGGATGTATTGTTGAAACCTTGATCTTTTATTGTTTTCTTCAAGTTTTTACGTGGAAACTAAACATATGATTTTTTGTGTTATTTCAACCTGTTTGACTAGAACTGGTTTACTCTTCTAAAAGTGTGTTAAACAATCAGTTCTGTGGTTCAAATATTTTCAGGTCCTACCTCTGCGACATTCAAATCATATGCGTTGTGGGTGCTTGCATGGGTATTCTTCACATACTGTTTTATGATCTTGGCTTCTTCTGAGTCTTTGTCTAATACCTATGAAGAAAGTGAACAAAAATTAACCATACATGGAAGCCTTGCTGGGCAGAAAAAAAAACAAACAATTGCTTTAAATAAATAAATAAATAAGCATGCCATAAACATATTTGGTCAGTACAATCATTTGTACATCAGGGATGATGGATGGTCAAGTTAAGTTATGGCTGTATGAAGCTTTGAATGCCATGTGACAGACTGAGTTTTTTAAAAATGCTGCAGCGCTAGAAGGCCAATTAAGGAGTAAGCATACAGAATAATATTTAACAAAGTTATTTAAACACTAATTCAGTGTGTTCAATAGAAACTACAGAGGTCTTGTGTAAAGATTAAACATTTTATATTTTATATGTGCTGTATTATTTGTTCACTACCTAGAGCTTTAAGTCTAGAATGTTCAAAAAGTTATTTAAATAAAAGCAAAGCATGTTGTTCATAGCATTTAAAGCACTCTGGCACTCAATTTAATTATGCAGGCTACACACTGTTCGTTCAGCAAGCCAGGTATTCAATTTACCAACCTCAGAGGGCTGGAAAGTATGTCAACTTCAAGTTGCCTAACTGGGATTGAACTTGGTTATGAACAGTTTTGGCTGCGGTATTGCAGTTTAACCACCATGCCACAAAGTATAGTCAATCCATCCTCCTATGAGTAATGAAGTGGGATAGACACAGGCTTTTACAGCCTAAGGCTGCTATTACAGTTGTCTAATATTTCTAAGCAGATATCTACACGTGCTGTTGAGAACAAACCGTCCAATCCGGCCTGGAAAAGTGGAAAGCAATGAGTGGTTATCTAATAACCCCCTTTCTTCCACCCTTTTTTTACCTTGATGTCTGTCTTAAGCTTTTCATAGTTCACATCTATTGGATCTTTATCCCCATCCTGACCACCACTTCTGAGCAGGCTGTAGGCAACTTCAATGTCGAGCAGATTGTCTAGCATCTCCACTTTGGACTAGAAAACAAAAATTATTCTTGGAGTTAACCTATTCCAGCAAAACATACCATTGCATTGTACTGCTTTTAAAAAAAGTCAAGACGGGTAAGTAGGTTCCTCTCTTCCACCCTCCTCCATACTCCTGGTCTGCCTTTATATGCTATGACGAGGATTAGGTAAGAAAACGTTGACTAGTCTCTTGTAATTCAGAGAAAATGTATGCCTGAGTCAGAATTTGAAATGAAGTCTTTCTGGTCCAAGTTAGTCAGTGACCTGGCTTAGAAAGACCAATGTTGAGTGCAACTGAATGACAACTGCCGGCTTGATATTCTTATCTGTTAACAAACATCTTCAATTACAGTTTCTGTCATTTCCCTGGCCGAATGCCAGTGTCAAAACTAAACTTGGCTGTTAGTGACCCAATTCCCTCCAAAATACCTTAATGTAGTCCAAGTTGTTTAAAAGAGGAGGCTTCTTCATTCCAAAATCGTGAGGGATGAGAGTGTAAAAACGATTGGAGAGATCCAGGATCTGTGACTCTGTGCCGCCATCAGAAACTGCCTACAAAGGGGGGGGGGTTACGGTGGAGAGAAGCAAAATGCAAGTGTCAGCCAGCCAGTCAGGATGCAAAAAGATAGTCTCACCTGGAGCTGTTTAAAGCATTGGGGTCATTCCATGTCAAATCAACCAATGCATAGAAACTTGGTGTCATGTATTTGCTTCATTTTTGGTACATTTGTACTGTCCCATGAGATGTTTAAAAATTACTTTTTATAGATTTTTTTTTGTCCATCCATTTCTGATATTGCATTTTCAAAATTGCAAAAAAAAAAGAAGAAGAAGCCAAAATTCATTAGCCACCATAATTTTAAAATGTCATTTAATAGATACCTGTGATAGCCATAGACCTGGGACAGGTGTCATTTTAAAGCTTATGAGCAGGGTTTTCATTTGATATGCAACATGATGCAATTGTACATTAAAAAACACATTTAAATAAATATAAAATTTGAATTTTTGAAAAAACAATTTTTTCCCAAAAAAATCACACTTAAAGATACATATCTTGTAGCCAATCACTCCAACTTTCAAGATGGTATCTCAATGATATCATATAAAACTTAAATTTTCTTGTTGGTGGACTGCAGTATATAAAACAAAGGAACCTTGGGGTAAGGTGGATGGGCCTGTTTCAGGCCTCCTGTACTTACCGAAGCCCTGGTGCTACCCCGAATGGGCCTCCAACGGGCTACTGGGGCCTGTCGAAGGTCCTGGAAGTGCTTTCCGGCAAACCGGATGTGACTTCCAGATCACTGGAAAGCACTTCCGAGGCCTCTGACAGGCCCCAGAAACCTGTCAAAGGCCTGTTCAGGGCAGCGACAGGCCTCAGGTAAGTTTAATAAGCCCCATATAGGCCCCCAGGCCCCACCCAACCAAGCCTCTGCACATTGGAGATTTTCAATTATTGCGGGTCAGGTCCCTAACCCCCACGATAGGCAGGGGGTTACTGTATGCTCAAACCACATCCTTCCTATACTGCTCTTAATAATTTCTAGCAAGAAAAAAAATCCAGACAAATACTGAACTCCTTTTTACATACAGGCAAGGTTCCCTTTAAGGCGCCCCTGCCCTGCTCCGCACACTCACATTGTCCATTTTTGTTCTCACTGCGACAAAACCCATGGGATGGAGTGAGTTGCAGGTGGAGGACTGAGCCCCACGCGGCAGGGCTGAAAATCACAGGGGACCTTGGTGAAGAGTTTATACTTTCCCTTCATTAAACTAAAGTGTTTTTTTTTAAAGGACAATTTTAGTGGGAGGAGTGAATTTCTGATAATTCCGTTAACTCCCAGCCATGGTGGTTGAATTATAAAGGTTTTCTTTTATGCTTACCTGCTGCACTTCGTTAAGAATGGAGTATGCACTCTGGATCTGCCTCTTGCTTAGCTTTCCTAAAGGCATCTTTTGGAGGTCAATCTGACAACAAGATAAAATGGCAGCAATTAAAGAAGGACATTATATAAAAATATGTAGAAAAGAGGCTACTGAAAGATCACTTAGTAGAAGTAGCTGTATGCTCCACAGAGACAATACAGAGAAGATTTTGTATGAAGGATTAAAATGGTCAGAATCTGAATACAGTGCAAGATTCTTGCAAACCTCTACTTTGTCAGTTCCAGGTGAGGAACTGTTTGAAGACTGCCACCCACTGAATACTGTGCCCCCTGTGAAAGGGACATGCAAGGTTGCTTTCAATCTTGAATGCTCATCAATCCTCCTTATGGATTTGCATCATTTGATATTTTACCAAAAGGTATGCTAACAATCATATGGTGGTGGTGGTGGCAGGAAAGGACCAATTAGCTGGTTTGTATCCATCTGGCAATAGGCAAGATGTTCCCTCTAGGTGTCTTCACCTTCACCAGCCCAAACCAATGTACAGCTCAGAAATCTCAAGGAGCCAGGCTTCCTATCCCTATCTCAAGCCTACGGTCACAAGACTCACATTAGCTTTTCAGAAAGTAATACACATCACTTCAGGTCAAGTGAATGCATACCCCCTCCCTTTCTTCGGCCAATGAAAGCTCTATGAAAGAGGCATGGGCTCCTGGGTTAGGGTTAGGTCTGCTAATGTGAGATTCTACTGCTGTCATGATCCCCCAAGTCAACAAAATGAAGCTATGAAAGGATTAATCAAGAGTGATGAGTAACCTCAAATTCCACCATTGCTTTCTTCATGCTTTCCACATCAAAGATCATCTTAATAAGGTCCTGGACTGGCTTGGGAAGCTTTGACTTTGTGCCCGCACTCACTTTCAGTTTCTTCACTGCTTCTTCATCCTAATGAAGGAAAGAGGGAATATGTGAGAATCACCTGTTAGAAAGCAAAATCATTCTGAATCAGCTAGCTAGAGAGAGCGAGAATCCAATTTTCAACCCATTTTACAGGTCAGAAGTTGTCCGCTCACCCCAGCATTTTAAACAAAATCTGAATCTCTGATTTTAAATGCATTGGTTTAAAAGAAGAGGGGCAGCAGGCAAGGGGCTGTAATTATTTTTCACACAAACGGGTTTCCAACTATATCAGAATAATTGACTCAAATTTAGTGATCTGAACACTTTCAACCCTCATACCAAGTGTTTGCACATATGTTAGGCACTACTGATCACATACCATAGACCTTTTGGAGATGAGAGCTGGTAAATAATTAAGAACCCAATAATCAAAATAACTAATGCAATTTGCCTTGCATATTTTTAATTATATGTATCATTAGTAAAACTAGTGCTAATGCATGTACACCTACAGTCTCCTGCTGAGACAGTACTAGGATGAGCTAGAGAACCTTTGGCCTTCCAGATGTTTTGTTCTACAACTCCCTTCATCTCATACTATTGGCTATACTTGGTGGGCTTCTGAGAGGTGATGTCCCAAAACTTATTGTGGAGTTTAAAGGTCTCCCAGTCTCCCTAATCAGAGCTGTGCTTACAACATAATATTGCTTTGATAAACAGGCATAAATGTCGAAGACCATCCCTATTAAGATTTACGGTTAAATCAGCAGATACTAGGAAGTCATATAAGGGTGTTCAAATTTGATTTCTATGAAATTCTTTCTTTACCAATAAGGGCACTAGAATCACCCTTTTGGGAAAGATGTGACAATTGCTTGTTCAACTGCTTGTGTGTTTAATCCTAAATGTAATAAATAAATAAATAAATAAATAAAAACACATCTGAATAAAAGCTCACATAGGAGTCACCCTTTGTGTTGAATGCAGACTTAAAGCAGGGCCAGTATGATTTAAGTCTGGATTTAAATCTGGATATAGCCATATTTGTCATGTGTGGAAAGCAGGGCCCTATCCTGATCTTTGGGCTTCTTCAAAATGACTGAAAGGTTGTTCTGAAGGCATGGGGAACATATGGCTCTTTACAGCAGATTCCACCCTCTTGTCGCCTCTGGCTGCATTGTCTAGACTCTAGAACTTCTCACTTGCACATCCCTGTTTTTGGCAAATATTTTTCTTTTCTGAGGATCACGAAGTTACCTGTCCATAGTCTATTTCCAGAGGGTAAAATTTTTTGGGATATTTAGTGAAATTTTTGGAATGCCAAGAATTGCCTGTCTTCTCCTCGTACAGATTCAGGAAGTGTTCAATGGCTTCATCTTTAGAAGGCATCTGTTCTAATTTGTTGCTTCCAATGACTGTGCCAACACGACCCCAGGAGCGGAAAACCCAATATCTAAATCCAAAGGAAACAGGAGGAAAATAGTTAAATAAAACCAACAGTTCAAATGCGGAGGGAGATCACACAGGAAACATACTAGCTCCCATATGGGCCAAGAAGCTGTGTCATAGAAGGGCATCATGTGATCTGCTCCCCACCCCCCGGTCCCAGCCTCCATGCCCGGCGCGGATCCTGGGGCATGGGGCTCGCACTGTTGCCTGTAACAAGTAGGCGGGTGGGATCCGGGTTCACCTGCTCGGCCCTTGTTGACTGGCAGGACTGCTCAGCCTGGCCCACCGCCCGGCAAGATGACACCTGACCCAGGTGCTGCGCCGCTCGGCCTCATCCCGGGAGGAGGGAACTCCCTAGGTGCCAAGCCCAAGCTGGTGGCTGGTGGCCTGGCCCTCACTGCCCACCTGTTATCGCTGAGCGCTGCGGAGGGGTGGGGAGAGTCCCCCTGCTGTCCCCCACTTTGTCCCACGTAGCCGCCCAGGCCTGGAGGGGGGGGGTTGAATCACCCGTTCGCAGCACCTTCCTGATCCCAGAGGGTGCCACCGTGCCAGGCACTGGACAAGGCCAAGGAGGCCCGCCAGCCAACAAGGGCTGAGCAAGTGAACCCGGATCCCACCCGCCCCCTTGTTACAGGTAAGCTGGGAAGGACAGGCGGGCAGCAGTCCCGCAACCCATGTCCCAGGAAGCCATGTCAAGTGTGGGATGTGGAGGCCCCATGTCCCAGGAGCCGTGCCAGGGGAAGCCATGGGCTCAACAGCCGTTGGATGTGGCTGGGTCTTGGGCCTGCCCGGGGAAGGGGCTCACAACCACCACCACCCCCAGGGCCAGCAAGCCTCTCACTGTGGTGGGCATGTGGTTTTCCAAGAGTTGCAGCTGATGATACCTTGGCTGCAGCCCTTTGAAAACCACATGTGCCTTCCTTCCAACCCACCTGAGTCGGGTGAACATGTACCCGCGCATGTTCCGCAGCCAGGGTGGCACGATGGCCACCTCATCCTTTTTCTTTGTTGTTTCGATCTCTGCAGAGATCGAAGCAACCAAGAAGAAGGAGGAGGTGGCCTCCGCTCATACTGACGGGTGACTTTGACCTATCAAACACAACTGTACTGTGGAGCAAAGAGCAGCGCTGGTAACATCTGCAACCCCCCTTGATTGAGAGGGGTTGGGACAGCATTCTCATAGGAATGCATTGAAAACCTACCCCCCTGTAATGGATTAATTGGTTTTCAATGCATTCCTATGGGAAACCACTGCTCTGCATCTGGAACGGATTAAACTTGTAAGTAGAGGTATCACTGTATTTGGATTAAAAATAAATACTGTTTTTAAAAAATCCCAACTAATGATTAAGAAGTATAAACAAGAAGGTAGAGATTTGAAATTGCTGTACAGAATATTGGAACGTGCCTGAGGGCTGTATCATTTCTTTCAGCAGATCACTCCAGAGGGTTTTGGAAGGCTGCCCTACCCTGAGACACACCAAGGGTATCTGTTTATAGGTCCCTTTCACACAAACAGGCAGTGAAAAAGAGAGAACAACCTCAGAATATATAGCTGTTAGAGACTTACATGTAGCATTTGTGGATTTAGGAGCTAAATGCAGCTCCAAGAAAGAAAAGCTAATAGATCCTGTTTGTGTGGGCTTCCGGGTGGGGGTGGGGATACAGAACAGTTAATGAAATCTAGAGAGCAATGAGGCCAAGACCTTTTGGTGCCTGAGGCGAAGGACAAGATGCTCCATTCTGTGCACAAGAGCTCAGAGTACTGATAATCTTAAGTCAACACTACCAATAACATACTCCACTAAACTCAAAGGCAACAAGGTAGATACTCAAATAACTTTTTAATTAAAAATGGAGATACACGTGAACTGACTGGAATATACAATCATGTCCAAGTCATACAGCAGACAGATGAAGAGGGTAGGCAGGCAATCTACTATTGCCACCAAGATAAAACAGTGAAATCCAATGGCATCCTGGCAGTTTTTTCAGTCAGGCACCTTTAAGCAGTGTGTGCTGATAAGCTGACTTGTCCTGAAGCAAGGGCAACAGCAAATAGTACCCTGATCTCATGTGGCTTTGTGACCTAAATTCTCAAAGCCCTGCATAAATGATAGGTTCAATTCTTTGCAAGAATGATATGTCCTTCCACTAGTAGCCTGCTAGTGGGAGGGACAGAATGGGAGGGCAAAAGGAAGAGAAAGAGAGTGGGAGAGTTGCAGATGACAACCTTCCATGCTGCTTTTGAGCTTGTTTGAATTGAGAGTGACTGTCAATTTGTACAGGATTAAACAGTAGTTGTCTCTCTGATAGGAGTTATCCCCCCCCCTCCGAGTCTATTAACATTTGCTGATGGTGCTTAGTAGGCAAATGTATTTTAAAGTATACTGAGGCAGAATTGTTAAAAGTAGTCTCGTTGATAGTAATTTGTTGATATACAGTGGTATCCCGGTTTACAAATGCCTCGGTTAAAGTAATTTCCGCTTCACAAAAAGAAGTCCATTTAAATTAATGCCTCTGTTTACACACCCCTGGAAATGCAGTTTACACATTTCCTGAAGGACATAATATCCCAGGATGTACTATGCCCCTCCCCCCCGTGCTGTTCCGGTTTATGTAATTTCTGGTTTATGGAACGTCTGGCGGAATGGATTAACTAAATAGTCATTAATTTAATAACTAACTGAAGGTGAGAGTTAAAAACAACACTAAACATAACTTATAGAATAATGAATTGTAGCATTTCCTTAATAAACATTCTAATTCAATTATATTAGAATGATGGAGTTGGAAGAGACCTCAAAGGCAATCCAGTCCACCCCCGCTGCCATGCAAGAACACCCATCACAGGACTCCCGACAGATGGCCATCCAGCCTCTGGTTAAAAACCTCCAAAGAAGGAGACTCCACCACCCTCCATGGCAGCATATTCCACTGCCAAACAGCTCTGTCATGAAGTTCTCCTAATGTTTAAATTGAATTTCTTTTCTTATAGTTCGAAACCACTGCCCTGCATCCTAGTCTCTGAAGCCTTGGAAAACAAACCAGTCCCCCTGTTCAATATGATATCCTTTCAAATATTTAAACATAGCTATCGTATTCTCTCAGCCTTCTTTTTGTAAGGCTAAACATTCCCAGCTCCCTCAGCTGCTCCTCGTAATTCCAACCTCGCAAATCATTAATAAAGATACTGAATAGCACTGGACCGAGAACAGAACCCTGGGGCACCCCACAGGTCACATCTCTCCAAGCTGAAGAGAAGCCATTAGTGATCACCCTCTGCATGCAATCAACCAATTACAAATCCAACTAACAGTTGCACTATCTACCCCACATTCTACTAATTTCTTTGCAAGTATACCATGGGGAACTTTGAAATCCAGATAAGCAATATCCACAGTGTTCCCTCATCTGTAATTCTATCAAAGAAAGAGATCAAATCTGGTATGACTTGTTTTTAAGAAACCCAGGTTGACTTCTCGTAATGACAGCATTGCTAGTTAAATAATTACAGACTGTCTGCTTAATAATCTCTTCTAGGATCTTTCTAGGAATTGAAGTCAAGCTGACTGGGCGGTAATTATTTGGGTCCTCTTTCTCCCCTTTTTGAAGATAGGAACAACATTCACCCTCCTCCAATCTATGGGGACTTACCCTGTTCTCCAGGACTTCTCAAAAATTATTACCAATGGTTCTGAAATTACTTCTACCAGTTCTTTTAATAGCCTTACGTGTAATTCTTCTGGCCCAGGAGACTTAAATTCATTTAATGTTTCCAGGTATTCCTGCCTATGCTAAGTTGCAATTCCCATCTCACCTCATCTACTCTTTGTGACAAAATAACTCTTATTTCCTTTTTAGCGAAAACTGAGGCAAAGGAAGTATAAAGTACTTCTGCCTTTTCCTTGTCTCCTGTTGGTAACTGGTTCTCTTCACCATGCAGAGAGCCTATATTTCCTTATTTTTCCTTTTGCTGTGGACATAACTAAAGAAACTTTTTTTACTATCTTTAATCTCTCTGGCAAGTCTAAGTTCATTTTGCGCTTTAGCTTTTTTTACCACGCCCCTGCATATATTAGCTATGTGCTTATATTCCTCTTTGGTAAATTCCCCATTTTCCCATTTCCTGTTCAGAACTTGTTTTTCTTTAAACAGCTGAGTTGAAAGTTCTTTAGTAAATCATTGCATTTGATTTACCCATCTCCCATTTTTTCTTCTTGTTGGAACAGTTTTAGATTGTGCCTTAATATCTCGCTTTTAAGGAACTCCTGTCCTCTTGGACTGCCTTCTCTTCCAATGTTTCTGTCCATGGAATCACAATCAATAATTCCCTAAGTTTTGGAGCAGTTTGCCAGTTCCTATTCCAGGCACCTTCAGCACCTGATATTCCCTGGTGGTGTCCCATCCAAGTACTAACCAGGGTCAACCCTGCTTAGCTTCCAAAATGAGGCGAGATCTAAGGCATCTAGGCAGCTCCGGCTGACTTGGGGGTCTATAATATACCCCGTGACATCCCTCCCATTTTTCTCACCCTTAATTCTCACCCAAATACTCTCAATCTGCTTTCCCTGTTGCGTATCTTGTATTTCTTCAGCTGTACAAATGTACTTAACATATAAAGCTACACCTCCTCCTTTCTTACTAGGTCTGTTCCTTTGAAACAGGTTATACCCTCCAATAACTGCATTCCAATCATAAGTCTCATGCCACCATGTTTCAGAGATGCCAATGATGTCATATGTATTTTGCTATATTAGGAGTTCCAGCTCCTCTTGTTTCACATGCTCTGGGCACTGGTGTAGAGATATTTGAGGCTGTGGGTGGGTGCTTCTTACAAGTCCTTTGCTTAGCCCGTTTTTGCTCACACTGATGGTCTATCCTACTCCTTGTCCTGCTCCTACTTCAACATTTGGGCTATTCCCCACAACCCCTTCTGGATCTCTATCTTTAAGAAAAAATTCCCCCTCCCCCTGAGAACTCAGTTTAAAGCTCTCATTAAATTTTCAAGCCTTTTGGCAAAAAGATTCCTTCCAGCAGTGGTGAGGTGCACCCCATCCTCACCCAGTAGCCCCTTTGGATGAAATATTTATGTATGTATTTATTTATTTACAGAATTTTCAGCTGCCTCATTACCAAGCAGTCAATAGCAAATCATGGTCCAAGAATCCAAATAGTTCCTGCTGGCACCATCTTAATAGTCAGTTGTTCACCTCCACTATTGTTCTTTCCCTTCATGTATCAAATCCTTCTACAGGGAGGAGAGATGAAATTGCCACCTGCCCACCCAGGTCCTTCAGCCTCCTACCCATCTCTTCCTATGCCTTTGTGATATCCCAAAAGCTGCATTTTGAAGTATCATTAGTTCCTACGTGGACCAAAAGAAAAGGGTTAGAATCAGTGGGCTTGATGAGTCTTGTCAGACTCTCTGTTACATCCCGAATCTTGGCTCCAGGGAGACAGCAGACCTCTCGGTTCATTTTGTTAGGCCTGCAGGTGACCACTTCTGTTCCTCTAAGCAAGGAGTTTCCAACCACCACCACCACTCGCCTCCTCCGAGGCTTGGTAGATGCCCCTTGTTGTGCTGTTGGATCCTGATTCCTCTGTGCAAGGTCTTCAGGCTGACCTTGATTCTCTTGCTGCAGTTCCTTTTGCCGGTTGATAAGGGAGAGAGGTTGGAATCTATTGTGCAGCTGCAAGCTCTCTTTCTGTTTCCTAGTTCTTCCCTTTCCGATTGTAACATTCCTCCAAGTGTCTGTCTCCTGTATTTGTGAAGTGGCCTCATCCTGATTGAGATTAACCCTGTCATCTGTGTTGTGAAAGGTTTTCTCTCTTTCCTACCAAAAAAACACCTCTCCTGCTCCCTACTGCTGCAAAGATTGGAAACACAGACCTCCAGCTGCCTGACCTTGTCCTCCAAGAGGGCCACTAGCTTGCACTTTGGGCATGTGTATCCCAGCACCTGGTTGGGCAAAAACAAAACAAAAACAAAAAACAATATGCTGCAGATGTTACAAGTAACTACATCTGCCTCCTGTCCCTCCATCTTGACTAATTGGCCAGTTACTTGAAAACGGAAGAGAAGAAAGAAGATAACGGAAAACCACTCCTCCCACTTAATCTTCTCTGCTACACTCAGTATTGGTAAATTATCAAGGAATTGACCTTTCCCCCTTCTCTTTCCTTTTTAAAATCTTTTTAATTTTTTAATTTTTTTTTGCTGCTCACAGGAAAATTCCACTCACAGGAAAATTCCACAGCAGTCTGAAAAATCCTCCCCCCCAAACTCCTCTTTACTTCCTGTAAGAAATTCAAATCCTCAGTTTTAAAATAATATTAGTCACATATCATCAGATTCATTATGAAAATAGCTGAATTGAGATTTAGGCAGTGTTTAAAGGGCAAGCATTTTGAATGTCAACTCAGAAGTAAACCCCACTAAATTTAGAAAACATTCTCAGGTAAAAATATAAAGATGGCAGCCTCAGGCTATGAAGAATTGTGCTGCTACTCAAATCAATTGAGTGACATGATTTGCACAAGGTAAAATTAATCAATTAATTGATTGATACAGCCCATTGTAATCCTTTTATGGCATGAGTTTTCAAAGATTACAGCCCACTTCCTGAGATGCATAAAGTGTTGTCCTCAATTGGCATTTGACACACCCGCACTTAAGTGTAGAGGTCAAAAAAGTAAACAGGGGTCTGAAAGGCCATGAAATGGAGGCTGCTGTATGAAATACTGACTGTCCCTTCCTGCCCCTGACTTGCAACTTGTCTCCACATCTAAAGCTTCTAGAGTGTGGTCCATTCCACCATTATATAGTATAAGCAATATTATCTGCAATACATAATTAAAATAAGAACAATCTCTGGACTCATGAAACACAACTGTTACTGCAGAAGGGTGATCATTTTCCCTACTGTAAAGTTCTGTTGTGGCTAGCTGTTTTTTTTAGCCTCCTAGTTTTTAACCTCTCCACATGGACTTCCCTCCCCCTTTGCTGACCTAGGGGAAAAAAAACAAGCAAACAAACAATGGAAGGTACCTTGAACAACAGCCAGGGTCACCATCTGCAACTAAATACAGTCATTTAACGCCATACACAGGTATCTGGCCATGATTTTTTTTGAACTATTGTATTTTTTTCCCTGCACCATCCATAGATAAATGGTGCCCAGTCTGAAGAAGACCTTACATGTAAATGGCTATTGTTTGTTGGCATTTATAATGGTTTAACAGAGATATCATCTCTCCTTAACATCAGCCCAAATGTTGTTATTGCTGCAACTGACTGAATAGAACCACTAGTTCTGTGGAAATTATTCTGCCTCAGGAGTCTCCTCACCTTTCCCAAGCATGGATTTTCAAGTGCAGTTGCTTCAGTGTTAAGTCTCACAAACCCAGTATTACAAAGAAATATTATATAAAACAGTCGAAAAGCTTTTTATGGAGTCAAGCTAGAGACGAAATTTGAGAGCCAACGTTAGGAAGGAAGAAAAACCAACCTGATTTCTCTGTCATCTTCTAGCAGCTGAAGCTTGTAATACGAATTAGTTCCTCTGACAATGTCTACTAGGCCAAGAGTGGCACTAAAGATTTTGCCACCTTTTTCAAAGACATGAGCAGTATCTTCCAATCCTATATGAACAGATAGATAGAAATTGCTCTTCAGAAGAATGGACATTTACAGTTGGTGAAACACCAATATAAGAACATCCCCGATGCCACCGTTAACAGAAGCCAGTGATATGTAGAGAAGGATTGCTGCCACCCCTGATTGCAATGAAACTTCTTAATCTCTCTATCACAATACAATAACTAACACCTATTCTCCTGCATAGGACATATTTCCCACAACTTTAAAACATCAGTCTCACTTACTCTATACCCCACAGCACAGAGATAACTCCTAGTTCCCTGAGCTCCTTGCCCTCTGAAGATGCTGGCCACAGAGTCTGGCAAAACGTCAGGAAGAAAAACTTCCAGAACACGGCCAAACAGCCCAAAAAAACTCACAACAGCTATCAGATTCCAGCCGTGGAAGCCGTCGAGAATACATTGATATGTAGAATGTTAGAAAGGAGACTAGTCAGAGATTCTGTGGAATCACCTGAATCAGGGTCCACAGCAGCACCTCCTTTGACTGTCAGCTTCATTTTTTTTTCGGACTTGCTTGTGCCTGAACAATGGGGGAGGAAAGAAGGTAATAAGCATTTTTAAGAATGTGAAGCCTTAAAACAGTTATAGTCAAAGTTCCCAACCTTGGGTCTTCAACTGTTCTTAGGCTCAAACTGCCAGAAGTCTTCAACAATAGCTGAGATGGCCAGATTTCCAGGAGCTGTATAGTCCAAGAACACCAGGGGACCCAAGGCTGGGAACCAACACTAACACTACGGCTTTTCCCCAAGCTGGTACTCTTCAGACAACATTATAGGATTACAACTCTTATAATGTCACTTCTAATTATGTTGAGATTATGAGAGTTTGAAGAAAGATTGTGATTAACTGATAATGTTTGTTATTATTTGCTATCTGTTATTATTTCCAAGGAGAAAGGCGGGGTAAAAATACTCTAAAATAAATAAATAAATAAAATATTAAATTGTAATCAAATTGTGTCCCACATTTCTTGTTAGTATGTGGAAAAAGAAACAGAAATGACCAGTTTTCTAGTCATAGAAGAAAATAGATGAATCACAATTTCAGGTCTGTTTTTTAAAAACATATTGTATTTATTCTTCTACAAGGGAACTTTGACTTGCAGTCAAAATCCGAAGGAAATATCAACTATAGTTTGAGTGGCGGACTTTAGTTCTGCTTGGTTTGTTCTATCTATCTGCAGTAGCTAGCTATAAAAGCCTATGATATTGCAATATCATTATATACGTTTACAGAACATATTACCATTTTATCAAAATCACCAGATAAAATGGTGTTTCATTTGTTATTTTCTTGACAAATATCTTAAATCAGAGGCTAGTTTACTTTTAAAATGCAATTTACAAGCTGGACTAACAAAGCTTCTAGGCATATTTAGACATAATTAAGTTACACTGATTTCAGTGGGAGTTATTTCATAGTATACATGCTTAGGATTGTGTTGTCACCTCTCTGTTCACAGTGTTTGCAAACTGTGGGACAAAATATCTGGAGGGCCAAAGGTTTCACACACCTGTGTTAGGGGGTCTTAAATGCTGGGCAAGCCAGTGTCCTTGTTAATCCTTTGAGTCGTCAAACTTAGGTTTAGGGTGAGCACTACAATTCTGTAGCATGATAGTTACAGTGGAACATGTGATACTGGTAGAATGCAATAATTGTCTTGGTGGATGCAGGATTTTTCACAATATCAAATTGCCGAATTTTGACTTTCCCCCCATAGAAATACAAATTATTCCAAATAATACCAGTGCAGTGTTTTATAGTTACTGCAGCAAGCTTTTACTCAATAGTACCCTTCACTTGCAGCTAGTAATGGGGCTATTATTGTTGTTTTGTGTTAACTCCCACTAATACTAGTGCACACTTTATGGTCACAAAACTTACAGTGTGAATACATATATTAACATTCTTCTCAAGAAAGGTGGACTTTTTTGCTTCTATCATAGTGCATCCCTTTCTATTGTTCTCCTTTGGAAAAAGAAGCATAGCCCAGACAGGAAGGGGGCTTGCCGCATCTTTTAAATCTCTAAAAAATAAACGGCCTGTGTCCTTCCCCTGTGCGTAGAACTAAACTTCCAGGGTCTGGTAGAAGAAATGTGGTTATATTTATGTGAAATATAAAGGGGGAAGTCATTGCCACAGCCCTAAGAACTATCATTTTTTAAACTGAAAAATATTTAGAAAAACAACAACATACCACCTTCTGGCTAAGGCAAGCAAATGTGCCTGCAAGCCAGCCTGCCCTCTTTCCACCCCTTCTTGTAACACATGCACCCCCTGCAACAGCGAGAGTAGTAACAGAGGCCTGCCATAAAGAGGCCATGGGTACATTTTTTGTTCTCCATCACCTTGTTCCTCCTTGCTCTTCCCAGTGCTCTTCGTGTGTGTGTGCCCGCTGGGTTTTTCTCCCACAAACACCTCTTTGTGCTCCTGCTTGACTTCTGCGCCCCAGGGAGAAAGAGTGTGAAGGGACAGAAGTTCCCGGAAACCCTTGCTGGAGGATTTCACGTCCTGGAGAAAGCTGTCAGAGACGACGCACAGTTGGGCCTCCTTGACTTCTTCCATTTTCTTGTTCATTTTCTCAACTTCCTCTGGAATATTAAGAAGCAGATGGAGGAGGAAGACCAAAAAAAGAAAAAGAAAAAGAAAAACCATCTGGCTTAGCCTCTGCATAAAAACACACCAATTTCTTATAAAACACTGAGAGAAGACCCAAAGCTTGAAAACATTGCTATTTTGGATTACAACTCCTTAAACCTGTCAGTTCACACATCCTATAGCCATGCTCAATTGGGGGATTCCAAGCGCTGCAGTCCAAGCCCCATGAAGCTGATGGTTCACGTATGACTGCAATATATGTGGGGGATTGGTTCGGGACCCCCACAGATAGTGAAACCCACGGATAAGAGCAAACTCTTATCTGATGATAATGGTGGTTACAAGGGTGATGGGGTGCCAGGGTGAAAGTTTTCACCCCCGATTCCCCCCCCCCAAAGACACTTGGTAATGCGGCATCAGTGACAAGGAGAATAAAGTTTTTCTTTTTTCCCCTCCTTTCTCCCTGCTGCCACGCCAGCCAGCCATCCTCTTTGCCACCAGGCTCAGCAGCTGTGGCAGCAAGGAGGGAAGGGGGGGAAGGAAAACTTACCAATGCCGAACACTCCTCGCCGCCACCATCGCCTCCCAGCTGCCCTCTTCACCGCTGGGCTCAGGGGCCGGCCTGCGGGGTGGCAGTGGTGAGGAGGGCTCAGCACTGGTAAACTTTCTTTTGTTTTCTTCCCTCCGCACTGCCGCCCCACCTGCAGGCTGACCGCCGAGCCTGGAGGTGAAGAGGGCAGCTAGCTGGCAGTGGTGGTGAGGAGCGAAGAAAACAAAAGAAAGCTTACCAATACCGAACCCTCTTCACCGCCAGCCAGCCACCCTCTTCGCTGCCGGCTTTGCAGCTACTGTTTGCGACAGCAGCCTACTTTGCGGCTACTGAATTATTTTTTTAATATTTCCCCCCTCAATCTACGGATAAGTGAATCAGCAGATAACGATCCAGCGTACAATTTACGTTTTACAATGTTGTCATAATTTTGCAGGAAAGCAGTTCCTCCTATCCATGACACGGTCTCCCTTTCTGAGGCTTATTTACACCAACACAATTTCAGCTTTGCACGTTTCCCCAATAAAAAGAGGGGACTCCAAAGCAGTCCAATGAGGACACAGAATGCCCAAGAGACGTGCAATATCAAGTTTGTTGAGGGGAGCAAAAAAACAGAGGATTTGGGAAGAAAGTGGAATGGAGTGTCCTGAATGACACCGTTGGCTGGCTTGTGCTGTGAAGAAGGCTACCACTATCTGGAAACATAACTATGTTCCACTTCTACTTTTAGTGTGCCATTTTCTAAAACAGAGGAATATAAGCTGTAAAGCTCCAGAAATGGGTGTATTGCTGAGCAAAGAAAATGCTCAGTTATATGAGTGTGTCAGCCACACACTTAAGAGTCTTGCTCGTTTCTTTTGGCTGTTTTATGTTTCAGTTACATGAGTGAGAAAGCCATACTCATGTAACTGAAACATAAGCCAGCTAACAGAAGAGAGCAAAACTGTAAGAAAGTTCAGTAGAACGAAACATTCAATACAGAAGGCTGAGGTGTAAAACATGTATCCATTTTATACTTAACCATATGATTGAAAGGCCAGTGGAAGTATTTTTATAGTTCCCTCACCTTTCTGCCATATTAGTCATCTACTTTATTTATTGAAACATTGTAATTATATTGGCAAAAAACCCTGTTGCATAACGTACGCCTGTACAGTAGAAGAATGATTTTGCCATCAGCAAGGGTAATTTTTGGTAATTAAAACCTTTTAACCTTTGTCCTGTGGCTCTACGTAACTTCTATGTAATCTCATTCATTCTCTGGAAGCCATGGGAGCTTCAGAAGAAAACGAGAAGGCCTTTACTTAAAATATTCCCCACAGACAGTGGGAACAGTGATGTGATGATTTTTGGTAATTAAATAATTCCATATTCTTTCCCATAGCTCACAAAGGGATTACATATGAACTGGAAAAGCCATGGAAAAGAACCAGGAAGTTTATAATTATGAAAACTGCTCTCTGCCTATGATGGCATCAGCTTTCTGCACGCATAATTACACCAACAGAATTTCAGCTATTGTATTCTAGGAATTACTATATTTAAAAAAATAAACCAGCCATACAACTCTCCTCTTCCAAGGCTAGCCAAATATGCATTTTTCCCCACTCAGGGTTTCTCTGTTTACTTGTGATGCGAGAAAAACTGACTCACTTTGTGAGCTGATGCACAGGTCAGCTTTATTCACAGCAGCTGTCATCTTTCCTCCAAGTTCTTCAATGGCAGACTTGATCTCATCTTTGTTTTTTGACAATTTCCCAATAATCAGTATTTTCATATTACTTAATGGTTTACCTGTTGGGGTAAATTTAAGTGCATGTAGATCGTTCAGAGAAAAACAAAAGACTCACAATTACTATATAAATTCAAAATCAGTGCTCAGAATACCCTTTCCCTACAGTCCACTCTATACATGAGGAATTATGTAGTTTGCAGGGTTAGTTTGATCATATATATTATTGACATATTATTTAGAAAATTTTAAAAGCTAGTGGTTACAATTCTATTTGGTTTGGGAAGTGTTTACCCAATATTATGCAACTGGCGTGAACTACGATTCCAGCTGCGTGCCCTCGGATGTACTTGGGTCACATCTGCTTGTGTACTTGGTAGTGCAAATATTGTCCTGAAAATCGCAAAAACCACTTGCAAAATTTCCCTTATGGACACAATTCTTCATATTAGGATTTAGGGCACTGTATAATGATATCAAAAACCAAGTCAAGAAAAGCAAAATGGTAATACAGTGGTACCTTGTATAAAGGAATTAATTCGTTCCAAATGAAATTATGTTAAGCAAATTTTCCTTTATACAAATTCCCATAGGAATGCATTGAAAACGGAGTGATCCCAATTTTATGTTGTATGGATTTTCCCCATAGGCAATTATGTTAAGCAAATTTCCCCTATCTCCGGAATTTTTATGTTGTACAAATTTTGTTATACAAGCTGTTTGTTATACAAGGGTCCACTGTATACTGTATTTTTCCATGTATAAGACAATTTTTTTTACCTAAACTGTTAGATTAAAAATTTAGGGTCAGCTTATACAAGAAAGCAAGACAATGAGAGAACCACACAGTAGAGAAATTGTTGCTGATTAGCACAGTCAATAAAATAGTGTTGTAAAAATGTGTTCTTGAAATCCTGGGGATCTGGCCAATTACACTTGAGACCAGAAAGTCAAGTGTCAAAGACCAATTGGGACTGTTATTCTACAACACAATAGAAGAGCAAAGAGGGCTGCTGCCCAAAGTGATGTGTATCTCCTCAATCACGAGGAAAGACACTACTTCTTCCAATTGTTGATCAATATCCACCAAATTATTAGGGAATGCAGGTACAACATTTTTATCACAGCTCTCCTTGCATAGCTGAAACGGATTTCTACCTCTCCTTGAAAGATTCCAGTAAAGTGTTAATAACTTAATTAGGTTCAGGATAAGAGATATCATGAAAGGGACATGGGAGGGCCTTTTAAAAATGGTCACTTTGTAGAAACAAAGTTTAACGACGGAGCCCCATGGCACAGTGATTAAATGCCTGCACTGCAGGTAAAACTGTGCTCACGATCTGGGGTTCAATCCCAGGTAGCAGGCTCAGGGTTGACTCATCCTTCCATCCTTCCAAGGTCGGTAAAATGAGTACCCAGGTTGCTGTGGGGGGCAATGTGTAGGGTGCATAATTAAAAAACTGTAAACCGCCCAGAGACTACTTGAAGTAGTATGAGGCGGTATATAAGCAGAGTACTTTGCTTTACCAGTGGCTCCTTTTCAAGCTGGGAGGAGGGAGCAGGTAAAACTGTGCTCACGATCTGGGGTTCAATCCCAGGTAGCAGGCTCAGGGTTGACTCAGCCTTCCATCCTTCTGAGGTCCGTAAAATGAGTACCCAGCCTGCTGGGGGGGGGCACAATGTGTAGCCTGCATACTGTAATTAAAAAACTGTAAACTGCCCAGAGACTACTTGAAGCAGTATGGGGCGGTATATAAGCAGAACACGTTGCTTTGCTTTTATAACAGTAGGCCCATTGCACCCACAAGAATATGAACAGTCACCCCCTCTTTAAGTTCCAATGATTCAAATAGATCTATTCTAAATTAAGTTGAGCTTCTGAAAATTAACCTTTTTCAAGTGGAGATTTCCCCTCAGTAGTTGCAAGGGGGAAAACCACATGGCATGCATTTTTTCACCCAAGCATTTCCTTTTTATCTGTGAAGATTCTCAGTCATCCAGGTGAGTTTATCTGGACGTTGAGTCATGGCTACTG